>CM076669.1:12614956-12849989 GCA_038496675.1 Rachycentron canadum
ACAGATATATATGTGTGTGTGTATATACACACACACACACACAAACACACACACAGTCACACATATCTCATGCACACATTTTCACAAACATTCATGTCATGCCATATTTTGCAAATGTGGAGACACACACATCGGACACAATGTGGCAAATCAGTAGTTATGGATCTAAAAGGGTTTTCTGTGAAAGAGCAAGATCACATCTAGAAAATGATATTGTTTGCATTTAAATTGGAGAGAAATGAGCGGGCTAGGGTTTGTTGAATATTGTTGCTCTGTGATGCTGTGAATCAAAATTCTAGGACAGAGCAGCCCAAAATTTGGCAATGTTTTTTAGACTTTCAGGTGTTGCTGTTCACTGTGAGACAGAATGGAAATGGTCATCCATTGAATATATGAGTGATTGATACTGATGGTTGATTAGTCAGTGTTATTCTGTCTAATTGTCTCTCTTTTTATGCACTAGATGAAAATGCTCATAAAAAGATGTGATGTGAATGATGTGGATAAAGTGAAAGTGTTCACTATATCCAGCAGTTACAAAAGTCCACTTAATACCCAAGAATGAACTGTTAACCTCGGATTTTTATGATAACAGATAAACAAATTCAAATTGAAAATTTGCTGAACGCATATAATCCCACATTCTGCAGAACTGTCGAAAATGGACTGAGAAAAATGGTGGATTATTTATAAAGCAGTGTGAACCAACAGCCTGCAGAAATATTGTTGAGCCTACCTTGTATACAATATGCATACAATATGCATTTAGGCATTTAAATGGAGTGAGCTGGTTCAGGCAGGACACACTCACACATGACATAGTGTTGTCGCTGCAACATATTTCCAAAGCACCCATTGAAAAAAAAAAGAGGCCTATTTAAGATGACATGCAATTCCTGCTCTTGCTGTTCTTGTTGTGGTCTTTTGCAAAGGCTGCTGTTGTTCATACACCATTTCACAGGAAAACTTGCATGACAACAAGTCTGATCAATCAGCTCAGTAAGGCTCCATGGAGGAATACTGGAGTTTGTCCCACTATTGCTGCTGCTGCTAGTGTTCTGACAGTGTGAACTGCTCCCTCATGATGAGCAACAGTGGACTGAGTAAAGCTTACATCATTCACCTGACAGAGTTTTGGCACCCACAGCGGCTTATCTGAGCCAGCATTAATACATTAATGACTCAGAGACACAACAATGGAAAGAAAACCAGATGGAAAACTTGACTCGTGTCTGAAGAGATGCCTTTCTTCAATCAACAAGTCAGAGGCACAAAACCTAAATGCATTCATGCAGGAGGAGAATACGCTCCAAAAACAGTTGCGACGTCTTAACACATTGTTGTATCAGAAATTATATTCTAGGTTACATCCTACGATGGTTCAAAAATATCTGATATGATCAACAATTCAGAGCTGAGCGTGAAGGCCAGAGGTGTGAATGCTTCTTCTTCTCTCCACCTGTCTCTCTCTCACTCACATCTCGTCTCAGTCTCAGGGTGAGCTCATATATCAATACCTTTGGCATCTTTTCTTCTCTCTCTCTCTCTCCTCTTTCCTGGGAGAGGAGGACAGGCCAGCGTGGAGAGGCACAAGCCCCTGTGAAGTGGCTTTATCGTGGGGAGGCACGTGCAAGCAGAGGACCCCGTCTGAAGGCTGAGTGGCAAGCGGCAGAAGCCATTAAGATAGAGCCGCTATCTCTTGCTGCCAGGGCCCTCTTAATACAGGCAGGGGCTCAGGCCGCTCTCGTCCACACGCACACACACTCACACCTTCTCTCCAGTGGCACTTGAACTGACATGCAGTGACATGGATGTAGACATGTGCGTGCTCATTTACACTTACAAGCATCTCTTTCTCGCTATCTGACTTGAGTCTATTCCACCTGTGAAGCCCATCAATCCCTGCCAGGGCAGGAAAAGTGAACAGATAAATGGGCAGGTAGAAAGGTAGACACCAGAAGACAGACAGACAAATTGGTCTGTCTGCCACTTTTACCACCATGGTATGCTGGTGTCAGTAATGTGAAAAGTGCGTTGAGGGTTGAGTATTTTGGGACATCCAGGTATGACTGTGCTTTCAGACAGCGAGCTGCGAGGTCGAGCATACTGTGGAGAACTGGTGGGAGCATCAGCAGTTACAGCACAGAGCTCCATATAAGACACGTCTACAGCAAGTTGATTAGTAAGAATTAGAAGTGCTGATTGGTAGATTTTGTTTTCAGCTTCGTAGAGAACCAGACTTGCTGTTTCCCTCTGTTCACACTGTTTGTGCTAAGCTAAGCTAAATGCTCCAGCTCCATATTTAACACATAGATGTGAGAGCGCTATCGAGCCTCTCATCAAACTGTCAGTAAGAAGGTAAATACACATATTTTCAAAAATGTCGAAGGAGTCCTACAAATGTAGGGGGCATTATACCTGGGAAGACAGTGCTGAGAAACCAAAATGAAAATCTACTTTAAGGCACCACTGTGTTACATTAGAGACAGAAAGATATTTCTAAACCTGGACACATCACACTTGAATAGATGGACATCACTGACAATCACAGATTAAGCTTATTTTGTCCTTAATTTGGTTAACCTGACCCTTTAATTACAAAGCCATGAACTGTAAATCTTGAGTTATCCAACTGCATGAGTGCCCCCATGACTTTGGCAAAGTAGCAGCCATTGCTCTCATTTGTTTTGTTGTTTTTTATATTCTGGTAAGCAGGTTTTTTCTGTTTTAACTGTCTGACAGGACTTTGGTCCATCCTTGTATTTGTCTGACTCTCGAGACACTCAGATTTCTGCTGCTGCTCAAAGTTGCTGTACGTGGACTGCAGAGTGTGTGTGTCTGTGTGTGTGGCTGTGTCAGAGACCTTTCCCTGCCGCTGCTCTAACCACTGTGGCAAACGCTGCGGTATAAACAAAGCTGTTTTCTTCCCCGACAATAGCTGCCTGGAAAATTAATTAACGATCTGTACTCTTTGTGCGAATCTTAACTCATTCCTAATTAGCTGGGGTTTTTTTTCTCTTCTCCTTGAAAATATCAAGTCAGTTAATTATGGCTGAGGGAAAATAGAGTGTTTCTGGTGTCACTTATTTATTAGTAATCTTTAGTGCAGTGAGAGAGCGAGCGGCTGGAGCAGACAATGCAACAAGTGAATGAAAAGGAGTCTGTGTCACAGCAGGGTTAATGAAACACTAGCCTGGGAAGATAAATAAAAAGTAAATGATTTACAAAAAAATGACAGTCCAGACATCTTGGAAACACACATATATACACACAAGCAAACACAGACAAATGCACAAAAAAAAAGTGTTTATACATGAGTGCACAAACTCACTCTCTCTCACGCACACACGCAGACAATTGTTGTGTTACCTGACTGCCTCACAGACAATGGAGACTTTTCCTTGACCTCTTCCTCTCTCCTCAGGTAAAAACAAAATCCTGGCTTTGACTGACTAAAATCAATCTGCTAACAGAAAAGAGTGAAAATGAATGAAATATCTCAGGGAGCAGAAGAGTGTTTGTTAGATCCAAGCTGTGACTGAGCATGAGCTGTGCTCGGATTAATGGCAAAAAGAAGAGACGCACACCTGTGGATGCATGTGAGACAGTTTGACACATCCCTGTGAAGAGGACGACCAGTGGTGCGTTTACCCGACCTCTGATCGTTCCATTATAACCACATTGAGGAAATGCTCTCATTACACGTCACTTCTCTGGATGTATGCAGTTTACTCTGTTGTCTCTCACTCTTTCCTGTGCACATCGTTTGAAGGTCAAAGCAGTATAGTTACAATGTTTTGGCATGACAACCAAATGTCTTTCATGCTGTTGAAAGAAGTCTTATAGTGGCTTTTCATCTTGAGAACAGGACTTCACCTTGTTTCAGCTTGTGTGGTGGGAGTGTGTTTTCCTTGCAAGGTACAGGCCTTGCTTAAGAACCAACCCTCTAACAACACAGGGACAAAAGTTACAATCAGGACATTTCCCAATCAGAGGTTGTAGATGAATAATGTGACAGTTGTCTATGGTGAGTATCTATATCACTCTAGCCTTTTATGCAACCTCTCCCAGTCTATTATTCCCCACCTATAATTCCTGTCCCAAAGAAACCCCAGTCTGTCTAAGTGACTATTGCGTGGTAGCCCTGACCGCTGTGGTGATGAAGCACTTCAAGAGGCTGATCAAAGGGTTCATCACCTCCTCCTTACCTATCAACCTGGACCCTCTGCAATTTACATAACGCCCCAACAAGTTCACAAACAACGCCATAGCCTACAAGCTCCACATATCCCTAACTCAATGAAATGACAAACTTATGTTCAAATGTCGTTCTTTGTTTACAGTTCAGCAATTAAACCCAGGCTTAGACAACAGGAGTTTTGGGATGATTTAACCCCAGGGTCCCAGATTTCACCTCTGTGGGATCTGTTAAATGTGAGGAGTTTATGGATCCAGTCTTAAACCTCGCTGCTTGCAGACTCATTGGGCTACCCCGGTAATATCAAATATTTTAAGATGTTATAGGAATTAAAATCTGGATTATTAAGATTTTGATTATATCGGTGCCGAAGCTCCAGAACAGTTTCTACATCAGCCTTCAAATGGGTTTTGTCAACTTCTGTTTCCAAGGTCAAGAAAGAATATTTTTCCAAATTTTCTTTATTGAACCATTACTTTATGTCCACAGCACTCAAGTGATGATGGTGAAGATAAGTTGGGTATGCAAATATATTTTCCCGAACAACAGTCAGCGAACAAGCTAAAAGTTGATTTCCAGTCTCATTATATCACAGAGACAGATAAGAGCAAAACAATTTAAATATGAAAATACGGCAGATTATCACTTTGAGGCTTTGTTTTTATCCCCAGCAGCTGATGTTCTTCATCTCCCTCTCCCTACTCTTCTCCATCACAATCTCTGCCTTAGTTGCTATCTCTCTCCCTCTTTTTCAGTCCTCCCCTTCGTTCTATCTCCGAGCCCCCCACTTCCACCCATCCACCTCAAAGCTGTCAGGATGTTGCCTCCTTCAGTCTGAGGCTGAATGGGGGGATTTGGCACTGCTCCCCTCTCCTCGCTCACTGCAGCCGTTTTTTTTTTTTTTTTTTTTTTTTTTAAAGAGCACACATGTTTATGCACCAAATCTCTGCACTTTGTGTTTTCTCCACGTCAAGGCACAAGCTCAACCCTGGATTGATGCGCCCTGGCAGCCCCCTGAGTACTTGCTCAGAGGGAGAAGGGGGACGACAGAGAAGAACAGAAGAAAGGAGAGAGAGAGATACAGAGAGAGAGAGAGAGAGAGAGAGAGGGAGGAAATCTAGAGGAAATGATTTTCTGATTTTCTACACAGGCTTTGTGGTCCTGGAAGGCTGTTTATATGTGTGTGTGTTTTAAGTCCATTGGTGAGAACAAGAGGAGAGGAGATTGTGGTATCCACTGCCTGAGGGCTATGCTGAGCCTATATATTTAAGCCCCCACTGTTCCTTGCTTAACAATAACGCCTACAAGTTTTAATTTAATTCTGTCTTTTTTTTTTTCTTTAACTAAATAATCCACTTCCATTTTCTATGTCACAGCTGGAGAAATAAATCTAATCTTATCGCATAGCAGACTGGGTGTGAGGTTTGACGCTTTAGAGTTTTTCTGTTTTCATTTTCATCTTCAAGGCTATGTGTGATAAAGAATAATAGAAACAGATGTGTGTGTGTGTGTGTGTGTGTGTGTGTGTGTGTGTGTGTGTTTGTGTAGTTTACAAAAGGGCAGGTATGGCAGGGGGGGTGTTCATGGAAGCCATGACAATATGCCTGTTTTTGGTGTTTTACAGTATTTTTGTACATGTGCAACTGTGCGTTTGTTTGATGTTGGGAGCAGGGTGAGTCTAGATAAGACTCATAAAAGCCAAACAAGATGCCAAAGTAAGACAGCAACAATGGGAAAAGTTTAAGAAAGATGGGGATAAAGTAGAAAAGTGCTGCTGAGGTTTAAGGCCCTCAGCCAGTTGGCCTGTGGCCACTACAGTTGTGGCGAGCTTCCTAAACATCTTACAACCCAAAAGCCTCTGTTCAGCAGCATGCAGCCTGTACACACACTGTCATTACCAGACCACAACTCACCATCTTATTACAGAAACCATTCAAATCAGATTTCATTATAGGTTCAACGTGTAGCCTGGATCCTGAGACCAGGACCCCACAGGCCTAAGACACATAAAGTAACTGCTATTGAAAATGTTATTATGCATATCGTTTTAATAGTTACACATATTTTTATTTCCTTGAGGCAATGCAGAACAGAGGAGGTTTGTCACACTTTGGTGAGTGTCTCGCGCCTCATTCACACCTATTTGGTTTATTTGGTGCAAGGATAAAAATTATAGATCGATGTGCCTTATAGTTCTGGACTGGACTTGTGTTCAAAATGTCCCTTCACAAACAAACTAAAATTTGCGAGCATGAAGTCAGTTGGACAGTTTTGGTGATGGCATCCTGCATCATCAGTATACATGAACCTTTACAGGGAGAGTGTGGTCACTGTGTTTTACCCAGGTTTCAGTCAAGAGCTGCTAAAATGAGAACAAGGCATGAGCATGAGCCCTTTTTATTTTCCTATATGAGGCGACATCTCTTCATTCATATAGTGGCGCATACATGTGTTAACATGGTTAGCAAATGAAATCAATATGTCACAATTACAGATTATTTACTTTCTAAACAGTTCACAGCCAGAATTTGGATTTAAATTAAGCTTCTGAATTCATACCATAATCATATGTGCAGGGTTGATGTGGTTATGTCTCCACCAGTTAGATCAAAAGCAAACACAGTTGTGTCATGTGTGTGTTTATTAGCATCTAGACACACATTAATCACACAAATGAATTATTTTGAACCTCTAGCCTTTATGTACGAAGTAAACACGAGTGCAGTTCGCTCCTCTGCCTTACTATTTTTATTCTAAGCACTTCCATCTTTGCCCAGAGGAATACTATCAAGTCACCATGCCATTGACCCTTGCCCCTTACTATTGGCTTCTTATGATGTTGGTGCTTATGAAGCTGCTGATACCTGTCCTGCTGCTGCTCTCTTTGACTCCCTCTGGACTGCTGCTTCAAGATTAAACACACACACACACACACACACACACACACACACACACACACACACACACACACACACACACACACACACACACACACACACACACACACTCCACTAGAATATGATGTGCACAATATGCCCCTGAACCATCCGACATGCTGCACATTACATTACATGACATTGCTTGAGCTTTAGTCGTCTGCTTGTAGACGGCGACAGTGAACTTGTGTGTCAGTTGTCTACTTTATCTCAGTACACCGTGCTGCTTTGTATTTTCATGTGTGTGTTTTTCATTGCAACCCCTATTGCCTCCACCACCACCCCCCTTCTCCACATCCCCCTTTTCTCACTGTGGGAACAAACTGGCACACAGATGGTTAAGCCCACCCTTGTGATGAGTGGGAAGGGTGGGAGGTGGGTGGGAGGGGTTGCTGCAGATGGCACTGAGGGCATCGCCAATCAGCCTACACACACACACACGCATGCACACACAAAAAAACATCTACAAGAAAAATAAAGGGGAAGAAGGAATAAGATAAACATATAGGGGAAATAGCAGGATGGATGGATGTATAGATGGAAGTTATAGGTGGGCGTGTGAGTCCTGTGCCCTCGGGTGGGTGTGTTGTCTACATGCGATGCCTGGCGTTGATCTAGCGTGGCACACAAAGCCCTGGCATCTTGCTGGCACCTCTGCCCACGTTGTGCCACACTGAGAGGCACGGCGAGGCCTGCCAGAGGGGCCTGGCAACACAGTGCGTGTGTCTCTGACTTCATGTCTTTGAGGTGACTGCATGTATATAAACGCTGTGTGCTTCTGTGAATTGTGTCAATGCTTGTGTGTTTATCTATGTTGGTGATCAGTAGCTTTTCTCTAAACACGTGACAGTCTAATATGTATAAACCAGGCTGCTTTTGAAGGTGTGTGTGTCTAAGTATGCATATACTGTGACCCATCAAAACACATGCACACACACCAGCACAAACACCGGTACCCCCTCTCATTAGGAAGACCCTACCCTGTGTCTCTAATGGCTAAGTCTTTGATATGCAATGACGACTAATTCCCTCCTGTGTTCCACTCTCTGCAGACAGCGCAGTCATTAGACCACGGACATGGACACACACACACATACACACACTGTTGTGTTTGAGCAAAAATCTAATCATTTAACCCGTCCAGAGGTTCAGATTCTCATCTGTCTTCACCTTACGTTATGAATTGTCTACCGGGGGACTCGCTCCCCTCACTTGTAATGTAAATAGAACAATATTTACATAAAAATATTTGAATTTATCATTAAAAATGGCTCTTCTTGATGTGGAATGCATCCTTCTGCTCTTTAAGGCAATAAGGTGAAGCCTAATTTGCTCGTTGCACTGTTTGTCTTGTATGCATAAGTTATTCTGCCATCAATCTCACCCTGTAATGAGGGAGAAAAATCCAAACATTCAAATGCACCTACTTTTAAAGAGTGAGGACAAACATCTCTGCAATGCAAACAACTACCTTTGTTGTTGCAAACCTTGGCTTTAACACTTAATGATACAGACCCTCCAGAATGTGAATGTACAATTATAGTATAAAGCATCTAAGTGTGACTAGTTTTCTTTAATACACCAATAAAAGCATATTGGGAGGAGCTGAGGAGCAGATGTCACTTAAAAACATTAATGCAACAATTGCAGACACTAATGAAAAATGTAATGACATAACATTTGGTTTTATCGTTCTCTATCCCAACACAATGGCCATCCAAAATATCATATTACCAATTAGCGAGTACTCTGCGACTCAGTGCTTCACTGCTATAAAGTTGAGGGACTTGGTGGAGACAGATTAAATAGCAACGCAGTCTCTTCCAAATGATGTTCATATACAACTAAACTGCAGTAGTAACTATGTTTTGTATGAAACATTATGACTGGCTGAATTATTCTCTGAGGTAACTTTTTTTTTAATTAATGAAGCTGTGCTTGATGGCAGAGAAGGCATCAGGTTGTGGTTGGCTGAAGGGTGTAAAAAGTGCATGACTGTCAGACCAGAGCCTGGAGTTCAAATTCAAGTCTTTGCAGTGCAGAAGAAAACTCCTTCACCTCTGCCCCCCCCCATCTTCCTAACCCCAGTCATGCTATCAGTCTTTTGTGGTGTCCTCAGTTCATTCTGTAGCTATTAACCTGGTGAACAGCCTCACCCCTGCCGACCCCTGCCAGCTAATACAGCTCACACACTCAAAACTCACTGGCACACCTCTGTGCTCACTTCTGCCTCCCCTTATAAATCCTCCCTAATCAGCCTCTGTCTGTGGAGGCCTGTGACAGTCATACTATTGTGGAGGGGGTGTAGTGGAAGTCATGGTAGACGTTTGCATGCAAGCAGAGAGAAAGCCTAGACTGTGTCTCTAATGTCAAGACAGCAATTCGGAACCAAGATCTCACAAAGGAGTATAGATTTATAAGTTACATAAACAAATTAACAATGAAATATTTGATTTCATATGTAGAAAACTTACAACAGACTTGAGTTGGGCAGATCAGCAGATCAACTGAGGGGATGGTGTATCTGTCAAGTAGTGGCACTGCGTCAGAGAAGGGGTTGCTATTAGCAGAGGACACCAAAAGGCTTTGTTTAATACTGACAACAGGCCTGGAAATGTGGCCATTAAAGTCTGACACTAACAACGGTTGCCACAGTTACCACTTATCACTGCTGCGTCAGTAGGTGAGGGTGAGAAGCCAAGGCTCCGGTCAACTGTGCAGCAGTGCTCTGTGCAGTACTAGGCAATATGAGAGCAGGAAAACGCTTATCGTCAACGATAGGAGGTGACGACAAATGCAGGGGGCGGGGCCAAAGCCGCGCCTGATTGGCCACCTTCGTTCCCACTCCAAATTTCCTTGACAGTCGCTTATTGCTTAGCTTGAAGCCAAAAGCTGACATTACCTCAGCAGAACAAGTGTTTCATGTTGCCTGTTTGCCCCGCTTTGGCAGGAAGTCCTGCTAAAGGTTATTTCCAGGTCAGACATGAACTCACCACATGGCAGCTGCGAGAAACTTAAAATGCTTCTGTTAAGCAGCTGCATTTTTCAATCTTCATTGAGGAAAATCTTTATGTAGAGAAGTATTAAGTGTACAAATCTTAATCATGAAGTTGGGCCTCAACAGAGAAGAGTCTCTACCCCCCAGATGAGATGCTGTAAGTTTACACTGCTTACTAAAGTCAAGCTCAAACTGAAGTGCAAACCATGCCTTCAAAACACTGAGTGCTGTGCATCCCGTCATGCAAATTGTTATCACCTTTCATTTGACCATTTCTGCCAGATTAATGACCATTAAAGTTTCAGGCCAAAACTTTCATAACCTAATGTCCCAGAAAAACAAATCTGAATAACCTCATCCTTTATAATGAGACCCTCTATTTTTTAACTGCCATCAGTGGTTGTGGGACTTTTCAAGGTGCAGCCTTTTTTTATTATCAGTAAATAGTTGTCAGCAACATTTTAGTTATAAAAGTCAAATTCAGCTCCATAAAAACTTTCCTGTATCACTTCAAGAATAATGTTGTCACTGTTGATGATGATGAGTCCAGACTTGAAGTTGAGCTCAGTTGCTTCTTACCCCATGAAATCTTCTCAACAATCCCTCTCTACTACCTAGTGCACGTTACCGCAGTTTAAAAGAGCTGTTCTTCCAGTCTAGTGAAGCAGCTGCGTGCTTATGTACTCTTGTCTTGGAGCATCTCTTTGAGCCAAATGAGGAAACAGTGAGTTCGCAATCCAGTCAGGTGGATGGGCTGCATGCTATGAGATATGCGTGGATGACAGTGATGAAAAAAGTCCTGGCTTCAGGTTTCTGGAGGAAGTGGTCATATAATGTGGTTAAAAATGTGAGCAATTTGTGTGTATGTATTTCGTTTAGAAGTGTTTTTATGTCTTGATATACATTTTATTTAGATCTGACTGATGCTGCAGAAGAAACAGCGCATTTCTGTGTGAATATCCAGAACAGACAGACAGGCTGGAGAGCAGATACTTCTCAGTAAGCTTTAACACAATGGCTGTTAATACTATTGTCTATGACACAGGGACGATTGGCACTGAAGCAGCATGTGTGTATATGTGTCTTCACGGGTGTGTGCCTATGTGTAGGCTGGCTGCCTCAGTCTACGTGCGTGCACACGTGTGTATCTGCATGTGCATGTACATGTGTGTATCCACAACACTGGGCTGCAGTTAAGTGAGTGAATGCGTTAAAAGGGGCTGTTGGGGAGCCCAGCTCGCTCATTGCCCGCGATAATGAGGATGTTTTCTGTCTTCAGTTCAATCAGTGCTCCCGGCTCTCTGAGACGGGAGAGCCTAGCAGATGCACAGCACGTAGCAGATGTGTGCTATTGGAGTGACATCTGAAAGTAAAACTCTAGAGCCTTTTTACGACATTGTGTGCTGCTGTTTAGATGCCCGCGATTTCCTGGCGCCAAGCAATGGTGACAACGGCAACTCCGGGAACAAGAAAAGGCGGAAAAGAAAGAGGGGAGAGAAAAGGAAAGAGGCAAGGAGAAAAAGGGAGGAAATCTTTGGCAAAGGCCTCATCTTTGAAGTGATTTGGAGAGAGATGACATGCAAAATTAGAGAGTAGCGTTTCGCCCTCTCCACTTTGACTACACATTAAACACAACAGGGAGAAATTTTTCCCCACAAAGATAAATGGCGCGGGGGGCGCGCTGCGGTCCCTAAACAACACAGATTACCTTGTCTGCGTGCTTTCAGAATCTGTTAGGATTTTCAAGCTGTTTGATTAAAGTTTTGTTGCTTTTTTTTTTCTGATGCAGGTACATATAACTTTCCAACCATTCAGTTCCAACTTTTCAAAAGCCCAACTAAAAAAGAAAAAAAAAAAGAAAAGAAAAACTTCTTTTTCTCCTTCAATCAGCGTTCAGCCAATCAAATACAGGTCCTTGGCCAACAAACACTGGGCTGAAAAAATATACACAAAGCATTTGTTGTATACAAAAGGCTAGATATCTGAAAGAATAAATGGCTAGGATTTATTCAGAAAATTTCTTCACTGTCTACTATCTAAACAGGAAAAGTGTTTAATTGTAACAACAGTGTTTCTTTGGCTCATAATCACAGGATGTGTAGCTGCTATGTAGATCCAAGTTCAGACCCTATATATCTGTGTATTCATCCTCATATGAAACTGTGGCACCGTATCAGAGCCATATGGTTTTCTTACTCTTCACTAAAAAACAACTACTATTTAATATTTATTATGGTATGGTTTTAACAGGGGTCATATCAACAAGACAGCTTCAGTGGTAATTACTTCCAAACAAGATGCTTAAGTAGGCTGTTTCTTACAATACCACGCAACACTTTCCTCTGTTTGGACTTAAGGGCGATTAAAAACTGTGCAGATTGCAAGAAAGATGAATATGTGAATAATATGAACACAGGACAGCACATGACGATATTATATATATATAAGTATCTACACTCTTATGTAGAAGTGGGTTCACAATAAAAATTCTTCTTTGAATTATGAGGCTCTTAACTCAAACCTAAACAGTTAGAGTTTGCTGAAATGACTAAAGGCTCAAATAACCCCAATTTTATTCCTGAAAAAAAAAAGGGGGAAAATTACCAAAAAGAGCCAAAAATTCACGAAGAAGATAAAGATCCACAAGAAGACTGTCTATGCATCGAGCTAATTTAGATATTGTGTAGGTGAATGTCGAACAGATCAGTGGGCAGACGTCATGAACATAAGAGTGTTCTTCATTCACACGAGCACATACACACACATTTATTCCTGCCTTTGAGACCGATGCATTGTGCGCGTGTATATGGTGTGAGGCTGATCTAGAGGGAGTTTTATTGTTGTGCCCACGGGAGCAGATGTCGCTGGCACTTACTCAATACTTTCTCTCATTCTCTCTCTGTTTGCTCCCTTGCTGTGTTCCTCCCTCTCTCTCTCTCTCCATCTCTGTTTTTCTATCTATCGCTCCCTTTTTTTTTTTTTTTTTTTTTTTTGCTTCGACCAGATGGAGAGATGCTCCGATCCAAACCTTTCTCACTCAGGATCACAATGCTCTGAATCATGTGATCCAGCCTGCTATCTCTTTCCTCTCTCTGTCTCTTTCTATCCATGAGCGTTTGCTCTCCCTCTTTCTCTGTGTCCTTTTCCCCCCTGACAAAAGCAGACAAAGGCCTTTCATTTCTCCTAGCCTGCTTGTGCACTGTGTGTTTGTACTGTACCAAACTAGGCTCCCTCTCTCATTGTATTCCCTCCTTCTCTTTGCAAAGGTGTCTAGGGGCCCCGGGGCCCCCGCTCTGAGACAAGGGGCCTGCCTCGGTGCAGTGAAGGAGGTGGCCGGGGGTGGGAAGGGTTGGTGTGGTGAGTGAGGGAATGAGGGAAGAAAGAGCAAAAGTGAGAGAGTATATTATTTCATTAAGTGCTTTGGAGCTCGGTAGGGATTGGGGAGTAAAACCTTGCAGCTCTGTGTGTGACAAGGGCACGACCTCCCACAACCTGGGAACTCTATCCACACATCGCGCCGCTTTCATCTGGCGCTGGGGGTGTGTGAGAGCTCTCAGTCACTGGCTCTGGCTGGCTCACTGAGGGCACTAAGCTTTTTAGTCAGGGCCCGCTGAACGGAGGAAAAAGTGGCGAGAATGACAGAGGAGGGACAGAGGAGCATGGAGGGAAGGTAAAGCAACTGTGATTGGGAGGGGTGGGGGGTGGGGGTGGCAGGGGTAGGTGAGGAGAGGAAGGGGGGCGGGTTTGCCTGAGCACCGGTAAGACAGAATTGAGCATTGTCGCCAAGCAGAGCAGAGCAGAGCTAGCCTATTCTGTTGATCTGAGCAGGATCCCGGAGAAAACAAAACTGCATTGTTCCCCGCAGATGGAAGCCAGTGTCTCCTGGGTAACAGCATTAATCTCCCCTTTTCTCCTGCTTCCTCTCTTGTCGGGGCCATAATCGGTGGGCTCCTTTCAGCAGCCGAGCCAGCCTCAAAGCCCAGGCTCCTAACTAGCCTCCTAATTAGCTGCAATTACAATGAAGACAACATGATGAGATAATAGAAATTTGCAAAATAATGACATACCACGGGAAAATATTCCTCCTCCCCAAGCACCATTTTTTTCCCTCTGGGAGAGGCACAATGGAGAGCCGGGGCCCTTTTCTGAAAGCGGGGAGCTCAGAAAAAATGGTGGCACATTATGTGGCATAGAACCCTATTGTCTGCCTTCTGGTTGCTTCAATCAACAGGCCATTGTCTGGCTGCTTAAATCAAAATGACTCAAATACGGGCTCTGTAATGATGCCCTCTCAGCACTGCATACTGAACAGAGACAGACTGAGGGAGAGGAGAGGAGAGGATAGAGGAGGAGAGGAAAGAGGAGGAGAGAAAAGAGGAGGAGAGGAAAGAGGAGGAGAGGAAAGAGGAGGAGAGAAAAGAGGAGGAGAGGAGAGGAGCTGTAGGAAGGAGTAAAATAATCGCAACAAGGTAAGAAAAAGGGCCCTGTCGTCAAATATCCTGATAAAATCAGAGTGTGTGTCGTAGCAGTGGGTGTCTGGATACCAGTGATGAATTGTTGCTGCTGCACGGTTGTTTTCATCTGGTCTTGTTAGATCACATTAAATAGTTGTCAGAGAAAACACGACTTCATGAAATCAAACACGACTGAGAGCAAGGCAGTCAGAGAAAGACAGAGAGAAGGGGAGGGAGGAGGGGAGGATGGAGGGAGGAGACGGAGGTAGACAGCAGGTGGTAGTCATGCACAGAACAACATTTTTAACAACTCTGATCGGCAACAGGGGAGGAAGAGTTACTTTGCTACATGAAGTGTGTGCGTGGAGAGAGGAGATGGTGGTCTCGTCACTAAAACAACTTGGGACACGAAGAGTTTCGTTCAGTATAAGGTATTGTACCTGTCTGTGTCTCTGTATGTCAAAAATGCCTGTCTGTTTTCCTGTGTCTCTGTCAGATTTCTCTGCTACCTATTAGCTCAGAGACATGTATACATACTGTCTCTTTCCACCTCTCACATGGTCAGACATATATAAATGTGTGAAGTCGCACATGCCATCAGCTGTTCCACCTGATAGCTGATCAGATCAACCATCACATTCAAACAAGCCAGCGAGGGAAGCTTTCTAATGCCACCCTTTCCATTCATGCCACTGATGCTCTTAATTTGAAGGGTGATGCAAATTCTTCTTTTTGCAAAACCCACAGCTTAAACACATGAACCACAAGAAACTGATTAACATGTGACTCCCTCTCACCTGTCTTCAGGCTCGACACTCTTCATAACCCTCAACCTCCAGAAGCTCCGTGGCTCCACGAGCAGTTTGTCTGACACACAGACACACAGCCAGACTGACATATTGACAGATAGGCAGACAAACATGCAGACAGACAGAGAGACAACACACATATGGACAGACAGACAGGCAGACGGACAGAAAACCAAAGGTTAATGCCGTATTCAGGAGAGGGGATTAAGACAAACAGAGCAGTTGTGAGTTTTTGAGAGTGTGAATGTTTGGGCGTCGTGTGTGTGTGTGTGTGTGTGTGTGTGTGTGTGTGTGTGTGTAATGGCAGCTGGTGGCTTGTGCTGCACAGCTGAACACCTGAAGCCGTCACACACACTCATGCTCCCTCACTGCTGTAGATACAAACAATTTATGAAAAGTGCAGTGCGTGTGTGTGTTTGTGTGTGTGCCTGTGGGAAAATTAAGTTGGCGTGTGAGGTAGCTGGAGTGCTGATTGAATTAATCATTAATGCTGGTCTCTGGCAGTTTTAATCACTGTGGTGTATAACGACTGCAGCTTAGCACTATCATTACCTTTGCCCTCTCATACGCTGTGCACACCAAAATGAACAAACACACATACACTGGCATGAGACAGACAGAAATTATCCTAAAATCACAGACATCTGTTAAGTATAAGGACTTTTTTTTTTTTTTTTAGCTCTTTTCCCAAGAAACACAAAGATGGTTTGTTGCCATAAAACACTTTCAGCACAATGATCCCTGTTTTTCTCTATTATAATTATAAAAGTAAAAAACAAATGTCAACACGTTCATTTGTTGTTAGCAGTTAAAGCCTCGTTTATCTTTATCCCAACATTATACTTGGTGATATAATCTACTCCATGATTTGAAAAGTCTGCCCAGGTGGCGCATAAAGTGATGATTTAACAGCATCTGAAATGGTATCACATCTGAATGCTATGGCTCAAACATTTTAATTAGAACCTGATCAGCTCTGACAAACTAGAGTAGCATTTCAAAATAAATCAAATTCAATGATGAAAGGATTTAACCACAAAAGCAGCTCTCATTTTTAAACTTATTGGTCAGGTTTCAATCCAGTGTTTAGGACACCTGCATCACTATTCAGTTAATCTCACAATATTAGCAGTTAGTGACGTGAAGTGTAATCCCATTTAAAGACATAGGTATTAATCTGGAGGGTGAATGGGGGTCTCAGGCGGAGGTGCAACAACCTTTAAAACTCCAGCAACTCCGACACTTTTTCCTCAGAGGAGTCCCACGGAGTAATTAGCGTGTGTCAGATAAGTTGACAAGCTCGTTAACACGCCGCATCATCCGATACCGTCGCCTTTGTTTGTGTAGGCTTCTGAGAGGAAGTTAGCAGTCTAATTAGCATAATTACGACTGCTGATTTATATGGCTGTAATTAGCGAGCAGATTTCTGCATGTTGTGGTCTGATGGAGTTACGCTGCTGCAAAGGAGGAAGCTGGAGAGGAGATTCTCTTACAGTGTGGTACTACAAAAAAAAAAAAAAACACCCACACACACACACAGACACACACGAAACAAACTTTCAATTTTCACACACATTTTGACAACTACATTTACTACGCAGAGAGGGAAAATTGAATACATGAATACAATGAATACATACACACTGGAAACAAACAGTAGACAGAGAGTGACTCCCTGTCTAAGTGGTTTGAGAATAATATCCTGCAGAGTTAGACGAAGTACGTATGACATACATGTGTGACTTGCAGTTCTCTTACTGCAGATTTGATTCACACAACCCATTCGCTTCTGTTAGACGCTTTCAAAGGTAAATGGCTACAACATAGACACTTAGGAACAAAGTTGTATAACTCTTAACAAAACAAATAGTCGATTATTAACAACAGTTGTGTCATCTAATAAAATACACATTGAGCATTACTTTGTCTGCCTTTCAGACAGGGTGGAGAGTGTGCTTTATGTTTGTTTCTTCTCCCACCTAAATACATGAGTACTTGAAGCTGACGGACTGTGCTTGAGTGAGAGCACGAGAGTGAAAAGGCAACACAGAGGCATGACCCGTCTGGCAACTTGGCCTTAATTACAGCAGACGTTCACAGTAGGACAGTGAATTAGTGCAGTTACTTCTCATCACTACTGTAAAACCCCGGGGTCAGTAGATTACCACACACACGCACACACACATACTGTACAAACACACAATGCAGGGTGCTGTCAGGCTTCCTGGGAGATGTGAGGTGAAATTAGGGTCAAAGTTAATCTCTGAGCCAAACCAGCTCCCACAGTCGTGAACCAAACAGCATCATCAGGAGACTGGGGGTGTCCTCGTTGCTCAGCAAGCAAAAATACATTTTGTGACAAGGGCTGAATAACTGAGTCCTTTCACACTGGCTCATTTATCAAGCATGTGTGCGCTTGAAGTTGAGGTTATTTGCTTGTCAGTCATCAGGATTTCTCCTGTCAGAGAAATGGTCTAAATACATTTTACGCAATACCACAGTATGGAAAGCAGATGCATATTTGACTCAACATCTGCACAAGATAGACACGTATTTATTTGACAAAATATGAGAAAATAAAATTTCCTCTAGCAATTGTTCCCCACCTTTATGGGTTGTGACACCTTAAAGTGAAGTAGTGTAAGAATTATGTTCACAATCTTTCCTTGAGTTGCAACATTGAATAAAGGTCAGAGGTGCTTTTGCAGAACATTATATTGTCACAGGGAAGTTGACCTTTGAACCGTTTGGACATGTCATCACGTCACAGTGACCTTTCATTTTTGAGTCCAAGTGAATGTTTGAACCAAATTTAAACAAAAACAAGGCATTAGTGAGGTATTGTGCTCACATGAACACACAACCCCGAAACAGATAAGTTTTAAGCCCCAGATTTCCCTTTTTTCCACATTGTTTATCTGGAAAGTCTGGAGAGAAACTTTTAATCAAAGTTTCTGTTGCTCAATCAACCAATAATTTAAATTATAATAAATATGTCCTCCTGACTCCTCAGGTTTATCTTGGGACCCCTCGTGGGATCACCTGACCCAACAGGTTGATGAACCACTGCTCTATGGGATACAAGGTGTTTTGTATGTGTGTATATTTGTACGAGCACACGTCCTTGACAAAACTTTGAATTAGCCCTGACCACACACTCAAACAATCACACAGGGAGTAATAACATAAAGGTCCAACTGATTTGTTTCACACAAAAACATATTCATGCTCACCTGCTGTCTAATGTGGGTTGTGAACATTTGCTGTTGCGCATTTGCCATTGTGTGTCTGTGTGTGTGCGTGGAAGTTCTGGATTGACTACATTAATTAATGCAGTGCAGATGAGTCCCCTTGGAGCTGTCTAATTAGACATTAGCATGGAGATGTAATTACCTGAGAGGGCTCAACACGTTTCACTTAACTACTCTCCCTCCTGCATGAAAGACCTACACTGAGCAGGTAGGCTCACACTGTGTGTGTGTAGACACCGACGTGCATGTATTTAATGTGTGTATTTGACTGCTTAACTGCATGTGCAGGTGTTTCTATTAGCACGTAACTCCTTCACATACAGCAGCAGTGCGAAGACCTAATTGATTTACTCCGATAAAAAACATGTTCCCCATCTATTACTTTACTTATATCTCTACCTTCTTCTTCTTTTTTAATTATGATGCACTGTAACTGGTCGTCCTTTTTTTTTTTTTTCCCCTACCGCGCTTTCCATCTTTTTCTACTTTGGGTCGAAAGTGCATTAGGGCTCCGTATGCAGCGCCATGGGTTCGATTCTTGATCAATATCCACCACTCTACTGGCGAAAAAAAAGAAAGAAGACGCCTCTCTGCTCTTCCAAAAGCCTCTTAGAGAGGAAAAAGAGAGCCCAGATCTGAGAGATTGTTTGCCAGCGTCGCCATGGCGACCATCTCTGCCAACCTTGACACTGGGGTTGCATTGTCTGGGATCCTGATATTAGATAAATAAATGACCCAACCTTTACCGCAAACACACACACATGCACGCACACACATGCAAATGTAGAAACACAACATATGATATATCTTTAAAATATATAAGTACAAATAATAACAAATATATAAGCAGTCCATACCACGCCATCTGTATGCACAAACACACAATATCAACCGTCCACACACACATACATTGAGCTCATACACTACAATTTGCATCCTCTTCGATAAAAATAGACTGTTAGGCCGAGCCCGGAGGAGACTGTCGATACAATCCGTAAGACAACAGATTGTGAGAACCCCGTGAACTCCAATACAGCCTGCAACACACCTCTCAAAGCACCAGGAAGAAATCTATGAGCTGTAAGCATTGTCTTCTTATCTGTAGATGGTTCTGTCCTGTTTCCAATAAGGATCAATAACATTAGCATGTCTGACAGAGAGTGGGAGAGAGAGGGATTGGGGGGAGAGGGGGTGAGGGGCAAGACAAAGTAAGAGAGGATCATCATTTTGCAAAGACAGAGAGACAGAGATTTTTACAACTGACAACTTGTAGACAATGTGTACAAATATTATCAACATTAGAACAAGGTGGGGTTTATAAATGTTTCAAAGCTTTTATAATATACTGCATATACACATTTGAAATGTGATGTGAGTAGCAGGTCTTCATTAGTTACCAGTGTCTATTGTCCAATAGAGGAAAAGGCTGTTTTTACACTAACCTCCTTCCCATCCAGGGAAGTTAAATCTAGTGCAACTGGACTTGGTCTTGGTCTTTCAGTTTCTTCAGTTGTAAAGAAGCCTCTTTGATGAAGCTGAAACGTGTTCAAGAATCTACAACTATCCACTGTCCCCTCTGACTTCACAGACCTCCATGCCAGTTGCAAGCTAGCCAATCTAGATACTGGGAGCCCATACACAGAGCTCAATACATATCTGATATACATTTGATCACAGACTGTGTGACAATGTACAAGAGGGGTTGAAAGATTTAATTAAATCAAAGAAAGCTAATAGTGGGAAAGGAGCACTGAGCTATTGCGTGATTGTATCTGTAACTTAGAGTCCAAATTTTTGTGGCCAGTTAATTGGAAAATAGGAATGCGCTGTAGTATCATAAATCATTTTTACTTTTAAAACCATGTTGTCTATATTAGGTTTTATAGACTCGGACAAGTTCAATCAATTCCCTGATAAACTAAAATAACACAACACAACACAGATTATCACCCTGTTAATGTATTATGGTAAACATGTTAGTAAATCATCATTATCATCCCACTGCCCAAGGCAGGCCAGTGGTTACAAATCAGCATTAGCATTTATTGGGAGACATGGTTCTGGCCAACTGAGCCAAGTGAGCCAAATATTCTGTTTCTTAACCAACTCACAAACTCCTTTGGAAAATATTTAATTCCTTCAGTGAAAAAGGTGCCAATATGTTCTACAGCTATTTGCTAACTTTTATCTGTCTGCGGTTTGGTGCTGGGACAGTTATGCAGTGCAGGTTGATTAGTTACCTTTTATGCAGAAATTAGCTACCTGCTGCATCTGGAAACAAGTTGTTGAGAGAAGTTATGTTGACGTTACACCTGGGGTCCACTCTACTGCGAATTTTTCAAGTACCTAAAACAAAGAAAATGATGTAGACACCACAGTTGCTTCCTGATTGATCCCTGATCAGCCTCCATTACCAACAATGAACACACCAGGATAATGAATAACAAGTATTACTGACCTTGTTATCTTTGCTTGCAACTGTTGTTAGTTAGTGCATTGCTACAACTGTGTTTTGCATTCATTTGTCTGCAACTTATCAACTGCAGAGTAGACAATATGTTTCCTATGAACATCAGTGTACTTGAATGGGCATATATCTATGCATTTTAGGGAGACTGTTTCTGGTTTGGAGCTAATACTGTTGTTGGGGCAGAGATCCTTCTCATTTGAAAATGAAAATGTATCGGTGTGGATGTAGCCAAAGAGTGAAAACATTAAACGTGCTGGCCATAAAACCAAAACAATGAGCTGAAAGACACTAAACATCTCTTGTCAAGTACTGCATCAAATGATGACTCTATTAGTGTCTTCTTTCATTTAACATGTCATGGAATTGTTGTCATTATATATTTTTTAAACAATTATATTAATCATAAAAATAAATTATGTACTACTACAAACTCACATTCCTCTTGGTTGTCACAGAATGAATGTTTATTGACGTACTGCATGTCTTGATAATTAGTTTTATTTAAGTATGATAGCAGGATCAAAACAGTGAGAGATGGTCTATTATATCTTCATGAGCACAACAATTAGATTTTTCACAACTGTCCTTCAGCCAATTGGGGCGAAGATTAACTGAGTAAAAGTTGTAATTCCACAGCACTGAAGTTGAAATACTGGTGCCTGTAGCATGCTGGCTAATAGAGAATGCTAATGGAATCATGAAGCAGCTTATCATGTGAATGAGAACAATAATGAAGAGACAAAGCAGAGACAAATCCATTGTAAGTGAGGTGGAATTATGTCGGCTCAGTGGATTATAAAAGGCCTTGATCCAGTGGGAGTTGAAAAACATGGCTTCAATTCGCACACACTTTCACACACTGGCATAGACATAAATACATTCATACACAAATCCATGCACATGCACGTATTCTACAGTATGTCAGAAACCCATAAGCATTAATAGGCAGTAATATGAAAACACATGCACACTCATATGCACATTATACAACTGCACACACACAGAAATAGGCACAGTGAAACAAACGTCAAACCTTGATATCTACTCATGCTGCCAGATAATTGAATTAATTCATCTGAAGAACAACTTCACAGATTAGCGACTTAACTTTTCAATAATAATAAAAAACTCAGCCGCGCGTGATAATTACATTTGTCTCAAATGAGGGCAGCCGTCGAAATGTATCATGTATTGCCATGCGTCCACATTTTAACCCACACGCTTGCATGCACACACACACAGACACCCTTCCCTAAGTGGCTGAGAGATAATATTTAGAGTTAGAAAACAGAGGAAAAGTCATGAAAACAGTGTATTGCCTTGTACCCTGTATAATACAGACATAACATATTTTCAAAGCTATTATTTAACTACTTTTTTACATTATTCTGAATCATGGGTCACATTGGTTTTTTGGATTTTCACAACAAATTCAATCATTTCCTCTTATGAAACTAAGAGGGAGTAAAATCTAAAGATTTGAACTTTAAATAATTTAAAGTCTCCAGTAAAAGTACTGTATGTTATCAGAAGGGATGTTGTAGTGGTTAATTTTGGGGGATTGTTTCAAGTTAAAGGCATAGTTTTGTTTGGTTTGGTTAGGCATTCGAATGAAGAAGGGTCAGAATTGATGTCATACCCAGAGGGGCAGTCAACGCTGGCTCATGTCAGGAGTTGCACTTGAGGAGATTGGGGAATGAGTAGGATTGGATACACCATTAGGGACACTTTAGAGACACTTTAGACAAAGAGAAAAATGGGTTGAACACATACCACCACAAATAATTTATAGTGTTAAATAAGTGTTATAGTTTACACCTTTTAAAACTGAACGTCCACTTCGAGGAGCAGACTGGACAGAACAACTCCTACTGCCCTTCCAGAGCGATTGCCTGGTACAAGTGAAAGGTTACACTCACACAGGTGGGTTTAGGTCACACTCTCATGCCAAACATGCAGGGAGAGGCACTAGTTTACCAGCTGGCTAGCCTTAAGGAAAAATCCCTAACCTGTGGTTAGCTCAGCAGCGTAACAATGACACTGATTCAACCAGCCTTCATCAGACCGGTCCAGCCTCAAGGAGTCTGACAAGGAGTCAAACTGCTTAACACATTTCTAATGCTGAAAATCCAATTGTCAGAAATAATACCTGTTTGAACAAGAATGTCTTGAAGAAGAGCCTATCCAAAAGCATTCGACACTCTCTTTGATGGCAGCGTTTTCATCCAGTCTTTGAGTGTGGCCTTGTATATATGTATAAACACATTTGCCTTCGGATTTGACTGGATGACACATTCAGATCGATTCACACATACGCAGCCTTCGAGGGCACAACTGAAAAGTCTGTCCCTTTTAGTCAGCGTCCACACAGGATGTGCTCAGCTACAGTACTTTTCTTTGGTCACCTGTTTTAAAAATATAATGCCAAAAATGCACATGGCAAGTGAGCCACTACATGGGCTTTGTAAACATCTGTATTGATTAAAGTACAAGTGTTACTGTTCTGTTAAATGTGAAGATGATGGTGAAACACATCTTTCACAGGCAGCTTTTAGCTCAAAGCCAGGACTCAGAAATAAACAAAAGAGCTCCTCCCAGGAACCTCAGGAAGTACAAGCTTTTATGAGGCTAAAAGGTCTAACGTATAACAACGAGTCATGGCCATGTAGCAGTATAATTCTAATTCTGACCTTCACTCTCTATCTGAGTGTTGACAATAAACTTCCTGTTCTTCATTTTTGTTTCTATCCTTATAAAGCCACTTGGTTTTCATACAAATAGCATAACTGCTCATACTCAAACACAAACACACACAGTCATCCAGTCCTGAGCAGCATGGAGCGGTGGACAGCCAGGTACAGGGAGGTGAGAAAGGTGCGATGTATATTTCATGGCCCCACGACACTGAATTGTGAAACTGCAAAAACAAGCCATAAAAATTCCAGAGGGTGCACTGAAATCCTCGCTAGGCACCCTTCCTCCCTCTCCCCCTCCAGTCCCCTCTCCATCCCTCTTTTCCTCCCTCTCTGTCTCTCTCTCTCAATATGCTGTCTCCCTCTCCAATTTCTGTCTATTGTTGGTACAAAGCATCCCATTCAGGCCCCGGTGACTTCTCTTATGGCAGACAGCAGTAGGCTTAACGGACAATGGTCGCACGGAAACAAAAGGCAGTTTATTAGACTAGAGAGTGACAGAGAGATGGAGAGAGAAGAGAGAGGAAGAGAGAGAAAAAGAGTGGCACTCAGCGTTCCATTGTGGCTGGACTCACATCTGGTGGCCATGTGTGACCGGAGCAGCAGGGCTAATGATGGGCTTCCTGAGGCCAGCTCAATTAGGCCAGGCCTCACCGGACTCCCAGAGAGAGAGGCAGAAAGAGAGATGACTATCGACATGCTGGTTCACTATTTGTGTGTGTTTGCGTATATAAGTCAATCTGCACTATATACAGCCACCTCTTGCTCAGACGTGTGTGTGCGCACGCTCGTATAAGTGTGTCCTATGTCTATAAATGTGTGTTTTCAGGCATTCGCGTGCATGTAAATTTGCACTGACACACTCCTGAGTACTGTCCTCCTTATTCCTTAGTCCAAATGACACCTCCCCTCAACACACATTCACATACACACACCCTCCTCCTGAGTGGGCTAAAACTAACTAACAAGCCGTAAAGCCATTAACGGTTAGGGCGCTGCTTTGATGGCCCAACTCAAGATTTCCAACACACTTAAAACGACACGGGGGGGAGAACAAAAATGGTGAGAGCCTGCAACCGTGTCCTCAGGCATGTGTGTCCATGTCTGTGTGTGATGTCTGGTGTGTGTGTTACATTGTGTTCAACTGAGCACCAAATCAGATGGGCTCCTGTGACACTACCATGCCTTATTATTCCTGTTTCGCAAACTGTTCACCCCAGAAGACACAGACTGAAAAATACAAACCTAATAAACAGCAAAGAAAAGCCCATCTGTCTGAGTTAATACAAGGCTTTATTGGGGAAATTTGATGCCAATTCTTTTCATAATCACGTGTTACTAGTCAGATGTGTATAATTAGTATTGCATAAGCAATTGCACAAACAAGAACTGGGGTCATTTGGGGCTTTCAGATTTAGAAGAGAGACATAACCACAACAATATTTAGTTAATTTTTCAGACATGATCATAGTCTAGGCCCTGTATTAGCGGTATGCATTGGGAAGACATGGTAAGGTCATGGAGCCTTGATTAAGGATTTGCAGTCAAGTCCTACGGGGCAATTTTTGCGTAACCTGCTCTAGATGGGAACACACCTAGAAGGACACTGTGTAATTTATGAATTAATGTTTCACCTCATTAAAATCAGTAGTTCCCAAGACAAAACAAATAGAAGACTTTAAAAGTGGACTCTGATATATAAAAGTATAACCATGACTCAACAGAGGAAGATTTACACTAAAATGTACCAAAAATATCTAAAACTTACCAGGAAGTCAGATATGATGGACAATTTGCACTGAAATTTGTTTTTGCACATTAACAGATTTTACAGATTCACAATTTATCAACTCATTGAATAGATTTTTCGTGAAAATATGGTGAAACAAAGGTGAAAATTGGAGCAGGTAACCATTCACAGTTTGTCTGGATGCATGCAAGGTAAATCTATAATGCCATTAGCCCAGGGGCTTTCAAACTGGGTATGGGAGAACTGAAGGGAGGGAAAGGATGTCAGGAAAGGATACTGTGTGAGGTGAAGAGGACGGCGCACACTGATGTTCTGAACAGCAGCAACAGTTAAGGATTTATCAACACAGGCAACATCATACTTCATGTTTTTCATCCAAAGTGCCAGACGAGAGGGACAATAATGTTGGCTCTTTCTGAAAAATATTATTTCACGATTGTTTGTATTTCTTTATTTTTCTCCAATACCAGTGTAATTTACCATGGTTAAGTAAGGGATAGAGGGACGTCCATCCATTACTCTAATTTCCACAAGATTCTGAAAGGATGTAAATCATGAAATGCATGTCTGTCAGAGACAACTGTAACCCTGGGGATACTGGGATGAGCCTTTTCCAAGATTTCTCACTGATTTCATATAATTTTAATTGAGATGTTTTACCAAATTGTGTCATTACTCATCACTGTGTGCAAAGCACACATTTTGTGGGCTGTTTTTTTTGTTTGTTTTTTCAAATACCTACAATGACCCTGAAGAATGGAAAGTGATTCTCACCACAGAAAAGCGAACGACGAGGCTTTGATCAGACTGAGGAGGCCAGGGAACAGACAGGGGAAAAAACAGTCCATGTTGGAAATGGTTCAGGTAACAGCAATTAGAGCAATAGTGTTACAACAGAAGCTATGAGCATGAAGGTTTACTGCGGTATAATAAAGACACCATCTTACCTGTACACTACCACACACCTGAGAGTAAGAGGGCCTGAGAGGAAAGACCGAGTTTGGTCAGCGAAGACGAACTGAGCCCAGGAGACACTCCATCTAACCTCTGCCCACATCATCTCACCGACTCGCACACACTCTTAAGCAGTAAATCAATGAATATCAACTGGAGTGTTCGATGCCCGTCCGTTTTCACTTGCCTCTTTTGTGTGGCTTTGCAGATGGTTTCCATGGTTACATGAGCTCCCTCTGTGGAGGGGAAGCGGTTCTTTACCTGGACAATCTCAGGTGTCAGTCAAACCATTACTGGCTCATGACAAAAGTTGATCATTTTGTCTGACTCCTGTTTCCGAAATCACACCTTTGTGTCAGTGTTGTTGTACTGGACTCTTTCAACTGAGGTAATATTGTGCTGTGGCCCTCTCTGATAATGATGCCATCAAACCATCAACTGAGTTCATTCTTTGACCTGGGACAAATAAAACAATCAAAATCTTGTTTGAGCTTTTGACTTATGACCCTGATGAAAAAAGTGAGAGAAGAGATTATTTTTGTTAATATATCATATGTTTTAAATTTCTATATTAATCACCATTTGATGCAGTGCAGATTTAGTCTAATCAAATGGTGAAGTGGAACTGGACATGAAGACACACACGCTGAATATGTAATACATATGGTATCCTTAGGCATTGGGTGTTAAGGTTCCTATGAAGGCTGATGTATATGTGATTTGGTCATTGTCTGCTCTATTGCAGCAAAACGTGCACAAACCAAGACACAGTTGCAGAGCAGCTTTGTTGGTCATCAAGCACAAAATGCACCACCTGCTACAAGGCGTCAGCAGCAAACCACTGGCCCTTCTCCCCTCAGTCCCTCTCTCTGTCTCTACAGGAAATGAGCGGGCGAATAAGCAGAGATAATTACAGACCAAACAATAGCTGCCATTTCTTTCTACATCAACCTCCTGGCCTTGCCCTCCCACCAACACAACGCAGTTTACCATAATATGTGTCCACTGGATGGACAGTGTGATCCAGTAGCTTCAAGCATCTATTCTCAGTCTCAGTCCTTATTCTTTCTCCCTTTGCCTTCCACAGAACAAAGCATGTTAACCTTGAGCTGCAAAACAGCTTTCTGCTGGCGTCTGAGGAGATATTAGGAAGGTGATTAAGTGAGATTGATGGTACTTTAATTCCCTGACAAAAATAATGGCTCCTTCCTGTTGTTTAATCTTCAATCTTCATTACATGGGGAGACTCAAGAGAGTATGGTTTTCAGCCAAAAGAAGGCCATGCTAACAAAGGACACTATCAAGGATGGTGTATTTACATGTTTAATCAAAATGAATTGTAATTGAAAGTCCAAAGGAGGGTTTGGGAATGCAGCAAACTGTGGGCTGAAAAAAGATTGTTTAGAAATTTGAAGGTAATTCTTTTGGAAGAGGGCCTTTCTTTTGGAATTTGGAACATTTGAGTGCAATTTAGCCACAGCATAATTAGGAACACAGTGATGAAACTGCATATTACTGTTGTGATTTTCATTTTGCTGATGATTTACGCAAACTTATGGATTTAGCCTGTTCCCATGACCTTGGAGCACTGAAAAACCTTTTCAAAAGTTACCATTTCAATTGAATAAAAACTAATTTTAATAATAAAAGTTGCCTTTTCTCAACTCGGACAAAGTTAGGTTTTGGAGATAGAAAGTTGTTAAAAGACAGAAGGCATTTACATTTTCCCCAGAAGGTTCAGGACTTGTTTCAGAATAGTTGGACAAAAAAGTTTACATGCTCTCATACAAATAGACATATACCTACCTATTGTTGGATAAAAAGACCACAAGATTGCAAGAAGGTTCTCTTCTTATGTAAAGAAAAAATGTTTTTTCAAGTGGCACAGGTTTGATTCTCTCTCTTGTGGTGGATGGAGTGTCCCTGAGCAAACAAATGAACCCCTACCATTTTCCAGAGGCACTGTTCCAAAGCTGACCCTGTACACTGACCTCCCGGTGGAGAGCGGCAAGCAAACATAAAATTCCTCCTTTGGGTGATCAATACCACGAGGAAAAAAAGGAGATAGATGCAGCCTCGGCTACTCGCTCCTACAGTACAGGGAGGTCAGAACACTGGGTCATCTGGAGAGCAACACTCTTGCAGCTGTCAGGGATTCAATGTCTTGCTCAAGGACACTTCAGCAGGGAGGATACTTGCCGAGATGCAGCCAGGCTTCTTTAGATCAAGGGCGGTGTCCTTGCTTACCACAACACCCTGCTTCTCTCAAAGAAACCTAATAAAAAACCTGAATTCAATACTAAAGCACAGAGTAAACAAGCATATTGTCTGGCAGTTTTGAGATACAAGGTCTTACTGCAAATGAGCTTTCACACTCATCCTAAATGTAAAAGCCAATTAAATGGAAAAAATTTTAATGGAATAAATCATTGGTTAAATGCTTTAAATCATATATATGTTTTATATATGATTTAATTTATATATACAAAAAATCTTTACATTGTACACAAAACCTCAAAATAGTAGCAGGAACAAAAGTTAACCTTGAAAGAAATAAGAAGTTGTATTTGATTGATTATACCAAACATGAAAAAACACTAACCAGAAGTAAATACTTTCTTTTCCGAGTTAAGCGGATGAGAGGAAAATCGGTAAAGTCATAGTATTTTGTTCCCTGTTAACACCGGGCCCCTTTACGTCCTCTCTCTTTTTTTCTTCCAGTGACATTCAGCCAGTTTTCTATGTCCGCCTAATGATTGACCGCAAATAGATGGACTGTCAATGCAACAAACAGCACATGCGGATGAAAGGGGTCCCGCTGTGTCATGGCGACTTTATGACACCATATCTGTGCATGTGCAAGCCAGCCTGTTTGCGTCTGCGCGTGGGTGTGTTCATTTGTGCATAAATACACATGTGATGAGTTGTGTCTGTGTCCCTGTCTATAGTTGCTCCTCTGTACAATAGGAACTGTAGCAGCGACAGAAACAATCCTTTTAATCTAGTCCATCTTCCGCGGCGTCTCACTCTGATGTCCGACAGCACAAAGAAAGGTCAGGGAGGGCTTGGCTCGGGTGGGTGGAACAAACAACGGGGATTTGCGCTCTCTCTCTCTCTCTATCTCTATCTCTCTCTCAATGAGGCTTCAAGGTCTGCTTTGGCGTACAGTTACAGTTAGTTTACTCACTATCAAAGCAAAACCAAACTTCTGAGTTCTCTAATATAGTTGGCTGTGTCCTTTCTCCCTGTTTTGGTCCATAAAAAAAAAGAATGATGGGGTTCCTAATAACTGAACTGCACCGGGAGAAAGTTAACCAACTTGCTTCTATCTGTCATTCTACTTCTTCACGGTTTCTTCTTCATCTCTTCTCCATTTATCTCTTCCACTGTCGTATCTGCAGTCCATATCTGTGATAATAGCCGCCAGTCTGAACATTTAATAATCATTCCTGCTCCCAAATCAGTCCTAGTACTGAATCCATGCCTACCAAATAGCACTACACGCTGTCTAATCTAGCTCATCCTCCTGAGTTCAATACAGTTTATCAGCAAGAGGCAAGGGGGGAGTAGAAGAGAAAGCTGCAAGGAAAGAGAGAAAATAAGGAATTGAAGGAGAATAGATCAGGAGGAGACAGGGGGGAGGAGGAAGGGGGTCAACGGAGGTAGAAAAGAAGAAATGAATGCAGCCCCTGTTCCTTCCCACTGTCTCAAACAAGGCCTGGGTAAACAGGAAGTACAGCTGCGCTCTGTCTCTTTCTGTCTCACTCTCTTTTTTCTTTTACCTCCTGCACCTCCCTGCCTGTCTCTTTGGCCTGTCCTTAAGTACACAGCATTCCCCTTCTGCTTAGAAACACTGTTATACTTTTACCTTATCGATGGCACTAACCTGGGAGGATAATAAAGGACAACAGTTATGGGGGAAAGAGAAAAAAAATGTGAGGAGGAAGAACAAACAAATGACAAATGTCGTCTGAAATATGTTGTCGCCTTCTCGTCACATCGAGAAGAGTCATGATAGTTGGCAATCTGGACACGCAGTTCCCCTCAGTGGGCCCTAATCCCCCTATTTCTTTAAGAGAGAGAGGGAGTAGAACGGAGGAGAAAGGAGGCATTGTGGCTCGAGACAGTGCAGTAAAAAGAGGAGCGTACAGTACCAAATTGAGGTCGCGGCAAGACAATGGCTGCCCTTCACTGGCTCATTCACACACGGTCTCCACACAGCTCTATCAAACGCCTCTTTCTTTTCTTCTTCCCCTCCTCTGTTCTGTTCTTTCTCTTTCTTTCTCTCACGTCCGCCTTTCTTCTCCTCATCACAGAGGGACGGGGGATAATGAAACCCCAGCTCACCCAGGCTGTTCTGGGGCCCGTTTCAGAGAAGAGCAGCTCGCTCTCTCTCTCTCTCTCTCTCTCTCTCTCTCTCTCTCTCTCTCTTTCTCACATTTCTCAATGGGCACCTTCTCATCTCCTCTGTTCAACTACAACTCTACAGGAGCTCCACCCACTGCTTTTGTTTTGGAGAGAGAATGTATAGTTCAGCAGGAAGTGGGTAGTTTTGGGACGGGACTTTACATCATCTATTTTGAGCTGAACTCAGTGTCTTAATTGGAACGCTTAGCTTTAAGTATTTTACACAGTTGTATAGAGCTTTTTCATCATCTGTACAAAAGAAACTTAAGTAAACAAAACATACGTAAAATTCAACTTGTATTTAATTTTTATTAATTCATTTTTCTACAGTAACGGTGTTGGCTACATTAGGATTCTCCAGGAAGTGTCGATGCTTGGTTCCCACAAAGCGGCAACCTCCAAGACTGAAAAATGAATCCAACAGGGAAGGGCCTGACACTGCAGTTTATCTAATGGCTGCTTGAGACTGGCTCCAAAAGCAAGTTAATCACCATAAACTCCCATGTTCAAATTTACAGCAAAAATATGTTGGTACAAAAAATGGTTTTGGTCTTGATAGCTAATTTTGTCTTTCATGACATCATGAATTTTCTTATATCTCACCCATTAAAATTTTATTAAGGCTTAAATGTCTGCATAATCGAAGCCATGCCAATTTCACACAAGTGTCAACACACTGGACTCGCCCCCTGATGATCATTGAAGCTTTTCAGACCAAGTGTCTACGTCCATTTTTATACACAGTCTACGGCTCTACATGTGCACCTCTTCTTTTCCCATTTTTGGATAAACCAGTAGTTCAGAGTCAGGCACTACCAAGATGGTGATTGAAGAGCCCACGTCTATATTTATTTACAGTCTGTGGTTCCCACTGTCAAATCAGACTTGGTTATTTGCCATCACCACAACTGTGAGGGCCACAAAGCGTCTCCTAGCAACATCACCTCTAAAATACTAGTACTAATACCAGGATAACACGCACCCAGAGGTTTGAATCATAAGACATTGGAAGTTGGAAGCTGAACATTTTCAGCTTACTTTTACTAATGGTAAATCCATTAACCTTTTACTATTAACACTGAAAAAACAAAAATGTTAAATTCATATTTGATAATCAAATTAACAAGATATTATGATGTAAGGAGGATGTGAAGTATTTCAGAAAATGAATCTTAAAATCTCCAGAGCTCCTGGAGTCAAACTATCCACAATACTTTGATACTCAGTTCATATTAGCAGTTCATTCATCCTGCTCAGTTCATCTATGTCAAAAAGATGTGTTTATAGAAATGCATCATTTGTGTTTTCAAGTTAAGATGAAGAATCCACAATTCTAAGAATTACAGCACATAAATGTCTCATCCACTACATCATGTATCATATGGACTTATTCTGCAGAGAAGAAGACCATGAACATTAAAATACAGTGCTGCTTGAAAGTATGTGAAATACTTGAGCAGTCTAGATGTTTCTGTTGTTTTACCATGATTTTATTATTTTATCACCACTTGTTCAAATCGCCCAAAAACTACATGAAACATGGAATTAGTGTATGTGCAAAAGTAAGTGAACCCCAAGCTGCATTGGTTAAGTCAAGCAGGTAACAGACTCAGGTGAAACACATTTGGTTGCTTAATGAATCATTTAAGCAGACCAATGAAATGAAATGTCCTTGGGAAATGGTTTGGCCTGAACTAATTAAAAGAGAGAGGAAACCAACCAAACCACTGTGGTCCCATACAAATCAACAATTCCCAGAGCAAAGGAGATATGAAGGAGGAGGACATGAAGAAGAGGGGAGTGACAGCCCATCAGTCTGGGGAGGGCTGTAAGACCATCTCCAAAAGATTCCAGCTCCATCCATCCACTGTAAGACAAATTATTTACAAATGGAGGGCCTTCAACATGACAGAAACTCTACCTAGAAGTAGACGCCCATCAAAATTATTACCCAGAAGCACCAGAAAAATAATAAATCAGGTAAAGGCCAACACAAACATCACCTCTAGAGAGTTGCTGACCTCTCTGGTAGCATCTGGGATAAATGTGCATGTGTCTACAATCAGACGAAAATTGACTAGCCATGACATTCATGGGAGGGTTGCTAGAAGGAAGCCTCTGCTCTCAAAAAAGAACAAAGCTGCCCATTTCAAGTTTGCCAGAAAGCGCTCCGACAAACCAGAGGCCTTCTGGACGTCCATTCTCTGGACAGACGAGTCCAAAATAGAATTATTTGGTCACAATCAAAACCAACATGTTTGGAGAAAAGCCAACACTGCATATGAAGAAAAGAACCTCCTCCCAACAGGAAGCATGGGGGTGGAAATGTGAAGGTCTGGGGCTGTTTTTTTGCTTCTGGACCTGGACCACTCCATATGATCCAAGGAACCATGAATTCTCCGTCATATCAACAAATTCTTGACCAGAATCTGCTGCCATCAGTTAGGGAGTTGAAGCTGGGACGAAAATGTATTATGCAACAAGAAAATGACCCAAAACTTTCCAGCAAAACTACAAAGGAATGGCTTCAGAGAAAGAGGATTCGTACTCTGGATTGGCCCAGTCAAAGTCCAGACTTAATCCAATTGAAATGTTGCGAGACCTGAAGAAGTTGGTACATTCCAACCTCTCTCAACTGGCTGAGTTCTGCAGGGAGGAGTGGGCAAAAATCCCAATAAGCAGATGTGAGAGACTGGTCAGTGGTTACAGAAGACATTTGGTTGAAGTAATGGCTGCAAAAGGAGGAGCCACAAGCTACTAATACAAGGGTTCACATACCTTTGCACATGTTAAATTTTTGTGAAATAAACCACCTTTGTTGAATTAAATAATGATAATATATATGTCTTTTTGTGTGTGTGTGGAAGGTGTGCTTCACAAATTGGTAATTTGGATGTATGTGTAATAAGGTTATTTTAATTTTTTTTTTTTTTTACAAAAAAGTGACCAGGGTTTACAAACTTTCAAGCAGCACTGTATGTTCCCTTTCTACTAATGCATGGATTCGTGAAATTCACAGTTTCACACTGACAAAAATCACAGAATGCCTCTGCACAGAAACAAGAGGGCAAAAACACCTTCGGGCAACTTGGGTCACAAAGGCAGATGATCCACAAACCTAATTTGGCTTGGCAAACCTAATCGTTCAAAATTGATCAAATACAGTCTACTAGAGGCCTTTAAGCAGTTTATTGCGAGACAAGAGGGAAACAGGGATTGGCATTGTTATTCAAACCACAGAAAAATTGTTGTCTTCAAATCGCATTTAAGCAGAAGCATGTCAATTGCCCACAGGGTTGAGCGCGTGATGATGTTAAGGTGACCATTATTGCTCCACTGGAAAAGATTGCTCCAATGTTCTTTTGATGGTCAAGTGCTCTTCAATTGAAGGCAATCATATCATACTGCATAAGCATTGGATGGTATACACAGTCCAACCTGCACAGACACACAAAGATAATCATATAAAAAGGGACCTGCAGATACACACGTACTTGCCAACAGTCACACACATATCATGCCCAGAGTCAAGTAGGCAGGAAAAAGAGCACAGACATTAAATGCTAATCAGAGGAGAGCCAGAGCCAGATCACAGGGCAGGGGGCACTATCCCTCACCCTATTGGTTTTCTGATAACCCTTCATAAGTAAAGGATATGTGTGTATCCATATGCTGGAAACTCACCAGGGAGTAAACACATAGCAACATAGTGACATATCCTTTGTATCTATACATTACTGTAAAGCCTCATCTTGTCTTGTGTTGTCTGTAACGGTTCAGATGGAGCAACTTTCATCTCCTCTTTGACAGAAATATCTTTGACAGTCATGGAAAACTTTTTCACCTAAGTCGAGTCAATTTCATTTATATACTGAACACACCTTCAAGACACAACCATCAAGTTTAAACTATAAAAGACACTACAATTGACATCTTTATGGAAATGAATGGCATGAAAATAATTTCTGTATCATTACCAAGCAATGTGTTTTAAATAAGTTTTCCAGCTAAAATCAAATTAGGATGTCGTAATTGCATGATCCACCTTAGGACATTGGGTGCTTGAATTCTCTGTCAGTAAGTAGTAGGTTCTTATAGAAAACATGCAGTACATATGACCATGTTAGAAATCAAACATAACCAAAAAGGCTATACTCAAAAGCAATGTGAAATGTCTACCATTGTAGAGATGGCAAACATAATATCATTAAAATGTGGGGATAGCAAAAAATATGGGAAAATCAGGTAGAGAGATGAGGTCAAATGGTGGCTTCCTTTTCATTTCTGTAGAACAGGCAAATCGTGACCTGAATGACGCAAATATTCCTACTAACGTGACGCTGTAGAGAGGAGGTGAGGAGGAGGTTTCGTAAGAAATCACACCATCCAACAAGCATCGATACAGAATACACTGGCCTCAAAGCCTGACGGTGGATGTTTCTCTCTTTAAACACGTCCATTTTGCAGGCAAAGGTTCCACTTGGTTTTTAGTTTAAGTCATTAATTTAATACTGTGCCTAACTTTCATGCCAACAATCATTTTGTCAGCAAATTTTTTTTCAATGGTGAATAAGCGAATGAACAAAATTCATACGCACTCCTCAAAGCCAACTTGGCTGCCACTGGTGATGTGAAGCAATTTGAAGGATGCTATTAACTGGGAGAAACAATCAATGCTGTGTGGTTATTTTACTGTCACGTCATTGCCATTTCGCATTGGTGCTCAAACAACGCATACAATTTAGAAATGTCAGCCATAAACCAGGCTGAACATAAAACAGTTAACTGACAGGTAGGACAAAACAGACAACAGGTGGAGAGACAGGCAGACATGGTGCTAATGGAGCTGATTGTGGATGTAGTCAGAGAGGTGACGCTCTGTGGCCCACAGGGAGCAGACAGCAGGCCTGACCTCCCAATCTTACACACAGCACAGCCACTCTCATGCTGTAATTACCTGTCACACTGTGAGCGGCTGTGTGTCTGTGTGTGTTTTGGAGGAAGAGGTGTGGTAGAAGAAAGCACTTGCACTTGACCCAACATGCAACCCAACCCTGTGTTTCCCATAAATGACATGGAAAAAAAAAAAAAAAAAAAAGAAGGTGCACACCTACCTGAGACCCTGACTCCCCTGGCCCCTCTCCCTTTCTGGCTCTCGGTAATTACCTGTGGGCCTATGGAGGGGTGGGGACCATTGTGTGCTGCCTGTGTAGCACTCAGAGAGATGTGGGATTGATGCGCACTCAGCGACCTCTCTGATTGGGGTTAACAGCAGCCTCATTTGCATGAGGAGATGGGGCTTTCATTAGGGGCTTTCATTAGCGACAGTAGCAAGGCCTTGTTCAGAACACACATACCTGCACACATTACACACACGCACATTGAGAGAGTAAATTATTTAACCTTTCAAATGACACAAGGCTCTCTTGTTTGTTTTTTTGAGGGCTTTTTTTTTTTTGGGGTGTGTATAAATGTATCATCGCATTTGTCATGATGGCTGCACCTTTATGGGCTAAAATATCCCCAAAATGGGTGAATACATGAATAGATTTCAATATTTAAGAGGGCTGATTGACAGATCGATACTATGACATTGTGAAAGGTATAACATGATAAATGTTCAACTAGAAAGTAGCAAATGAAAAGATAAAAAAAAAAGACATAGAACTTAATTCCTGAACTACTTGAAATTCAGCTTTAGACGAGAACAAGTCACATTTTGTAAGTGGTCAGGAATCTTTACTTCAAGGCACTGAGCTCTCACCTGTGAATGCTTTATACGTCACTATAGATGTGACTCAGCTAAAGCATTAGTCATGATCTAGCAAGCCTGTTTCTATCTAATAATGATCTGTCTAAGGATAGCATTGCGTAGTTACATATTCTCTGATGGACCCAACTTTTCTGCTATATTTATGCTCTAATTAAGTAGTTAGCTTTAGCCTGACACCTGATCTCTGTCACTGATTAATTATATACTGTATACTGTATGGATGTCACACAAGTATAGAGCTGAGTGAAGGGATGTGTGAGGCAGGTCAAACAAAGGCAGAACAAGGGCGCTCTGGTGGCTGGGTAGTACCCTATGGGCATACTGGGCCTTGAGCAGGAGACCGATGGTTCAAATCTCTCTTCACTGTACCTACAGCCCTTGATCAAATAAGCCTTCGGCTCCCCATCTCAACTTGCACATACAAAATCAAATTACTCTAGCTGTGATAACTTTTCATGGTTGTAAACTCTTGCACCCACAAGTACCATGGGAGTCCCTTTGCAGGCAAGTTTAATTTTCAATTTTCAAACTTTTAGCCACGGTTTGGTCTACAAACTGTAGGTGAATTAATTCAGAATTTAAAATGGAAATTCTTCCATGTTCCATGTAGTTTTGGCAAAGGTTTACTCAGCTAGATGCAAAATGTCTCTGAGTAACGTCTGCCAGCACCGTTTACCAGAAGCAAGTCTGGTGAAGACGCATGACAATTCCACTAAAGCCAGAACAAAGTGTTTCTTTTCGCTTTCACCAGAATGGGTTCAAGCAAGTTTTGTTGTGGCAGAGAAGAGTTAAGATTAAACTGTCTCTTGGTCAACTCAAAGATGTTTGATTTACCATTTAGACAAGGAGCTTGCTTTCTGACACCACATAATACAAACATGTGCTCACACACACACAGAGGGCATGGCAGACAATATAAGACAGAAGACAGCTCAGTGAAGATCTGAAATAGAGTCACGCAACAAAGTGGACACTTCACTCAGTGACACCTACAAATGCGGCCTCACACACACACACAGACACACACAGTCACAGAGTCACACACTCTGTCCTGTGCTGTCATGTATAATTCAGCGTGTGGCTGGGCAGGCAGATGCCTCATCCCCAGGGGGTCCCATCATGCCTTTGCTGGGATGAAACATTTAACAGCACAGGACAAAATGGAACACACTCAACAAATAAACAGGAGGGTTTCTGGAGGAATACGCACACACACACACGCACGCACGGACAAACACACACACACAGTTCTCAGTCTCACTTTCACAAGGTTTCTATAAAATGCTCACACACTCCAATTCCAATGCACACCCATAGCTCAATTAAGATTTGTTAAAATAGAAGCTATTTTAAGGATTTTAACTTTAATTTTATTCATACTAAATGATGAGTGCACTTGTGCTTTCTGGCCTCTGTTCCGTAGAAAAACATCTATCATCATGACCTCCAAGCCCTAATGCACGCCCACTTCCACAGATACACACATGTGCAGAGAAGGGCAGAAAACACTGGTTCTCCTTTTAAGGCAGTGACACTTAGGGAAAACAAATGGCCACTTGGCTACAGATGCACACACACACACAGAGACACAGACACACACACACACACACACACACACACACACAGACACACACACACACACACAAGTGGGTCGTTAAATGAGTCACCCAACAACCATAAGAGTGCTTTTATGGCAGCCTAAGTGAATAACTGTAGAGAAACGACAATATGGCTGCATAATATCAATATCATGTTCCATATTCAGCACATGATGGGGCAAAGAAAAGGAGGCTCTGTGTGTGTGTGTGTGTGTGTGTGTGTGTGTGTGTGTGTGTGTGAGTTCTGAAGCTTCTTTACTGTATGTGTGTGTGTGTGTGACTGCATGACCGTGCTTGATGGAGCAAAGAGGAAGAAGCTCTGTAAGTGTGAGCAGATGCTGGTGCTTTGAGGGTGTGTGTGTGTGTGTGTGTGTGTGTGTGTGTGTGCGCGCGACAGAGAGAGAGAGAGAGAGAGAGAGAGCTTAAGAAGGCCTGGAGCGAGGCCAGCCCGGCTGTAGACTGTGAATATTAATGTGTTGTAACCTTGACACGGGAGGAGCTGCTGGTGCTGGAGAGGAGCCTCCTCTGATGACATCAGACAAGTAGACAGGGACTCCTACCTGATGTAACGCACTGAGGCATGACTCCTCGCTACACCTCCTGTCTCCTCTCCTCTCTCCTTCCCCATTTATCTATACTTTCCTTTCCAACCCGGCTCCTCGCATCTTCTCCTCTCCCTCCACCCTAACCCCTCTCATACAGATGCCCTTCTTTCCTCAATGTCTTTCCTTGTATCCCTCCTTTTTTCCTCACATTTCTTTTCTCTTTAATCTCTTTCTCCTCCTATCCCGTCTTTCCTCCTCGCTTTAATGTAATGTAACCTTGTCGCCTTGAACCTCATGTTCTCTCCCTCATCCCCTCTCCTCGTTCACTTCCCCCTACTCCATCCACGTCTCCTCCACCATTCTTTTCTTTAACCTAACTCTTCTCCCTTGCCTTGACTCACATCTCTCTTCTCCTCCCATCCACCTCTCTTGTCACCATGTCCTCAATCTTTCTCCTCCCTCATCTTCCTCTTCTCTGAAAAGTTCTCTTTTCCTTCCTTCACTCTGCTCTCTCTTATCTTCTCAATCTCCCTCCTCTCCCTCACCTCCAACCGCCTTTCACATCTCTTCCGTTCACCAACCAACTTCTTCATCTCTTCACTTGGCTCCTTCCTCTTTATCTGATCCAACCTTGTCTCCTCCTAGCTCAAGTCCTCTACCCTTCTCCTCACACCCTCTTCTATTTCTCCACCTTCATCCTCTTCCTTAGTTCTCCCTCTTTTACCTCACTGTATTTCAACTCTCCTCTCTCTCACCTTATCTAATCCAATCTTGTCTCCTTACATCTCAAGTCCTTCACCCTCACCTTCCTTTCTGTTTCTGTATGAGTGTATATGTTTCTGGCTTCACTAGTAAACTCTCTCTCTTTTCTTTCTGTTGCTCTGTCTTTCAATTCTCTCTCTATCCCTCCTCCCATTCGCTCTCTCTCTCCCTCCCTCCCTCCCTCCCTCCCTATTTCAGCTCACTGCCAGGCTACCACAGCCCAAACTGTTCAGCTGCAACTGTTCCAAGCCCAATAATTACAGCTTGTCAGAAAGAATTAATTTTCTCATTTCTCATAAAGACGTGTAAAAAATTACCATGTTATTATAACGCTGCCACTCTCTGGAGGCACCAACGAAAACCAAATTTAATTTCGGAAATTCTTCCCTCGCACATTAAATTAAACACATAAATAAGAGTTTAGGAATTGGGGGGGAGGTTTACATGGGGGTGGGAAGCATATGTTCGTTAGGCCGGCCCCAGCTCTGGGTAATGGCCGTCGTAATGTTTTTAACGGGCCCGGCTATTGGTAAGCACCAATACATTTGCATGATCACCGTCGCGGCAGGCAAGCGAGCTGCCAATTAGCTCTCATACAGCTCTGGACAGTGCTGGGAGAGGGAGGACAGGGGATCTGTTTGGCATAAGAAACACACAGCAAGATATGGAAGGGAGCTAATTAACAACCACGTATGGTGAATAGCATATTTACTGCTGGGAGCTGCTCTGAGGGATGTGTGACTTTTCACTGAGGATATCTGTTACTTTTTATCCTTTATGACTTAACAGCAGAATATTGCTTTGAATTTACTGGTGCAAATCCAAACAGGGCAACAGATCTTGAATGAAGATGCAATAAAAATCAATTAAATAAAATTGTTCCGTATTTAGTATTTTCTGTTACATTTCCATTAATGCTCATTTTGCCTTGTTCATTTTGTTCTGTCAAGGCTCAACAAGCAGTTGATTTGGTTATGAGAGCTAATCTGAACAACTCTCCAGGAAACTGGTTATGATATGATTTTCGTCAGAAATGTCACGTAGAACTTTTCACGCACCTGGCAGGATGAAGTCTCTGCATATTGAAAACATTTATATAACAACTATTAAAATTACTTATAATTTACTTATAATTCTGGAAACTGTTTGGTTTTGTAAATTTTTGCAGCCACTGCGGTTCCTTGTGGATGATTGGCTAATTGGTCTGTGGTACCCTGACCCAATCACGTCCTCTTCCAACTCCCTCAAAAACACATTATCCATCAGATAATCAATGTAAACATTGAAACAAACAACTATCATGTGCGGCTTTCTTTGGCCAAATGGCCTTCCCATTTGCTTGCTGCAGATTTGCCTATGACTGTATCATCAGCTGCTGTGTAGACATATGATATTTTGACCTTCATGGTTGCCAATGGCAATGTATCCCACTGACTTTTGTGATCATCTGATTTTTCCTCTTGTGCCACCATGAGGTAGACAGTTTTTACTGAAGCATCTTTCCTCTGCAGGGTGGACCAGAATGAAATTGGACTTGACTCTGACTTTATACTTCATTTAAAACTATGATCACATTATTCTGAGATGGGAAATTACACCCATCTTTCTGAATGTCTTCCGGCTTTCACTATGTGCTGTAATCAATTCTGCAGTCTGATGTGACAAATGGCAAAAATATCAAACTTTTTGATGGCAATAATTTCATTTGCTTTGGCATTTTGTGCCAAGATTACCATTCATTTGTACAACATGACTTAAAGACTTTTAAATCAGACATGAAGTTAGTCAGTGTACGGTGGGCCAGCAGGGACAAAGTTTAAGAAAAGGTAAAGGGTGTGTTGGGTGAGTCATTTTGATTTATTAACTGATGACAATACTGACACCAGTTTGTAAATATGGAATCAAACAGTGAAGTCAGAGACATGTTAAAAAGAACATCTGATGAAACTGAGGACCAGCCCCTCTCACTCTGACGGGGAACTCCCACAGTGCAAATGAAGCAAGTGTGTCCCCTCCAACTCCCTGGCACAGCAAAGACAGGGACTTTCCCTGCCTGCAGCACAGGACACACACACACATACACACTCCAAGGGATACACACAGAAAAAGGTCACCCCTGGTTGACACACACAGTGGGCAGACTCATGGCTGATCTGACAGGGCTGTGACAAACACTCATGCATCCATACACATACACAGAAACACACGACCACACAGGCTGCGGTCGGTATAACCAGTGCCAGCTAAATCTCCTCAGCAGAGCAGCGACGAGGCCACAATCTGTGATCATGACACTGTCTTGACACACACTATCTGGACTTCTTCACACGCAGACACAAACGCACCCACAAAGAGCAAGCGGGCAGTATCAGCTGAGCATCTATTTCATGGTCGTTTGTCTTGTATCTGGGTTTGGTGTCACTGTCTTCCTCTGACTCCAGGCCTTGTTCTCTATTCGGCACTGTCCACTGCTTTTTGTCATCGCAGCCGAGCACGACACGCAATGTGTGTTTTCCACTGATGTGCCACAACATTTGCTGAAACCCACCAGTCAAAGTCATTTCTTAGTAAAGTTTTTAGATGTGCAGTCAAAAGTTCCCAAGATAGAAACATATGACTGTGCAGAACATTTGGGGCTTATGCAGTTAAAAGGCAGAGCAGCAAGAGAACATCTAACAGTGTGGCTGCTGTTAAACTCAGAGCAGAGATCGAGTCCTGAAAGAATCTGAAGATGTTTGGATGTACGGAGTCAACTGTTCATACTGGTTACGAGATTCATGCTTTAATGTTCCTCCACACTGATATGCTGTACTGTATTTTAAATGGTGTGGTAAGATTTTTCTTTTTCACTTTAACGATTTCTCATACCTGGTTTGAGTACTTCGACATTTCAGTGATTTCCCTGAAAGCTTTGTGGTAACCTCAAAGAACATCTGGACATGTGCAGCATGTTATTGTTGTGTAGAAAGTAACGCAGAGACAGTTTACTCAACATATGGCTGCACTGCATTGTATGCTCTCTACAGAGGGTAAAGTGCTCTTGTTACCCCTCAAATATCTACTTTGATGAATCTATATTTAGTTCTATGATTCATGACTATTAGTAAAACATGAGTTTACTTGCTGTAGTAACCTTAGTTAGTAAGTGCACATAAGCTTTAAATCCTAACTTTAAAAACTTGAGTGGAAATGCCAGAAACTTTTGTCATTCTTAAAAAAGTTTTTACACATTGCTGAGGCAGAAGAGAGGGTGCAGCAATAAAAGCAGACACCGTAAACATCTGCAGATTAATACATTAAATATGTATGTATGTATGTATTTCCACCATGTTTTCCTCGTTGTTTTTCTTCATTTGAGCTTTGATTGGTGCTTTTATAAATACAGCATCAGGTTGCAGCCTCTGCTTCTTCAGTGGTTTAATAGCACCAACTGCTGAATCAACACCACCAGCTGATTACCACAGTAATCACAGATGGAAACACATCGGTTCACTTTTTCTTTTGTAGAACGGAATTTGGAAAATTGGAAACCAGTTGCCTTACCAGTTATTTGATAGAACAACCTCAGGAGAAAAATGTCCTCTCAGTTATGAATTCCTCTGTCACTGGGTCCTCACACACCTAGATGGACAGAAGAACAAGGAAATCGTTAAAAAATACAATGTTTATGTCACCAAATGGATGTGCATTAGTATGGAGTTAGAAAAATGTAGTAGAAGATAGATAGCAAGATAAAAGTCAAAGGCAAAAATAGCTAAAATGTGGGTAAAAGAAAGAGTCAAAGAAAAATGAAGGACACATGCGGTAAAAACCTCAACAAAAGTATCTTTTCTTACGTTCCACAGTTCCACCATCAAAGGCACATCTGAGACAGAGGGTGTGTTTACTGCATATGTATATACAGCACTTTTTCTCACTGACTTTGTGGCTCATCAAACTTTCAACTTTCAAACATTTGTATCTGGTCCTAAGAAAAAAGATAAAAAATCAAATCTAATTGTAAAAGCTCTATGTGTGGGGATGTGTTGTGCGTCAAAGAGTGTGCAAACGCCTCTGGGCGTGAGTGTGTGAGGTAAGACAGAAAGAGGAGAGTGAAAAGAGATAATCAGTAAAATAAACAGACAAAAAGTCAGAGAGAAGGGGGAGGATGAAAAAGCTTAGGGCAGAGTCACTTTTTTAAGCTCACAGCTCCCCTTTTCCTCCCTTCATCCCTCCTTCCTTTTACTCTCCCTTACCCTCCTACTCTTGCTCCCTACATACCTCCTACCCCCCCAGAATTCCTCCATCTATAAATATCAACAAGAGAGACTATAGAAGTACGTACACACAGAGACACTGTAAACACACACACCAGTCTAAACCAATGAGCACAGTGGTGTATTGTGCCAGCAGAGCCAATACACACTTCCATGGCCATTACTCCCCATGGAAACAGACGAGCACGTTCGCACACGCATGTGATGTTGACGTTGTACCCGCACAGTGGATGCCTTAGACAATAAGCTATTTCAGGGCCAAATCGCTGACAAAAATCCATTTTTCCACCCCACTAAAAAAGATCAGGAATGAGAGAGGGAGAAAGAGCAGGATAGTGAGAAAAGCTGAAATCAAATAAACAGTGGCATACATCTGTCTTAAGCTGGATTTATCTCTGTATTTTGTCATCATTCTAATTTATTCCCCAGCCTGCTTACAATTACTGCCTTTTCAAAACTCATATCGCCGGCTTGTTGTTGTTCTCAGAGATTGCGTGGTATCTGCAAATGAATGAGCGGGGGACTTGCATAAGGTGGAAAAGCTCCTAGTGTACTTTTGTAGATTATCCACTTGATACCGATTCATTTTCTCTCTCTCTTGTCACAGTTTTGTAAAGGAGGCGATGTAGGACAAACATGCAAATGCACACAAACACACACATGTACATGCAAGCACACAGACACACACGGTACTGTAGAGTGTAGAGGAAGGGAGTGGGCTCATCATCTTTAGTTGTGATTACAACACTTGGCAAGCTCTCCCCTGCCTGTTTGCCTGCCTATTGCCTTACAAATGGATTAGTAAGCCCTGTTCCATTTGTGTGTGTAGCTTTGCTGAGATTTAGGCTGACTTACAAATAACACCAATCAAATTTGGGAGCAGCCGTTGTGTCGTCTTTTCCGCAGGAATATTAGGAGGTGTGATTCGGGGACAACAGTATGGCACTGCCTCTATATCCTTAGTTTGGAAAACCTTGGAACTGTGTGTGCGTCTGTGTGTCTGCCTGTGTGTTGTGAAGATTTTACATGCCTCATAATAAGGAAGTCTGACTGCAACTTTTGGAGTAAGTCGGCGGTTAATCCATGGGAGGCCTGCTTGCTCATCCCTAGTTTACACATAATACAAAAGAGGACAACTCTGATCTGAGACGGGGACATATTTATTTATTTAGACAGGGAAAGCAGGCAAGGTTTCAGACGCAGATGATTCACAGAGCTTCACGATGAGTGTGTTGTAAATGAAAAAACAAGAAAGTTCATCTTAAAAAAAAACAAAAAAACAAACGTAATAAACACCTACACAACTTGTAGCTCCACGTAATTTTGCTGTTTGGAGAATTGATGTTTCTTTTCCCTTACTGGCAGATAACAGTCCAGATCCACAAAAGTAGACAAGGAGTATCAGACCAAAACAAAAGCACTGCAATTACCAATTTAGGCCTGTCAGTGTAAACTGCAGATATGTTTTAAGCCACTTTCATTTGTTCACTTGGTGTTTTATCACATGCAAATTAGGGTGAGTTTCACTCTATTCCAGACGGTGGTGACAGTGCACCTGACAGTTGGTTAGTAACTACAAAAAACAACAGAAGAATGAATTATGCACTTGAGCAAACAGCCAAAAGTTTAGCTAGCAAGCTAACATTTATCCATAGGTTAACACAAACTCGAATTTATGCACAAGCCAAAACACTTTATCATCTTCACACGCTCTCATTCTCATGCTCCCTCAGCCACAAGCATCATTTAGTTGTTGGGGATCAAATAAAAGCAGCAGCAACAACAGTGCACTGATCACACTGTCACTTCAATGAGAGAGAAAAACTGCTGAGTTTGGCGTACCTTCTGTTGCCATTATCAGGGGACACAGTGGACAAACCCTTCCACACAGGTTGCTCACTGACACAGGTTAACTAGGCTGGAATAACAACCATACACCTTGGAGAGATGGGGGCTTTTTAAACGTCTAGCTTTTTAAACGTCTAGCTCGTCGTAACATGCCTCTTCATGAGGCTTCTCTCCTCCAACAATAACATCGGTGGTGTTTACCTTCAGTAGCAAAACTTGAAGCAAAATTAATAACACACTGTTAATGTGTCACCATGTTGTCTGTTGTAATGTCTCACTTGATTTATTACCTCAGTAAATGTTTTCCTAATGAGTTCATGGTCTCAGTCTCTAGTTTCAAGTCTTCTTCAATACAGGATGTTCATTTTTTAAATGATGGTCCAATTTGGAGGAAAATAGACCATAAAGCTGAGTTTGCATTAGGACGTGGCTACTCTGTGATTGACAAACTGTGCCAGAAGCGGCGACCTGCCTGACAATCAGGAGAGCAGGTCAGATCCAGCCCTCACTCCTCCTCAGCTCTTCATATGGTTTCTTCTGGTTTCAAAAAACCAAAATGGCGCGGTCAAATTACAACCGTAAGGCTTCAGGACGGCAGTGGGTGATGGTGGGGTTGCCACTTGCTAGAAACTGAGGTTCTGTTTAGTCTTTCTCCTTTTGCCACTCGTCCCTAGAACGTTTCAGCGTAAAAAGTGTGAGTCTGGTGAATGAATGTATATACCCGTGCAGAATTCACACACAATCATTTGATTCAATTGATTTTGTATGCTCAGTGTTCAGTCACATAAAGGTCAAAACGTGTCTCTTTGTGTATTGAGAGATGATGACTGTTCTGCTTGACACAGCTGATACAACCGTCTCCTCCATTTTGGATCTTTTGGATCTATTACCGCGAAGGTTACCAGTGTAAAGATGGTTTGCAAACTGTCCAGCACGTTTGTGTGTCACCAAAGTTGAACTCCTGACAACAGCGCTGTGTAAAATGCCACTGCCTTTGTGAGCAAACTGACAGATTTTGATTGTTGTTTTACAGCAAATGCTGGTGCGACTGATTCTTCAGAGAGGAGACTGGGGTGGCCTGAAGGGCATCAAAAAACACAAAACTTTGACACTGAAGACCGTGGTTTGCCTGTTTTCCTACCAACAGGTTACCACGAAGGTAATCTTTGTCCAACCTTGAACCAAGCTGTCATACTTCCGAAACTTAAGCAAACCTTAAGAAAAAAGGCTTGCATGCATTGAACTTGGAATGCAGTCTGACAGTCTATGTTGTTGTTTGAACAGCTATTGGGAGGCACACACTGTTCTTCTTTTTCAATACAGTATCAGAGAGGTTGATTCAACCCTTTGGTATGTCTGGAGGCCTCTGTGTTCTATTGAGAGCATGATGTGTCTATAAAAATTCTTAGCCTTTCATGTGCCAAGTGACCCTGAGCAGAAATAAAACAGTATTACAATAAAATAGTATTGCAATGAAGAATGTCCCTTTAAAAATAATAAAGCATATTTTTTGAAGGCATTTTTGGATTTTATTGAATAGCTGACAGCAAAGAGGAAGACAGGAAATGAAGAAAGAGCCATGGTCGTTGTGTTTATGGGGCATGCACTGTGGACGTTCGGTTACCACGGCTCCCCAAAATAATTTGCTTTTGATTTTTATCTGTTCATTATTTTCAAATTTTGCTTGGCATCATGAAGCCACTTAAGGTCGGCACATCACAGGTGAGAAATTTCACGACCCATACGCTGACTACATGTGAGAACATTGTTTCTTTTCTTACAGTACATGTGACTTTAGTCTGAGATCAGTACACAGTGCTTTAAAAGCCTTGCTATGGAGCATCATGACTGGCAACTATCTGCCCACAAACCCTCCACTATCATTTTATAAAAATGAGAGCAACAATTTTAGTGTAGACGAACAAGCAGCGTTTGGTATATGGGAAAATTGAACGTGTGTGTGCCTGTGTGTGTACACTTGTGTTGCTCGGAGAGAGTAGAGTTTGTGTGAATAAAGCTCTAAGCTGAGCTTCCATTAAGCCCCTTTCAACACAATGTCTTTCTCTCTCAGAAACTCTGTCTGATGGAAATCTGCTTTTGTTGCTGCAGTTCAATGTCCCTGCTATCTCCTGATGGAAGGAGAGAGAGAAAGGAGGGTCTGAATGGGCCTCTATAGTTTTATGTTCCAGACAGTTCACACACATACACGCACGCACACAAACACACACATTTGACAAATCACATACACTCCATGCTCCTCTACAATGAAATCAATGCTCTCGGTTTTCCTCTCTGCGCAAAGCAGCTCACAGTGCCACAGGCTTCCTGTGATCAAACACCACATCATGTTCTGCAACTTCTGATACTGATGCTAACACAGTGCTGCTTTTGTTGCTGTTCATTCACATTGTATTCAGTCACAATAAAGGATTCTATTTTTGATGGTGTTTTAATAACACTTCTCTTTTTTGATGGGAATTTCATTTTCTGATGGTTGCCATGCTCTCCCATAATAACCTGGTACCGTGCATGAGGATTGTCTTGTCAAAATAAAATCTACAGACTTTGATCAGCAATGTAAAATGGCAGAATTAAACAAAAACATTAAGCAAAATGCTAAAAAAGTCTCCACATTTGTTACCCAAAGTTACAGAATCACGTCAAATCATCAGTGAAAGAATCTCTGACATAATCTGCTCACATTTTACTGGAAAGTCTCTCCACTGGCAGTGCCGGCATGTTTGTGTGTGTTCGGGTTATATGTATGTCAGGAAATGTGTCTGGTTTGGTTTAGATACGAGCGCTGAGCCATTGCTCCCTGGGCTACCGTGGGACCAGGAGTGTCCAGGGATAAAGCCTGATTGTTGGGGAAGATAAAGACCGCTAACAGATTGGACAGAGAAGGGAGGGACCACAGGACCGTCCTGCCAAAGGCAGCTACACACACTCATTAAGGCACAAAGACATTAACGCAGTGAAAAGTCAGTGAACTCAGACACGTACATCAGAGTTATCTCCAGTAGTGCTGCATTAGCTTTCTACAGTGGTTTTTGTATTAAAGAAGACGAAAAAAAAACTCACAGTGTCAAAGTGGTGTGTTGGCAGTGTGCTGGTAGGACTGGTTACATAACAACACTGAGCAGACACTCTGATTGTCTCTGAGACAGTGGGAGTCAGATAAAGACAGAAAATTTTAGACAGGTAAATATAGAGATTCAATAAAGTGGGATGACTTGCAATCGTCCTCGAAACTAAGCATTATTTCTTGGAGCGAGGAGTTCTTTTAAAGGCTATTGTACTGGGCTGCATTACACTGTACAGGTTCCTAATAAACAGCTTATTCATCTGCATTTGCTTGGCTAATTCTACCCATGTGCACACACTCTGCAAAGACACTATCATATACAACTAACATATCTAGGGCTAGAGTGGACACACACAGACAGACACATTATTGTTATTACTAGTCCACACAAAAACACAGCAACAGGGACGTGAGCACTCTCAAAATGTAAATAAGTGAATACACAATGACTCAAGCAGTGATCTCCATTGCCAGGTGATTCAAAGCATCACACTGAGTGAAATGTGAGTAACTTGATTGGATTACACGCAGGATACAATTGCAACAGATAGGGATGTCTTGGCTTGTAACCTCACACTGCCATTGTGCTCACCAGCAGGTGACCAGGGTCAATTCTTATCATAGAGGTATATTTCTCATTCTAGAGAAGTTACTCATATAACTTTTATTAGTGTCCATCATTCAAAAAAACATATCCCATTGCATATCATGCTGTCAACAGTTTTTCTGTGGTATAAGAAAGTATTTCAAAAATCTCTTTGCAGCTGAAGACAAGATTTGTTCCTCCAGTCTTGGGATTTGAAGCAGAAATCTCAGAGATAGATCAAAAAATCTTAGCACCTAAAACCAAAATTATCTACTAGGCTAGACGCAATATACATCCATATAGTGTATGTGTGGATGAGTGTGCGTGTGCGTGTGTGTCTGAGCAACAGCAGTTGTAGCATCTGTGAGGGTCACAATGTTTAAGTCCAATCTTGTTTTATCAAATTAATACTGGCCTTCTCAACATGCCCTCCCCCTGCCACACACACACATAGTTGCGCCGTATCCTCACCATTTAATCATGTTACTCACGGACTGTTGCAGTACAACACACAACACACACTGATGATACGCACCTCTTATACCCCACACAAGATGTAACATATAAAGCCCTTATTTGCTGTATGCTGGGACATAAAGACACGCATATATTTGCAACATGCTACAAAAGGTAAAGGTCATGATGTGATCAAACTTTCTGTAGCACTGTAGAATGACTCCTAATTGTCGAATGCTGATTACATTATACAAGTATATGAACCCACATTGAAATGAAGTTACTACTCATTAATTGTCCCTTAAAGGCACAATTCTCTATTCAAAACATATCTACAGTAAAGAAATTTCATTGTGCTGTACACCTTTCTGTCTTCAATTCAATCAATGTGAGCAACAATATTGCCACAGAAATTTAATTTCTTCTTTCATTTAAAATGGATTACGGCTGTAATGCTGCATTCTGTAAATGATAATGTTAACAATAATAAAATGTACTTCATTATATTCCATGGACAAATTAATGCCCTAGAGTGCATTATATGAAATGAAGGATGGTCTAATATTATACAGACAATGCACCATTGGGTCTAAAGATGTCATGATGAACCACAACTTATTCGAACAAATGTGCTTAGCAATTATGCATCGGTGACATCAGGGTATTGTATTGTTTGTTGTATGGACAAGGACGTATCTCAGTACCTTGACCCCATCTCAGAGCTTGGCCAACAGCTATTCAAGCCAACGGCTTCTTTTGAAATACAACATCACTACTTTTCTTTGCCAAGTCTAAATCAACCCAGGTAATTAGAATTATATAAACAAGGAAGAATGAGACCTTTTCTGTCCCGTCTTTGTGAGAACGAATAGGTCGGTTGCATTTCTGATGGATGTCAATAAGAACACCAGATTCACAGCTGTGAGACCTTGTACAGACCTTGAAACAAACGCATAAACATGTTACAGAATCAAACTCACTTGACAAATATCACCCTACCATTATGGCTCTCAAAGCAAAAATCTACAGCAACATCTTCTATGTATCTGTTGTGAATGAGGAAAATCTGTCCAGAAACACAGGATCAATTAGTGAGCGTTGTAGCTCTTCCTCCTCTTTTTCTTATGTTCATTCAATACATTGAATTACAATGTTTGCTCTCCTCTCAATGCCATTTTTCCTTATTTATTCATGTCTTATTATCTTAGAGTATAACCTATTCTTAATTTCCCTCAACTTGGTTTCAGTGTCCGCTTTAGTCAGAATTAGAAATTTGTACTATACAAATAATGACATTTTAATGGATACAGTCGATTCTGCCTCACGTTCTGTTAGAGCTGGTCAATCTGATCTGACAATCCGGTCAGAGAACAATTTAAAATAACCGCTTGCAGTGTGTATATATGCAAAAGTCTTAGGTCACCATTAGATTTGTTCTTTTATCAATGCTATAATGAACATATGTAATTATTTCCTCTCTCTTCACTCCCTCAGTTTCTTTATTAGAATACAACCAGAAAATACAGGAAATGTGTAGCAGTATTTAAAAAAAAAAAAAAAAAAAAAAAAAAACACATACATGGGCTAAATGGGCTGGCCTCGTGTGACCTCCCCTTACACTGGGGCAATAGCAGAAATGGAATGAACCCTAGTTAATGTCATTGCTCACACCTGTATTTGTATTTGACTATTTCATGTCAAAATGATGCTGTGGAAAAGGTCCATTACACCAGGTTTGTGCAAGACATGCTTGAGCAATATATACACATGTTGTGGCAAACAAACTGGATGCTCAAGATGTGGTATTCAAGCTGTTAAAAGGAATTTGAAGACTCAGAATCTCAAAATCAGATCAGAAGTTTCTCAGAGTTTCTTCTTTGAGAGAAGTCCAGCAAGGACCTGGCTCAGCATCTGGCAGCTTCATCAGGATGAAGCCAAGTTGACTCTTCTATAGTCTGAAGAGGCTTGATTTTTGATGATGATGATGGTCTTTGTGGAAGGGCAACAGCCAAGAAACCAAGAGGAACAGGATGAAAAGGCTAAAATATGCTAAAGCTCACAAATACTGGGATTAAGATCAATGGAAAAGAGTATTATGGAGTGACCAATCCGAGTTTGTCAACAACATGTGAGAAGAAGAGTTGGGGAGAGATGGACCAGAATATCATAGAGGCAGTATGGGATCATCTGGACAGAGAAAGAAATAAAAGACTAAATCTAAAGAAGAACCTGGTATAATAAACCAGAAGATGACTTCAGAAAACTTCAGGACAGTCTCCCCAAAAGAGTTCAAGACGTGTTTAGTGCCAATGGAGGTCACATTAAATACTTTTGAGTTTTTGAGTTTTGCCTGTAGAAGCCATTTTGATCTGAAAATTGTGTGTGTGTGTGTGTGTGTGTGTGTGTGTGTGTGGGGGGGGGGTACATATTGTGTACATATTTCCTGTATTTTCTGTTTGTATCTTAATAAAGAGACAGAAGAATAAATATGGATGGTCATTAAAACTTTGCTAAAACAGCAAACCAACATATTGGTCGACCTTCAATATAAATGGGAGAAAAGTCTGTCTGGGGAAAATAACCATGTTTCGTTTACATGACATGTAAGAAAGTCTGCTAAAACCTTATTTTAGCAGATTTTAGCTTTCCATCCAAATGTACCACAAATTCTCAGCTAATTTTAAGGAAATCCCCAAAATAAAATGCAAATTGATGCATTGATGTTCTATCCATTACCATTATGCAAATATTAAGAGTTGGTTCCTCAAGACAAACAGCTTGTGGCTCAAATTTTCCTGTCAAATCACTGCAGGAAAAAAGTGCCAGTCATTCAGTGTGCACATTAGAGTGACAGTGTGTGCTCTGGCCAAATGCCCAAACACAATACATAACTCGAGTGCCACAGCAGATCCATACGTTGAAAGTGCCAAAAATTGTCCTATCTCGCAATATTTAGGAAAGTGATTCAAAATTCCTGGATTTGCCACTCCAACAACAAATGTTCCTGGGACAGGAGCAGTGGCTTCATGTTCAAACAGAATATACATGGAAGTTTCCGCAACATAGATCAGTCTGTGTGAAACCAAAAAACAAACCAAATTATGCTTCAGAGTCCATGTATGAAAGGGGCTTTAGATAATGGCGTAGATGTGGCATTAGGTGATAGTGTCTGTCACATCGTGATGGACAGAGGTAGTGAAAGATTAGAAAAAAGGCCAAAGTGAAACGCTCAGGTTTGTTTTTCTCTCTGTTTCTCTCTTTCTCTCCCTCTATGACAGTTGCTGTACCATTAACACCGCCTCCACAATTAGTGTCTTCTCACCGACTACACTCTCTTACTCACACACATACACACATACACACACGGTGACACCCCAGGGCCCTGCACAACCCAAACAGCATAATTAGAGTTCCCCTAAACAAAGCACACACTCTGTAATTACTCTGTAATGTTACATAGCACAGGGGACTCAACAAAAGCCATTTTCCCTGGATCAACCACTGGCACATAAACACATATACGTACACACACACACACAGACACACACTATACTCTTGTCCCATGTGTGTATGACTGTGTACATTTCTATTGATTTCACGAGACAGAGAATTTCCACTGGCTGTTGTCTGGCTTGTGAGTATGCAACGCAAGTGTGTGAGTGTGTGTGCATGTGTGTAAAGCATATACTGCCTCTATTAGTATGTATGGTTACATAAATGTAGAGTATGTGCTATATGTGTGTCCCTGAACTCGACAGCACATGAAAAGACAGACCAATTGAATCTCCTCATCTTGCATTGCTCTGTTTAGGAAAGAGCAGCCATAAGTATAGAAAGAGCACGCACACGTACACACACGCGCACACGCACACACTCTTCTTTCCTCTCTCACTCTCTTTCTCATTGCTTCCTAGAATGAATGGGACATGACTAATTTCTCCAGACAGAGCGACAGCGTAAACACAGGGCCGAACACTTGTGCTGATACCATTCTTGACAGGACTCCCCTCAGCTCCAACAATCTATCACAACCACCCCACAAATCGGACTTCAACACTGAGTCCCTCCCCCTCCCCACCAAAACACACCCACCCTCTTCCTCCCCTTTTTACGCCTCTGTGCCTCCAAGTCAGTGCAGATATTGCTCCAAGTCCAGCAGCAGTAAATTAAATCTCTGTGCCAAGCCAAGTAGTGTGAAATCACATTAGATCTTAATCAGGCACTATTGTGTTTGCCTTGTTGGATTTTTTTTTTTTTTTTCTTTTATTGTGGGCGCTATCTTTTGTTGTGTACAGTTTTATTTCATACTGTGTCTGCCATCATCGGTGGAATATCTCGAAGTGACAGTGTCAGTTTTGACTTCAACTCTACCAGACACATCAACAACAGCTACTTTAAATGCAGGCATATGAATCAGTCACAGTCCTTAACACTTATACAGGATTCCTACCAGGAAATGAGTCAGCAGAAGTCAAACCCAAACTTTAAACCAACTTCAACTCAAGTGTCACTCTTCTACTTGTGTGGTGAGTTTAGTCTCACTCAACATGTATTTAAATTTTTCATTAAACTGTTATAAATTCTTCTGTTAGCCTCCAGTACCAGAACAGTTGGTTTGCCACCACCTCAACGACGGTTGGGCTTCAAGAACCAGTTGCAAATTAGTTCCAACTGGTTCCAAATTCCAGGTTCCAAAATTTTAATTTGGATTTTGCTTATCAGTGGCTTTTACTGGCATTAGTTTCAGTTTTAGAACCAGGACAAGTTCAGTCAATTTTGCTTTTCAAAATTCAAATGTATTAATATTAAATAATAATAAACTAATTTAAATAAATAATTATAAACCAATTTATTTTACGGGATGATTTTTTGCATGTTTGCAGACTTGATGTGCGGACTAGCGTTGCTCAAGACCACCACCTTACTGTGAGAGCAAATTTGTTGTTTGGTTAGGTAAACAAGTTCACCAAGCACCTTCCTATTTCTCTCTTAACACCCACATGTGTTGCAGCTGCTAGTGAGTTTCAGCTACAGTACTAAACTAAACAAGTCTTCTCTGTCAAGTTAGCAATGTGAAGTATTATTTAACTTTTCCAACAAAGAAAAAGATAGTGAAGTATAAGACATACTGTAGGGCAGTAATTCCCAACCCGGGGCAAAACCTAGACACCACAGGGCGCAACTGAGAGTGCAGAAGTCTAAACGGTTGGCTAAAAGTAATGGATACATTTCAAACAGTCTAATATCTGCCACTCAAAAGGGTATTTAGCTAATGGATGAACAGCTAAAAATGCTTGGCTAAAGGTTATAGATAAATAGTGAAAATACTAAAAGCAATGAATAAATGGTTGAAGTAGCTAAAATGTATGTATAAATGGTTGAAGCATTAGCTAAAAGTAAATGGTTGAAAAAGTAAAATTGGGTGGATAAATGATTTACATACTTAGCTACGAGCAGCTCAGTGGTTTAAAAATTTAAAAAAAAAGCTTAGCGCAACAAATAAGCAACAGTTAATTGGTTGGTGTGGCTAAAAGTAATAACTAAATTGTTTAACTTTTAACTTCTGACCTATCCATTTAATGTGCAATTATATGAAAAAATGATGTATCAATATCCACTTTTGTATCGTTCATAGTGTATTTTGTAAGGTTTTGGAGGTACATCAGACAAAATTGAGTGCAGTGAAACTAAACATCAGGTTGCGCTGATGGCCATGGTCTTACCAGCTGCTGACTGTCATTGTTCTTCCAATGCACAAAAGTTCTTGCATTGCATTTTTGCCATCTTGGGGTTTTTAACTGAAATGAGGCCATTTTCACAGACAGATTGGCATCAACTCTCAATGCTTAGGTAACCTGAGGAAGGCCTCTGCAACACAACCTTCACAGAGACATTCAGGGACACACTTCATGCACAGAGCAATGACTGACCCAAACCCTATAACCTTGACTACATATTGATGGTCACACTAAAGTCATGTTTAAGGATTCATGTTATGTATAACACTTCAACACTGATACAAACACAAATTCAAACTATGGAGCAATGACTGCATTCAACAGGGTGAGCAAGAAAGGTAAATATCCTCCTTCCTTAACAAAGTGGACAAGAGCATGGGAATTAGATTTGGAAAAAAAGTGTTTCATGTTTATGATATAGGTTAGGGTACAAATTTGGTGAAAAGAAAAATAAAAGAAGAAAGAAATAGAAAAAAGAATAGAGAAATACATGTTTTCAATGAAAAGGTCACCCACAGTGTAAAAATCTTTCATCAGTTGGGAATTGAACTCAGGTCACTGGAGCTGAAAGAAAAATCTATACGGCCGTCCACCACCGTGACCCCCAAGCATTCACTTTCCTCTGCACTACCTCAATGTCACGCTGCTGCCACTTCTATTTGCGTCCCCTGCACATGAACATGTTCCTGATGGAGAGACATAAACAGGAACATACAGAGTAATTGTGACAAACAGACGCTCAACACATGCAAATGGATAAAATGTGTGATTTTGCCTCTATAAATTATTAAGCTTATCTTACATGCACACTTCCTTTTACATGTGGTCACAGCATGCTTCTCTATATGCCTATATATGTTTGTATGTATGCAGCCGCCTGAATGTGCACATTTGTGGTCGTGTGGGTTTGAGACAGTAGCTGCTGCATGTCTTTTGTCAACAAACTTCCCCATTCTTGGTCTGGGAAAAAGAGCAGATGTTGCCGAACTGTTGTCATCTTTAATTTTATTACAGGTTTACATTAATCTGTGATAAAATGTTTATTTAAAAAAAGAGCAATAGATAATAGATATAGATGAGTAGATAGCTTGATGATAGGTTTTCTAGGGTGGTGAGATACCTAATTCCCAATTTCCAAATAATTAAAGAAATTGTTGTAAGGTTAATTATTCATTAACTATGGGCTATGTCCTCTTGCTGCTCCAAATATGACAAACCTATCACTATTCACTATTACATGGCTGAGCTTCCCAGTTGCCGCATCCCCTAAATTTTTTGATGCGTAATCTTACAAATTCAGCAAATCCAAGGAAGACTGGAGGAGAGAGAGGGAGGCAGACAGACTTGGTTGAACGAGGGGAAAAGCCTCTTTTCCAGCACTCTGCTCCGACATGGCTTACCTAACATGCTTTAGCTGATCACATTGCAGCAGAACAGTACATGAAAACATGAAAGGAAGGACTCTGCATGGTCAAGAGTGGTGAGCCAGCCTTGACAAACACACACGCGCTCATGTAAAAACACTTACAGTATAAAGGCCTTTGCGCACTTGTTTGAGTGAAGGCCTGCTGACAAAGTGTGTGTGTTTGTGTCTTAGTATGAAGGCCATACATTTGCGTAAACAATTAAGACAAGGCAGCAGCAACACTAATTTCCTGTCCTAGTTGCTTTCCCACTCTACCTCTAACTCTCTTTGCCTCCCAATTTTTTTTTTTTATTTCCTCACTCTTCTCTCCTTTTGTCTTGGAAACGAGGGACACTCCATCAGCTTTCATAGTTCTCCCCCACCCCGACAATGCCACCGGAGCGCGGAACCGCAAACAGACAAAAGGACAAAAAAAAGTGAAATTATTGATTTGATGTCAGCGCCAATTAGAGAGAAGAGAGTAGAGGAGCCGGATGGAGAGAGAGGAGGGAGAGAGACTGAAAGTGAGCTGCTGGCATCACCAGGTAAAGGTAAATGAAAAGTGGAAATACACAAATGTAGACTGGGTGAAGAAATGTCTAAAAAGCCTAAAATCATTATCTGTATATCAACGTTAATGTTTTTGGAAGGGCAGTTCATATGAGATGTTTGTGTGTCCACATTTTGCTGTGTGAAAGGGTTCTTCACTGCTGGTGGCGATGAATACATCACTTCTGTGCCACTGCACATTGTGGGTCGCAACAGTGCCACTCAAATCCACAAATAAAGTCAGACGGATTTTCTTTAGAATATTTCTGATGATTAATAATTGTCCTGCGTCTTTTTTCATTCATTTCACAAATCATTTATTCAAGGATGACGGGCAAGTATGCATGTCACCAGCAAGTGTTGGCAAAAGCTCAAAAGTTCATTTCCTTTCCTTCCATGGTATTTTTTTGGTGTCTGTACACAATGATGTGCAGAATATTTCTTGTTCGAAGTTCGAAGAAGAAATAAAGTAAAAAAAAAAATTTTTGGGGCTTCGGTCCAATAAAAACAGCATCTAATACCTTGTGGAACTGTTGGACTTTAATTCAAAATGAATTAATTATTGCGGCAAGTATTTAAACTTGGCTTGTCCATCCTGAACCGTACTGTTCTGAATATCTCAGTGAAAACAAAAAGAGAAAAAAAAGAACTCTTTTCACCTTGAATAGAAAATAGACTGTTATGATCCTGCTCGTCTTGCTCAAGGACACTTCAGCAGGCCAGACACTTGCTGTCACAGGGTGCTGCACCCAAACCAGGGCAAGCTGTATTCGAGCATTTGATGCATGCATAATAAAAGGTCCGCCTGAAGAAATTGTGAGTGACAGATATTGAGGAAAGGAGACACTGTATTGATCTCCTCCACGACATCAGAGGGAGAGGAGGAAGAAAGCGGACTATGGGTGAATAACTAACCTGGCAAATCCACCAGATTGTGATGTTTTTACTCCCCAACAAAAAGACTGCTGTGCCTTAATGGGTCAATTCACTCACATTACAAGGAAATACAGTATATCCTCTTACATAAGTCTGGTGGTATTTAACAGGGCTGCAACAAATAGCTTCATTATTGACTAGTCTGACAATGATTTTCTTGATTATTCAATTCATTGTGTCTATAAAATGTCAGAAAAGACAGAAAAATGCCAAAGTGATATCTTCAAATTCCTCATTTTGTCGAATCCATACCATCAGTTTAAAAATCAAACTGCAGCAAATAATCACATTTAGGAGAGGAAAATGACACCATGAGCTGAGAATAGTTACCAATTGATTTTATACTGATCAACTCATTAGAGATTGAACTAATCCTGGCAGCGCTGAGCGTTCATAGTTTTAGTGTTTAGAAGTTTTCTGTCATATGAGATTTGCCACCACCCCAGTGCAATGGAGATTAATGAGATTTTGTTTGTGGCAAACACTGCATTAAAAGTCTACATTTACAAAGTTAAACAGCAACATTTCTTTCCAGACACAGTGTCCCAATGACTCTGAGTTATCTGAAGAACATAATATCTCTTCAAAGACACTATTGTGATGAAAAGGCTCAATAAAACTAAATTCATCTGCATGTCCCAGGAGCACTGAGTGAATGGACCATTTAATATTAAGTTTCAGTTCAGTTTAAGTGTGATAAATCAGAAAGAAATATATTAAAAAAAATACAAAATGAGCTTTCATAGAGTAAAAAAACAATTCCCGGGTACAGGTCAATGGATGTACAACATGGCCAGGTGCACACAGTCTACACCTAGTATGGTTGGGTGGTGTAAGAGAAAGGGTCAGTGGAACAGAAGGAGGTGGAGGGAGATGGGGAAAGGGAGGAAGACTGGTCAGAGTCCATCTGACTTCAGACAAGATACAACTAGTGGAATGTTAAGTGTGTTTGTTTATGCTTGTGTTTGCATTTGTGCACATGTGTAGGAGATGGTAGGGCAGGATGAGGATACTGTTATTTTACAGAAGACATGATGTCTCATTACACACACACACACACACACAAACCCATACAGTCAGACAAACACACACGCCGCATGTCACTGCGCATTACTGTTGCCTTCTGTGGGCGCTGCGTCCAGACAATGACAGGCAGGCAGGAGCCACGGCATAATGAGAAAGAGCAGGGGCATTCGCTTACACACAAACACCCTTCCACGCGCGCACACACACATGAACACAGAGGGCAGTCAGCTTCACTCCGTCCCCTAGCCTCTCAATTACCCAGCAGGCTTTTAGTGCCACTCTGCTCCACTACAGCAAATTACCCAGGGCCCTGTCTCACTTAGAGACCTGTGACTGTGTGTGTGTGTGTGTGTGTCTCTGTGTGTTGGTGGGTGTGGGTGCTTGACAGAGGTAGAGGAAGAGAAAGACTGTGTACGTGTGTGTGTGTGTTAAAGCAAGTGGCTCTGAAACAGTGGCTGGAGCCCAGCAGAGGCACGTGAAAAGCTAATAAAAGTGTTTGAATGCAACTGCCATTAGGCTAATACCTCTCCACAAGTATGACACACACACACACACACACACACACACACACACACACACACACACTCTCTCAAAGCCACACACAGCATGATGGAGAAGAGGCGACAGGTTCAGCAGTGGTGCCCTCTCTTAGATCAAATGTATCTCTGCAGCTGGCTCAGAGTGCTGGCTTTTATTGAATGAGATATTAAAGAGTCGTTAGCTGAAGAATACTGATACAAATGGATGCTGATGGCTCTTTAATTGCATCAAAATTTGCTACAACTTCTGAAAAATCTGCACCCCCACCTTGTCACGACAGACACACTGTGGGACCCTCTGTGTGTGCTTGTGTAATCCACATCTGTGTCAGAAACCTGCTAGGTGTCATGCACACAGAGTTGAGTACAGCCTGTTTGACTGAACTGACACAAAATTCAGCTGTGTGACAAGACGACACCACATACAGGGTTTCTTAGGTTGGGTATACAGTGGCGACTGTTAAATCTTTCTCATATTTACCTACCAAAACTCCTATTTTGCTGTGAAGGTCACGTAGATGAGGATGTTTGCCAGTTGCCAGGTGTTATTGATTGGTCAGACCACTGACATTTTGCTCATCAGGTTCTCAGAGGGCAGCAACAATTTCTTTCCAACTCCTGTCTCTTAATTCCAACTCAGTGACTTGACTTACAGCTATGTGGTCCAAATTTGCTAACAGTGGTGGTAATGCATCAGTCAGGAGCAATAATAAAATATATTAGCAGATGATGTGGGTGTCAATACAGGCACTACTGGGGACAATGACAATGTGCCTTTTATGAAAAACATTTTTTAAGAGTTGTCTGTCTGTATACTGCAACTAATATTGAAGCCTCACAACATTCCTGACCCATTACAGTCTCAAAAGCTACAAGCTCAAGGCTTCCTGTTATGTTTTATAGAAGAGGCGCTCTACCTCCCCTCCGCTACAGTGTCAGAAGAGATGATCACATTTTTTTTTTTTTTGCAATTTAATACAAGTTGTACTAAACTAAGGATAATCACACAATAGATCATTGGATGGCAGATATTTAAAAGTTACCCAGTGGAGTTTTCTTGTAAACAAAGTTCTGTGACTCACCAGCACCCACTGTGTGTATCATTGAGGTCCAACAAACATTTGAACATGAATTTGCTTCCCTCTTCAAAAAACAAAACACAAACAGCAAAATTCAAAATCTGTGTTTAGTAGCTTGACCTCTTCTTCTTCTTCACTGCCTTTGTTGGTGCATTATGTCGTCAGTTGTGTCATGTCACCTGCGCAGAAACAAAAGAGGCCTACATGTGAAAACCTAACAGGGCGCCTGTTGAACACGAACATCTAGATTTGTCTGAATTAGCTCGGCAGTTGATAGATTGCCAGATTATATTTTATGTTTGCTTTGCAATTATCAATCAGATCATTGCAATGTCAAGATAAAAGAGAATCAGATTTCAGAAAGTTGGGAAAAGAAGAGACAAACAGTCCAATCAGTCACAATCAGGTACTGATAAAGAGAGAAAAAAAACTCACCACTGCTCTGCATGTTACCAACCAGGCTGAGGTTAGTTTAATAATCACCATTCAGACACAGCTTCCCCTGGGAAACTTTGAAGCTCTAATTTATTTCAACCTACAGCTTCAATGTCAGTGGTCTAAACTCTTACACTGTGTGATATTGGCATTGGTTTGCTGCAGTCATTGGCCTGAGGCCAGCTGCCAAGTGCTTATCCACAGTACTCGACCTTTTGTGAATGTATGAATTCATAAAACTAATTGTGCTGAGCTGAGAGTATTTATATCTCATCTCATCTTTTTTTTCTGCACTGCAAATTGCTCAGACCCTGGTAGGACGTAAAGGAGAGTTATGTTATTGTGAATTTTTTTTATTTTTTCCAGTTGCTATTGGTGTTGCAGATGTGACTTTTTGGCACCATTAGGACCCATTGTCTGGCTTTTAATATTAACTGCTGTGTTAGAGATCAGAGTTGCGAAAAAAGAGAAAGAGTTCACTAAGTCTTCTTGTTCTCACACACTCTCTCTCACACACACACACACACACACACACACACACACACACACAAACACACACACACTGGCCCAGAGATTTCTCCAGAATGAAACAACATATCACTTAACTTGACTGCAACACGACATGAAATCAAATCAAATCCACCTGCGGCACTTATGTAATTGACCAGATTGATATCACATCGACTAAATTGCAGAGGAGACGATTTGTGCCAGAGTAAGATAAAGATAAGTAAATTGGTTTGAATGAGTCAGACAGAGGAGGCACAATGTGTGTTTGTGTCTAGTGCCTTGTTAGCTGTTTTAATGTGTGTTTGTGTGTGTGTGTGTGTGTGTGTCCCAAGTTCATGTGGTTCATGTGCACTCTTCTAAATATGTCTTTGTGTTTATGTGTGTGTTAGTAGTTTCTTTCTACATGTGTACGTACAGTACTTTGTGTCTGCAATAAGAGATCTGTTAATTAAGCAGCAGCTCTGCCCTGGTGCTGTGGTGAGAGACACAGAGAGGGAGGCCAACAGAGAGACATGCCAGGAGAGAGAGAGAGGATCAAAGCGGGGGTCTGTGGCCAGGGGGCCCCCTCTGTGCTTAGATGAAATGCGGCGGCTGCAAACTTTAAAGACTTCCTGCCATTAGCCTGGACCTTGTCCCCTTGCAGGCCTGGACCTCCTCCTGCTTCCTCCCCCCAAAACAATGACATAGAAAAAGAGAGAGAGAGAGAGAGAGAGAGAGAGAGAGAGAGAGAGAAGGCAGGGAGACAAAGTACAATGACCATAATGACAATTATAGCAGGGATAAAGACTCACAGACAAAGCAGACTGCTATTCCCACACACACAGTTCATCTTATAAATAGAGAGCTACTGAGAGTCAACACCAGCCAGTTCAATTTGACAAACAGCTCTTTCCTTGGTTTTTGGTCCATATTGTGCTGGTGTTTTCTACTCTTCAGAGTGGATGAATCTGCAGCGTGGACACGTGACCCGACAACATAAAGCTGGATCTGTGTCAGTGGAGCCCAGTCAAATTATCTGATGGACACAACATTGATGAAAAGTGTTTGTTGTTTTGTTTTGTTGTTTTTTTTTAACATATTTACTTTTTTAATGTCAACTTTGGTCTTGTGAAATGGTGATGTTAATATTTTGCTATTTTATAGACCAAATAATTAATCAAAAAAACTAGTCAGATTAATTAATAATGAAAATAATTGTTGTAGTTAGTGATTAATAGTGCACAGTGATTTAATCGTGCTTTTATATGTCTTGTCCAGTAAGTACTGTTTTCTAGGTGAACAGGCACCAACACTCTTTTAACACTCTTATAGATCTTGTTTTTTTTTTTCCACAACAGAAACAGATAAATATGTAGATGACAACACAACCATATCATGAGTTTGGCTGAATTCAAGCACAGCGAAGATGATCACAGAGAGCAGGAGGCGAGAAAGCAGATTTAATCAGACTATTTATCACTCTTCTTGTTGTTTGTCATCCAAAACAGAAGAGATTTAGCCATTTCCCAAATGTTTCCTTTTATGAAAATGGCCTGACTATACCAAGTCTGAAAGTGAATCACTTTCACTCATAAACAGCATTTTCAGATTTAGCTGGCATGTAGTCTGACGTGGCATAAATAATGGATGTGCATTTTCACATACTTCAACAGTATGTGAGCTTGCATTAGCATTCGTGCATAATCTTCCATACTTGAGTGTGTGTGTGTGTGTGTGTGTGTGCGTGTGTGTGTGTGTGTGTGTGTATGTGTGTGTGTTTTGAGTTTTTTGACCCCTTAAAGCAAGCACCTCCACCTGGGCTGCATTAAAGGGAGGAAGTGTCTTTACTGTCCTTTCGCCAGGGTGGACACACACAAATACACAAACACACACACACCTGACAGAGCCAGGGGCACGATCTGACCATCTCTTTGGGCGGCTGTGAGCAGAGGAAGCTCACCAAGGGCTAACGAGGGAGGATCAAAGAGCACATTACCATGCCTCCCCTCTTCCTCTCGCTCTCTCTCTCTGTCTCCATTCCCCTCTCTGCTGTTCACAAGCAATAAGAGGCCCGCCGGCCAGCCTGTCCTTGTGCTTGTTAGGTGGTGACAATAGGACGTGCCCTGAGCCAAAGGAAATGAATTATTTACCCTGCTCCCTCTTGTACTCTTGAAGAAAAAAAAATCCCTTTTCTTGTTTTACCATTGAACTCACGGCCCTTGTATTACACACACGCCTTGTTCTGTGGCCTTAGATGTTAAACGCTCAGAATAATTCTGTTCCCTGCTGTCGGCGAAGATATCCATCCCTGGCTCGCCTGTGCCTGTGCACTCACACACACAGAAGGGAAAAGGGTGCATACTTGAAAATATATGTGCATGCATTTTGTGTAGACAAGGCTACTTCAGTGAACATGCACACACACATTTAATGAAACACATCTTTAAACAATTTAGCCTCAGTGGAGTTCGGGGTGAACACACGAAGGGCAAGTAAGGGCATCGAGACAAAGCGAGGGTGACACAGTGAAGGTTGGATGGGAGGTGTTGTGATTTATGTGTGTCTGTGTGTGCTTGGTTAGCAGACTTCCTGAAAAGCAAGCTCTCCTAATTAATCTGATTATATAGAGACAATTAAATCCATGATGAGACTTCATATCCCATGACCCCCGGTAGCGCGATGAGACCATCACAAGCTAACGCCGCCCTCACCCGAGAGCTGACAAGAGCTGACATTGCCTGACATGACTGCATCTGAACAGTGTGTGTATTGTGTGTGTGCACTTTAAGTAACTTTCTGCACAGTACAATATGCCCTTGGTGAAGTGGCCTCCATAATTATTTCACTTATTCCCACACATCCTCTCTTTCTCTCTCCACCTCTCTCACTTCCCCAATCACACATTTACTCATCATAATTCTTCATCACACCCCATCCTCCTCCTCCTCTCCTTCTTCTCCCTTCTTTCCTCATCTGTCCACCCCTCCTTATTTTCTGTCTCCGCTTATCTTTCTTCCTCCCCTGTCGTCCGTCCTGGCTCTGCCTCTGTTCTTAGGAGCTATAATGACTGTCTTTGAAACAAGGGGGAGTAATGGTCACCTTGATAATGATGATGGTTGTGTTGGTGAAGCACTGAAAGTGGTGGAGGCGGAGTGTAGCCTGTCAGCACGGGCTCACCTCACTTGCTCTCCTGTCCCAACGTCAGTGTGAGCGGAAACTAGTGAGCAGTAAAACCAGAGATTGTTCTTTTCTTTTCTCTTATTTTCTTTTCTTCGTACTTTCTTTCTCCATTCCCCCGTTAGATCAATACTCAGAAACTGGGGGTCGACACAATGTGCTGCTACACTAGGGCCTGTGTGGGCCCCAGACAATCCATCTCTATACACTTCTACTGGTGAGGGACATGAAAGCGCCTTCATTAGCTGCGCCAAAAGACTCATATATTTCTCACAGGGCATAAAAGGCCATTGTAAAAACGCCCTCTGTTCCCTCTCAAACATAAAACGTGTCAGACGGCACAAAAGGATTCCAGTCGTCACAGAGAGTGAGGATCATTACAGAACAAGTCGGCAGAGGAAAGAGAAAGAGGCCGTGCAAAGTGAGCTGAGGAATGAGAGGAAATCATGATTAGAGGAATAGAGTGAAGAATACAGTGAGGGTTTTGATGAGTAACCTAAAGGAGGAGGCTTGATGCAAGAGAGTGAAGAGCTGTTGATGAAGGCAGAAATGACCATGAGGAGAGGAACTTGTTATATCAACATGGCAAAAATACTTTCAGGTAGTCATTTATGCTTCAAGCTGCTCTGTGTCTTTCTCTTCTCTGACTTCCAGCGTGTACAAACCTTGAGTTAGGGGAGCGTTTGGTCTAAAAGCTTGTTTCTTGAGTCCTTGGACGATGACAGCACTGCTAGTCTATTATCAACCACAGAGGCTTTGCACGTCGTTGTTCCAGGCTCCCCAAAAGAGTCCCCACAATACGGCTGGCTTTCACCTCCAAGCACCAAGCTGCAGGAAAACTGACCCTACCCATGGCGACCATTAAAGAAATTCAATTACTGGTCAGGTGCCACAGTGAAATCTTTTTCAGTTTCTCAATGGCCAAACAGATATTGTTCAGGAAGCAAATGAGGTTGTCCCTCATGAAACATTACTAGAATTCAGATGTGGCAAGTTGACAGAGACCAAAAAAAGAGAAAAATTATGCTTTGGATATCAGTGCTGAGACCCCTGACAAGAGAAGCTGATTGAGATTGACCTTTGCTATATGCTGTACAACAGACGCTGCTATATCGCTTACACAAGCTCTTTTTGTGCAATGAAACGCAGACAGCAATGACCTCTCTATTTGTGCCAGTTATCATCCCAGAATTTCTTTCAGCTTTTAATGTAAAAGTGTACGAGTCCGCAATCATGACCAAAATCAGTACAGTGGCAGATATCTGTGAAACAAAAGGCTGAGACATAGAACATTTCAAAAAAGGTGAATAAAAGAGTTGAAATGAAAGCATTGGGGAAAAAAATGAATATCAGCTAGGTATTAAATGCAGTAAATTAATAGACACAGGTGTTATTATTTCAAGGTAGAGCTCTCATGTCAAAATTCTGACTATCAGGTCAAATGCATGATCTCTGAATTCAAAATGAAGGAAGGCTTCATCAGGATTAATTCTCACCCTAATTGTCTTTTAGCATATAAAATTTTGAAGAAAATGGCAGGTCTCTGCTTTTAAATAAAGGTACAAATGAATATTTGTCAGAGAAGCTGGAATTCTCATGCTTTCTTTCGCTGTTCTGGTTTTGTTTGCTTGTGCTTGTACTGAACCCAAAAAATGCATGCCTCATTTGAGAAAAGTTCACAATGTTTATTATACAAAAGGTACAACAAGGCCAGGCCAGGTCAAAGCCAGGGAAGGCAAACAAAGACCAGGAAGTAAAGATGCCTGAAATGATGATGAGTGCACAAAATAAAACTGTAAAAACTAGTAAAACAGTACCCCCTCCTCTATGGCCAGCACCAGACGGGCCAGGTTCATCTGGGCGTCCAAAATGAGGTGTGGATCCAAAATGTTGCTGGCTGACACCCACAATCTTTCATCTGGACTGTTGCCCTCCCAGTCAACCAGATTTTGATGAGCACGCCCCCACTGTCAGACGACAAGCAACTTCTTGACATGGAATGTGGGATGGATTCTCATGTATCTGGGGAGCTTCAGTCTCACAGTCACAGCATTAATAACTTTTGACAGAGGAAAGGGTCCTACTAATCGAGGAGCCAATTTACAGGATCGAAGGCACTAGCCACACCTTTTGTGATACTAGGGGGCCACGGTCCTGCGGCCATCGGCCATCTTTTTGTACCAGGCAGAGCTGCCCCAACCAATCATGACCGAGGAAGGATGTGAGAAGGAGACTTGGGGACGGAGTCAGGGTAAAATAGGCTTGACAAGGTAACGAGCTTAGCATTCTTAGCACCAGGATGATAGGATAGAGAAAAATTCTATTCGATCGATTAAAGAAAAGCGTCCACCGTGCCTGACTAGAGTTGAGTCTCTTGCAGAGTGGATGTCATTCAGGCCTCTGTGGTCGATGCAGGGATGGAGTGATTTGTCCTCCTTTTCCACAAAGAAGAAGCCCACTCCAGCAGGGGATGAAAAGGGATGGATAATATCAGCCACGAGGTATGCTCCACATACTCCTTTATAGCTAGCATTTCTGGAGGAGACAGGGAATACAAATGCCCCCTAGGTGTGGAGGTACCAGGCAGCAAGTCTATGGCAAAGTCATTGTATCTATGGGGAGGAAGTGATGTGGCTCGAGCTTTGTTGAAGACCTTCTTCAGGTCACTGAGAAAAGTTGGACAATTCCAGAAAGTCAGTTTGAGGGGGAACATTCACCTTAGCAGGACGCTTAGATACCATACAGGAATTAGCACGTCTTGCTCCATGATCTAATTTCACCCAAACACCAGTCAATTTGGGGGTTATGGAGCTTTAACGAGGGTAGCCAAGAATGAGGGGGTGCTGGGCTGATTCAAACAATTGGAACTTAATTTCTTCTGAATGACTGTCAGAGAATGTGAGTGTTGCCGGGGTCAAGAGGCTTTGGGAGGGGCATGAAGCCCAAGTCGAGCTCCCTGGCAAGGCTGGCGTCAATTAAATTTGCATTGGTGGCAGAATGTACCGACACCACCTGAGAACGAGAAGTATAGGGGGAGGGCAAAGTAACCAGTGGCAAAGGGTGAGAGGGACAGACAGGTAATTTAGTTTGGCCCACCAGTACCCTCTCTGAGCTTGATCTTTTAATCGGACAGGAAGTGATGAAATGACCAAGCCGGGAGCAGTAGATGTCTCACTCCTCCCTGTAACAACATTGTCTTTCTTCTGGAATCAGTCATGCTCTACCAAGTTGCATGGGCTCCTCTGGTTGTGTGGAGGAAGCCTATGAGGGAACTGGAACCGAAAGTGGAGGAGATGCTGGTGGGGAACGCCAGGAGGGACTGGAAGGAGAAGAGCGCCTCTTGCGACCAGAAGGGCAACGTGGGGTGAAGCCTCTCACTTTCTATTTCCAACAGACGTTTATCTGTCTTCACTGCCAGAGCAATAAGGGCATCCAATTCATCCGTCAAGTCCAAGGGAGCTACCTGATCTTTAATCAAGGTGGATAAACCATGCAGAAAGGTGTCAAACAAAGCTGATTGGTTCCAGCAAATGTCTGCGGCTAATGTCCGAAATTCAATCGCATAGTCAGAAGATCTTCACTTATCCGGCACAGCCCCACAATGGCTCTGGCAGCCTCTCGACCCAGGGCAATGTGCTGGAAAATCTCACACTGGGTGAGGAAGGCGCAGAAGTCTCCAAAATCCCTGGAAAACCTCTCCGGTTTGGCAAGGTGTGGAGACAGCTGGGAAGCAGCAGCAGGAGAAGCAGGAGAAACTGGAGAAGCACGAGGACAGGCTGTGGCAGCAGCAGAGACTTGATTTGGATCGAGGTCTGCTATGGCCAGCGGAGGCGACAAGGGAGTGGAAGCAGAGTCTCTTCCACTCTGTTCTTGGAAAACCAGCTGGTTAATCTGCCCCTGTCGATCTGCCATGCCTTTTATTTCGTGTTGTAACAAGGTAAGTTGCTCCTCCTGTTAGTGGAGTCACTGCTTGACCTTGCAGCACCATTTTGATCGGGTCCGATACAGCTGGGTTCATACTTTGGCCAGTTCATACTGTCACAATGACAGTGGAACAAAGACAACTGAACCCAAAAATGCAGGACTCACTCGAGAAGAGTTCACAATATTTATTGTACAATTAGTTTTAAAGTTAGAACAAGGCCAGGCAGCGTTGTCCAAATAAGTAGGCAGAGTCAAAGTCCGAACAACGGTAACTAGGTCAAAAAACACTCACTGGGAAACATTAGGAACAAATAGCTGGAACACTGACACAAGGGTATAAGAAGAACTAGCAGAGAGGACTGGGGAAAGGGTAGGTATATATAGACAAGGGAGGGGGAGACAATTAAACACAGGTGAAGGACATTAGGGTGGGGCAGGTGATCACACAGGTGGGAGGGCAAACAAAAACAGAACCTAAGAGCAGGAGCTGGATGTGACAGCCACTTCCTTGGATTGACCTATTTAGGAATTAGTGTGCTGATAAGACAACAAAAACAACACTTAAGATGGGGATTGGAGAGGGGTGTAATGAAAAAAAGTTCCCATATTTGTAACAGAGCGGATCAACTTGTCTTTGCAGCTTAAAAAGACTCATTACATTATTAAGCCACAGTGCTGTGATTTATTTTCAACATGGCTCGCTGTGCTCAACATTAACTACCAATGTTGAGCTGTATGTGTGTGTGTGTGTGTGTGTATGTGAGTGTGTGGGGTTGAGGAGAGAGGGAGGGGCAGAAAGGGTTGAAGGGACACCAACTTTCTCAGCAGACGTGTTCAAGATGGAAAGCCACTGGTGACCTGCGTAGGGAAAGACTAGAGTATTAGTCCAATGGCAAAGATTACATGGTACTTACAGGAGGCCCAGAGAGACTACAGGGGAGGAAAATAGGAGGGAAGAGGGAGAGAGGGATAGAAAGTGGGAGGGGGTGAGGGGACGTTTAAAGCATTAGAGGAAGCGCATATATAGCAGAACTGCTTCACCAATGTTTATGAGTCTATCACTGTAGAGCCAAATTCTTGTCTCCAGTAACAACTTCTTTACCAAATTAAATTTACAATCTGAGGTCTCACTCTACCTAACCTACATAGCCAAGATATAAACATGTACATGTTTCGCATTTGTGTGCATGTCAAGCCAAATCTGAATTTCTGCTTACTACGTGCATCCTATTACTGCTTTGCTTCACTGCAATGTCCCAGTATTCTCTCGTTTTTTTTTCTTTTTCATTTGTTGTAATCTTTTATGACACTAGTGCAGATGCCCGTTCAAACTGTGTTCAGTTGGTACAGACTGACTCAACTGCTTGTTGAGAGCATTATCCAACAACTTCACAATTTCCTCTGGATTTTCTTGTGTCCTGACCACTACATACTGCAGTGTATGTGGTCAGTAGGTCTGACAGTGTCTGGATGACGGTGTTGAAAGTGTTGTAGCAGTTGAGTTCTGTCTTTCTTAAAACCCTGGCATGAGGTGCTGCACTGCCCTCACTGTGTAGTAGTGCGATTTCTTTTTTTCATGTGTAACAAACTTTTTTCGAGAATCGCTCATCTTCCAGAAACACACCTGTGAAGTTTGACGTTGATCAGAAGAGCAGTTGACGGCTTCCTCCATTCACAGTTAGATAATAGATACAACATGATAAACATCAATGTGCTTGATGTATTTCTGATTGTTGCTGTGTGCTGCAATAAAGGAGTATGTACATTTCTCAGGGCAAAAATACAATGATCTGGGCAACAGCACATTTAAATGGACTGCACTTATATAGCACTTTTCTAGTCTTATCGACCACTCAAAGCACTTTACAATGGAAGCCACGTTCACACATTCATACAGCTCTTTCTTCTACAACTACCATTCATGTAACACTTCTACCATACATACCCACACTCATACACTGAAAGAACATCCATCAGACGCAATTAGGAGTTCAGTATCTTACCCAAGGACACCTGGACATTTGTGGACAGGAGGAGCCGAAGATCGAACCACAAATATTCTGATTAGTGGACAACCCACTCTACCTCCTGAGCTACATGTACTGTAGTAGCCCACCAACAATACAGTATTATAAACTTGCATGTTTGGTGTCCAGACTCATCTCTCACACTGCTGAGATGTTACTGAAGCCCAGGTTGCTTTGATAGCAGCCTTCAGCCGGTCTGAATGGTTGGGTCGGGTGTTCCTCATCTTCCTCTTGACAATACCCCATAGATGCAGGTTCAGGCCAGGCCAGTTGGGTGGCCAATCAAGCACAGTAATATCATGGTCAACAAAAAGTACTAGTTAGTAGTAGTTTTGGCACTGTGGGTAGGTTGCAGTCCTGCTGGAAAAGGTGCATCTCCATTAATCTTGTCAGCAGATGGAAGTATGAAGTCCTCTAAAATCTCCTGGTAGAAGCTGCATTGACTTTAATAACACAGCTGACCAACAGCAGCAGATGACATGACCCAAGATCATCACAAACAGTGGAAACTTCCCACTTGACTTCAAGCAACTTTGATTCCATGCCTCTGACGCTTCCTCTGGCACCTTGATTTGATTTTTTTTAAAATGTATTTTCACCTGAAAAAAGTGCTTTGAACCACTGAGCAGTAGTCCATCTCTTTTTCTCCTTTGCCCAGGTAAGATCCCTCTGACGTTGTCTCTGGATCAGGACTGACTTGGTAAATAGTGAAATTCTGTGCGTGGTCACTCTTGATGCTCTGACTGCACCTACCAGACTTTTTCCATACAAACAGCCAGCCTTTTCAGCTATGACCATCTGTGGCTGTCCTTGTGAAGGGTGTCTGAACTAGACCAAAAGGTACCTGGTTTTTATACTGTACGAATGGTAATTTAACCAAACTTGGAATTAAATATGCTTTTATTTTGAGATAATATTTTATTTGACATTTAATGAGTCTAGAAATGAAAGCTTCACTTTTTGAATTAAATTATAAGAAAAAGAACTTCTCTGCGATATTGGAGTTTTTAGAATGCACCTGTATTTAATCTAAAATCTGGACTTCTCTCCTCAGAACTAATGACTTCTTAGATAAATATGATGTTAACTCTAGAGTCATTGATGAAAATACAATATGGTTACATCAGTGTTTTTCAGCTTCAAACTTCATGAAACAGTTTAACAATGCCTGAATGAGGAAATTAATTTGAGACCTTGTGTGTCACAAGGACACACAAGGTATTTTAGACCATAATAATTAATGTGAAGCCTGTTTTTCATTTATGTCAACACTTGTTGATGTTTGTTTATTCTGAAAGTATGTTTATCATCTATTGTTATATGAATTTCCAACAGTGCTTTCTGAATGATTATTGATTAATGAGCCCACCTGTTCCCCCAATTATCCAATCAGAGAACACCTCTGAATGAATACATTAAACAGTCAGACATAGCAGTTCCAAGTGGTCATGTAACTCGTCACTAACTAAAACAGCACAGCAGTCGGTCAGCAACCTTCTGCATGTGGCAGGACACAATTACTTCTGAGCTACTGCGAAGCTTGAAAGAAAGGGGGAAAGAGCAGACAGTCAATAAAACCCAGCAGGTAGGGATCAGCAGGTGTTCCTTCATTATCAAGCCTTTAACAAAACACCTAAAACAAAAAGCCTTTTCATTTAATGAGTGCACTGATCCAGCTGGTTGAATGTTAAATGGGAGATCACACTTTATTGTAATAAAGTGTCTGGTCACCAAGCTTTTCTCACTTTTTTTTTTTTTTTTTTAAATTTTAGTCGTTATTCTGTCAATAGGGATTGTGTGCAGCACAGATACAGGGACATGTGATGGAGAGAGGCACGCCGCATCATGTGTCCTGCAGCACCCATGACCAAGAAAAATTGCATTCCTACCATCTGAAATGCCCTTCGGCTTTTCTGATTATGTTGTACTTATGTCCTGTCATGTGCCTCTTTATATCACTTGAATACATAAATTGTGAAGACCTCATAGCATGTAAATCAGTGTTAATCTGTTGAGCTAGGCAACATTAGTTCTGACATTTGTATGCGTTAATCTGATAATGTACCAACAAGCGTTTTACAAAGTTCAGTTCAATCTTAAATACACCGTTAGGGTGCTTAAGCACATTAAGGGCAGTTTGACCAATGTGACTGTGACTGCAGTTCATGTAAAGTGAGTCCAAGTGTTCATCTGAATACTATGTTCAAAGTGTAGGGAGGCACAGCTGATGGAGATAACTTATCTCTGCCAGTTGGCGAGGGAACACTTCTGTCACTTGGCTAGAGCATGTGATTGCAGGTATATGCAGATTCTATCGGTGACTGGGTAAGTCGTGAGTACGGAGGCTTATCAGGATTTTGCAGGAGTCGGCTCTCCAACAGTAGGATCCAAAAAACACCTGTTGAAAAGGCGTGTGAGAGCTGCTGAACTATACACGATAAGAGACGGCAGTAAACGCACCAGTCACACCGAAGAGTCGGATGTTTTGGAGAGATGTTGATCGCAAACAAGCAGAGAAAGACGGCAGAAGTTGTCATCTGAAATGTGTTTCTTTGCTCTGAGGAAACACACAGAGGAGCCCGAGTCTAGCTGCAATTCTGATAAATTATATGTGCTGCTGTTCTTTTCCTTGATTTGTCTTTTGTTTTAACAGGGGTGAAATGTTGAAAACCAGACTGGCCACGTTGAATCTTTGTGAAGATTAGTGAGTGAAAAGCACATGTGCTCTGAGGGAGGTTCACTACGATAATTACCAAGTGCTCCCGGTTGCATCTGCCTCATGCAAACTGGTGGCAAGCCAACCGACAACATGCACCGAAAACAACAGTCCCTCTCTGTTGGCACTGCTGCCGCTCCATCGCTGCTTTTTTTTTTTTTAAGCCCTCTGTGTCTCTCTCTGCCTTTTTCTCTCCCTCTCTCTGGCCCCATCTGTCTCTCTTCCTCTTCCATCTCCTCGTCTTCTGCATCTTCATCACATTTCCTTTTTCTTTTTTTTCCCTTTTTGCTCCTGAGCTCTCTTTTTCTCCCCTTCTACTCTTGTTCCCACCCCTCCTCTCTCCGTTCTCTCACTCTTCTCTTCACCCGAGGCCATGTGGTCCAGGCGAGGTAGCAGGGTGACAGAAGCCGGACCCTTTGGTGTCGCAAGTTCCTTATCTCGCTTACGAGGTGACACTGTGCATGTGCACATTGTGTGTGTGTGTGTGTGTGTGTGTGTGTGTGTGTGGGGCACTGTTCTCGAGGGCAGAGCGAGGTGTGAGAGGATGATGCACTTGATACACTGTGAGGAGAGAAAGAAGAAGTGAGGGAAAGAAGCAGAGGGAGAGACTTCCAGAGGGAGGGAGGGAGGGAGGTGGAGGACAGGGCTAAGCTGCTTGCGCTGAGTACGCCTCCTACTGGACCTTAGTTTAGTCATCAGAGAGCCATGTGGTTCACACTGGAATAAAAACCTAATTCAATAAATCATTAGCTGTGAGCATTTACGAGCAGGAAAATGAATCGACTGGTTAAAAGGATTAATTTTCCTGTTACCTACGTCATTGTCATGCTGTTATGATATCATATCTGTGTTTTTAAAAAGGTAAACTGCATTATTTTTGGTCAAAGATGCACCTATGTGGAAACTCATATGAAATGACTTTTTTTTTACTATATAATTCCAAAGTGAAAGCTAAAACATTTAGTTCATGCTTAATTCTTAAGCATGAACCGAATCACAAAGGTTTTGGGGTGAGGGAAGCAGCGTCTTGCAATTGTCCAGGCGTGTGGCATTTTGAAGGAGTATCACCTCCCACCCTTCTCTGGAACAACTATTAACGCTCTTATGTAGAATTCCACCAGCATTCAACCGGATACTTTGGCCACTTTTGATCAGCACTTATATTTGAAAACACTGGCCTTCCATTGTGAACAAGGACAAGTACTGACACATAGTAATATGAACTAAAGTGCTTGACTAAAGCATATTGCACATGTACAAGAGAGAGGCTTGAACAGTTTCCTCAAGTATTGGAGTATTAAAGTCCAAGATGATCTTTTCAAACATGATATGAAAATGGTGGTCCAGATTTTCAATATCCAAACAGCATTTCAAATCTACCCTGATTAGTGCGGACGTGCGTTATGGATGAAGAGACACGAAGCGCCTCCTCAGCACAGACTCTCTGAGTAAATACAGTATAGTTAAGAGACAGAGGTCCTTAACTGCTTCTGCCTCTCTGCAGCCTGTAGCTGATAGACAGAGCAGAATGGCTTGACTTTTGGATTGCAGCCCTTTTGTGTGTGGCACAGACGCCGAGCAGACATTGCACAGCCGTTGCGTGGACGTGGAGGCCTCGGGTCGCCGCTACACTGTTATTAAAAACAGTGTGATAGCATGTGGGCTGTTCCCTCTTTTCTCCCTGTTTCTTCTCTCTCTTTTCTCTCCTTGAGCACGATCTATCGCTCTTGCTCTTGCCCTCTTTTCAGTATCAGAACTACTGCAGTTTCTCTTTTTTTCTTACTGTGTTTACCAGTGAGGCAGCTTTCACACAGTAGACCTGCTGACTGTATTTTCCCAGAGCAGTCTGAGAGGCCCTCTCTGCCACAGCCATACATTTCTCTCACTGTTTATCTCATATACTTCTATCATCTTCCCCTTCTCTTGCCATTTTTCACTCTTAAACTCTTCCTTACTCTCTAAGTGTTCAAAGCTTGGGGGGAAAAAAAAAATCACGCAGCCTTGTTGTGAGACTTCTTCTTCAGCTTCCCCAATTGGGAGACAAGTGTTTTTCAAAGACGCTCTCTTGGAGGTCCTTGAAGAAGACAGCAACAATTCTCAGGGTTTTCAAGTAAACCATGGGCAAAAAAAAAAAAAAAGATACATCCTGTCATTCAGTGCTACTAAGTGAAATGGCAAGCATTTGGAACCAAAGGCTTTTTTCTTGATCTGTCTGTCTGTCTGCTCTTTGAAGTAAATGGTGTTAAAAGAATTGTCGCTGTTTTGGACCTTTTGAAAATGTCACAGTGAATTTTTATGCAGGCTACACTCTTCATCCTGCATTGAGAATATCCTCATCTACACACATACACACACATGTGAGAATAAGTATTGTAATAATTTCAAGATAGAATATTGATTGCTTTTTCTATGTTTGATGAGTCGCTGATATGTACAAAAATCAAGTGCTGACCCAGGTCTTGACTGACTCATACCTGAGAAGAAACTGCAACAACCATCAGCTATCTGAAGAAGAGATGTGATAGCTTACTCTACAGAGGCAAAAATCCTCATTTCCCTCTCATTTCCGTCTCATTTCCCTGTTCACTTTCCCCTGAGAGGGCTGCAAAATGGGTTCTATTACAATACTCATCACAAGCCCCTTTTTAAAAAGTGGATACAGATGCAAACACAGGTATTCAGGAGGCAAAACATTCACATTACAAAGACTTCACAGAAACATGTGCATTCACGTGTAAGGGCTCAATAAGCATAGGCAAATTGCATGCAAAAAGTCAGTCCCAGAGATCAAGTCTTCAAACCAAATATGGGAAGAAATAAAGTCACAAGCGCACATACAATAGAGAGGAACAACCAAGATTATTGATTAGTCAAGAACCCGAACCCTTAACATTAACCATATCATACAGTGTCAAGGACCTATTAGAAATCCTGGTGTTTGCATTGATTCATCATAAAACGTGATCTGATCTTCATCTAAGACACAAGTGTAGACAATGTGCACAATGTGCTTAAATTAATATCAATCCAAGTATAATAAAACATGCACAGAGCTGGTGGAAAAAGTAAAGAACCTTTGGTTGAACTTTCTTTGGTAGCAATAACCTCAAACAAGCAACGTCTGGTGTGAGCTGCACCGTTCAGGTCTTTCTACAGCATCTCGACTGTGATAAGGTGTGAGTTCAGACTGGTCCTCTCCATGAGATAGATTTAATTTAGTTGTAGTCCGTCTGTATTATGTTCTTGTTGATATTTATGGCCACTCTCCTGCTGCGTCACCCAGCTTCTACTGAGTATCAGCAGGTGGACACCCACCCTGCCATTTCATCCTCGATGATGTTAGGTCATGCAGGCCCAGAGGAAGTAAAGCCTACCTCATGATGTTAACCAGCTCCAATAATTCCTATAATTCTGTTGCTGTAACTCTGAGGTTCTTTGTTCACTAATCAATCTGCGTCATGCCTTTGGAGCCATTTCCTCTGGACACGCACTTCTAGGCACAGAAGCCACAGAACTAAATCGTCTCCATTTATAGTTTCTGACTGTGGACGGGCGAATGAACTAAATTCTGGAGACGACTTTGTAACCCTGTTTCAGCTTTACACAAATCAACAATTCTTGATTCTAAGAATTCTGAGATCTGAGGCCTGTTTCACATCAGATGGTTTGTTTGTAAGTAGCTCTGACCCACACCTCCAATGTTGTTTCATTGACTGGACACTAGGTTTGATAAAACCAGACTCCAGTTCACTTTTGTTTATGTCATTAGGGGATGGGTTCAAATACTTTTTTACTGAATGTATTTCAATCGAATACATTCATACTTTTTTTATGAATGTATTCGATTGAAATTAAAAATTTCTATGTTTCTACATAAATGGTTCTGGTGGTGAGCTGCCAATTTCTCAAAACTTTTCCTAAAACTTTGATAACCTTACAGTTATCCCCCAAGTAGGCAGGTGCTTGAACTTCTCTTTAACAGGGTCAGGTGAGGGTCATATACGGCTACCTGTGACCGCAAATGTGTTGTGTGCCACATTGAAGGACCTCCTCCTCAACTGAAGTCCTCTGCCCCAGTGTAGTTTATGCTGCCAGTTTCATAATGAGGCAAAAATATATTTTACAGTTTCCCATTTATTGATGTATTTGTGGCAGCCTGCGACATATTGGTTTTCTATGTTTTTATTATTTCAAAATTGGTACAAGCTTATTTCATTGTTAAATGAATTGATTTCCTCAGTTCTTCTTCGACCCACTCACCGTCTCTCTCTCACACAAACACATTGACAACGGACCCGTTTGTCATAGTCGATCTGGCTTAAAAAAAAACAACGCCTTTGGTCTTTGCAAGCAGAAATGATGTGTGTCCTTATTTGCATAGAAAGCAGGAAGTGAGATCTGATCACAAGTTGTCACATTTGAGACACATGTGGAGACACATTTCAAGGCCAGGTGTGAACTGACCTACTTGTCCACTTGTGAGAGGCTCGCCCAAGACGCGTGTTAATGTCAAGTTCGAACAGGGCCAGAGAAACAAGCCTGCAAGCCTCAGACCTGCAGCCTGAGCCGATTCCTCTTGCCTGACCTGCCAGGCTCCAGAGACAGGAGAGAGCGGTGGAGCCGGGAGGCCTATCAAAGGTCCATGCACAACAGACCTCATTACAGCTTCAAGAGGCGCAGTCACACCTCGCTCCAGCCATCCCACCACCCAGCACCAGAAACCACTCTAACCTCCTTCTCTGTCTCTCTTGTTTTCTGATACTTGTTCATTCTCACCATTCTCTCTGTTTCTCTCTCCCTCTCCTGTCTTTTCTAGAAGGGGCACGTCAGATGTAAACAAAGCCCAACGCCAGCCACTAATTAAATAGATGAGCGGTATTAACATAACCTGAAAGCCTCAGCCAATTGTACCCCCCCTCCCACCCCCCACTTCCCTTTAGTACCCCTCCTCCTCATCCCTCCATCCATTTTTTGAAATTTTTTTCTTGTTGTTGTGATCCGAGCAGTGAGCGCCAATTGTGGGCAGTGTAATTACCATTAGGACAGAAAAGCCTAGCATGTCTTTGATATGGTAATGATGCTTCATGTACACCCTGTACACCCTCCAACCCCCATCCCTAACCAGCACACACACACACATGCACACACACCCGTTCCATCACCTCCCTCTCCTGTAGGCCCCCCCGACACACACACTTCCAAATAATCTCATCCATGAATATCAAGTAGGGCAACTTGTCAACACCTGATAGTGACGGCTGCAGTTTTGCGTGAGCCGCTCAAGGGTGACGGGAGGAGTGAGAGAGCAAGGGAGATGGAAAGGGCGGATGGGTGATGGATAAAGCGGCAGAGGGCAGGGTTGGGGGCAGGGGTGTGGTACGAACATAAGTGCCAAAATTACACAGACAGACAGAGAGGGGGAGGGAGCAACAAAGGCAGAAGAGAGTGATAAGAGGAAAGGAAAGTGAAAAGATGACAAAATTGTGATTAAAGAGGATAGGAGGTGGAGGGGCAGGATTGTGGGCTTGTCAAAGGAGTGTAACCCAAGTTATTGTCAGATGCTAGCTCCATGACCATCGGCTCCTGCTTTAATTACTAATTGCACTTGTCAGGCGTCATTAAGTTCTTTTTAGCATCTCAGTGTTGGTCTGACCGGATATGAACGCCACCTCCCCGTCCCGCTGCTAGCATTGTTCTAGTTCCTCTCTCTTCATCTTTCTCTTCTTTTTTCCTAACCCTTCCTGCCCCGGACACAAAGGCCTCATGTCTCCCTCTCCTTACTTCCCCACCTCTTTCTCAGTCTCTTTCTACTCAAATCCGCCCTCTCTTCTGACTCTTGCTCCGATGCTCTCCATCATTCGCTTTCTCTCCATCATCTCTCATCCTCTCTGTCCAGGCTCTGGCCTCCAGCCCAGGGATGGAACGGGAACAAACTGACTGCCCAGCTCCCTGCTGCCTCCCTCTCATCCCGACTACACACACACCATCCCTCCAATGCCTCCATCAGTCCAAATCCCGCAGCCTTTCCCCCTCAACACCACGCCGCCCTGGCCAGCCACATTAAATAGCCATGGACCTGGATCCCATGAACAAGACAGCGTGACAAGCCTCATGGGGACACAATGCACAATGTCAGAAACACACTGTGTCCTGTACATTCAGTGCTTGCCTTTGTGGTGGTAAAATCCCGAATGCCACTGGCTTGGAAGCATCAAGCCTATGCCAGCTAAAGAAAAACTTGGATTCAACATAAAAAAAAAATGGCCCAATTATACTTCAAAAAAGATACAGTATAGAAAGCATGTAATCACATATGAACTTGTGTTGTAGTCTAAAAACAACCTAATTATTCATTGGAGGGAGGATATACAGTGACTTATATTGTGGGTGCTGTATGCTGGCAGTAGCCTCAATATTAGTCTGTGTACAGGCAAAAGTGAATGTCCGTACACTGTATACATTGTGTGTAATTCAGAGCCAATTCCACCAACAGATCTGCAAATTTACTCACCACACTCATGACATAAAGACATAAAGTAGTATATTCTGACCCTACCTTGTTTCCACTAAATTAATTAAGTATATAACTAAATGGATTTGTCAAAAATGGAAAGAAAAAAAATGGAGATAGTGGATAGATAATTACTGCCTTATGGTCTTGTAATGCACAGAGGTTGGGGATGGAATTAATGCTGGGTAAACAAAGTACGCTGCTTTGACACCATGTTGCAGGGTTCATGATTTATATCCTGCGTGTGTGTTGGACCCCTAAAACACCTTGGTCTCAAACTCAAAACTCACACTTTTTAAAAAAGGGATCAAAATCAATACAGCCTTGTCTAACCCTGGCGCCTACATTACTCAAAGTTCATGCCTTCAGTTGCCTCATCATAACCCTGAAGATATTTATCTCCGAGATAAGACCGATATTATGTTAAACTGACAAGCATAAATATCATAGGACTGTTAATATATGACAGATTTACATCACGTTACCTATGAATTCACTGTTCACTCATATCATACTTGCTTTTGTACGTCATTATTATTATATGAACATGATCTTTAGGAGACGAGTTTGTTTCATCATGAAATGTCTGTGGTTCATGAACTACAAAGGCAGTGAGTACAGAGCAGACCTGCGCCACAGCCAAACAATCCTACGCATCTGCACCAAATTGTACAAAGTCAAAGTTCTCAACACCATTAATGTAACAGATTTTTTTTTTTTTTTATATCAACATCCATCATTATTTCCTGAGAAATTGACAAAAATGTTGAAAAATGGTTGGAAATTCTTGCAACATTCAAAATCTGCCCCTTTAACCAGATCTAAAGCAAAATTTAACATGTTCTTCTCAGTACTTTTTGCATTATCTAATTAAAAAAACAAACAAACACACAAGTGAAAAGAAAACCTTCTTGGCAGTGGCAACAAAGACTGAAAAAATGAATAGATATTTAACTAAGTCTGGTATAGTTGACACTCAGCCTATTAATCAATTGCTTATTTAACATATCACAATTTCTATGAGGATAAGGTCACATGACATGAAGCCCTCAGAAATCAATTTACAGCATTAAATGGAAAAACAATAGCTGCTTGATTTAAAAATATTCAGGTTCTTTGTATTCAATGAAAAAATGTTTAGTGTCACACTATTGCTTGCAATACTATTTTTTAGCTGTGCAGCCATAATGTGACTAAATAACTGTGTGCGTATATGTGTGTATGTATGTTTCCTATCTAATTAATATGACATTTTGGTGGAGGTGAGAGAGGCTGAAGGTAGGCAAGCCTCACTGCTCTCCCTCGTCCCGTTGGCTCCCCAGTGGGCCACAGAGAGCAGAGGGAGCCCCGGCTGATCAGGGGGGAGCCCAGATGGACTGAGACGCGCACACACAAACACTCACATACACACACATGCATACACACACTAACTCAGTCACTCACATGTCATATGTTATCCCATCTGCACCGTCACCAAGCTGCCTGTAACCCCAGGGCCTTGCGGGGGATACAGTCACACACACACATACAGTATGTACACATACACGTGCAAACACAGTCAAACAGTCACACACGAAGGTTAAAAAAATGTGTGACTGTGTACACACACCCATACACACACAGCAGAGGTGTTCCCAGTGTGTAATTGGAGATGAAGATTACTGCTGCCTCCCTTGTTTGCTTCAATGGGCACCCGCATTTGTAGTAGCCACACACACACAAACACACAGACTCACACACACACAGAGACCTCAATATGACTCTTTTCACATGAGCGACAAAGCTATTCTATAGGTAAACAGTGTTGCTTTATCCACAATGTGTATTTTGTCCTATATAAGCCGACAGATACCAAGTTCAGAAACATAGGAACATTTCTCATTCCCTGTTCAACCACATTGTTCTGGCTACTTACTGTGTGCACACTGTAGCAATAACATCAAATATCATGGTGAACATTACACAAGGGAAACTGGTATTTGAGTCAAGAATTAACTTGAACCCGGTTTGAGCTTGGGTTTTAGCTCTGGCCACCAAAGTAACTATTGACATCACTAAAAAGGAGTCTGAGGCAACAAGAAGGGACATTCAGCTTGTAAACAGGGAAGCGGTTTGGCCAGATGATCTAAACCACTATATTTGGAGCTGAAGCCAAAAATGTGCAAATCTGAAATGTCACTTTAGCAAAGCAAGGCTGTGAGTACACAACTATGGTAGGTAAGAAAGCTCAATGTTTAAGCATTGAGTAAATTGTGACTGATGTTTACAATAGACAGTTGCCTTTGTTTCTTTTTCAAGTCAGTTTGGGTAAACTGTGGGTTTGTTTAAACCTGACTAACTGTCTTTTGTTTCGGTCCACATTGTACTTCCTTTTAGTAAATTATAGCAATGTTGCTTCATTTCCAGATCTCAGCAACTAACTTGTTGAGGTCAGTGATATAATCTTAGCTGTGACACTTGAAGTTCCCTTTAAAACCTACAAAAATGAGTCATGCGTAAAATGAAAAGATGAAAATTGTACACTGTAAATCTATTAAATTTCATGGATGTGCAAATAAAGCTCTGTTGTATGTTCACACACATATACATACTGAACTCTGACCTGCTTATTAGCTAAAGGGCCCAGGATATAAAAATGAAACAACAAATGCACACACACACACACACACACACACACACGTGTGCACACAGGCCTTTGTCTAACAGAATGAGCCCAGTAATCTTTCCTCCACTTATCTTGGACGTATCAGCTAAATGAGAAGTGAAAAGTCAAATATGAGATGTCACATTTAGTTTACCTCCCTGCCTACTCCCTCCATCCCTCTGTCTCTCCCTCCACCCACCACCCCTTTTTGTTCTGCACATCTCTATTTGATTGCAACTCCCTCCGCCTCAACATGAGGTTCACACAATACACACTCAGCTCCCATCTGGGTGATGGTTGTGTATCGGCATGTTGAGTTAATGGATTTTATACAGAGTGTGGAGCATTTAATCTGAGCGTGGAGTAAGGGGGTCTTAAGAAACTGACAGAGAGAGAGAGAGAGGGAGAGAGATAGAAAGAGAGAGAGGAAGGGAGAAATTCAAGAAAGGGGAGAGATTGAGCAGACAAAAGAAGATGTAGAGTATAAATCTTTGGGATTTAATCCTTCTAGCCGTCCTATGTCACCCTAATCATATCTCTCTGCTGCCTCATGGGTAGAAAACACAAAGTCATATCACACCTGGCTGCAACATCTGTATGAAACAAATTCAGGCATATTTGTGAAAAATACACACACATTTTTGCTGTGGTTTTAATCTTAAATGATTATCTTTCACTGTAAATGACATTCAATTATGTTACACAGCTTCTCAACACAGTGTAGAAAACTGCATCAGCTGTGACGTATTGTGAGCAATTAATGAGCCAGAATCAGTTTCACCATTGTATACGACCATTATATGGTAGAGATAACAATGCAGATACAGTATCTGCTCACTGCTGGCACTATAAGCTACTATACAAGTTACTCTTTGTTTCATACTCATATTAAATGTGTCTCATGCTGATTCCTTTTCTACTTCATCTGCATTCATTCTGCTGTATTAATACGGTACAAGTAACCTTGGCCCAGCTGCAAATGCCCCAAAATATAAAAGACAGGCCAGGATTTTTCAAAGGCTCTGATTCAAAATGAAATACAAAGATGAAACATGACCTGATCAAGCCTGAAGGAAGTCAGAGCAGGTTGGTCAGGTTGGGGCAGGTTAGTTCGGACTGAGATTAGAAAGCTGGAGTCTTGATACCACTTTTGGGCTGACCACTGCAATTTCTTCTTCAGGGTTTCTTTAATCAGTCTTTAATCACACTAATGAGCATCTACTGCTAACCTTACGCAGTTTATGCAATGATTTTAGCATTCAAATAAATGAATAAATAAAACAATCACAGCTATAAAGTTTCATGAGAATGGCAGCACTCACAAGACAATATGCTTCATCATAACTAGGAAAGTCAACATCATATACGAAATGTATATGAATGTCAAAGTTGGCACAGTCCCCCAAGGTTGTGTTCCCGGCCTCGGTTACTCATCCTTCCATTACCTAAACCGCTTATTTGTGCAGGGTCCTGACATATAGAGACATACCACTCACATCAAAGGGCAATTTTAGAGTCACCAATTAACCTAAACAAATGTCCTTGGACTGTGGGAGGAAGCTGGAGTATCCATTGGGAACCCACACAGACACAGGGAAAACATGCAAACTCCACACCAAAAGGCCCTAGTAATAATTTTCATTGTTACACCAGAGTAATATGATTTTGAACCAGGCTTATCAGCCACAAGTTGTGGTCTCACTTTGGCCATCAATCACAACTCAAACCAAATAGCTAAATTGTAGACAGCTGATTGCCCTGTGTGCAAGAGAGCTAAAGTAAACTGATAATTAGGTCAATATGGCATCACCACATGCATAACAGGATAAAGGATAAAGTGCTGTTTAGGAACTTCAAAACTGTGCCTTCTCTACACTTCTGAGCAATTGTCTCCAACTTGGTTAATTACATAACACACCACTTTGCAGGTGTAAAAATCACTGCAGTGCATTGAAAAGTCCCTTTGGAGACTCCAACCGACGGGAAATTGCAATAAAGAGTTTAATTGTAGAATTGAGAACACCAGGAGGTATAAATTCTTTCTCCGGCACTCTGGAGAGCGTTTTCTTTGTTCTGTCGGTGGGAGAGATCACAATTCCTCCCACCGTTAACTACCTGCCTGCCTGCCGACCGGGTTTTGTTGTGTTTTCTTGTGTTTTGTTGTTGCTAATAGGCCTAATTGGCCATAACCCAGGCACCAGGAGAGGAGGGGGGGGGGGTAATGAAACTACCTGCGTTCTATCTCGCTCTCCTTCTCACCATATCTCTCTCTTCAAGGCGAGACAATTCCATGGAGGAAAAGAAGGCACATTAAGGAAGGGTGTGAGCCAAGACGATCTATGAGGTTTGTAGCTTTGTACGCACACAGACCCATACTTATACACAGGTAGGGGGGTAAAGGGAACGAAGTTGAAGAAGTGGGGCATGAGCAGGTAGAGCCCAGGAGAGAGCGACAGGAAAGAGAGAAAGGAAGGCACATACGCCAGTGCAGTTTCCCCCGTGAGCGAAGAACAAAGCCAGGTAATGTTTATGGATGATGATCTTTAAAGGGCTGGCGTTTACTGAGCGGCACTTTGATACTAAAAAGACCCTTGATTGTCACTGAGTGAGGCTATAGAATGCATGCTCTTGATGTTTAATTGATGTGGCTGTTTTGTGACGGTTAAATACGTCACGCTGGCATTTTGATCTCCCCACTATGCCCTACCATATAGCTGCAAAAAGCCATTGAAGTGAGATTTATTTGTTCTGCACCACAATTACTGATCCCCTATTTGATCTGTATGCATGTGGTTAATCTTTAACTGTAACATCACTCACTGTTTGTGTGTGCGTGTAAAATGTTCCTCCTCATCAGCACGTAATTCTACTTTCCTACAGTCCAAGAACAATCCAAGCATGAAAACTATACAGACTATGATAAATGTGTTAAATTAGCAGTACATGTGTGTATTCTGGTTGTATAGAAGAAAAACACACTTCACAACACTACAGTGACCAATGTAAAAATGCTGTGAATCATTCCGTGTTGTATTAATGCTCCAGTGAGACAAAGGTGGTGTAACTGCCCTGTCTGCACTCCGAGGGAATACTATGAGAACAGTGTGTCAGTGGACAGATTGTTTGCATGTATGTGTGTGTTTGTGTGTCTGTGAGTGTGTGTGTTTAGAGCAATGGGACCTGAAGGAACACCGCGAGGACAATCTGTCGCCCCTCTGCCTAGGCCCTGGGTGACAGATGATGTGCTCCCACTGCTGAGCAGTGTGTGTATGTATACATGAGTGCCTGTGTATGTGTGTGTGTGTTGGGGCATTTGATCATATAGAGGCAGCTTGTCACAATAACAATGGCTTTATTCCAGCCATGTTGTCAGAGGTTTCAGATGTTTGAGCTGAACTGATTTCAAAGATCGTCCTTGTCCTGTGTCAACAAGCTTCCACACAGCTCATGTATCTTTAAGCTCTGATTTAGAGCTGGGCAGTTTGACATCAAATGAATATGATATATTTTATATTTTTCTAACTTTCACCTAATACATTATGATTATTGAAAAATTACTTATTAGCTCTCTTTTCTTGGGCCATGCACTAATATTCTTACTCATAGTCATTCATACATTCATTCAATACGACTGTGGTCCAAGTGATTAAACAACTTGCTTTGGTTGCTATTCATGTTTCCATGTTGCATTCACTACTGTCTGGTAGTTATGACTGGCAAGGCATCTGCAGCATTGTTTTTTTCAAAAATCTCCAGGCTACAGTGCCATCCCAGAGTTTTCAAACTAAAATGGGGCCAGGGGGATTCCCAAATGTCACAGTCTTAGGAACTCTGAAACTGGAGTGGTGTACAACAAATGTAAACAGAACAAAAAAAGATGTGTTTTAAAACTAAACTAAAAACTAAATGCGGTATGAATGTGGCCTGAGACCTGGACTAATGTCGGTAGGATGGAGTGAGGGCACATAACTAAACACAAGGTAACACTTTTTTTTTTTCAGGGGACAGTTCATGAACACACAAACTGAGAAAAGTATTGACCAAAATTGACCAACATGAGCAAGATAAAGTCAGCAAGCATTTCTAAATGTCAGTTTTGTTACATTTTCGATTAATTGCCCAGCCTGACTATGAATCTCTACTGGCTCCACATGAGCTGGGCCCTGACATCCAAAAGATAATTTATCTTTATTAAGAACTGGTAAATGGTATAAAGACACAAGGATAGGTAATCTTTACTGGCCTTCCACATTTAAAGCAGTGTTTTAGACGACTAGAGGCACAATCAAGCAACGTTAATACAAGTGGGTTGTATCATATATTCCTGCTGATCATTGCATGCTGTTCCTCCAATCGACAGTCGGTCGGAGTAAGAAATAAGCGTGGCTATGTACCAACAAAGGCAGTGAAGAAGACGACTACAAGATAGCAAACGTGAATTTAAACGGGTGTCATTTGAATGCATTATTTACAAGAAACTGCATTATATCAGCGTTACGAAAAGTGGGGGACTAGCATTCAGAAAAAAAAATAGCATAATTAGATACTGTTTAGCCTGAGTTGGTGCAGGCGTTGACACACAGGTATTGTACAATGACAACACAGTCACAGTGCACAGGAAATCATCTGGATTATTATTCTGCATTTAAACAGAACCAGTCATTTTTCAAGAAACAGAACCTAATTCTACATCCTCTGTTCAGACTGTAGAATATCGGCTGTCTGTTATATAACATAATATATGCTGGAAGTTCCATGATAATTAATAAAGGCTGTTATCAAGACCCTTATCCTGGCTCTTGCTCTCATTTTTCCCTGAAACAACTGAACATGGACCGAGGCCAAAGAGGGGAAAGCAACAGATTTATGGGAAATGTGGTTTTAATTTTGAAAAACACAAAATGCTACACACAGCACCTTTAAAAATAGGCCAGAGGCTAGAGTGTCCTCATAAAATACTACACCCCTCCACAACGCCCACCACCCCAATCTTCCTCTCTATCTCTCTGTTGTGCATGGCTGCAGTGACCACAGGCCAGTCTTCTTAGCATTACTCACCATTGTATTTACAGTGAAACCCAGGGATAAACTCACCCTTTGTTTCCAAGCACTTAAGACCTGACGTGTGGTGTATACACACTGCAGAGTGGGGGTGGTGTGTGTATGCATGCATCCATGCTTGTGTGTGTATTTTAGACAGCCGTTTGTCTCTTAAACTCAAACAAAAGAGTGTACATCCTCCATCACAGCTTTATCTGTTTATGCCATCAGCTCCTCAGCACCCACATGCCTGTAAACACACCAACCCACCCACTCTGTGTCACACACAAATTCATTAGAAGCAGAAAGCACCCAGGTGGGGGCCAATGCCCCACATCCTTGAAGCTAATACGTCTTGCTGGAAGTTAAGAGTTCATGTCCAAATTAAAACACATGATTCCACTGGTCAGTGGAATATTATTCCCAAACTGGGGACATTATTCTTCTCTAAACAGAAGCTCGCCAACTGCACTGAAGTTTGAGTGAGGTCCCACACATGTAAGTGCTGTGGATAAAGGCCTTTGTCAAATGAGTCATGGAATATCAGACACATACACATATACACAGGTATATACAACCTTTTAATAAATTGTAGTCATTTATCACATACACACACTTACTGCATACAACAGCAGACAATCTGGATACTCAAAATGTGGTATTCAAGCTGTAAGAAATTTGAAAATAAACTTGAAGAATCAGAAGAGGTCAAGGACAAAAAAAGGACTGGAAGGCCAAGAAAACTTTCAGAATCTGAGTTTTTTTTAGAGTTTCTTCTTTGAGAGAAGTCCAGCAAGGACCTGGCTCATCATTCTGCAGCTTCATCAGGATGAAGCCAAGTTGACCCTTCTATACAAACGAAGCTTGGTCAGCAATGGTCTTTGTGGAAGGGAAGCAGCCAAGAAGGCTAAAAGAATTGCTAAAGCTCACAAAGACTGGAGTGAAGATCAGTGGAAAAGAGTATTATGGATTATGAAGTATTCAGTTCGTTTGACAGTGGCCTTACTGATGCAAAATTATGATTTTCTGTCTGTCAGAAAATCATGCGATCTTTGCCATTTTGAATGGAATGGTGTGACTGTATATGTTCGTAATGCTCAAGCATGTCTTTCAACACACATCACAGCATTGTTTTGACATAGTGTATTTGCATTTGACAAATAGTCAAATACAAATGCAGGTGTTAGCAATGACATTAACTATGGTTCCTTCCCTTTAGGTTTAAGAGCCAGGTTCCTGCTAATGCTCCAGTGTAAGGGGAGGTCACACTAAATCCCTCCTTCCTTTTATGTTGTTACAGAACTATAATGTCAGGACAGAATAATTATAATAAATAAGGACAGAAAAATAAACATATACAAACACTGAACTGAAATGAACAGAAGCTGAAGACTGGAATTTAGGGGCAAAATCATGTAGGTGAGCTATTCACAGAAAGTGTGTCTGTCACATGTACTCATAGTAACAATCTGCTCTTCCAACCTCGGCCGCTGACCCAGAAGTTGTACAGGAAACCAACACACAACAAAGTGACCCAGCGCTGGGGCCAATGACCCCGTTAGCAAAGCCCCACCAGTACCCCAGTTTCATTCTGCTAACATTAAAGACAAGTGGACTTGATGGAAAATGCATCAAAACCAAAGGGCTCCATTCTGAGTCCGCCCGCTTGGCCTTGTTTCCTGGACAGAGCAGATGAGCAAAACCCATATGTCAGACAATAGTATGCCCTGTGAAGCATACCACTCCAGTGGTATCTGACAGAAAGGAGAGAAAGAGCGCACCCACACACACACACACACTCTGATTTGAGGACGGGGCTTTCTGGATGGCCGCTCTGGCAGATGAAGTGACAGCAGTGACATGGAGTCTGCTTCAGTCAAAGTGTCTGTGTTTGTGTGTGTATGTACATTTGCTCATGTTCTCCTGTGAGTGCTCAAAAGCATTTGTTTGCATCTGAATATTTTGTGTTTGTATTGTTTGTATGGGTGCGTGTCAACTACCGTATGTGTGTCTCAGTAGGCCAGGGAGTGAGACCAGTGCTCTCAACTGGCCTGGCATTGTTAGTAGGTTATACTTGCCCTCCCTCTCTCTCTCACACACTCTCACACACTCTCACACACACACACACGGTTCATACTATCTCCCACTCTTTGTCCCTTGTCCAGATGGCATGTGGGTCTTTTCTCTTCTATTCTGTCCTCATGGTCCCCCAGAGTCTCTGGGCTGGCAGGAGTCATATGTCTCAACTAAACTGACCTAACTCACACCTCACTGTCTGCCTGTCTGACAGTCTGTCAATTTACCTGTCTGTCTGCATGACAACTTTTCCTGCTGCCTGTCTATCGGCGCCCTTTCTTCATTATTACAAGCTTAAAGACATACAGTAACTACCACATTTCTTGCATGACTGTATGTCTGTATGTAAACGTTTGACCACATAAGCATTACAGCACAAACACAAAATAGGATTCATGCTTGAGGAGTTTACACTCCATATGTCTCTTTTGTCTCAGCTGTCCTTTGCTGTCCCCATCTCCCTCAGCTTTCATTTCCCAAACAAACAATCCCACTCTCCCTGTCCTCCATATGGTGTTTCTCTGTCTGACCATTTACCTTTTTGGACCTCTCAGCCCTCCATGGCTGCCAGTGTCCCAGGTCATACACAAGTCCAACCCCCAGCGCTGGAAGCAATAGGGAATATGGCAACAGACACAGAGCATCTGAGCAATGTGGCAGCAGAGGACACATGATTGCTGCTACAACAAAAGGTAGCAGATACATGGGCAATGGCTAAGCTTTGCATGATGCTGCACTTGAGTGTAAATGAGTTGTATCATATACGAGCATTTAAAGTCGATTTTTTTTCTCTTATATGTTACACAGTCTACCAGACTGAACTTAACATGTATTGACACTCCATTTACACCCCTGGTTAGTTTGATTCAGCTCATTAAAACAAACTGTTACAGAGTTTCAGCCAATGCGACAATGTGCCCCTTCAAATATGACATGCCCCATCGTATCCTGCATCCAGGGATCCCACAGAGAACTGGGGGCAGGATCACAGCTGAAAGCAGTTTTAGCTTTCTAGATTTTAGAAGATGTATCAACATTCATTTCATGAATTAACCAAATTACAAGATAAACTGTTGGCTGTGTTTTGCAAACTGACTGTGTGTGTTCACGCTCAGCCAAACATGTGGGAAAACTTACTCTCAACATTACTTGCTAATAGTGAGGATTGCATCTTTTTGATGTTCAAAAACAAAGACCGAGTCTGTTGGTCAATAAACAATCCTGCATAAGCTGACTGCACACACAATTCAGCCTGGTACTTACCATTAGCTAAACCTCACAGATAGTAAATATTAAATCCTCTCAGTTACACTGTGAAAAGTATTTGAGTTCATTTTAGGGCTGGACATTTAATTTGAATGTTGTTGAAATAGTAATATGTCCAGGTGCAATATTCAAATCAGAGATACAATAAATGAGGCAGTGTGACTACAGAGACGCCCTGGCCTACAAATCATAATCAATGGATTTTTTTTGTGCATGGTTCAGCGCTTATCAAGTCAGGATCAGTGGATAAATACATTGCGCCCACCACTAAATATAATTCCTCGTCTGAATGTAATCATGAAGTTGACATCGAAAAAAAATTCTAATAAAACACTGATTTAACTAGACCCATGAGTATTCAGTGGTGTTCATGGGTCATTAGGTTATTACATGAGAACTTCACAATACACACACATTTCTTTTGTTTAAAATATTAAAAATAAAAATAAAAATTTCCAATAATGTCTATTAATTATTATCATATTATTTTGTAGCACACACCAGTTGTAGTTTATTCTTCATCACCCCTTGGAAAGAGCCCATTAGAAAAGTAAAACTGCGTCCATTCGACCCCCTCTGTCCTGATTTCATACACTCCCCAATGTCATGAGCAATGGGGGCATTTTGTTCTTTTTTTTTTTTATCTACTTCTATATTTAAGTTGTCTTTTTTCAGTCATATGGAGTTCCCTACACTCTTTTTGTGCACCCTGTTTCTCAAGAGGAGAGTTTCCTGGCATGTTTTGCATAGTGCCCTGGTGGATTTTATATGGTATTTATGGACAGAAGAGTGTCAGCCTGGAACATTTGTGGAAGGAAATTTCATCCTCTTCCTCATATTACTCTCTCATCTCTCTTTATGTTCACTATGAATAAAATGCAGAAGTTCAAATGCAGTTTTTAACTAACGCCACCTTTAGGAATGTATACACTTGTGAGGCGTTTTCTTCGATTTTAAAAATAAAAGCTGTTGTTAATGTACCTCACAAGACACATGAAAGGCCCCTGCACTAATCCCCCTCCTTCACACACACAATCACAAGCATGCTCAGCCTGCTCCCCCCATACGCTCAGATGTACAGATATGATGCTTTCTGGCTGCCCACTGGCCCCACAGAGGCCAGCTGAGAATGCCGATTGGCTGGATGCTGACTGTGTAGTCATGGAAACTGACTTGAGCCCTGTGTGTGACCTCATGAAGGCCACATGAAAGCTGGGTTACAGAGAGAGGGAAAGTGTCCATGTGTGTGTTAGAGAAAGAGGGAGAGAGAGCATGAGCAGGAGACTGACAGTGTCCCCCAACCCAGTTCAACGTGTGTTTGTTTGCTTTAGTTTAAAACATGTGTGTGGTATGAAAATAGCAGCTGACCTACAAGTTTCCCCGGAGAGGTGGCTCTGCTGCGAAGTGAATACCCATCAGAGTGGCGGCCAACCCTGGTAAACAAAAACAGTGAGAGATTTAGCTGGATTTTATACTCAGAAACAGCCGGGTTGACAATCACATCGTGCTGTACACGCACACACAGACACACACAGATGAAACACCACTAGAGAGATATTACAAGGGAGAGAGAAAAGAAGAAAAAAAGAAGTGTAGAGCAGGCAGGATCTGAGAGAGAGAGAAGAGCAACGCAGAGAGCAGAGAACACACAAGAGGAAAATCAGTAACTATAAGAGGAGACAAAGACAGAGCAAGACGGGAAGTCTTACAGATGAGAAAGGGAACAAGAAATAAAAAAGAACTGAGAAAGTGACAAAGACAGAACTACAAGAGGAGAAGAAGCAAAGTGTAAAGAGGAAGATGTGTAGGTCTGTGATCTAATACTTTGAATAACTGAATAAAATGTATAAATACTTGTTCTTTTCTGTCACATCTTTTGTGTGAAATGTGCAGAATGACTATTTCTCCAGGGTTGCTGTTTAACACCAACCTTTTTTTTTTGGGAAACTGTTTAAAATACTTGTCCTTGTCCTCCAGATTTGAAAATTACACTGATTAATGTTGTTGTTTGTTTTGTTTCCTTTTCATTGTTCAATTTATTGTGACAGAAGCAAAAGGAGCTCCAACATTTTCTCTGTAGGAAATTAAAGCTGTATTCATCCATTAAAACATGTCTATGCAGAGAAAGTGCTACACCTTGTTTTGTTTTGATGGTTTGTTTCTGTTCGCAGGAACCTCTCCTCTCCTCTCCAGCTGGGTTCTCGGTTAGTTGAAGAAGTAGTTCCACATCTTGGGAAACACATTTATTCACTTTCTAGCAGACAGTTAGATGAAATGATTAATGCCTGGCTCATTTCTGTGTGTTTAAATGTGAAACTACAGCCACCAGCTGTTAGCTTAGCAGATCAGTCCTGATCAATGCAGTCTAGTCCGTCTGGTCCATTCAATCCATCCCCATTAAGTTCATGTCAAACTGTCTTACTTGAGATCCAAAAGGAAAAGCTATTCTTAAATAAGTATCCAATTTAGTATAAAGTAGGTGGAGTCTCTAATCTATTGAATTAATAGTGGGTGTGGCCTATGTGGTTCAGTCATGTTTACAACTCCTTTGTACTTACACACACTTCTACGCATTTGTGGATGGAAAAATTATGCCTACCGATATCCTGACACGCACAAATCCATCCTCACACACACATACTCAAAGGCACATTCAGTACAGACACTGCGAACATGGACACCCACTAATGAAGCCGAGGACAAAGACAGCTCACTGCCTGCGTGAACAACAAACTGTGGGTAAACATCCAGATCAGTGGATCTCCTCTTGGCAGGCCTCAGCTGCCTTTCTGTCACGTCCAGTCGCAAAACCGCCACCCTCCTTCTCTTGTTCCAACCCAATACCTCCCTCTTAAACATCAGCCATTAGATAAACACACTCACACGGACACACACACACACACACATACAGTTCCATTTATTACTCTTTAAAAAGGTCACCGTTTTCTCTGGCTAAGCGCCCTGTGCTATTGATAATTTTATGCATAAACAAATGGCAAATTTGTGCCACATAAATATGTATTAGCAATTAATAATGGTGGTGTGTGTGAGGGGACGCCAGGTGCATGCCGAGTGGGGCTGGCTGGCTGCTGGTGGAGCCGCTAAGCTGGACTGGTGGCTTTATGCTGCTAGCTGGTCTCCCTCTCCTCCACTCTGTCTGCACAATGGCCACTTAGGCACACACCAGCATAAAAAACACACACAACCTGAGACAAGCACATATACACATGCATACAGTACACTCAAATACTCACAATGGCCAAAAAAAACACAGTACACAAATATAGTGTTTACACTCAAAGTTTGTACAGTTTAAATATTAACTTCAACACATTTGCAGATGAACACACGTGCACATGTGGACAGAAATACACACCAAGTCAGGGCAGCATTTGTGCACAGAGGCAGGTCTGTGGGAGTGATGGCACGGTAGACTTAATGTCCTCTTACTCTCCACCTGGAGAACAATGCATCCATTACATTCACACACCACTGAGAGCAAAGGACCAAACACAGGCTTCAGCTTCAGGCAGCTGCACTGAAACCATTTTCAGTGAATGAATGAAGAAATTTGCAGTGGGTCAAACACAGTAGGTCATTGATAAAGTTTTGAATCCTTGTCCAGGTACTAACACTGAGCAGCTTACTTTGAATACAGAGGTCAGTGAGTCACCCGCTGCAAAGGTGAACTATACTTAACCAAGGGATGTGGTATATATAAGTCGTCATTTACACATGCATTGTGTAAGTGACGTGAGTGTTCTCAGACTTTTGAATCTCACTGTATAAACATACACAAGAAACCTATGATAACAACAATCTGGAAAAGAAAAAACAAGCAGTGAAGCCTAGATGATCATATTTGTGTGACACTGTGTCATACTGAATAGAGGGTTGCCAAACTTCTTTCAAAGTTTCCATAATATATCAGATCTTACTGTGTGGTACGAACTCATCCACCCACCCACATTTTTATGGAGCTTTATTCCAGAATATGTATTATGTTGTATTATTTGTTTTTGATATGAGTCAATGAAAAAGAATGGGGTCCTGAGCTGAGTTAAGGTTCAACGTGGATTCAGATGAGCTGTTCAATACTAAAAGATCTTATTCCAGAGCAGAATGAATGATTTTGGAAAACAATTTCAAAAATGTCAGGAGGATTTTAAAAGGATAAGAACATAATAAAAACACAAATATAATAAATTTAAAGGCCAATTAACAATCACTTTGGGCAGCCCCTTCATCACTTGATGCTCATGACACACGCTTAAAACATCTGTCTGCCACTCAGCAGTACATCACTCCAGGTCAAAAGGAACTTGACTTCTGTAACAGGTAGCTAATTGCAGTCATTCCACTGAGTGTAAGTATAAGTGTAAACCTGATGAACACATCTGACCTCAGCTGAGCCTTTAGGACAGCAAAAAATATCGAGGGGTATTTCAAGAATATTGTGCAAGAGTTGCAGCGGCTGTGTTTTTGTGTCTGTGTGTGTGCACGCGTGTGTGTGTTACGTTGTCCGTCTGGCGTGGTGAGAGCAGGCTGGCTCCCCTGTAGAGCACAATCACTCTGCTTGGCTAAACACAATCACACAACCTCAACCCGACTCACATGGCCCACTGAGAGATGGGGAGGGAGAGAAAGAGAGAGAGAGAGAGGCAGCCTATGTGGACATATATATATGTATGAGAGAGAGAGAGAGAGAGAGAGAGTGAGAGTTTGTGTGTGTGTGTGTGTGTGTGTGTGTGTGTGTGTGTGTGTGTGTGTCTTTCCCCTATGTGCACTTGAAGGACAAAAGGCAGTCCCATCTGTTCCATTGTCACTGGGTCTTTAATACGGATCAGATAAACAAGACATTTGGGATGAGTGGCCAAGCTCACGTTATACTAAACCCTGACATCAGACCCGTATCTACTACTGTGCGTGTGTATGTGTATGTGAGCTCGTTTGCATGTCCTGCTGTTACTGCAGTGTACATTTACCTACATTGATTTTTTTTTTCTTTGTATGTAATTTCCAGTGTCACCACCATTTCTATCTTATGATCTTTTTTGTTTCTCCCTTTTTGTCACTCATGCCAAAAAGGGGATATTGAGGAGTGACTGCGTGTGTTAGTTGTATAACCTGCTCCCTTTCTCGGAGGTGCAGGGCAGAGCTGACACACTGGATCTGTGGCGGCTGTGGGAGGATTAGCAGCCCATTGGCCTAATCAGAGGAGGTAATCAGACTGTTCTCCATCATGACAACAATCAGTTGAGAGAGACACACATCTGTCTATTGAGCTCGGCTCTAATGCCATAATAGTAATGAAACATCTGGTCATTGGGGCTCAATGCAATCAAGAGTAGGGATTGGGACAGTTGCAGATGGTGAACCTATAGTCATTATCTGTTTGAGGCAGCAGAGAAAGGGACAGAGGGATATGCACAACACGCAGGTTCACGGGCCGCACCGCTTCAGTGCCAACGAGCTAACACTGTGAGACATGTCAGAAAGAGAACAGCTTCTCCATCATTTGAACCATCTTTCTGAACTTTTAATTTGAAAGACCAAAATGGACACACACAATAGTTGTGATTGCATAATATTGGTGCTTTGTGAATTATTTTCTGACCATAAACTGTAGCTGCAGTAGTTAATGGGTGCAGTTCTTTTTGGCACATTGGTCAAAATGCTTCTTCAGGATGTACCCTTTATTTTTTTGGGAGAGAGTGGAGCAGGAGTGAGTGAGATAGATCACAATTTTCAAGTCTTTCAAGTCTCTAGAACACTAATCTGCATAAATGTGATTATTTGCTGATTTCTTCGTTTTTAACATCATTGTAGATTTGATGCATTTCATTTGGATCTGTGTAATTACTGTAAAGCAATGATATATAGTAAATTGAAGCATGGCTGATTAACAGACGAAAGACTGACAATTGCAAGTTTTGCAAAAGTATTTGCTAATTGATTTCATATTGATGGGACATCCAACATATTGTTTTTAAAGCTAATAGAAGGAACAAACAATAAATGATTTGATTATTTAACAGTGCTGTAACCAGCCCTCTCACTGATCATCTATTCAAATTTTGCCTTTTTTGGATTGTATTGGAACAGGAACAAACACCAACAATGTCTTCACTGGTGGATTTCAGGTGATCATCCACAGGTAGAAATCACAACAAGTTGCATTAGACAGTTTTGTTATGTATAGACTTAAATACTATTATACAATACCATTGGCCAGGAAGAACTTTTGCTCTAAACTTCTCATACCAGATCCAACACATCTTATATTTAAAAAGCTCTTCAATTTCAGTCATTTTATATACCATGTGAATAGCTGTGCTGTAATTACCCATTATGTCATTATGTCTTCCTCACTATTTTTCTTTGTGGTTACTTTTTTCTTGTTATGAAGGGTTGAACGAGGTTCATACTGTTCACACAAAATCACTAGTTTGATTACTAATCACTCACATTGTTGTGTGACCTCCCCTGGATGTTTCTACATTATACTTTGTCAATTACAGAAAACAGAAAATATCTAAAGTGAGCCAGATAAGGCTTTTCACAAAAAACATTGAGCTACTACAAAATTTCCCCCCAGGTTAGTTTTGCTTTGCCCTGCCCCCTAAAACCAAAATTGCAACCAACCACCACTTCCACATTCCACACCGTCTGAAGCTGCAGACCGGTGGGCCAAATTACCTGACTTACTACACACATACACAGACACACACATCTAGTTAAAGCAAGAACTGACCCCAGTGGATACCCCCATAGAGTGAATTAATGTGTGCACCTTTGTGTCAAGCCACTGTGTGTGTATGCATGGATATGAGTGTTTCCTGTCTGGTGGCGTGTGTGCGTGTGTGTGTGTGTGTGTGTGTGTGTGTGTAGTTGTTGAGACGCAGTCCAGCCAAACATTGGTGGAATAAAAGAGCCATTGTTCACCAAGGTGGTCCCTGTAGGACCCCCAGTCCTACCCCTCCCCTCCCCCCCAAACACACACACTAACACAGACGTGCAGACACAGACATGTACATGCATATACAGTACAGTCACACATTCAAACATACAGTTTGTAGGCCACCAGACAAAAACACATAATATACACTGCCCTCTGCCTAATCATAGCTTTGTGTTGGAGGGTGGCAGTTGCACAAAAGTAAATATTTGGGTGTGGGATGTAAACGCTGGTCTCATTCAGACACACACACACAACGCAAGTCATAGTAGTCTATGTAATTCAGACACAGCTACTTCCTTCCTGTGGGGTGATGATGTTTAGTCTCCCCACACCGCAATCTGATTCGTTCATTTGATCTCATCCACTTCTGTGAAGGACTACTCTGACCCCTCCTGGCTCAGATCTGGGATCAGCCTTCGTCACATAGATTTCAAGAGCACCACATGTAGGAGGTTTGATAACTAGTCTGAGATCAGATCTGTCTGCCAAACGGCTGATTCATCCCAACTGTCTGCGTCATCTGGCTAATAGGAACACGCTGGATAAATGAACTGCTGTCCTGCAACAAACTGCTGCATCATTTCAGACATGTACAGAAGGAAACCTTGGTTTATGGTGATACTTCTTTTAGCCTTTAGTTTGTGATTCTTGCTCAGGCCAGCCTTGAGGCTTGTGCATGCCTTATTGCAACTGTTAAAATTGACCCTAACCATAGCCAAATGCTCCAATGACAGTGTGAACAACCTCTCACGGAAAGCATACACACCCTGAAATGTTTTTCTTAGTAGTTCACGTGTGTGTGTGTGTGTGTGTTGTGAATGCGTCAGTACATCACGACTTTCTATGTAATGTAAAACATTTTGACACAAAGGATATTTGGCTTTTAGTGTGGCCATAGTGTATATTTTTTCTATGGACTATTAAAGCTCAAGTTAGGAAATGGCTATAGGCTTTGGTAAATAACCACATAGCTATTCAATACAGCAATAGCACTATAACAGTAGTCACAAAGTCTGCTGAGAAGGTGATGACAGGTTAAATCTCTTTTTCACCTTTAAAATGTAAAGCCTGACAATTTGAGCCCAGGGTCCCTACGAATTTAGTATATTAAGTGTTTATAGCTGTTTCAAATAGTGAAGATCATCAGGCAAAGGGAAAACACTGCTGTCAGAGGGGTGTCAGGTGATAACTGCCGTGACTTTCATGCGGGCATCTGCCACTTGTTTCATGTCACAGACCTGCAATTGCTGCATTGTTCCTCTTTTTATTAACTGTGAGCACAATCTTTACAAAACAGGTCTTGTTGCTTAATCCTAACCATACTGTAACCATTTAGTTGACATAATGGTCGTTTTTGAAATCATATCATACTTATCACACTTGACACTGACATGCTCTACTAGTTATACTGCAAACGAGAGTAAAATCAAAACCTTATGTAAGCAACTCTAAGTTTAACTTTAGAGGAAAATAGATGTTAAAGCAGGATATGCACTAGGGCGTGGCTACAGTGTGATTGACAGACTCTACCACACACGGCGACCTGCTACGACCTGGTTTCTTCTAGTTTCAAATAATCAACATGGCGACAGCCAAATGACAAATTTGAGGCTTCAAAACAGCAGTTCATAAACCAATGGGTGACGTCGCAGTGGGTTGACACTTGGTTCTAGTGCAGTAACTACTTTAAAGCAAGGCTAGGTAAAGTTTGAATAAACATTTGAATTCAATAAATTAAATGTCTTCTTTGGCAGTTGTGTGACTTGACCTGGTATAACTAGCAGCTCATGGTGGCTAATGTTAGCACAATTTTGGTTAATATTGCTATGTGGAGCAGGCATTATTCAGACAGTCCACTAACTTCATGAGGTTTTTTTTGTTTTTTTTTTTGTTTTTTTCAATATTTTAGGATAATTTTATATTTATCATTACTTATGGCTGCTGTTCAACAAAGCCTATACAGTATCCCTTTAATGTTCAATGATCAATCAATACATGGAGGAATAATCAATATTTGTCTGTGTTGCAGCTGACGAAACTTCAGTTCAATTGATTTACATTGATATCTAAAATCAATAGCTCTTTTGGTGCTTTAAATCAGCTTTAGATGTGACACGATCTTTCCCATAATAAGAGAGCACAGCCACCAGCCGCCACAGCCACGGTGTCTGATGAAACCCTCCTGAAAACCTCTTGATGTCCAGACCAAACAAAAGCCTTTGCAGAGGCAAAAAGCTTGCGACAACTTCAATACAACGACACACTGGACAGCTTACTCACATCTAACTGAGGTTGTGGCCTCAAGGGAGGAGAAAAACAGATCACATGGTCAACAGACTGATTGGTTATAAGCTGAATGTACTTTTTATAAGATATGAGGAGCAGCAAAACTGTAGATTACAGTCAAGTTTATCTTGAGTCAGAAATGTATGAAAAATATTCATTCAAAAATAGTTCCTGTATAAATTAACTCAAACAGCTAATACAATCAGGAGATAAGTTTGCTTTAATAAATTACTGTTAAATTAAGAGTCATATGACACAAGTGTTGGAACCATTTCACTTTAACATGGTTGGTACATTTCACACACATTTAATAAAGTTTAATCTTTAATTCATTTGGTTTTTATTGTTTTTTTAAATAAAATAAAAATACAAAAATGTTGCATAGCATAAAGCTCTCCATACCCTCAAATTTAAGATAATTTAATTGAATGTAAATGTGTTATTGAGTAGATTCAGTGGTTTGACACCAATTTAAAAAAAAGTAACTAAAAACATTTTTTTTTTAAAAATGGAAGGAAAAAAAAAAAAAAAAAAAATCACACTACCCAGCCCCTATCACCCCTCGCTGCAGCTCTGTCCCAAAATAACTGATGTTAAGAACGAGAACCATCTTTTAGTAGAAAAGGGAAGCAAAAAGGGACATGTCACAAAGAAAAGCCTTCAAAAGAAGAGGAAGGGCTTGAAGACAACACGAAAATGTAATATTTGCTACAGTTCACACTGAATGTCACAGAAACAAAAACAAAAAGTCACATTCACACCAGTGGTCTTGTGATGCTTTCTTCGAACACAGCCCAAAGCGTGACACCACTGCTGAAATAAAATCTTTAAAGGCTCCTCTTTTCGTGGTAGGAACCAGCACACGGGACAATGGGAACAATGGAAAGTGCAGTGGTGTATGAACTGAAGGGAACATCTGTAATGTTTTCACTTATTTAAGAGTCACATTAAAACAAAAACTGCGCTATGCACATCAGAGGGTCTTGCAATTAACTTGTCTGCGTAAAGTTGAGATATTAAACACACGCACAAGCAAATATTATTTCAAAGCAATATGTGTGGTAACAGTGAAATAAAAGCTTGTCATGTCCTTTTAACAGTTACAGTGTGGAGCAATCAATTTGCCACTGGAGTCAGTGCTCCAGCTGCAGCCTGTCTTTCATATAAACTAGACATTCACCGTAGAGGAGGTCAATTGTGGGAAGCACTTGTTTGTACTCGCTAGACTTTACTGTTGTATTTGAGTTTGCTTTTGACAGCTGTGAGTTCACAAACACACACACACACACACACACTTACTGCAGGGTTCAGTGAGAGCTCTGTAGACTAAGAGAGCGTGAACTATGGATTTGTGGAGGTTGGGATCCATAGCAGATTTGCCCTTTTGACCCAGTCACTGAGAGTTATGTGTTTTTGTTTTGGTTTTTTTTGTATTTTTTTACAAAAACTTTGACAGTTTCTGCTTTAGGTAAAGTAGGAATAGGACGGGGGGAGAAAAGAGGAGAATAGAAGATATTGAGTCCAGAATCACAAAACTTCCCTTTGTCTGACACTTCCGGTTCAGTATAATGTAACTTAAACACTAATGATAGTTATGCTCCCCTGAGGATGAATCCTAATGTTTTTGTTGATTCCTGTAGCACTACCATCAGCCTAACAATGTCCCCAAATACTCAATTTCTAGAGGAAATCCATGCTCTGCAAAGGACAAACATCTTCCTTTCTAGATACTACTTGGGCTGGTAGAATCAAGAATAGTTCAAACAGTTCAGAGGGTATTTAAAACTGATGGCTGATTTTTTTTCTCCATTCAATTTCCTGCGGATATCCAGGGCTCCCAGAAGACAAAGCCGCAAGTTTTCAATGACCCTTTGACTTTGTATGTGGTGCCACCAGACCAAAATTACTGCAACAGTTATTACTAGTGTTCAGGACATAGACACACGTCTAACAGAAAATATTCAAACTGAACTGACTGAATCACTTTGAGCAGTGAAGCTCCACTTACTGGTGACTGAAAGCACCATTGTCACCTCAGACGTGACAGATGGTACATGACTTTGTACATCGTTAAAAGCTTATTAACAGACCACAAAAACCACAGAAATGACCCTGAAGTGATCGCTCTTTGCAAATAGTCAGCTCCGGAGTCATTAACCTGACAACCACAGCTCATAGACGTTTGTACTGAATCAAACAGGTTGAACCCCCAACAGAAGGTCCCGCTGAACTGAAGTACACTGTATTTAAGTACAATTTTGAGGTACTTTACTTAAGTATTTCATTTCTATAATACTTCAGACTTCTACTCTACAGAGATATAGCTACTAGTATTAGTTTATCACTCTACAAACAAAACATCTATTTATAAAATATGATTCAGTGTTACAAAAGTAAAGGCTTTAGCAATGTCCTTGACTTGTAAGTCTCTTTAGATAAAAGAAAATGAACAGATGTAAAATGTTAAATGTAAGACTGAGCTATTGGTACTTAAGTAAACTATAATGGCACGAAGTAGAGTGCATACCTCCACCAAGGCCAAACAATCCTACAATCGTCTGTAAAGTCTGTAAAAATTATTTTGCACCAAATTCTACAAAGTCATGGAGCTCAACAACATTAATGAGATTTTTTTTTTTTTTTATTTAACATCAAAATCCAAACATTATTTCCTGAGAAACTCATGAAAAAAAAAAAAAATTGAATGGATTTTTCCCTGAACCACACCCCATCCCTCCACTAAGTTTGGTGCAATTCAGTTCAGTACTTTTTGTGTAACCTGCTGACAATCAGACAAACAAACCAACCAACAAACAGACATGAGTGAAAACATAACCTCCTTGGAGAAAGTAAAGATATTGGTACTTCCTGTACATACATACTAGATATGAATTATGATGCTAACATTTAGCTAAGAAAAAGCGGTCAATCTAAATACTCTGTCAAATCTTTGAACTTAACAAAATGACGAAAACAAGCAAAGGAGTCCATAATTTTAACCCATCATTACTGCCATTTTCTGCACTTACTGCAAAAGACAGATGTATCAGCTACCTTTCATCTTGTGTTCACACTCCTCGGGTCCAGTCTCCTGTGGCTACTAGATATGGAACATAAAGTCAATGTAAGGAATATTATTTTAATGTCTTTTTAATACTTCTTTTTAAAGGAAGGAATCAGTAGATTTGGAGGAACAGAGGTGAAATGGGACAGGCAAAATCAACAAGACAAGTAGAGGGAAAAGACGTGCTGTGTTGTGCACACTCTGCTTCTACCACCTACCTGTTGCACATTTCCCATTTGGCAATGACAACACACACTTTTCCACACAGAGCTGTGACAGGGAGAAAGGGAGGAGGAGGAAAGTTGATAAAAACACTTAAGGCTGTCTTGGATTTGACAGGATGAGTAAAACACACCAAACACAGATCCCTCCTCATGTCCACACAAACACACACAGTCACTGATGTCTCTATTCATGTAGACTGTCACACTCAACACACCCCCAAGAGATCGCTCTTCCTCTGTCAGCTGGCTAAATTACAGCTCTCCTTCTTCCTGTCTATCTCTCTTTTTCTTTCTCTCCATCTTTCTCACCTCTCTCTCTGTGAGACAGACAGCGACAAATGCACGCATTTGGCATGTTGTCTCTCTCTCGCTACGTATCTGACTTTAACACAAAACACTGTCTGAAGAAGTCTACAGTGTAGAGATACATTTCAGAGACAGCATCCAGGGGATACTCACCCTCAATATTTAAAACTCATGCATTTGCAGCTCCTGTGATTTCAACATTGCAAAACTGGAAATTATCTACACAGAAAGTGACAGAATGGTGTTAAATAACAGGTGTTTTCAACATGAACATAAGACATTTTGGTGCAATTAGAGATAAGACATTGATTTTAGACTATTAAGTAAAGTTTGTGAGTTACAACTATTGAATATATTTATTTAATCCAGTCTGACGTAGTTCAGGGATAAAATGGCCATGTACATAATGGCAGTTTATATGTTGCTCAAATCTGAACTCTGAAATCTCAAATCTGCAGAAAGTACCATTCATTGAGGCAGAGAGAAGGAGAGAGAGAGAGAGAGTTTAGTCTGGATTCTCATGTCCATTGATATAGGGCTTACATGTTCATAGTGGAACAGAAAATTTATTTTCAAACACATGCCGCCTTCCACCAACATTGTTCACACGAAACCCACACCCATGCATACGTATCAGATGTGCCACGTAATGTTTTTATGTCATTAAATGTTCCAAGTGAACCAACAACATTAGGGAGAGAAATAGAGAAATATCATTTGCCAGGGGTTGTGTGGGTCCATGCCCCGGTCTGCCCCATGAAGACAGACAAGGAGTCTACTATGGTTCTGCTGGCTCACACCAAGACAGCTCAGCTGGTTCAACTGTTGAATTTATCACTATATGGACAATCAGACCAGAACCCACCTGACTGGCAGCCAAGCAAATTAGCTAAAGCAGCAACAACAACTGAGCTTTCCTCTGCCAAATAAAATGAAGTCAGTTAATCATATAATTTGAGGGTAAACACATTTGGAAACAGAGAGAAAGAACTTGTGGTTCCAGACAAGAGTCTACAACCATGCTCGTACTTCTGTGTGGCTGCACTTCAGCATAGTGCTGCTTCTAGCTTAATGCTAACCTCATCATGGTAAGATGCCAACAAGCAGATGTGAAGCAGGGGCAGCGTCTGCATTTTCATCATCTCATCCATTAATCTTGTATGTTTGCTTTCTAACTGATCCATCCACAATATGTTACTGGATAAATGAATACACCAACCTGCTGATGGTGCTGCTGATGGTCAGTGAGATTCATCCTCTGGGAACCATGAATATATATACCAAATGCCATGTCAATCAAAGGTAATTGAGATACTTTAATCTAGACCGAGACAGACAATGAGACACTGTCATGCGTTACGCAAATATGGCGAAACTTTCAGTTTTCCTATCCTAATCTATGAAGTAACAGATCTCCCATTCATTATCTTTCAGACAGGAGCTGTTTATACACAGATAACTGTTTTATTTAAAAATCCCTGCTTGTCAATCATCAATCTGATGTTTGTCTGAAAATAAATTTTAAATCAGTAGCAGTACAGTCTATACTGCTCATGTTACATTTTTAACTGTGAGCCAAAAGATCTCCTAAGGCATCCAGGCTTTTTTAAGGACAGTGGCAGTAGCTGTTGCAATGCTGTTTTCAGTACACAGATGGTACTTCTAAAAACCATAATTAATAGCAGCTCACTTCTAAGAATACTTTATAACTGAAGAAAGCAATATGCAGTATTGTTTCATGCACTCTGATGAAGGAAACACAGCAAATGAAGTGTGATAAAGTCAAACCAGATCTGACGAAAGCCAAAAATAATTAAGAGAAATATAAGCTTGTGCTAAGTGGACCTGTTGTTCCCCATCAGGCTCAGTCTGAGAATCAGAGCTCTGAGACAAATTCAGCCAAACTAAATCAACCCACTTACAATTTAATGCATCAAATTGATTCAAATGTAAGCAGATGTCTACTGTTTAACATGACTGTCACTGCTGAAGGCAAGAGACCGATGCTGTGGTCGGTTTTAATCACTTAATAGACACATTTCTCAAAAAAAAAAAAAAAAAAAAAAAAAACAGAATTTTTAAATGGGGTAGTAATACTGTAAGATCATTTCTTTGACTATGTCTCACATATACATTCTCATGCACACACAAACAGCACACAAACACACATGTATTTCACATCCAGAAGTGGAACAAGAGCTTTAATTCTATCTCAGCATGGTAACAAACACCATTTAAAGGAGATTAATTCCACAAGAGGATTATTCTCCACATTAGAGATAATAGGAAGGAGGGTGGGGGATGGTGGACAACATTTGATCTCACAAACATCTAGCTAATCCCAGGTGCAACACATGTTCATGTTAAAAAGACAACCATAAACACTTTACCTAAGTGTTTATACCTTTTTATTTTGTGTGCACTACATGTGTGCTCTATTTAAAGTGTGTGTTTGCTGTGGGTGAGTGGATGCTGATACATTCCTGTAGGCCAAAACAGCAGCTGTGCCCCCTGGCTTTTTCCTCACAGCGATAGCACTGATGTCAGTTTTGCTAGTTTTATTGTTGACTGACATATCCAGTTCATGAAAGAGTTCACATTTTCTGCTCAAAACATGCACGGTCATGCATGAAAAGTCCTCTGCTGTGCAGGAAGTGATGTCATTTACTTTTTTGACAGAGGAAAATTGATTTGTTTAAAGTTAAAAGGAACCAGAGCTGGCTAGTTGAAGAGCAATAGACAACAGAGCTATAGGGGCAAAAGAGCACCAGCTGCAGAGAGGTCATCAGAAAATCATAGAGAGGATGGAGCTAAACTGTTTGATTGACTGTTATCTGTCTTATTACATTAAGACCAATAAAATCACTATTTTTACAACAGTTCTATCTAAAAGAGTTGTTTCTGACACAGACATGCATACTGTTAGTGTTAATGACTAACTAAATATTATTTCTATCAATGCTTTATACGATAAAATCTGAGAAAAAGATTGAAACAAACCATCCTCCCACATACCCCTATGTGTTTCTTTTGTGGGTTATTCAATTAGCTGTCTTTTTTAAGTTATGGGTTTTCATCACAGAAACAATCTCAGTGCAAAGTAAAGACCTGGGCTTCGTATCAACTGGCACAGACAAAGCTCCAAAGAAAGCACACGGCTGGCGAAATGTCTACAAACATAGTCTCACTCTAAAGGCCACATACTTTCTTTGCAAGTCACTGTTACATGCCTTTTTTCTGCCTCATGTTAACACACACTGTCTTAACAGTGTCTCTTTTTTCTGTCTTTTTAAATTTATGGTTGAAAGTGACATTTTGGGGACAATTTGGCTGCCTGACATGCATTTATTTTTATTTTTTTATTACAATTACTGTGGAAAATTATATGAACTCTGACAGACTAATTCTCCTACACAACTTGAAGCTGAAATAAGAGAATGTGCATTATTACTGCTTGAAAAATGGCAATAATCTTTATTCAATGATATAAAAAACAGCTGGCAATTGAAACTAATTCTTTCAAAAACGACTCTGTAAAAGCTGAAATGTTTAAAAGGAAGTGAAATATGGTCAAAAAAGAACTCGCACACTGCTGACACAAGCACACTTGAATCTACATAAATTCACCTGTATCAATGATGATGCCAGACCTAAAACACAAGATCAGTCTGGGTTTAAGATACAGACTAAAATATGCTGACTCATGTTGTGTGTATAAACACATCACACACTCGTACTGTAGACTCCCTGTGTCTCCACACACACACACACACACACACACACACACACACACACACACACACTCTCTGGAGGCCACTTAACACGAATGGCCTTCCTCTCTTCATCAGCTCATCCCTGAGACTAGAACACACACGCATATTAACACGTGTTTGTGCTTACTGCACACACAAACAAAGACACAAACAAGACGACTCATCACTTAAACTGCATTGTCTGCCCAGGCAGAAGTAATCAAATCAAGGATCTCTCTCTCCTTTCATTCATTCAGTCTCTATCGCTGTTTTTCTGATGAGAAGCTGACTGTTGTTCTGTGTGGTTGTTTGGTGCTCATTTTAAATACTTCCCCACTCTAATGAAGGTCAGGCAGCTTTGGTTACTCTCGGTGAATGTTGCCCATGTAAACTACAGCAACAAACCTTCATTCCTTTTATGCCCAGTTTAAACTATTGTGTCATTTGATGATTTAAGGACCACAATAGAAAGGACACATTATAGTTAAGCTCTATATGATTTCAAGCATCAGCACCCTCCTCTTTGTCCTTTGGCTGTCCTGAAGAATAGAAACATCCTCCCCTTTAGTCACCTATTTAAATAGCTTCAAACATTTTGCCACAATAATCTTCATCATATTAATTGGTTGGAGGTTTCATGTGCAACCAACAAAACTTTTGCTCAGGTTCAATCTTTCCACCAAGATTTCAGACAAGTCTGTACAATTTTTTTTTTTTTTTTTTTTTTTTTTTAAAACTCCACAACAGTAAAATATATCCGATAGTTACAGACCACCAGGGAAGGAGGATCGAAGGTGTAACACATTTACCTTAAAAAGCACAAAAGCAATTTTACCACTGTTTCAAAGGGTGGTGGTTAGTACCTAGAGGCACCTTTGTCAACCGAAATAGCGACTAGGAAAAAAGGCACAAGGAAGAAGCCTGTGCTGTAATGTAAAAATAATTTTACAAAATGACATACAACAGCGAAAAACACACACCTTCACGTAAACACATGGTGACGAGATGTTTGGATAGACCGACTTGTGCACTCCTCCCCCTGCCTGCACAGAATTTGCAACGCCACCTAATCATCGTCATTACAGCTGTTTGAAAAACTGTTTCCAAACAGGCAATCAAAGCCTGTCTCGATAATTAGCAAAGGGGAAGACGTCTTTGTGAGCGAACCGCTCCTCTCCCTCCTCCCATTGCCACCAATCTGAGGACACAAAATCAGATCTGTCTCGTACAAGAACACACAAAAAAACTGCACATGTGTTTTTGCATGTGTGTGATTCTTAGTATGTGTTTGTGTGAGCACGTGCACCAGTCGCACTTATTATGCTGCCGAGACAGCTTGACTGAAAACAAACCGCCAAAAAACATTTGAAGCAGAAAAAAAGAAGAAAAAAAATGCGCACACACAACAACCTGTCAAGAGCGAATTGCCTCTAATTTTTCTGTCATCTGCCAGCCGTTTAACAAGACGAGAGCGCTCTGCTCCCACACTTCTCCTTCAAGCCATGAGAGACAGAGATGGAGGGAGGAAGAGGAGGGGAGACGAAAAGGAAAAAGACAAGAGTGGAAAAGAGACAGACAGAGTATTAGATGCGTCTTTCTTCCTATCTCAAATCATTCGACTCACTTAACCTTTCCTTTCTCTCCAGGTTGTGATCTTTCTCTCTTTCTCTTTATCGCCCCCTCTTCCCTACCTCAGACAGTGGAAGAACAAAGAACACATATTTGTAAATGTCAGGGGAGGCAGGGTAATAAGCATTTAGCCATTGGCCCTGTCTCTCTCAGACCAAACCTCCAGCTCTCTGCCTCTAGCTCTCTCTCTAAGGAGAATGGTGTTTATAGTAAAGGTCCTGTTCACTTTAATATGGCACATTACGCTGATGCTGCTGTCAGCTCACATAAGAGCGCAGGCGGTGTGTGTGTGTGTGTATGCGTGTCCCAGCATGTCTATTTCTGTGTATGCTGGCTTGTACACTCATTTGTGTGCATGCGTGTGCACATTTACAGAAAAGTGTGTATGTGTCTGTCTGTGCTGTCAGCTTGCCTCCTCTTGCTCCTCCAGCGGAGCTGAGGATCGGTGGAGACAGACGGATAGATGAAATATTTAACCGTCGTGTGTTTAAAAGAACAACAGATGCTTTGTTCTGCTAATTAGCACTTAGCACAGAGAGCAGCTACAGTACAGTTGTGTGTGTGGAGAGGATTGTTATCCAAACTCAGCTGGGGCTTTAAGCAGCCCCACTTGACTTGCCAAGTCCAACCCTCTTCACTCTCCACAAAACCTGATGTTACAAGCAGGGACCAAACCAAAGTCATTTATAACTCCATAAAAGTATTTAACTATCACAGTGTTTTTAATCTGTGCTACACTTTGGTCCGGAGTAATATATCTTGATCATGTCTGGCATGATGCCATTTTGATATGGATCCTTATTTCCTCCAGATAATGACTGCTGGAGAGTCTGGACACCACTTGACCTTTCATCTAAACCCACCATCAGCTGAAATTCTCTCAATAACAAACCATAATCAATAGCAAAATCAGAATCTATGTTTCATTAAAGTTGCTTCATCCACCATATAAACCTTTGCTGCTTGTCTTCCCCAGTCTCCCATCCCATCAATTCCTGTCCACTGTTATTAGGTGTCAAAGACATAAAACATGCTCAAAAAAGTTGTGTAGTAAAGTTAGATTTGGCAGAAAAGGACAAAGATCCAGCCTGGAAAAGTAATCCATCCTTAATAAGCACATGCATGATCATCAAGTCTTAATTAATTCAAAAATAATTTTAGCTTAGTAGATAAGAGGAGCCATAATGTACATTTCCCTGGATATGATTGGATGCAACTAGTCAGCTGTTAGCCAGACAACTGGTAAATGAGCCATGACTGAAGCAAGTGATGGGCATCAGCTGATGCATACTCAAGTCCGGTTCCCCGCCAACACTACGCTCCACATGTGACCCAGTGGCTACAATGCTAATGACATTGGTGGTATCTAACCTCTCATGAACCAAATTTCCTGCAGGTTGAGTGCAAAACGCCAAAGGCACCATCAAATTTTTTCAAAGCATACCAGTTGTTGGTAGCAGCTGCCAAATATTTTGACAAAAACAACACAGGGTTAGGAGTATGGGCTAAGGAATAAGAATGAGAAACCCCCCCTGTTCACTGTACAGCTACCACAAAGATGCTTCCTGCCAAGGCCTTTTCACTGTATTGCTCCACTGCATCTGCTTATAGTCCAAGTGTGAAGCTTGGCAACATTTAACATGTGTGGAAACCCTTGAAATCTTTAGATTTACAGAATGACCTCACTTCTTCATGTTTCATTCAAAAGTAGCTGCATGCTGACTCCTCAACCTCCTGACTTTGCACAACACATCAATCTGGGACAGCACATCACTCACATCATTCTGGGAAAAAACACTTCCTGAATCTTTCTAAAAAGCCAGCAGACATTACTGAATCACCAAAGGACTACAGACATTACCAATGCTGTCAACCTAAAACGAGCAGAGAAGGAAAAAATGTAAGGGGAAAAAAATAAAGGTAAGAACAAGGGAGAGACGGAAGAGGGATGTTCTCACTATTCCTCTGGAATGCAGTTTGCCTTGAGATACTGTAGACATGCAGTGGGGGAAAAACTGCAATCCATTAGCCCAGCGCAGCTCAGCCTTAGTCCAGGAGTTTTGTCCTTATATAGGGCACGATAGCGGACGGTCATATAACACCAGAGTCAGACTCAGCCACAGCAAAACATAAATTAAGACAGAGACAATGGGGGCCAGTCCAAGAAAATACAAGGCTATGGTTGTCTGCTCCAATTCTGTCACGCAAAACAAAAAGAGTACAAACAAGGGGCAATGTCATACTGTACACAATATGGGTTATTATTACAAACACACAAACGCACTGTCAGACCCTTTTGTTGGTGCCTTTTTCCAGTAGCGAAGATGTAACTCTGTGTAAGGGTGACAGGAGAGGAGGGGCTGTCTGTCTGTGTGTGTGTCTGTGTGTGCGTGTATGACAGGTTGCTGTACTGCCATGCCCGCTCCTGTCCCTCTCCTGCCCAGAGATGCTTGTCTCCTCTCCTCTCCTCTGACACTTAATCAATGCACTGGAAGTAGCCTTTCACACACAATCTAATTATATGGAAATGAAGGGAAACCAGGGGCTCTATGCTAAGTGCGCTAACACACACACACACACACACACACACACACACACACACACACACACACAGATGTATACTTGCACAAAGGCAAGTGCTCACTGTGACAGTAGGGGAGACTGAGAGCTGTAGGAAAGTAAAGAGAGGGAAGGTTGAGAGTAAATAGGGTCTACATAAAGTGCTACTCATATCAACAATAAGGCCATAAATGTGGTAGGTAAAGAGACAGTGCAGCTACAGTCCTCACACACTCACACAGACAGACACGCACACACACACAGCTATATCTTAAACATAAGTCTACATTTCATCTGTATTGTTTTGTTATTGCTCCCTATCGGCCTTTGTTTCTGTCCATTTATCAGGCCCATGCAGAAGGTTGTAATCTTTGCATTTGTGTGCGTGTGTGTGTGCGTGTCTGTGTGTGTAGTAGTGAAGGTGATGCCATAACGTAGAGTAGGGTCAGGGTTAACTTGTATAATAAATCAAGCTTGTACAGCCATTAAAGCCCAGGCATTTGTCGAGGGAATCTTCCATGAATGCCGACTCACACTGCGCAGTCACAGCTCCCTCTTCTCACTGTTGGCTTTGAGAGTCACCACACGAGGATACATACTGTAATGTTGGAGAGAAGTCATGTCACAGTGCCAGGCAAAATTTGGTAGTTGCTTCCTTATTGGCAGAGATGGAAATCTTGTCTAATATGCTTTATATTATTTTCAAACTTGTGAGGTCCATCTTTGGATTCAGCATTTGGTGAACTGCGTTTATTTCATTTATTTTAAATTAAATTTTATATTTTTATCAAATTCGTCCTGTTGATCTTCAGGACTTCAGCAGCTTGCTGTTATGATGCTGATGCTGATTTTGATAAAAAAAAGGGATGTTTATAAAATCAAGCTCTTTATATCAAATCTTTTAAGTCTATTGAGGAGTCAAGACTTTAAAGAGAAACTTCGTACCTTGTTGCAGTGATATAAAGTGTATCCCAGAGTGTCAGGGGGTTGTGTTCACAGGTGGATGCTGAGTGTGCTCAAGTTGCAGTGTGCGAAACACTGCTTTAGCATAGTGTTCAGTTACTCTTTGAAATCAAGTGCATTATATATTACCCATCATAGCGTTTACTGTACCCTAGATAAATATTTAAAGTCTACCATCACATTTGCCAGTTGTGATTATAACCCGCACCATCTGCCTCATAGTGAACACAGTGAATCTGACCTATTGTAACTGATATTAGCTGCAAGGTTGAAGACATATTGTGCATATTATGTATATTCTTAAGCCATGTATAATGTACATGTTTGCTTAAAGATCTCTTCATCATTATTATATTGTATCTGTGTCATTTTAGTGTCTGCTCTCCACGGGTGAGTGTGCATGTCAGAATACGTGAAAGAAAGCAAGACAGAGAAGATCATGATTGAGTCAAGCAACCTGACAGCTGTCAGTTGAACCCATTTCAGCTGGGACACACACAATATATGCACAGATACAGACACACACACGTCAATTAGGAGCCATGGTGAGTTGAGAAGTAGTGAGCAGATTGGGTCACATGTTTACTCCCTGCAGCCACTGTTAGCAACAGACCAACTATAAGGCAGATATCACCTGACACACAGAGGCAGACAAAACACACACACAAACATACAAAGTATGCAGCAAGCGGGCAGGAGTGTATCTGGAGAGTATCTGGCAAAATAAACAAAGCATATCTAATCACAGGTGCAAAGGACACACATATACAAATGTATATTCAAACTCCAAAATCTCTTGGCAAGCTTGTAGGGTGACAAGGCAACGGCATTGTAGAATTTGATACACTATAACCGCCGTGTAGCAATAAAAAGCTCCACCCACATTAATGGTCCATTACAACATCAATATTTTAAAAGGGCATCTCTGCTGAACTTTGTTGTACCATAAACACCTCAGATCATTGAAAGATTCTCAGAGGATTTAAAATGAAAAAGCATTTTGAGACAGCAATCCACTGCTGCTTTTTACTGTATATAACATTGGAGTTGGCATTTGAGGAAAATATGCATATTAACATACCCTTACTCCAAATACTGGGCATCACTGGCAAATCATACTTAACTGGTGTGGTATAAGGTTGCATCTTAATACAGATAAGAAATGTCACTAAACAAACTGAGCAGCAATTTAAAAAGTGAATGCAGCCAAAGAGGAAAAGAGAGGACCCAAGTTCATGCCCAGCAGCGAGACATGCTGAGCCACGTCATTAAAACAACACAGATCAGAGACAGAGAGGACAAAAGAGAAGAAAGGAGCAACACAGGAAGAATTAAGAGGATGTGGGCAACAGAAAGGAAGGGTCGTGATAACAATACAACAAAAGACCAAAAGACTTTAAGAGAGTACAAGCGATAGATGGAGACAAAGTGATAAAGTGTGTGTGTGTGTGTGTATTCATTATAAAAGTGTTCTGATTGTCTTGGCGTCCTATCAGGTGGCATCAAACCCATGTGCGATCTGGAGGGGGAACTACAAAGTGGATCCTGGGGCCTGCAGAAAGAAGCCTTTTTGATCGTGCTAATTAAAAGCCATTTTGTTTAAAACAAACAGACACAAGTTTAATTGGCTCTTTTCCATAAGAAAGGGAAGGATGTTGAAAGTGGAAGAACGCATGGAGGAGGGAGGAAGTGTGTGTGTGTGTGTGTGTGTGTGTGTGAGTGAGGTGGTGTTGGATCAGAGGGAAGCTGTGCTCAGCCTGGCGCATACACCGCTTCAGACACACAAATGCAAACATAGAAGCACACACACATTATATTACTGTGACCCACTATTAGGGATACCCATTAACAATCTGAACATACAGTAAAAAGCCAGAACGAGTATGTGAGAAGACGATAACAGGTGGAGATGACAAACAAGAAAACACGCACAAATTCACACAGGCATAAAAATTCAAAGAAACTTATGTTGAACATATGGTGGAGTTAAATGGCCCCTAACTGTGCCATTATTCTCTCTTTCTACAGGAGACATTGTCATGTCAGCTCCATGTCTTTTTTTTTTTTTTTTTTGGTTCAAAAGCAGAGAGCTGACTTTTAACTTTTTTTTTTTGTGTGTGTTTTATGCTGTTGAGAAAAGAGAAAGAGACATAAATAGGAGACAACAGTGAAAGCTCTCACAGACTGCACATGCATGCTAAAATTTGACATTTTTCGTGTTTCATTGTTTGCATGAAATCACCTTGCCAAACATGACTTTAAGGACCACTTTAGCATGCTTTCAACCAGCTACAATTATTTTCTCTCTTAAATGAAGTGTGCAACTCCCCCGCCCTTATTACACTAACAACAACCCTCACTTTTGAAGGAAATATCTTGTCTCAGGGGTGGAGGGATTTTTATAGAAGTGGTGGCGCACACTTGGATATTGTTTCTGTGTTTAGGGTTGACCGCAGGAGGAGAAATCTTTGAAGTCTAATTTTTCTAATTTTATTTTTTCAGGTATCACTTAGGGTTTTTAACAAGCTGCAACTCTCATTGAGCAAAATATCAAATGTTTTCATAAACAAAAAACAGGTTACAGGGTATTCCACTTTTCTACACAAGTAGAATTAATGTTGTTATCCTTAAGATTTCAGGTCTGCTTTATTTAATGACACCAATGGTGACTGGTAAAAGCAAGTAGAGTTTAATACTACATGTCCCATGATTCTAGGAGGAGCAAACATAAATGCAATGGAAGTGCAATCTGTATAAAGTCCATCAATAATTAGTCTAGAGATAAAATGACAAACAGTAACACTAGATTGCAAGCTTGTATTTAATATGAATCCCTCATGTATCTGAATTATGTGTAGGAATGGCAAACTCCACCTCCAACAATAAAAACTACTTTGAGATTTAATTATAATCGAGATTTTGTGACAGTGCTGACCATAAAAAATCACCAGAAATGGGGTTTGAGTTTATAAAAATCTTAAGAATTATCTCTTTCAAAGACGTTTGTTCTTGCTGTAACAACTACATTAATTATATTCAGTTAGCGCTTCCTAATGCCCAGGTGCACACACAGCTGCTCACTGAAAGGAAAGGAAACCTCTCTTGACCAGAGGAGGCTGCAGTTTCTCAGAAATGTGTTGTGTAGAGTTTCTTTAACAAGCTGTCTCTGGTGTTATGCAGAAGCCCCACAGCCTCAGAACTGAGTGGGAGAAAATTGATTGTTATACTTAAGCTATGCAACATCTAAGCGTTAGCATTTCATTTCTACCCCACCAAATGTTTGAAGAGATCCCAGATGCTGATAAAGAAATTCAACAGACAAAGCTCTGAAACATTTGAATCACAATGGGTAGATTCAAAGTGAGAAACATAAAATATATAAACATATCAGAACTTTTGTTTTTTGTCAATATCACAGTGCATCCGATACTTGAGAAGCATTTTGCATTCACACACTAACACACACACACACACACACACACACACACACACCTGGGGCTGAGCAGAGAACAGATTGTCTCCTTCCATCTCTGAGTCATCACATCACGGCCTGCAGCTCCTCCAGCTGACTTCACACTGTTCTGCTAAAACTGACTGAAATGAGCTGAGCCTAGCTGGATTAGACTGGGCAGACAGGTCTGAAGTGTCCTGGACTAGTGGACTGGACTAGGGTTAACACAGCCAGCAAAGAGATACAAAGCAGTTTAACCAGAGCATTTATCTTCTGAGAGCTGTGTAATTCAGTGATGCTACAGTCAATATTGGACTACAGGGAGTGTGTGTGTAAGCACTGGGGAGGAAGGAGGATTCGAGAGTGAAGTGGTCTATTCCTGTGTTCTTGTTTCTCTCCCTCACTCACTCGCACTCTCACACACGTACACACACATGCACACACATACACACACACACACACACACACACACACACATACACACACACACACACACACACACACACACGGCACCCAAAGGCTATCTGAGCCATGAGAGCTGTTGGGCATTTTCCTCTTGTCTAAACATACTGCATCAGTGCCAAGCAAAATCTTTTATAAATACAAACACACACTTTTTGCACACTTTATACACTAGACATGCAATAACACACACATATAAAATGTAGTAATGTACAAATATGTGAAAAAGTAGAATGTATAATGCAAAGTATAAAACCATCTAATGTGTTGCCTTTGTCTGAACCATGTCTACTACACACGTACTGTAGACGTCCCGCTTCACGTCACGAGACCAAGTTCCTGAGAAAAGACAAACATCTTTTGCTCACTCACAAGTCTCCTGCAATTGTGTTTACAACTGCGGCTGAGGAGCAGGCAGCTTGAATGGCAAAGGAGACAGGGGCCAATTTTAACACCGTGTACAAAACACTGCATTAGAGCTGCGCTTCCCTGTCTTCCCACAACACAAACATTCACTTATCTATATGATAATAGGAGGGCACAGAGCTCAATGTGACAACAAGAGAGAGATGCAACACAATGCCAAGCCGTGCCTGCAGAAAGAGTGATCTGAGATGTAATCTGCTCCGAAGAGAGCAAGAGAGAGAGGAATGAGAAAGAAAGACCGGAGATACACGTCTTTATATGCAACACAATTTGGAGTTGGATGGATTGACAATGAAGCTGTCAACAACAAAGCGCTGACAAAAGTCTGCTGTTAGGGAAGATATCTTTGGAGGAGATATTGATGCTGAACAGCGCATGAAACACGGGAAACAGTGTGATACAGAAAGTACTGACAGCCTTTACAATTGCACTTGGTGAGTGTAAGTGGAATATGATTGTCGACTTGACGCAGTTTAGATGAATTACAGTGTTTCTCTCTAATGTTTAATGTATGTCTGAACAAACAGGAGCCAGTTTGTGTGACACAAAATGTACGAAGACGGTGTAAAGGAGGATGTTTGTACTTGCTGTGTGTATGTGTGTTTTTTCTGTTCGTCAGTGCAGGTATGAATGTGTATGTATGACATGATTGCTTACACTTCAGAACAACACTTTCAGGACATATGCATCTTCACACCCTTCCCAGAGGTGAGATAAGGTGATCAATGTATTTCTTGAGGGGAGGGGAGGCATTTTACACCTTTGTTACGTAGGTCAGTGTGGTTGGGGGGGGGATAAATAAGGGGACAGAGGTGGTGGGTGCAACAGGCAGTAAAAAGTGTAGCCAGCCAGGGGACACGCCTGCTGAGAGCATATGCACCACTCAACCATCGGGCCGCCCTGGAGTCAGTCATTTTCATCGATTTCATTCAGTCTTTTTCAGCCCAATATTGAGGGTGAGCATCATACACATACACACAGTTTTAATTATTCAGAATAATGATTCCTCTTTCATTTCATGTTTCCTGCGCAAAGAAGAATTGCTTTACATCATCAGTCACCATAGAAGCTGTCAAACTAGGCGAGACGAGTGAAATACATTCGTGCTAGTTTTTGTTGGAAAATAATAATGCGATCCAGCCGCTGCATCAATTGTCTTCCACTATGACACACTATGACTTTTATCAGGCTCATATTATGTAGTTGAAGCTGGGTTAGCTCTTTTTATCTGCATCCCATGCAAAGCTAAAAGCTAACAACTCTAGCTCGCTACTTAAAGCAGATGAATGTTGATCTCCTCGCGTCAGCATATTTTCCAAAGTATTGACCTTTTCTTTTAAAGCTGGCCTGTCCACCACAAAACAATGATACACAATGATCAGAAAGAGAAAGAAAGAACAAGAGAAGTAAAGAGGAAATCACAGAGGAATTACACTTTCTCTTGGCTCATATGATCTATTATTAATCCAATTTTGCATGGACCCTTAAATTTTTTGGGGGGAGAAAAATCACATTGAGCAAATTAATGAGGTAAACGTAATGATCTGAGATGATCAAAGGATATCAGTGTTGGGCAAAGTATAGCCACCAATTAGTAAAACAAGCGCAGGAAAGGGACTAAAATATGCACCACCGCGCCTGATGAAAAGACAGGGTCAGAGAGAATGGACTAATTTCACAAATGAAACGACGTGCACCAAGACAGGCCCACGTGTGTGTGTGTGTGCGTGTGTGTGTGTTCCAGGAGGGGTGGGGGGTGTGTATGCGGGTCATGTTTAGATTCCCCTGGGTCTGTGAGCAGAGAGAGTGAGAGAGGTCCCATAAGAGCAGCAGGAGAGGAGCTGGCTTTACTTTGATAACAATAATAAGGTATTTCTCACTCCCTCTCTCCCTCTCTCTCTCTCTCTCTCTCTGTCTCCTTTTTATATCCTACTTTGGCACAATGAGCACTGCCGCTCTCGTTTGATCCATGAAAGCAGCTTGTTATGTTTTTTTTTTTTGAAGAGTTTGATGCACAAAGGAACATGAGGAAAAAAAAGTTTGGAAATAGGCAGCCTCTGTCCGACTTGGACTTGGGTTCATTAGAAAGCCTCCAGGGGTGTACTTTTTGTCGGCTCTTGTTTCGTTATTTTTCTTTTCTTTTCTTTTTTTTTTGTTTATTTGTTTTGTTTTGGGTTTTTTTTTTTTAAAAGGTCAGGAGCTGCTTGACCCACTCGTTGAATGTATGGTGTGTCTGTGTACACAAAAATGTTTTGGATTTTCAAAAGCTACAAAACAGGTTTGAGGTTGAAATGTTAAATCATCCGCTGACCCTTTAACATCCTCTAGTTCATACAGACAGTCTCACAGACTGATCTCAGCAGTTCACTTGACTATGTGTCTGAAAAACGCATCTCCAGTGTTCAACTAGAGCTGGAGGTTAGAGGGCCAACTATATTAAAAGACTGATAGGTCGACCAAGTGCTAGAACCAGACAAGTGGGACAACACTTTTGGCCACGAGTCTCTGCTCTCGATCAGTTTTGCGACCTCATCTAAATCCTATGGAGACACAAACGCTTGCCAAGCTAAATGCCTAATAAAATCAGGTCACAGAAGTTGGTGTAAGTAAACATTCATACCAAAAACATCAGCACCAAGGTTTTTGGGTTTTTTTTTTGGGGTCAAAGAAGTTACTGACGTAGCATTACTTAGTCAAAGTCCAACAGTCAATTGTAAAATTCTCCAGAGCTCTATGAGCTTGACTGAATGACAAACTGAGCACAAGATGAAATTAATAAAATCTCTATGAACTGTATCAGAGCTGTGACAGGTGAGATAATCACAAACCACGTTTAAGTAAGATCAAAAGTGATTTATTACAGGTGTGTATAAGACCTCAGTATGGTTACACACAACTGCAGTAGTTATTGTAATCATCATGCTCATCAATACCTTTATTTATATATTCATTTATTTATGTATGGACTTCTTATCTATATCTATATTAAGATAATTTTAGGATTAAATTCACTTACAATTGTGGCCCCAATGTCACCACTGAGAGATGAAACTGATGGGATGAAATCTGTGATTGCCTCTCATCGCAGAGTGCTGATGGTTCCCTCCAAAACCATCAGGAAACCTTCTCACACACACACACACACACACACACAGACAGTCCACTAACCCTAACCCAACAAGTGCCATCTAAGCCTCAGTGTTATGTCACACTTCACACCCACAAGTGTCCCTCCTCTACTTTTCTCTGTCTACAATCCCAACCAGTGTCTTCTCATGCAACATCTACAAACTGAGACTCCATCTGTCTCAGTTTGATTCTGTATTTTCAGGTGATTTGCCATATTTTAAATGTCAAATATTACTAAAGCTCACTTACTTACTATGAGTCACCACAGGGAATATAAACATGCAGCTTATGTCGCAATTTAATAAACAGTGGTTCACTATGTTCTTACAAAACAGAGGAGGAACAGTTAACAGTACTTGTGCTTTCACTCTCATATTTTATTCTTGCTTTGTGGATTCTCCTGAGCTTATGTGTGTGACTTATGTGCTGAAGAAAGACAATGTTAGGACAAGCCACTTAAGCTCATTAGTGTCATAATTCATACATCTTGGCAATGCACCCCTTAGTCTCTTCCAAAGTCTGCAGAGAGATGAAAAGAAAAAGATAGATAGATCATTAGATAGATGAATAGAGAAGAAAAAGGGATACAGAGGCAAAGAGAGAAAGAAGAGCAGACTTAATGTACAAAGTGTGCACTTCAGTAGGTACTTTTGCTTTAATGAAGTACAGTGATGAGGTGCACCCAGGTCAAACTTACTGCTATTGGATTTTCTCTAAATTTACAGCAATCACTTAACAGCTCAGAGATGGTTTAAGTAAAATGAACTGTGACTCACTATCAAGCAATATCAGGAATATCACCATGATATTTTGAAAGTCCAACACTAAAATACAGGATAAGGTTTCGATTTACAGTGGGTGCACTGAAAAGAAAGTTTAAGTTTTGTATGTATCACGCAACATTCAGAAGCCGTGCACCAGCAAAGGCAGGGCAGAAGATAAAATTTTACAAATTTGATTTTGAGAGCTATTTATTGCACAATTTTCTTTCACCAAAACAAAAAACTTCACTTCAAGTGCACTAACATGTCTACCAGAGTGAAGAACTGCTCTGATTTTCCCTCAGCTGTTATATTTCATTACATGTCACACAAACACACTTTGATAGAGGGAGAAGGGGTATGCTCCAGCAAGCCGCCACATGTTGGGGGATTTGTTTACTGCTTCCCGTCTTGTATGAGATCAACACCCTGTTAAAGCACTGACAGTCAAACATGCCCAGCTTTCTCACCTGAGCCTTCTTTAATATACATATATGTGTGTGTGTCTGTGAGAGAGAGAGAGAGAGAGAGAGAGAGAGAGAGAGAGAGAGAGAGAGAGAGAGAGAGAGAGAGAGAGAGAGAGAGAGAGAGAGAGAGCACCTCATCAGTCGCATTGAGAAAATACTATTCAGAGACTGACAGATGTCTCTCTCTGTCTGACTCCTACCTGCATCTAACAATGAATCTCGCTCTGTGGGCCCCGGGACATGTGTACACTCACTCCTAAACACACTCGCATACACACATCGGTGCAACAAACAAACCCTTCTGTGTTTGTGTGTGTATTTCTGTGTACAGTACACGCTTGTGTTCTCATCACTGTCGAAAACGGAGCGGAAACCAATCCCTGATGCTACGGCCTGATAACCATATCCACTGCTGCCAAGCTCGCACAGCCACAATAACAAATGGGAGGCAGCAGCAACTGATACTGTATGACTGTAAATAGTACACACAATTCAGTGCAGATACAGTATGACTCAGCATTGACTGCAATTGGCTCTTCAAATAAAATGAGCGTGGCGGGTGGAGGAAACTCTGTATATAGAATAACACAGGAAAGAATAGGCCTAATAATAAAATCCAAGGCCAGGAGTGCAATATGTCAGAACTTACAGCAAAGTTACTTTATCCTTCTCATTTGTCCTGTATAAATTAAAGTTAAATCTCTCTAATGGAAAAAATGATCTGACCTCAGTCACACTCTGTAGGTCAGTGCAGCTTTTATGAATAGAATGAGGCAAAGGTGCTCAATAAGAGAAATGGATCAGTGGTTTGTTGTAGCCGTGAAAAAGTAGTACACAGTCACATGGGAGCAGAGTTCCTGAACCAACAGGACACATTCTGTTTATTTTCTCAACAGCTTTGAGATTTACAGCATTAGGCTCCACCAATTTTCAAATCATCAATGAATGACAACAGCAAAGTGAGTCACTAAACTCTTCATGAAAAAGGCGCACAGCACAGGGAAGTCCCAAGTCTCAAAACCACACAAGCGAACCACACGCAGCGCTTAAGCCATAAAGGCCGGCACAGAGGGCTCATACAGCTCTTTAAAAAGGAAACAGGAGTTTCACACATGTAACATGAACTGGTTGTCAACTGTAGAAACAGGTGAAAAAAAAAAAAACTATAGTGAAACTACATTCACACAACCTTGACATTGTCACAAATCATAGTCTGCTAAGGGTCCAAAACCTCTTGAACCACTCCTGTTACTATAAGGCAGCAAATGAACCATTTGAATGTCAAATGTGACAAACAACAATACTGAATAAAACAGACAATAGTTCCAATTACAGTGCCAAATCTAGTTTGTACTTTCCTACCACTACTTAGCAGACATGCACTACTGCATAGCAGTGTCACACGAGTTTTTGCCACGATGCCTTTGCTAGCTTCTTGAAATTGATGATGGCATTTTAAGTGTCTGTTTTTGTTTATTTTTAAATGTTTTGTGGTTGTCCAACATGGTGTACTTTGACTTTAAGAGGTATTACAAATTGAGAGCTTTGTGTCTTCTTCACTTATGCTAACAGCCTGTTGTGTGTGTATGTGTAGATGGGTCTGTGCTGCTGCTTGCACGATGTGAACAAGTGTGTGGTATATGAGTCCACACAAAGTTTGACTGGACTGAGACAGATCAGCTGATCACTGTCACTGATCATAGCTGATCGCACTGACAACCACCCTTTTCCAATCACCATCCATCCATTTGCTCAGAGTACTGCATGTATACTATTTTGTCCAAACCACAACTGAGGTGTTAGTACAATAAAAGCCAAATTTAAAGACTATCAAAATGTAAGATTTGTTTATTTTCATAGCATAAAGAAAAGGAAACCAGTGGTTTCCACAAAGGCAAGAAATAAATCTAAAAACTTATTGTGTGGCATATTGTGGAACATCTCTGGCAGTAATGTGAATAAATATACAATATGTGTGACACAGTTAAACAGTGACTGTAAAGCAACAAAACTGTCTAAAATATGCAAAACAACAATTGAAATCCTTTAATAACACCTAAGTTCCCTATAAACTAACTATTGGATAGCAGAGACACAAAGTTACATCCACAAAGGGATACTTAAGCAACATTAATCAAAAACACAGAGGAGGTGAATAATAAAGCAACATTTCTGTCTTGTCTCACAGAGAACTAATTCCCTACTACCTCTCTATCTCTCACTCTCTCTCCTCTACGCTTTCCGAGAGGCAGGGTGGTGATTGGCGCAAAAAATCCTCCCTCAATCCAATCCCTAATCCCCAGCAGGCTTTACAACATATGAATGGAGGCACACCAGTGGCAGCTCTCTCTCCCTGTCCTATTCCGAGGGTTATTTCATCTCAGCTACAGCAGCGGCAGCGGTGACAGAAGCAGTGGAGAGGAGCTGGTATACGGGAATAGCAGAAAAAGACGCTCAGCCACGACTGACTGCTCTGTGCGCTCTGTGCCTTAGAGAGCAGAGTCACACTGCCAACGCGCTCTTGTTGTCATCGCTTCCACAACTTGTGTATGGTGGGAGGTATTCTATATTTCTATCTCTGTAACGACTTACCAGACGCTGCGTTGTTGAGGAGACTGTCTTTCCTGTGACTCTGCTTCTATCCGTCTCTCTCAGGGAAAGGCAGAGAGGTGATGGAGGTCGGGGAGGCTGCTGCTGCTGCTGGTGATGGTGGTTTGGGTGCTCACATTGATTTGTGTCACTTCTCTGTCTCTCTCTCGCCACTCCACCTCTTTCCCGCTCTCTCTCTCTTCACTTCACTTCACATTACACACACATGCATGCATGCATGCGCAAGCACACACACACACACACACACGCACACACACACAAACACACACACACACCAAGGTTTGGGCAAATTACACAAGGCTGAGGTACCAAGGGGAGGAGACGTCAGTATGTTTCCTCTCCAACACAGGCACTGCCACAGAGCCAAAACAGCTACTAACAGTACAGCGGGCCAGCCAGGGTCTCCACAAAACATTTGTCAACTTCTACCAAACACAGTAGCAACCAACAATAATCTAAAATTTTATTTACGGTGCATCATAATTATGAGAATTTATTGGCATCCCAAGACTTAGCAATTAAAGTCCAATGTTTTCCCACGGGCTCTGTGAGTATTAGTATACAGTCGGGTAGCCATATTGGTCAGAGCTTATTTTGCAAACAGGATTGAAAACACAGTGGGCGAAGAGAGCCCTGAAGCACGATGCAGCTGTAAACTGTCAAGAGGGATATCTTTTAATGTGTCAGTATCACGAGTTGTTACGCATGTCAACTCCACACAAAGCTTTATTATCCATGTAACATAGCTGCTAAAGAAAGCCAAGTTTCTGCTGCCCACAGTGACAGGCTCGATTGACTAACAGGTTAGAAAACTAGCCAGCGGTTATCGTAGTTACTTTGCAAGTGCAATAAATAACACATCTATACACCCAAAAGATCAAATCATCATTAACAGCTGTTTTCAGTGAAAACCTATGATAAACCCACTGTAGCCTAAATGATCCATACAGTTAACAGCTTGCTGGGGCTGAGCATTTATAAAAACTAAAGAAAACATGTATATCACCTTTTTGTCAGCACTTCCTGTATATCACAATGATTCCTTGTCCTATTTTGAATCAGAAAGTGATTTAGGCTCAAGGATGGATGGATTAACCAATTTAAAATTATAAACTAGTTTAGGTTTAAACTCATTTGAATTTCATTTTAAATGGGCACTTGCCCATAATTAAACTTTCATAGCTGCTGCTGGCAGCAACAAGGGTTTTATTTAGGAGCAATTTAATGCTCCTCAGACCGTCTACAACTACATACAGAAAAAGTTATTGCTAATGTTACTGAGTAAGGCAGAAAAAATATACAGGACCTCTGAAAGGGAACAGCATTTAATTATTTTAAAGGCTTTCAGACCTGAACATACCCTGGTAATGGCCCAAAAAGGAGTAGAAACAACACACACACACACACACACACACACACACACACACACACACACACACACACACACANACACACACACACACACACACACACACACACACACACACACACACACAGCTTCAAATGAATGCTAATGTTGCTCTGCGTCCTTCACATGTGTCAAAAGTCAACTGTCTGCACATGTCGCTCATTAACACACTCAGTTATGGCGGCTCTGCTTTGAATCTGTTGTCAAGATGATGACCAGTCTTTGTCAGTTTGAGTGAAAGCTGAGAGGAGTCCCATTTTTCTTCTGCCGTCTACATCTTTATTGCCTGAGACTGAGACACTCACCCGTCTCTGGACATGGCCGCGTGCCCCCCCGTTAAGCTAGCGACGACTCATTTAGCGCAAATTAAAGAGCCCGCCCCCTGCTTTCCCATTGGTCTGTTCATGTCTCTCCTAGCTCTCTCATTGGCTCCCTCCTGGCTGTCTCGTTTGCTGATTTGAGTGACATTCCTGGAGTCCAATCAGCTCCAGAAGTAATTATCTATACAAGTTATGATGTGATTGATATCTTCAACACTGTAAATACAGATGATTCAAAAGATGAAAATTAATGGATACGGTGCTTGAATCAGAAAAAAAAGTTGCCATTGCTTCAAAATATTCAACACAGAAAATAATACCATTATTTGCTCATTTGAAATATGGAAAACTGATTTATATGCACAAATTATCAAATAAACTTTACTCTTGATGCACATGGGCTCTGTACAGTTTATTTATGGACAGCCTGCAGCAGTCTGACTGAACTAGACCACCTACTGTAGCTCAACAGCTGCACATTTTTGTATTATATTGCAGGAGTTAACACTTGCATTCACTACAATGCAAGTTTTTTTTTTTAAAGTAATAGTACTGAGTAATAATTTATGCCACTCAATTGCCACAGAAGTCTAACATGCCCTAACTTCATATATTGTTCTGACTTGACGAGTTTGAAAATGATGTGAATTATATGCTTCACCATTTCAACCATTTTCAAGACATATTAATGATTTTTATGTTATAACAGTCATAACAAAATGAGGGACAGGCCCCAGTAGTCACTGCCCTTATATTAAGTTTCATTTTAAGCTACTAGCACAGTACTACCAGCCAGAGGCAAAGAGCCTCTCACAAATCTTCTTGCATTTTTGTTAAATCAATAGCAGTCCACTGACATGCAGGGATGTTTTTAGTCTGCTTTCTTTAGTGTGTGTTCACAGGCCTGAGACAAACGTTTGTGTCAGTAGACTGCTACTATTGATTTTATAAAAAGAAAAATCCAAAAGAAAATTTGTGAGTGCTCACCCCAATTATTTGTGATTTTCAAAGACTTGGAGAAGCAGCACTGGAACTGTTATGAATGTCATGGTGCACCGACACCTTAGTAAGACACTTTCTGTTGGTTTTTACTTTGTATGTGACAACACTAAAAGCCCAAGAATAGAAATAGGGAGTCAATAGTATACATATTTAAAAAAAAAAAAAAAAAAACAGAAATCACTCCTAACAAAAGTGTGAAGTGGTTAAAGTAGATTTTCACTTGAGATCTTCTGACTACAAAACAGTGCACTAGCTGTGCATGTAGGATGTTTTGTTCTTCCATCTTTACGGCAGCATTAAAGTGATGCAGTGTCTGTACAAAGGGTGCTCAGTTTCTTTTTAGTGTGTTTGTCTTGTGATGCTCACCAGCTGCATATCATTGTTTACCAAGCATTTTATTTAGTACTACACCAATGTTTCACTCAACCAAAGAAAATGATTCAACCCATGCCTCACTCACTGTACTACCCTCTCTCTCGCTGTCCATGTATGCTTACTTGTTTCTAATGTGCGTTTTGCTGCCCACTGTACCTTGTAAATGCCACAGTATGCCTGTGCAGAGAAGAAAAAGGGCTCAGGGGCAATCAGCAAAAGCGCGGGGGCAGAGCAGATGCGCTTCAAAGGCTGTCAAAACTATATTATATGGTTGATCCCTGTCCAATTCACTTTCACAGTTCAACAGTTACTGTATGTTAAAGCTGGAGAAAACAAAGGCACTCATTGGCGCATCCTTATTCTGAAGTTAGCTCACACGAGGCCTTGTCTTTGTGCGTAAGTGTGTGTGTGTGTGTATGTGATGAAGAGGAGGTTGGTGCGGCGGTCAAACGAGGGAACATCTAAATAGAGTGACCGCATAGGTCAGGTTTGACACACTTTATTATTCATTCACTGTCTGTCCTCAGCTGTGCTCAGCTCATCACACACACACACACACACACACACACACACACACACACACACACACACACACAAACACAACCTCCCCTAGGTGCGGCTTTTACTGCGCATATGTGCCTGGACGATGCACAAATGTCAAGAGCAATAACTGGGATGTCAATCCAAATTCATCCTCCTCTCTTCAGTGTTAAGCAGCTAGGTAGCTCAGGGAACAGGCTCCCTCTCTCTCTTTATCTATCGCTCTCTCTCTCTATGTGTAGCTCCCTCTCTCTGTCTTTCTGTTGCATGAGTGTAAAAGTTTACCTGTTTGATTCTTGTCCTGAGCTTAAAAATGTTCTAAAACAAAAAAAGATCTAAAAACATGACCACAGGTCCTCTGCGAGGAGGAGTGTGGTAACATGGTAAAATGATAAAATGGCCCAGTGGGTCTATTTAGACTTTAAATATGTTACTTTCTCCTAACTTTGGGCCATTATTTAACATATTCTCTTGTGTCCAGGGGTGGTTATTGAAGCACTCTCACAAATTTTACTTAGTGGAAAGTTTAGGTCTTTTGAAAATGAGGTTGTGCAGTGTATGTTTATTATTTTGTCTAATTTGTCTGTTGTACTGATTAATAGTCTTAAGTGTCCATCAGATTATTTATATGTTTTTTGTAACTATATTCTATGTATTTCCCTCCTTGTTGGGCACTATACTTTGTTATTTTAAATTTTAGATTTCAACATATTTCCATTCAGTTGCTCTTTAGGTGGAGAGAAGGGAGACTTTGTTTCCCAAGTTACAAATGGAAATCTAATGATAATAAACAAATATGTCATTTTGATAACATATTTCCTGAATAAGAATATCCAAACCAAAAAATTAAAAAAAAAAAATGTATAATTTGACTACCACACAGGTTAATAAATATGTAATCTGTATTTATCCACCATAATTTTATCCCTGACAGGATGTAGAGGGCTTTGAAATAACAAGTGTCTTCCGAAGAAAATCTTATGTAATTGAGCAGTAATCATAAGGAAAATAGAGACAAAGTTCAGAGACAATTAGATAGAGTTTAATCTGCTGTGTTTGGTTTAAAAATAACTTTACTCCGTTAAAAAGGGCATATAGTATAATTGAACATCTAAATGACTGGATAAGATATGTCAAATGAGATGAAATCAAAGAAATATACTGACTCTGTTTTCGTGGTTGCACTGGAGGGTGGGTGTCTATGGGGGCCTTCATGACCTCAGTGAATTTGAAATCCAGTCTACGGCCCTGACTCTTTTTCTAATCGTACAATAAACACCCACATGTTTTCATCCTAATATGACATACTAATCTGTTTTTATACAAAGCAACTGAGTTGTAGGAGTGTCCATGTTTGGGTTTGTTTGGGAAGGTTTCCAAAATCAGTGTTGGCCTTTTTACTTCAAAACTGGGCATCAGAAATGCCCTAATTTGTTTAAAGCTGCTCCAAATCAAGATCATGTCCAGCCCTCTCTCTGTCTCTCCCTTCTCTGTATAGTTTAATGGATGTTTCAATGTTTGTGTGTGTGGGAGTGTTGGGAGTCAGGAAGCCAGGGCTGTGATATGAACATAAATAGTTATGCGCGATCTGCGAAAGGTCTAATTGTCGAATTTCCTTTCTTTTCTCAGCACACAAATTATAGAGCGAAAATGTTGTGGAATTCAATGGTATGGGTCGATTCACGATTTTCTAGATATATGGACTTAAATATCTTGGCATTCTGTCTTTGATATTACTAACAAGAACAAAAGGAGCAGTGACAACACACATGCACTAACACACACACACACATACACACACGCACACACACACACACACACACACTCACACACACACACACACACACACAGAACCCTAATGTATTACTATTTGCTTGTTACTGCTTTGAGTAGCTTGTAATACAGCTACCTTCTCAAGGTTTGGCAGCCTATGCCAGACCCCTGGGGCCCAAAGCTGAAGAGCCAAGCCAAATGACACCCTGCTGGGGCGACAAGGGAGGGCCCCCCTCCCTTGCCCTCCTGGAACAGTGCCTTCTCCCCTAAAAACCAGCATATTTTAGAAGATGAGGCGTCCATGAGGCCTTCATAAGTACAAATCACTTCTCTGTTGGCTGACAGCTACGGCAACTGAAGTCAGCTTGCTGCAAAAACATTAGTCTCATGAGGACTAATGATTCATTTCTCCTTCAAGAAATTGTCTCAGATGAAGCTGCGACGGTTTTGCCAATTTCTTTAAGACAAGTGTCAGCATCTTAAAACAGAAGCAAAACACCAATAAATGCCTTCAGTGATCTCAAAAGAAAACGCTCGAACTTCTCAGGGATCAAGTGGATTTGAGTCACTTCAAGCAGCTGCAGAGATGCTGTTGTTTCGCCTGTTTCAAGGATTATATCATTACAGGATGTCTATTAAGTTGTTAAGATGGTTGAGATATTCATTATTGGCTGTGCTTCATACCTGCTGCTGTTGCAGGAAGGCAGAACGTTTAAAAAGAGATGTGGTACATGAACATATGTACACACACATGCATGCAAATTACACTCATGTTGCAGGTTGTTTAGTTTATAGTGTGTAAATTTTCATGATGCAATATACAAGCAAAAAATACAACACCAGTAATAAAATTAACTGTTAAAAGATTCAGATATAAGTAACAAGATTTTAAATTTATATCAAACTCTGCATTTCCAGACTTCAGAAACATTAAGCTCCATTGCCAAGTTTATTCCACACAGAGCAGCGATTATTTTAGGCATGTCCATAATCTTACCTCCTGTCATGTACTGTGCCTCCACAGATGAATCTTGTTCACATAGCTCAGGCTTAACCACCCTCTAGTGACAGGAAACCAAAATTACAATTGCAGCACAGCAATCTCCAGCTACTGGGAAGCAGCTCTCCCTTCAGCTTCCATTGCTTTTCCTACACGTATGTGTTCTCTGAGACAAATATATCATGATATATCCACCCGCCAGCCGTGCTATTCCAAGCCTGAGAAATGACAGAGAAATGCAGGAAGTTGTTGGAACATAAACAAGGCGCAATGGAGGAAGAAAGGGTCAAGGCGGCGCTTCCTGTTCCAAAACCACCTCTGTGTGACTGCAAGCAGACCGGAGGCAGCAGTGACACAGTGGAGCTCCTTGTTTTACTTATTTGCTTCATGCTAATAACATGTTCGTTTCATGGTTTTATATTTTTCAAGTAGAACCCAAAAACCTGCATTTTGTACAGTTTTGAAATTTGAAGTTCATTCTCTCTCTCAGACTTCTGTTTTTATATAAATGATTCAACTTTTTGTTGATCTATTTCCTGTTTTTATCTTATATCTATATATTTCTATATTTATCACTGTTTTGATTAAATGTAGTTTAAAAATATCCATGACCCAGACCAGAGTTACCAGAGCCTCTAATAGGGCTAAAATAATAATGATGATAATGAGGATTTTAAAAACTTTAGAGATAACTACTTTATATTTTAACCCCTGATTAAAATGTGAAAGTGACACAAAAGCACAGAAATAATCAGACCTTTGCAGTCTGAGATTTTCATCCACCTGAAATCATCCTGCTGAAGCCAGCTTTGATTTCCTGTGTCTTTTCTGTCTTTAATTAGTATTTTTTTTTTTTTTTTTTTTGCATACAACCTAAATCCATTTAGAGAAAAGTCATTTAGGGGTTATGAAAACCTCCATTGTCAGATGTCCAGTTTGGATTAGATTCATTTGCAGACCAGACAAAACGGCAGCATCTGGCATCATTATTATAGCATATCATAATGAATTTATAATCTGGTATTATTGAAGCATTTAGTATTATTCTCAAAACTCAATTACAGTAATAGGAGTATAATGATTTCAAAGGGTTTACATATTGGGTGGTACACAGGATGTAAACTATCTCGTTCTCACACACTGACAGATTACCTTCAAAACTCAGAAATTCACCTCACTTTGCATTTTGATTGTACCATGCTACTCTAAATAACCTTTTTGTGAAATGTGCTCACTCAGTACGTCTCTTTCATTTTGCTTTCTCTTTGCAGCCAGTCCAACGCTGCAGCCCACACCAGGCTTTGGACCACAATGCTTGCTATATTCCACTCAAATGTCTTATCAGTGCTTCAGAGAGGATGCAATGCATCAAAATTTAAGGGAAGACATATAGTGTACATGAAGAATTATCTCAACCGCCTTAGCATAGTGTATACAGCAATAGCATCTGTATCTTAATAGTCTATCAGCAGTGGTGAAGGGAGAATGTGAAAGCTCTGAGGGATTTGGGAAAAAGGATATGATTGCATTTATGTCCCATCAAGCAGCTTGCTGGATCCAGGGGAATGCCTAATATATTTCTGTATTTGGTCGCCAGCTTACATCTGTCTGCTTATGGATTTATGACTTCAAAACTATTTGGAAAAAAAGGGCGCCTCTCGACAGAGCCAGTGACTAATAACTAAAGCCGACAGCGATGGCAGGCAAACACACACACACACACGGATAGACATAACGACAAGGCTCGGCGACAAGGAACAAAGGAGTCGAAATCTGACACATTCTCCCTGACAGTAGGATAAAACTCACTCACCCCTCGAGCCATGCTCACACACACACTGCACACACACTACCCTTATGCACACAATTTACTTTTTTTTCCTGTCATGCAGAGTTTTTCTCACAAACATGCGTGTTATGATTTCACACATAAAAACAGTCCTGTCCACATATAAAACCTAAAATCTTCACACCAAGGATTTTTTTTTTTTTTTGTTAAATTTAATCTCACATAGAGATGTAGATATAACTTATGTTTGCACCATTTCTGTTGGACCCAGGAATTGTAGGGGATTTGTGACAGGGTCAGCACTAAGAGCAGTTTGGCTTGTTACACACTGTTTCTGAGTCCATAGAAATGTAACACTTGCTATAGCCACCAATCTATTTCAGTCACTGGGTTGGATTCACATAGTCAGTTTCATTTTCAACAAATCTCTTAACAAATCTTTCATCTTTGGCCTATTTTTTTTGTTAGCAAGTACTAAACACTCCAGTATCCATATAGCTAAAAACAATATGTAACACAATCATTTATATCTGGAAAAATTACATATTGTAATTTACTGAGTACATGAATGTCAGTATTTGAGTTTGAGTTATTCATAATGTACACATTTTGTATTTATTTTTGTATTATTTTTTGGGTTTTGCATAGACAGCCACATGAATGAATCCTAAAACTCCCTTGTCGTTCCCATATACTTCACGACAAGTTCCCTTGTCGTGAAGTATATGGTTTTTTTTTTTTAGATGACTGAAATGGGGTTAGGGGTTGAAGTTAGGGTTTTATTCTACAAAATAATAGTCAGTAAATACCCCAAAAAAGCCCAGTTGCTAACAAGTGACTAAATGAGACTAAAGAGGTTGTCTGGAAAATTCAACGTTAATCAGGCCAAACACACAAACCCATCTTCTCTACCCTCACTGTGTTTATTTGCACTTTTGCAAACTGCTGCTAACTTTGTAAGAAGAAAGGCTTTTGTCGATGAGAAATGCACACTAGGTCAAATTACAAGATGGAAATTTAGTGATGATGATGATGATGAACCCATGCAACTGTTGTGTAGTTCAATTATAGCCCAAGGTTAACTTTTTACCTCTGGCAATTGTATCTAGGCTTCAAAAGTCATCTTCAAATCAAGAGTTGTTAATTTGTGACAATTATCTTGATGAACAAAGCAATAAAGTATCATATTAGTAATCTTATTTTCTGCAGTAATCCAAAAGCCAATGTAAAAATCCGATTGGCTTTTGTTGGGGTTTATTTATTGAGGAAAATGGGGTGATGCTAATGTCCATTTGGGCCAATAAAATGATGTCTCTGTCATCACTCTACCAACAGCTGTTTACTCACCAGTCTAGAAGAAACGTGAGATCAGCATCAAACTTCCTTGCTTTACTCACCATCAGCTGTCTCCAGAGGTGAAAAGCAACAGCATTGTTAGCTTTCGTCTCTGTCACTTAGTTTTTTCTTCTGCTGGAATCTAACCAGCAAGCCGACAGCGACTCACTGTAGCTTCCAATCTGCCTTGAAGACATCGCGCTGCTCAGAGGACATCCTATAAACTCTTGTCTTGGCCAAAGCTCTTGCCAGACAACAATCTCCACCACCAACTCTCAGGTCTGGCAGCAGAGAAAACTTAAAACTAGCCCCTTTAAAGTGGCATGAATCTTTTTTTTTTGTCCACCTGGGGTCACTAGACATCACACACAAGTTCGACACAGTATCACTAACATGTCAGCCAACAGTTGTCCATTTACACATTTAGCAACCGTCATTTGAACTGTTGTTTGTGTGAAAACACTGAACGGTGCAGCTTTAAAGCCTCAATCATTGAATAGTAAAAAAGGGCCATTGCAGTCGTCATCACTGTCCACATGGTCCACAGTAACTGCAGCTCACATAGTGAAGTCCAGTTGGTCGAACGATCTATTTTCAGATACAAACCTTGTACACTTTATATGGGATGTATGCCGTATGGATGCTGGCATCTGGGTAGACAAGATGTTGCATAATAACTACAGGTTCACTTAAAAATATTAGGAGGGAGACAAATTAGAGAGTCAGCAATGGCAATAGGATGAAATAATGAAAGAGGAAAAGAATAAGGGGGACAAATGAAAGGAGGTGTAAAGGTGAAGAAGTTGTTGACGGGTGGTGGGTGGAAGGCAGATTGCGTTTGAGCGGGGCGTTTAATCCCCAGAAGCATCGTGACGGCAGCTGCTCTGTACAGATGGGGACGGAAAACATACATACACACACACAGTGCTGTCAAATGTTGGATCCATTTTCTAACACCCTTGAGGATCATGCTAAACATAAGGTAAGGGAGCTTAGTTGTGGTCCATTATTTCCCACTCTACTAAAACCACTGAAGTTGTGTCATCAGCTAATTAATGAACACAATGCTCTTTCTTTCTCTCTGTCTTCCTCTCTCAAAAGGTCATCTATTTCTTGCTGCTGCAGAGAAGTTTGAATCCGTGTCTTGTCTGGGCAAGCACATGTTATGTCTGGGTCACTCCCTCTGCGTGGCTAAATCGATGTAATCTCCATATGAACTCATTTCTTCGTGATCATATTTTTAAAAACTGCAGTTTGTTACTGCTGCAGCAGTGAAATAACAACAAGTTTTAGCCACTGAGGGTTCAGACAGGTTTTTTTTTACCAACCTGTTGAGAACTCCACAACGACACATAATTTGACCATTTACAATTCATACTCCTCGTCAGATATTTAAAACCTTTGCAAATTCAGTAGGTGTCAGGACATACAATGTACAGTGGGGTTTTGTAAACAAACAAAATTGTTTCAACATCAATAATAATTTCAGAAGAGAAAAGGCTTGAATCAGAAAAGCCACAGAAAGAGGAAGAGGTGGCCACGCGCACAAACTGCACTGACAACAATGCAACCCAGAACACTTTTTGTTATTCTACCATAATCTTCAAAGACCAAAGACACATGTTAAATATAAATAAAGAAATATTAAACACATTATACAGGTTAAATTATTTGTGCACTGCAGAGTTGCCAAATTTGAATGTAATTCCAAGGGATATTGGGCCAATCCCATCCACACAGTTAATTTAATGTGAAGGAGCAAACTTTTTTCAGCTACCCTTTAAGTAGTACAGGGTTGCTTGTTGGACATTGAAATGGTGGATTATGGGTAAATTAGCAGCCTGTTTGTCTTAGTAGCTCATACGTAATGATGTAAATGTCTCACCTAGGAAATGTTTCAGCTCAGTGAGTTGGAGTGTTGGCTTTGTGTTTCTGCATTAGACTTTTGGCGCCATGAGATTGCTGCTAAATTGGAAACAACATGAACAATAAGCCCACAGAATCTTAAAAGCAAAAAAAAATCACAAAATACGGTGCAAAAACAACCTTTTTTTGCCTCTATCGCGCGTACTTTACTGTTTTAACCCAGATGCTGTATTTTTTTAAATTCTTTTGGCACCATTACCGTGTTAATCTATCATCACTTGTTCCATTTAAAGGTGAAGGATTTATTGTTAGCTGAGACGTGGAGGTGAGGTCACGGCATATCAGAATGGCGCAGTCTGCGACAATAGCCATTGTTCCTGGGACCAGCAGGAAGTGTCTGCGTGGGACTTCCTGCAGCAGATAGTGTACCTCTGGAGGGCAGAGAGGTGTGTGTTTGTACATGGGCTCATGTGATGATTATAACATTGTTTCTTTAGGTGATGTCATCTCTCTTGCTTTGTCTTTGACATATACATATCTAAGTCCCTTTTCTCCAAAAATGGCAACATTTTTGTTTGCAAATAAACTTTCCTGCACTTCCCCCTTGCTTTGTGCACAATAATTGACATGGAACTGACCTGAAACACTGGTCACATCTAACCACTAGTATTGATTTGATGATTTGCAAGTAAAAAAATATAAATTGCAAAATGGCTTTAAACTAAGATATTTGTCTGAAAAAAGACACTGGTGAAACTTAAGGAGGCCAACATGCATGCGTTTCAGACAAATACAACATACATACATAAAAGAGGGTTTATGTGATTGTGAACTGGTCCACAAGTCCGTTTCACCAGTTAAAGTCACTAAAAAAAGCACAGAAGGGCATCACTCTGCAGGAAAAAAACCCTGCTTGCACCTAACAAAATTGCCACTTAACTGCTACAATATCACAGTGTTTGATATGTGCCCGCCTGACAATAGGGCCTTCTGTACCTCTTTCTTTCTCAGTATCTCCCCCCTGTAAAATTATAGGCACCATCAATTTTGATAATGCAAGGGAGCAGCGGTATCTGGCGGAAAAATAACCATCTTGATTATTCCTTCTCATGGAGAATTTTTTTCTCCTCTGCACTTTCTTTGCCTTTCCAAGGTAATGGTAACAATTTTCTCTTTCAGTCTCACTCGAGGCCTCTTTCTCTCACTCATTGGTGAAATGTGGAGCCGTTGTTTTTTTTCTGTCTTTTGCTGCAATGCTGAAAGCCTTTTGACCTACAAAGTAGGGTTTTGTTGACAGATTGATGCTTTCACACAGTGACATTAGCTGAATCGCCGGTGTTCAGAGGCCCGTGGTGCCACTCTGGAACAAATGCCCTGGAATTTTCCCAAATAATCCCCCTGTGTGCCTGGCTGTGTGTGGTACGGCGTTGATCTCCGGGGAAAATGGAAAGCATCTATCTATATATCTGTCCGTTTGTCAGTCTGTCTGGCTACCTTTTACTAATCGTTATCTTTATTGAGGGGGATGGAGGGGCAGTAACCTTTGATGTGAGCATCAGGAAGGAGATGTAGATGAATATAGGGGGAGAGAAGGGCAGGGGCAGGAGACATGAGATTTTGTGATGACAGCTGAGGTATTAGCACTGGTACAACATGGCATTATACCCTGACAGCAAAGTAAGAGCAGGTCAGAATGAGAAACAGGGGAACTGGATTGATAAAAAAGAACGAGATAAAAAAAAGGGGGGGGGTGTGTACAACATGAGAATAGGATGTTAACCTACAATTGTCAAGATCATTTAGTATGTTTGTATGTGAGTATACTTTAGAAAAATATGCCTAAAAATATATATTTAAGGCATATAAGGCATTGTCCCATCAGAGAACATACCATCCCAAACAAATGATAATACAGATCAAAGTTCCAGTACAAAAAACAGCCTCCTCATGCATCTAGAGAAAGTTTGAGTCATCTGGGACAAACTTCTTCCCTTAGTAAAGAGAACAAATTAGGGTTCAATCATCAGACCTACATTGTATTACTCTGCATAACCTTTAATGGTGGATTTTCAGCCACTTGGAGGCGGTACGACAAGCTGTTTTTTGCTGTTGTTATGGCTATTATGTCAAGCAACCATTGCCCATGTATACAGCCAGCATCTGCAGAGTAACATTAACATTCAGGGTTGAAGTTATGGCCACCTGACTCTTTAAAAGTGCTAAATATGATAAATGCTCTATGTTAGCCAGCTAGTGTTTTGGCAGTGCGCTGCTCGGTTTAGTGGACTCATCAGAACCTTTGCTAAAAACAGCTGCTGGCTGATCAGAGCTGTGAGAGTCAACTAAGTCAGTCAAGTTGCAAGTTATAAAACCAAAATGCTCTGTGCTGAAGGAGAACGGTGGTCTCTGTGGTTTTCTAAAAACTGCTGATTTCAGCAGTTTTTAGTGCTTTGTGAAACTCAACAGAGGTTGTTACATGGAATTCTGGGAAATGTAGAAATGTGCTTAGTGAAATGCCCCAAAACAGTTCATTGAATAACACACAATGAACCCGCAAACTACTGTATCAAAATGTCATTGAAATATAAAAAGTAATGTGAAAACAAATATGTGTCTTTAGCTTTTGACAGTAGCTGAGCAGCCTAATGTTGTCTTTACACATACAAGGTATTGTCAAGCCTCGCTAGCAGTGGGTCACAGCTGAGGGGAGTTCAGAGGGTCCAAGACCTGCCCCTCCAACCCCCCTCTGCCCACACCACACACACACACACACACACACTACCTTGTCAAAGGACCCTTTGTGTGCTGTTGTTTTTTCAGGGGGAATACTCTCTTTATTCCTCTGTAGGGAGTATAAAGCAGCGATCACCTAATCACACACTGAAGAATCCAGTCAATCCCACACATACACACACACCCACACAAATATATATCACACAACACATATTCTGTAAACAAATGTATGGATTAATATAAATGATCACACATTTATACAAATTTAGAGACATGGGCAAAGGCAAACAAACAGACACACACACACACACACACACACAATGGGTCATTTATGTCTTTCTTTGCACCCCATGTGTACTTGGCAGGCGTGTGACGGCTCTGTTGTTTCAGTGACCTGGAGGAAAAGTTATGTGCACTTAATTTATACATCAGGAAACACACACCTCTCTCTCTCCACCTCCCCTCTCTCTCCCCCATACACACACACACACGCAGACACATACATACATACTGCTTATGTTAAAACTGTGTTTAATGCACAAAAAAACCAAATGATACTTTTAAAGAAAAACACATTTCAGCAAAACAAATGAGAATGAACCCACTTCCTTATTCTGAGGAGAGATAAGACAGAGCAAGGGATGAAGTAACCCAGAAACCTTAAGCTGCCCTAAGGGCAGAGTATAATATTAATGATGGTTGCAAGACCTCAACTACGGACACACACACACACACACACACACACACACACACATACACAGGAGGGTGGTGCGGTAGAAACGTATACATCCGGGATTGAGTCTCATAAAAGCAAGAAATAAGAGGCGCTGTTGAAAATGAAATCCTCTAAAATAAGATGTGTATCTATGCATGTGTGTGTGTGTGTGTCCTTGTGTGTGTGTGTGTGTGTGGTACCCGTTGTGCGCTGCACTCTCCCTTGGGAATGCCAGCACAGCTGAGAGTAAATGGCAATTACTGTGTTTAACTGTTTTATCTGCGCTCAGAGACAACCATACATCGCCGATTCCACAGAACATCATTAAAACACACTTAAACGCACACACAGAGACACGCACACATGCTGCTACATCACGTCTGGTGGGTTTTCCATGCCTGTCACATCGTCATTTGCTCAACTATGATGGAGTGATACAAATACAGGCAGACATATTTCAATATTCTGCTGAAGCAAATTATGATATCTGATTAGCAAATGATGGAAAAGGGCATCACATCCACAGCCACCACCACCCCCTCCATACACACACACACACACACACACACACACACACACTTGCACAGTTCATTGTAAATCCAGGACTTGAGGTTGATGGATAGACCCGTCAGGTAAGATGTGATGCCCTGTGAGTAGCCTGTAGCGGAAGTTACTATGGGATGAAACAAATTACCTGCAAGACTTCAGTTTTAATCCTCTATCATTATGAAGAAGGAAATGTGGTTAACGCATAGACATTAGATGGCAACAAATATCAATAATCTGTAGTGAAAAACTGAAAAATTATATAAAATATTTATACATGTATTTAAAAGCACAACATAGAAAAATGGAGGAATTCATTTTGTGACAGCAGCTGAGAGAAAGACTGAGACGGAGACTGGAGAGTTGGAGGCAGTAGCTTCTTCTGCACCATAACACATCTTGTAAATGCGTTTATGGATTCTGCAGCCAGGTCTCAAAATCCCTATAAATAACTGATGATCAATACACTAACAAAGCATACTAAATAGTGCAATGCCCCTTTAAACTGAAATAAATAATAATAAATTACTTTAAATTGGACTCAGTTGGAATCAGTAAAATGTCATGCAAGGATACGTATAACTACACTGTGACTGAAGATGATAATGTATGAGCAATTAATGTATGTTTTTACCGCTATGTAATTGCAATAATTCATTGAATTAATGCTGTTTATGTTTATAATTTGTACAGTAAAATAGCTTGAATTTGATTTTTGAGAGAAAGAGCGACAGACAGGAGGACCAAATAAACAGAAGAGAGAGGAAGGTACCTTCTCTCCACCTTAATGTGAGTTGGCATTTGACAGGAATGTGTCAGACTTGTGTGAGTAATGAGAGAGAATGACTGTGTGTGTCTGTGCGTGTGTGTGTTGTAGAGATAGAGAGAGAAAGAGCACAGACAGATCCAGAGAAAGAAGCTCTCTCTAGCTGCTGTGGTGGTATGTGCTTTTTCACCACAGACAGACAGACAGACAGACAGACAGACAGACAGACAGTTGTTTCTTGGCCAGTTGGCTGCCATGGTTGCTGGGCTGGCACATCGAGGTGGTCAGCATGAAATGGGTGGCACTGCGTGTGTGTGTATGGAAGAGTGTGTGTGTGTGTGTGTGCATGTGTGTGTGACTCACTCCCACCTGCAGGGAGACAGAGCAGTGCCAGCCGCCAGGCCTGGAGAACATTACTCACCGTCAGGACCAACGTCTCATTTTGATACACACACACACACACAAAAATCCACACAGATGCATACACAAATATTCAGCACACCACTGAATAATAAGTAGGTGTCCTGTATTCCAAGACAAAATGTGCCCACCTAGGAATAAAGTATATGCTTCACCCACAGGGACTGAGAGAAAAGCAAAAGCATAGACAGATTTGAATGTTAAACATGCTTTGTTGTATCAAATTAAAAACAATTCATTACCTACAATCATTTCAATTTTGAGACATTGTTAGAATGATCATATGATACGATGATCAACAAACCACAGTGTTGGCAAGAGGACTGGCAGCCTCCAACCTGCATTTTATGCTGTGAATCATCAATTTACAAAAAAAGAAAAAAAAAACCTTCATGGTTGCTTCATAGCACAAAGTGGGAAGAGGGCAATTATTTTCTGCTGTAAGGGACTGTACAAAAATTACTGGTCAAGGAGGTGAAAGTGAAACATTGTTTCCCTAATACTGTTAATATTTTTTCCCCCTTTATTAAATGGAAAATTGCAACACAGTGCCGACAATATCTCAAAGCAATGTAACACTACTGACTGGTTCAATTCTTTTTCTAATAATAACTGCTCATAATAAGTGTGCATATAATTTGGGGTTCTCCTATTTTAACCTTTAAATATAAATATGTTAATATCAACAATGGAATAATCATTTTTACATAGCCACTAAATTACAAATTCATTTTTTAAACCAGGAGCTGTCACTGTCTCTTTATAGTTGATTAACTTTTTTTTTGTTACACATTTTACTTACTACACATCTTCCTTTCCCCACTCTTTGAAAATGTTTAAACTCCTTCTCCCTTTCTTAACATCCTCCTCCTGAATACTTTTTGTACCGTCCCAAAAGAGAAGGAACTGAACTTCCAATTTTCAGTTTTAAAGTGTTGAAGGTTTTTTTTTTTTTTTTAAATGAATATTATCCTGACTAAAGAAGCAAACACCCCGTTTACAATGGTAAAAAAAAAAAAAAAAAAAAAAAAAGAAGATTGTATCAATTTTATTGTGGAATAAAACTGTCTCTAATTGTATCTTTAACTCAGTTGCTTTACTGCTATCAATCTCCAGCATCTGACCATCAGGGAAAGGAGGAATAATAACAGATGCAGTTAATTCAGAATGAAGTGAAAACCACAGCAGCAAAATGGCTGATCTTCCAAAATGAGACTTCAAATGCTGTGTGACAGCAAAGCATCTCCATTACAACACTGATGAGAAATAAAACAGCTTTTACCACAAAGCAAATCGGGCTTTGGTGCTGAAGCTGTATGAGTGACACTGATCTCTCTGTATTTGTGTGTGTGTGTGTGGCTGATCTTCATCCATCCATCTATCCATCCATCCATTTACTCTAAGCTCTTAAGCAGTGCTGCTGTTAAAAAGTCCCCTTAAAACTCTGAGCCAAGAGTGATAACATGAGCGGCAGGAGGATAACGTTGATGTAATGTCAGACGCACACAACTGACGCCCAGTGTTACTCTCGTGTTAACAAAACCCATCACGGTCTGTCTGTCTGTCTGAAGGCGCGTTAATCTGCTCTTAATCACAAGCTCTTATTTACAAAAAATACATTTTTTATTAATGCAGCAGAGGGGGAGGGGAGTGAGGCAGAGGAGGATGATGGTGATGGTGGTGATGGTGATGATGATTTTGTGATTAAATGATGCCATCGTTGTGTTGGTGGATTAGGACGGGCATGGAAATAGATTAGTTATGCAGTGGTTTTTCATCATGATTGGCAGGCCTCCAAAAACTCACTCCACACACTCCCTCTCCAATCTCTTTCCTGTTTATCCCTCTGTGAAGCGAGCTGTGTTGGGGTCTGTCAGTTTGTAGGCTGCTACCTCCACCTGCTGGTCACAGAAAGACATACCATGACCGTTTCTCTCCACTGCCCCACTTAACTTCGCTTTAGTTTTAAATGAGAGCAGGGTTGTGCAGTGGTTAGAGACGTGACTCAACAAATAAGATTACAGGGTCAATTTTTAACAGCGTCCATCAGCAGCCACATGTTCTGTTTCTGAAGTTAGACTGAAACTTACAAACTATGAACTCAAGATAAATTCACAATAATCAAGAGCAAAGAGATCGGATTGTGTTTGTGTAGTGAATTGATGCAATCCTGTATATTTGTCAAAAGATTACATATGCAGGTGGCACGCTGCTGCAGTGGTTACCGCTGTTGCCTTACAGCACGCAGACTGTGGGTTTGAATCAGTTGCGTGGCTGAGGCCTTTCTGCGTGGACTTTGCATGTTCTTCTCTTCCCACAGTCCAACGACGAGTATCCCTCCAAAGCACTGGTGTGTACCACACACTGTGGCCTTCTCAGTGCACTCAGCCAAATTCAATACCAGTGAGACATGTTGGACAGCGCTCCAGATGCTGGGATATCATTTGGAAAAATAGTGTTCAGCCTTACAGCAGAGCTGCTGAGACAATCAATACCAAGGAGGCCTGAAACTCTCCTGGAGGCTTGTGGTGGCCCAACACCTCCGCTAGACTGCAGCCTTTTGATTTGTCATTCTGCACATATGAATAAGGACTCATGTGAAAATAATCTGATTTTGACACCTGCTCTTGTTGGTGAGATTTATGTTTCTGCTATTTTTATTTCTTTTAAGAATACAGGCTTCTTCTGTTGACATGAGTGTTCACATGCACCACAAAAAAAAAGCATGGGAACAGTGTTTGGTTTACACACCACTGACAACAGACCAAGCCTACATTTGTGCATGCTGCAGTTACATTGCATCAGTCAGTTAATATTTTCTATTTCTTCTATTTCCCCTCGCACATCATTCTGCTACTCACTAGAAAGAAACCTGAGGATGACAATGAAATGTGACCTCACAATGTTTCTGTTTAGGTGCAGAGTGTTCAAGAGCACTGTGGAAGGAGAGGCCTACCACTCGTGTGCCCTTCAGCATCAGTGATCAGCAACTCCTCTTCGTGTTTCCTCATTAGAATTCTGGGTGAAAAGCAGAGACAAACACACACACACACACACACACAGTTTGATTCTAATTGGGTGACCTAAAGCCACTGATATCATCTGCTATGGTGTGAGACCACAATCTCACCCAAAGCGACCAGCGGCCTCTGCAGTCACACCGCCTCCGAAGAAGGCTGGAGGAAGAGAGGGAAGGAGGAAGGGTAAAGAAAAGACAAATAGAAGACAAACTGGCCTAAGAAGAGGAAGGAGAAGAAGAGGAAGAGCACAACAACAACAAAAACACAAAGTGGCGCTGAGTTCATTAATTAGAATTTCAAATTGGACAAACTCAAGATGACAGCGTTGCACTTGTCAAATCAGATCATGCCCCGGCAGGATGAGAGAGGGAAGAGAGAGAAGGAGGCACACAGCTCAGAGCCAAATACCACCACCAATGGGTGCCATCTCTCTCTCTCTCTCTCTCTCTCTCTCTCTCTTCCCCCCTCTCTCTCTTCATTTCCCCTGATTATGCCTCTGTCCCCGCGTGAATGTCAAGGCCGCCTTAACAAGAAGTGACAATTAAAGCATCATCTGCGTCTCTAGGCTGAATAGGAACGGCCTGCCGGGGTCCCTGATCTCTGTGAGAGAGGGAGAGAGAGAAGGAGAGAAAGAATAAAAGAGATGGAGGGGCTGGAGGGAAAGATATTATGAGCTGTTAAAATGAGGAGAGAGATACTTTGGCAACATATCTGAACTCTTAATAAAGCCAATAAAGCTGAATGATTTGAACTGTGAAGATTGATGCATGTATGTGCAGTAAAATGCATATGTATAAGAGATGGAGCAAAGAAAACAGCCATGAAACACATGATACACATCATATACACTTTACGTCACCATGTAATGGCAAATTCAGGATGTTAAAAACACAGGACATGCATTGATGCAAAAAGTGAACTACAGCCTGATTCGATCAGTCATAGGTGTGATAGGTTCAAAGGTTTCTGTTGATCAGCAGATTCCAACCAAGTGTCAACCCACTGTGACGTCACCCATTGGTTTGTGAACTGCTGTTTTGAGGCTTGAAGTTTGTAAATTGGTCAACACCATGTGGGTTTTTTGAAACCGTAAGAAACCATATTTGGAGGAGAAGGTGGAGCTGAGGAGGAGTGAGGGGTGGATCTGACCTGCTCTGTACTGATTGTCAGGCAGGTCAGTGTGTGTGGTACAGTCTGTCAATCACACTGCATAATGCATGCCCTACTTTATCTTCTATTTTCCTCTAAATGTGACCATAATTTTAAAAATGAACATCATGTTGCATTGAAGAAAACTTGAAATAAGCGATTAAGACCACAAACTCATGAGAAAAATGTTTACTGAGGTAATAAATCAAGTGTGAAGTAGGGCCATTTTCCCATAGACTTCAAAACAATCCGTCTTTTTACAACCAGTGGAGTTGCCCCTGATGGTCATTAGACAGAATGCAGGTTTATGGCTCTTCAGTATTGGCCTCACTTTTCCGCCGAGTCTACGTCCATTCAGTCTATGATTCCCACCTGTGGGCTGGGACTCCATGCGGCCCCTTGATTTTAGATAATCGAGTAGTACATTGGGTTCTGAAATGCTGTGAGGTGTAGTTAATATTCTGTCCCTCTCATGTACAAACATGGGGTGAACAATACCAAAGAAATCAGTCTGATATGATATCACAACTCCTGCATCACAAAAGTATTGGCAAATGCACCAAATCAGATCAGAGTCTAAACTCAGACTGTGATAACTTAACACATTTCTTCCAGTGTTTCCATCAGTTACTTCGACACTTTGACATAGTTAGAAATCATCGCCTCTTCATCAGCTCCTCAGCTCTGGACAAGGAACCGTCCACTCAACACTTGTCAACTCACAGTAAATGTCTGTGAAGCAATAAGCCGAACTTGCTGTTTTGTTTTTCCCAGAATGGTTTCCAACTATCACCCAGCATGCCCTCCAAGAAACATGTCCTCACCTGTCTCAGAATTATTTAGATAAGACTAACTGTAATTTTGATTATCGCTGTGGGTGAGTAATGCAGTGTAGAGCCTGAAAAAAAGGTCACATATAATTATTGTAATTAATTATTGTCGCACTGTTGTGAGCAGTTGATTGAAAAGAAGCTACACAGGAAGACACTGAGGTACGTGCTGCGGTACTTTCACCAGTGGCCTAGATTAGGCAGGCTAGATCGGGTTTGGCATTTTGAAGTATGTCCTGTGTGTGTGTGTGTGTGTCTGTGTGCGTGCATGTATTTGTGTGTGTGTGTGTCTACACGCACACTTGCTGGGCACTACACCAGCTGTGCCAATGCAACACAAGGAAGAATCTGCTGCCAAAATGAGCTGTCTTCACAAAGAGCCAAAAATCACCCAGCACGCCACTGGGTACCCCCTTGCACATCCTCATGTGTGCGTATACACACATTCACACAGATACACATACACACACATATGCATCCATTGCACTCACTGAGGCAGATATGCAAAAGCCCATGTAATGAGGTATGATTTTGGTAGTGGACACAATTTACCACCTGAATTTTCATTTTTAAACTACTACCAATCTCTCTTCTGAATTATGTTACATGTGTGTGTGTTTGTGCGTGTGTCTGTGTGAGTGTATGTGCGTCCGTGTGCAAAGCCAAACAGCCAAGTACTCTCCGGTTTGATGGTTTTCTGTTATGACTCCATTATACTGATGGCTTTGGTTCTGTTCCAGGTTCTGGGTGTGTGTGTGTGTGTGTGTGTGTGTGTGTGTGTGTGCATGGGATGGCAGGAAAACACTGCCACTCCACAGCATCATTAAGGATTGTAGAAGCATCTCTGCAGAGCTTGGCTGTGACTCCTGAGACGGTCTCAGACTTCCTCATCATCTGCAGAAGTCCAACACCACCACAGTCACCACGTCACACGCAGAGCACACGACACTGCACCGGACCACTGACCGACAAAGACAACAGCATAGTAGGTGATGCCACATACTGACTCCACACTTTGTTTGCCTAAAAGATCTTCCTCTGTGAAGACAAGACGTTTGGATGCAATATTTTCTTTCTATTTTTGAGGTGCGAGTGGGAACGCTCTCTTCATACACTCTCAGTGCTACTAAAGGAACATAACAACAAAAACTGAAATACGCATGGACACTGAAAAATAGCCAACACTTTATATTTACTTTGTGAATTTATTAGTTATTTCTTGATTACATGGTAAGACATGGCAAATAATGGGTAGAAATACTGGGTTATATGTTGGACTAATTTTTGTCTTGGTAGCAGTGACTTTCTGGAGCCTTCTTATCTAAGGCTCATGAAGAAATCACATCTTACTCCTCAACTTATGAAACTATTTCTACGGTTCAATTTGTTACACTGAGTAATTTCAGTTTACACTGGTCTGTAACACACTGACAGAACAATGACCTACAACTACTAATGACCTACTTTCAGTACCATCTCCAAGCACCTTAAGAAATGACCACAAACACTGAACTGCAGAGTGATATCAAACCAGAACGATTATGGTACAGGATATAATATCAACTACCTAAAGTGAACATTTCCCTCCTAAAATACTCACTAAAACTGTCTTTATTTCACCTTTTAAAAATGTAAGAAACTTTGAAAAACTCTACTTCTTTTCTATTAATCTTTTCCTACCAGACCCACAGATTTAAGTCCCTTTGAAGCTGTTGTGAAACTCTGACACAAGTAATATGAAATTGTCTGTAACTCTAAATCTCATGGTTTCTTTTTTTCATGTTATACCAAAGCTACAGCTGCATCCTGGGTGCTAGTTGGAAAAGGAGGCGAGAGACAGAGTAAGTTATTGTGTGGTATTGCATGAGACATTTGCCCCCTTTTGTTAATTATTTTGGACAGTTGTGTGTTTGTCACTAATTTAAGTTCAAAAGGAGGGAAAGTATATACTCACCATGGAGCCATTTTGGCTATAACTCTGGCTCCTCCAGATTGCAGTTGCGCTAAAAATATTGCACATACACTGTTTACTTGTTTCTGTACATGTACAGTATGTTTTTGGTTGTTGCATAATAATATGTCTTTCTGTGCACACACAGGTCACTGTGCATGTGTGCCAGGATGCTTTGTCCCTGTTACACCAGGAAAGTCCAGTCACTGGGTGTCCGGCCATACTGTAAAAGAACAAAGGTTATGGAAAGGTTATATGACACTCTTTGGTCCTCTGGGGCCAAAAAAAAAAAAACAACTCAAGCACTAAACTTCTCTGCCTGCTGCTTAATTGCGAGCAAAACACAAATCAAAAAATGAGATCAAATATCCGTAAGCAAATCTGCAAACTCAGCCACCAACAGAACACAACACAACAGAGAAAAGGCACTATAATAAAAATCAAAACAAAATGTTCCCCAATCCATGACAGCCGCGGAGACAAATCCAATTATTTGTGTCTCATGTTGCAAATTTGTTCTAATGGTCGAAGTGAGAAAGTAAATAAACGCCTGCGAAGGGGAAACAAAAGAATGTGATTTCTAATTAACTTGAAAGAGGAACAGCAGGGCGACTTAGTAAACCCATCTTTCATCTGCTGCCTCAGACCACTCGTTTGTTTGTTGCACAATGTTGTCTTCAAGAGGGGCGGGAGGAAGAGTGTGTGTGGGGGGATAACGCTGTGCTGCTTCCCTCCAAATGAAATGTCAACAGATTTAACAGCACTGCGGAAGGAGCGCGGCGTTTTCCAGCGTTTTGTCGATTTTATTGTTCATTAAGCTTTGCTGCCGCCCATACCCCCGCACCCCCCCACCTAAATCTTCTTCCTCCTCCTCCTCTCCCACTTGTTCCGAGGCTTCATTTGCAGCATCTTGGCTTTGAAGATCACAAAAGGCTGAGGCAATAATTGGGTTTGTGCAATTACGGCAAGCTTAATGAGAGAATCCAGGAGTTTGTCTTGCCCCTATCTCCAACTCTCCACACTCCGCCATTAGGCCGGCAACTGTCTCTCTCTTTCCCACTTTCTCTGAAGCACGACAACGAAGGAAGATGTTATCACACATAAAGATGTGGTCAACACATTCATAACAAGTCACGCATAGACAAGGGCTGATTGATGGAGAGAGCAGATATGCTAATCATTAAGAGAAGAGCAAGACAAAGCAAAAGAGAGGAGAAAGTCAAAGTTAAAGAGATAAGTGTTTTGAGGACATTTAGGAGTTCAGGAAGACCAAACTAAAACCCAAAGTCTGGTCTTTAACTAGTCATTTACTTTTTTTTTTTTTTTTACTTTTTTATTTAGTGGAAGTCCAGTTATTCTTCTCTAGTCAAGATTATTTCTAAGAGCAAAACACAGCATGGAACAGTAACAGTAAAATGGCAACATGAGCAGAAGATTGATATCCAGAGTTTGTCAAAGTGGATTCACAGAAATAAAAACTTTTATCTTGTCTAATCTGTTGTGGTGTCATACTCCACCATGGAGACACGTAATCTACAGTGCGTTGGTTTGGTTCCTGTAATGCTTTGTTATTGCTTTCTTATGTGAATTCTCTAGCCAGTACTTTCTCCTGGATTCTTTCCACACACCTGTCCTTTGTGTCAAGCCAAATTTCATTTATTTTTTGATTTTATGCTGCTGTTTGCTAAAATACTAACTGTAGGTGTGAGCCATGAAACATTAAAAGTTTTTTGTCATGTAAAAGTGAACTCAGGACTCAGGTGCCTTGAAATTGTCTTTGTTGTGGCCCCTGATTCAGACCATTCTTGTTTGTTGAGTGTTACATGTTTTATGCAGTTTTATACAATTCATTCTGGTGGAGAATGGATATCTGAAAAACAAAGCTTTACAAAGGCACCTGCACTTTTGCAGGATGAGGATTTGGTCGTGCAGGACCAAGGCCCATCTTATCCCAACTGTAATCTCAACCATTAGAAGGCCTGACTCCTTGTAAAAGAGAAAACTACTAATAACTGACTCATTATACAGCACCACAACAGAAAGTCAGCAATATATAACACACTCATTAAGACAAACCAAGCCTTCAGCAAAGAACATTATGAATCTGTTTAAACCTGCAGTGCTGTGTCGACTGTAGAGGTGGAGTGTTGTAGGCCATATTACCAAATCATTACTCATTATCTAATAAGATATCTCACTTATTATGTAGTTGTAGGCAAAATAATGCATGTGTTGGATGTAAAATGAATAAAGAGATGGGATGGGATTTGTTTAAAAAAAAATCTGGTAATTTGATCCCACTGAGTTACATAATAAACACTCAGATAACAATCCCGTAATGCAATTATAGAAGTGCAAGATAAATTAATATTCGGAAGGAAGGTTTGTTTTGTTTATCAACCATATTTTCAATTTAGAGAATCAGTGAGAACTTTCTGAGACATCACATCACCGAAGGCTTTATTTAAAGTTACCTGTTATAGTATGAAAACAGGGTCCTGAGGGTGACAGTGGTATAAAAAACACAGATGTTCAACCAGCTGTTACTGAGCTAGGGGAAACATCTGTGGGTTGTGCGTGTGTCTGTGTTTGTGTGTGCAGTCACCAACCTGTATATCTGTGAGTTCCTTTGCTATTTGTGAAGTCATCTGTGAGTTTTTATCCTGACAGGGGATGTGCAAGTTCTTAAACACACAGAAACACACAGTGTTAATAATTTAATTTGATCTGTGAATCTAATTAAAAAGAAATAGCAGCCAAGGTTTTATGTTATCATGAAGCAGAATTAGAATTAGAACTAGATGACTAAATGGGAAGTTTGACTTCTTTTTTGGAAATATGCTTATTTTTTTATTTGATACAACTCTCACTATGAGATTGTTCAATATAAGACAGTCAAATTATCTTGGCATAAAGGAAATGGGGGGAAAACAGCTAGCCTGCCTCTGTTTGAAGGTAAGAAAATATGCATTCCACTAAAGGTCACAAATTAATTAGCTTGTGAGACACTATCCGAGAAGAAAATAGTCACAGAGATTATAGAGATTTTTTTCTGTTTTCATTTTTGGTCGGAGCCAGGGCAGCTCCTTCTCTCCAGTTTTTGCGCTGATCTGAACTATAGCCTTTAAATTTATTGCACAGATACTAATTGACTGATATCAACACTCTCATTTAACTATAGACAAGAAAGCAAGAGGCATATCTCCAAAAATGCTGAAATAGTCCTTTAATGTATGAAGAATATATAACATAAATATGCAATAGAATTGACACATCCGCTCTTCTTTCTTACCTCTCCCTGGTAAATAATGCGTCCTAAAGGGCAAATCATGCAGGCAGTGCCAGAGCCAAACATTTCTTTTACCCGCTGCTCTTTCAGAGCAGAGCACAGCTGGCCCATGGTCAGGTAGCGCTCTGTCACCTTAAACTCACCCTGAGAGAGGGAAAGAGCAGGGAGACGTGAAGAACTGATCAATGCATGCTGATCATTCTCATCAGCATTAATATACTGTATTATTGTTAATAAAAGTGAGTTTTAATTCTGCAAAGGGTCATCTGTGTGTGTCTTTCTCACCCATTTCTTGGTTAGTTCCAGGATGCTCTGTCGGGTTATACCTGGGAGGATGATGCCATCCAGAGGAGGAGTTGCGAGCTCCTCCTCTGAAAAACATAATAGATTATTTAATGCAAAAAATAAATATATAAAAGCTTGTGTCAAGGCAAAGAATGTGTCTTGCAGTGTAGTGAGGCTGTTCTGCCAGTAGAGGTCACATTTGTAAAATGCTTAAACAGAGATGCTTCTTTTTTGTAGGATTTTTTAGCACATGCCAAATAATTGATAGTTTCATTGCACATGTGGAAACAATTCTTCACATTTTCCACTAAAGAATATTACTGAGTGGTCTGTCTGTCTATCTGGCCAAGCGGGGCTCTGGTATTGATTACAACTCACCCCCTTCTTCATTGATCCAGTGCAGGAAGATGTTCATGGTTCCTGCCTCAGTGATCTGGTGGTCCTCTCCGTACAGCCATAGCACCTGCTGGCACCCATAATCCACTGCTTCATACTGGGCAAACAAAGAAGATCCGTAGTTCCTACAGGAATCAACAGCAGTAATTGCAATTAGTTACTTCAGTCAGTTACTGCCTACAATGTAAAAAAAAAAAAAAAAAAAACTACAATGCTGCAAATGTAATAGTGCAGGTAGATTAGATTTGTGTGAGGATGCAGAATATTTTTTGTGAACTGAATGTTCTGTGCCCTACACATACCTGTGTGCATGAATGAAGTATGAACAACATTGATATCCTCAATAACAAATGAAACTGAATTGATCGAGTGTAGCGCTTAGGGTTCTTCTGTCCTTCATGTTTCAGCGGCAAGTTTTGTGAGCTGAGTGCACACATGCACACAGTATGTGCCTACCCACCCTCCCATCTTGCAGTCTCCTGTTCCTCCTTTCCAGGCCCGTGTGTACTTTGGATCGGCCCACAAGGAGAGGGCCTCCGTCTCATTGAAGTAAGAGCCGACGAGAGACATGATCACATAAAGCAACGCACTGGATGGCTTCTTTACACCGAGTGAGGGCTGCCATGGACACAGTATTTGACATTTCATTCAATGTAATTCCAAAAACATATGATTGCAGCACTGAATGACCTTTGTTACCTCAGTGCTGATAAATGTTGGTCTAATGTACAGACTGGCTGAGCCTGAGTGAGGAACCCAGTCCTGGTCTATCGTTACCAGTCGCCTGATGCACTCAAGCAACTCTGACTGATCAAAAGCCTGAAAGAGGCAGAGGAAGACAAGAGTAATGAATTATTTGCTCTCACCTATTCTTTTATCAGTCTATCCAATTATCCATTCCATTCATCTCACAGGTAGACAAGCTCTTTTAGCAGAGTTGGCCATGCGGTTCATGTTGAGCATCGGTCTGAAAAGGCGCAGTTGGTTGTCATCCCCACGATACACCTTCAAGCCTTCAAACAGCTGGTGAGAAGAGAAGAGAAGATATTTATATTAGAAATTCTAAATGTATTTGTTATTATTATACACTGTGCATTTTATATTAACCTAGAGGAGGATTTCCTGACGATAGAACTGAGATTAAGACTGGAACCAGGATTTCAGAAATGCAAAATTTTTTTTTAAATGATTAATAATATAAATGTTCTCCTTCACAGATACTCCTCCACATATCAACAACTATTGAAGTAAGTGCAAAGTTACATATTCTTTCTACTCTTTCCAATGGTAATAAGATTTACATTCTAAACTAAATGTCTAAATAATATTTAAAAAACAGCTTCATTCTGCCAGGAATAACATCCTACTAGATAAAACACTAAATAATTTATTCATTTAGTAAAGCTTGTGTCATGAGTATCATATAACACTAGGCCTAAAAACACTTGAAAAAACCCAAAAATACTAACTATGTGTTAGGTTTTTAACTGTGAAATATAACTTCTCCCAGGCGTCGGATTGGAAGAATAAATAAATAACAACTGCACTGAATGTCAACATTATTGTGTATCTGCTTAAAATACTTGTAATATTAAAAGGTTATTGGACAAATAGGTTATACTTATATTTCTTAGGTTTTTGCCAGGCCTTAATTAAAATGTCATATTTTTACTTGCAGGTTGTGTAAGTAGATCTTCTACTGATACCATCATACAGGATTTTATTTCCCCCATCCTGAATCAAATCTAGACCCTGACATGACCATGATATACAACAGCATATTACATAAATTAATATTACTAAAGAAAGGTATAAAATGTTTGAATCATTCCAGGTCAGTGCACCTCTATGCCATAGTGTAGTGAAGAGCAGGCTGGGTGGAGTGACAGGTTCCCAAAGGGCTTGATGAGTGGAGCCTGCCAGCCCTCAGTCGCACTCCACTCTATGGTCAGCATGTGGTCAGTGAAGGCAGTCCCAAAGGAAAAAACATCTGGTTTGGTCATTAGAGTGGAGGACAGCTGGATAACCAGGTCAGCTGCCTGATAAAAAACACAGAGGAACAGTGTCATGTTGTAAATGAACCCGAATGTTTTAAACAAGAGTTCAGTCTGTATTAACCTTTTCATTTATGGAGCATCATGTGCACATTTCACATATCTCTGCCTAGCACCTTTATTACATATCATATTACTTAATTATAATTTTCATACCAAAGACACATTATTTCCATACTGTGTTTTTTTCATGCTGTATTTTTCCAGCCATGGCCTCTGAATGTGTATAATGCTGAGGAGTAATGTTAATGGTGTTGACTCAAAGATAAAAGTTAAAAGATTTTAAAAAATGGGAATAACCTTTATCCTGCCTCATCAATATAAAGAAAAAAACTATAATTTAGACAGAAACGAGCATCTAAGGCAGCATAAGAGAAGACCTAATGCTAAATGTTATATTCATCATAATTTATTACATCTTCCTGTTTGATTCTTGCTGTGCCATCTCTCCAGTCACTGTTTGTTCATACCTGCAACAATCTGGAGGTCAAAGGTCACTGCTAGAAACTGAATAGAGTAGCTCCACATTAGCTCTTGAAAAGGCTTAAGTGAAAGTCATCGAGTCTCTGACTCCATTGTGTCCCAATGCTACGGCTACAGTGCTAACAGGCTGAGAGAGCTGTGGGACATTTATCAAGAGCCGTGAGAAGAGACAGTTGGGAGTTCAGTCCTTTGCTGCTGATCTGTAAGACTGAGTTGTGATTCTTCGTGTCAGCCCAACATTTACTCAGTTACCTGTTCCAATTGGCTGGGATTAGATTGACCCTTTATCCCCTCCCTTCTTGTAAAGACGGGACCTTGCGCCATAATCCCAGATTATAGTGCAGGAAAGTGGCGAGCAACCACAGCACTGTGTGTTGTATTTGTGTTGCATTTTCTTCTTCTGTATTTTTTTTTCTCACAGTAAATTTGTCTGATGATGATGATGATTATCAGTGTTACTTCAAATGCCCAGCTACATAAAGACTTTTGGTTTTTAGCAGTTAACCCTTTCTGCTACATGTTGTGTAAAATATCCACTTGAACCTCATCTTCCTACAACCTTTTTTATGTTTTACATGATAACACAATAACACAGTAAGACTTATAGTCTATGAACAATGGTGTTTAGAATGAGCTATAATCCTTCACCATTACCTGCATCCACGAGTTCACACACAGTCCAGCCAATGTTTGGTTGGGATTAAGTGGCTATAAATATGTGCTGGGCTAAATACCCAACCATCTCCTGGTGTGTAGGAGAGCAGTGAAGGAAGTAAGAGGAAACATAGGGCTTCAGGTACACTCCTTTCAAAATTTCAGTCTATTTGTACAGTATCTTTTGAAGTATTAGTCTATTTGAGATGGTGCATGCCTCAGGCAGATTGTAGCAAGATAAACCACAAGATAAATTTACAATAACTAACTTTCAATGGAGACAAAAGGTGACCAAAAGCCAACACTTATCCTGGTGAGTGTGAGCATCTGCACGTCTATCTGTAATCTCTACCTGAGCCTGCTGTCTACTGTTCAGGCGTCCAGGGTCAGAAAACAAGCAAAGCTCCAGCTACTTAGCGTGAGCTGGAAAAGTGGATTCTGCTGAGCAGGCTGCACCAGGAGGAAGAGGAGGACAAACACCCGAGTGCACAGTGTCCTTCCTCCCTGAAAATGGTGACAACTTGGACATTATTCTGTTTCAAGGGAAGTTTAGGGGCTAAATCAATAGCCTCAGAAAAAGCTTTTTCAAGTTCACAGTTCACTTTTTCAAATGCTGGGATTTCTGATGGATTATTTGCTCATGTGTTTGTTGTCAGGACAAGAGCACTGTTGAATGACTGTGCCTCTCGAGGCCCTTCAGTGCTGCTCTCAGCAGCATGAGGACAAGAGGCAGTGCTGGAGTATATTCTGTGTGGAGCAGCAGGGGGGATTTTTGAGGGTCAGGAAGCCAAGGAATCATCAAGATGCTGCAGCTGGAGCAGCTACTGAGGGTGGGTGCTGTTAAATCAAAATGTAGAGACTGGTGTTTACCAACATCTATTGAAGCTTTGCATACCACCCATTCAAACCAAACACCCACAACACATTAAAACAGCTTGTTTCCTTACCTTAAAGCTTGGCATGCTGTTGTCAGCCATTGGAGTGGTAGACAGGTCGCTGCTTCCCTGCAGCAGGGATGACAATGAAAATAGACCTTGAATTGAACCTATACTTATATATACTTCTTCTTCTTCAGGAAAGCTTACAAATATGTACATATACAAAAACAGTAGTAGCATTGCATGAGAAAAGTGTTACAGGAACGCACAACCTGCTGGACAGGATTAAAAAATAGTCGAACCAGCTTTTATCAGACTGAGCAATGAGTCCTTTTCTCACTGATTTACATGATTTACATTATTCATGAAGTCACTTGAGTCACATCGTATTTTGTTAGGACATGCTGCATCTACACAACAGCTGTGGAGACCAAACATGTCCTCAATGAGTTTGACTGATGGGCATAGAAATCATTTCGTTAGAAATGTTCACATGTATGTCTTTTTTTTTTTTATTGATAATATAAATTACAGTGGCCACACAACTGTATACAAACTATTGTATTTACCAACACATTGTATGATTAAATCCATATTGTATCATTTATTAAATACGTTTTTAAATGCAGGTTTTCTGATAGAATTACTGTGAGTCATTGGCCTTTAAAGACATTTACACGTATGTTGACGCACTTAATAGATACTATACACGTTGACTGCTTTAGTAGGCCACAGGCTATTAATCTTAATATTGTGTACTTACTCTCACTGCCAGATTAAAGCACAGTCTGCGACACCAACATGTAGCCCCAACATTCACGTTAGTGGTGCAGTGGTTCTCTGGGAGGACACGTTACCTTCAGAGCAGGAGACGTCTGGCCCATGGGTGGCTGTGATGAAAATGAAACCGGCTCTGCACCTTCAAATTCTCCGGGTTAAACCGCTTACTGATTGCTCAGGTTGAAGCCAGTCCCATAACTGTGTTACTGTGACAACTAAAATCCAAATGAGCCCGTCAGTTGGCGCAGTTATCGTTGTGGATTTCTTTCTTTCTTTTTTTTTTTTTTTTTTTTTTGTCCTTATTTGTGTTTTTGCTTTATTTTATCCACATTTATTCTAGTTTTTGAACTTTCTCCCTGTCTGTGTTGAGGGGTTGTTCACTTTCTTTATTCTAATATATCAGACTTATAACCAATAAAACTCACCACAGCAGACGTGTGAGGCCGTGCTGTCCCCCGCTGTTGTGCTGGGTGTTGTGTCGGCCTCGAGCCTCAGGGAGGTGGTGCTGCCCCATCTTTACCGCCAGACCACCCACTGACGTCTTAACTCTTTGGGTCTCGAGCGCTTTGAACTACCTGTGCGCGTGCTCTGTGGTTGTAACTGACCACCAAACATTTCGTCGCGGACATTTGCTCGTACAAGCTTTACACGGCAACAACAACAACAAAGAAACACAGGTTCTGCTAATAGACAGAGGCTATTTGAGAGAGTAACACAGAAGGTGAGTCTTTATTTAATTTAATTTTTTTAGAAGTGGTGGTCAGGTGTTTGTAAGGATTTATATCGCAAATTGAGATAATCCTGTGGTCCGTTTGTTCTAGCTGTATCTAGTTTAATAAATCAATTGTACCTTATTCTGCCATTTTTCTGTAGTGGACTCAGTTGTAATATTCAATTTCAACCTGTTACTTGAACTGCTAGGGGTTATATCTGAGAAAATGTATTTTTTATTTCTTGAAATAACTGATATTCTTTTATAAAGTCCGACAGCAAACTCTTGAATTAATTAGCTTGTCTGCACACCTGGACCCTAAGTATGCGGTGCTTTGAATTTAATCTCTTTAATCTTTTCATACTGAGAATCCTGAATTTAAAATCAGAAAACTTGTGGCCAGGTTTGCATGTATGGCCATTTCTGTGGACAACTTGGGTCCGTTACTAACAGTTTGTGTGCTTTGGTACTGTTTTTTTTTTTTTTTTTTTTTTTCATCTTCTTGGTCCTTCATTTCCTCTGTTTGTTCTACAGCTCTTAGCATAAAAACGACTGTCTATGGTAGCTACTGAATCTTGGGAGTAACTATTTGGTATTAGGTGGTTTTTATCCTCCCACAGGCTTTGGCTCTGTCTCTGTATCAGCTTCTATTATTCTCTGTATACCAGACAAACTACAGCTCTACCTGCTCACTTCCTTCCTCTATCATTTAAATTAGTCCAACCAGGGAAATCGGCCCTAAACAGACTCAATATCCCACTTCTCCAGGACACTGTGGTGTTTATTGTGTACTCTTGGTCATCTACCACTAGGATAACCATAGCCTACTAAGTATGTTAATGTATTTGTTGTTTTGTTTTGTTTATGTCTCATTTTTCAACTATTAACTTAATATTTTCTGTTTGTCTCTCCCCAGACTTCAGCCTCTCCTCTAGCCAGGAAGCCAGCACTTAAGTGCTCCAATCAGCAGCATGGACTATTACACGCCCCAGCCAAATCGTCGGCACAACCCTGTGGACAGCATCTGCCGCAAACTGCAGACCATTCAGTGGCGCGGTGACCGAGAACCCAATTCGCCTTTCCAGATTCCCAAGCTTTCCTCGAGCAGTTACGACAGCCCCCAGTGTGGCCTCAGGCACAACCTAGAAGCCATCCTGAAGAAAGGGGCTGTCCACAGAGACGAAGGGGAGAGGGGGAAGGAGAGGGTGAAGGAGAAGGAGAAAGGGAGAGGGATGGGGATGCCAAGCTCTGCAGCCTCCCAAAGAAGAAGCCTGGGTCCCTCTGTCCCTCTGGCCACACCATCCACCCCTGCTACGCCAACTAATATTACATACACCATCACGAGCACTCTAGGTGAGAGGAGAGGCGCAGATGGGAGCGATTTAAGACAAATTAAGACATGGCAGAGGTATTGTTCAACACCCACTGGCCAGTCCAAAGACTCCCCTTACTTTACATTCACACGAGGACCTCAGTCAGTGCAGCCTGAGAGCGAGAAGCCAAGAAGGAGCCCACCTCTGTCCCGTACCTTCACCCCAAGTAACAGCACCCTCTCCTACAACCTCAACTTCTGCTCCACGGACACAACAAACTTGACAGAGTGCGAGTTACCATACCCAGCCCTCGTTGTGAAAAGACTGTCCATGGGAGATGGAGGTAGGGAGGATGTGCAGGTTGTCGTTGGAGCAAACACAAAATAGATTGACTAAACTCAATGTCCACTGTTTTTCCAGGGATTTCAGCCACATCTCATGCCATTCTTCAGCAGATGGAGTTTTTCTGTTTGCTGAGCAAACTTTATGTACTGATAGGAAATGTGAGGTGCGATTGAAAACTGTGAAAAACACTTGTAAGAGGACCTTAGATTAGGATTTTACTTTGTGCAACTAATGTGTCTGGTGTGAACCCTGGGTTAGTGGCACTAGAGAGAAAAATACTCATACTCTTGAAATACTGAGTACATAAGTTTTAGGTTGTAGCAAACATTTTCCCATAGGCTTCGCAGCTCTGGGACTCTAAGCACCAGCCCACCTGTATTTATATTTAGCATTGATAAGGGCTGAACAGTCAAGTCTGCCCTGTTGTAGAGTCAGTTTTCTGTCAAAATTTGAATAGTTCAAATAGTTCTTGTTTAGTTCTTGCATGTACCACATTCCTAAATTAAAATGAAATCGCCACATTGCATTAAGATGAGGTTGTGATCCAGCATAAGGAAGATGAGTAGAACTGGGATTAATTCTTACTGACTCAGTCTTTCTTCTCTCTATTTCATATTTTGTTTTGGCTGGTAGTGAGGCTGCAATTTTTAAGACCTTGGTTTAATTATTTTGTTTTTTATGCACTAGAATAAAAATATTAGTATCTCCAAACTGCCTTATGCAACTTTTGTAATGGTTGCTGTGCCTGAAGGAGAAAGTATCATGTGCTCCCTTCGCAATTCAATGCTCTCTCTGTGTGTGTGTGTGTGTGTGTGTGTGTGTGTGTGTGTGTGTGTGTGTTGCATATTCATATTCAGGAAGCTCAGTGGCCTCTGAGAACAGGAAGGAGAATATGGCAGAAATCAGTCTCATCTGTGAGGAGAATCTGCTCGATACCATCTTCCATGCCTGTGATACTCAGCGTCGAGGTACATGCATGCGCATACACACACACACACACACACACACACAGTAGTAGGAGTATTGAGAGTGCTCTAGAAAGCCGTATGCAGCAGCCTAATAATGAATTATACCTTGTCATCAAGGATACTATGCTAGTGTTTTTCTGTGTGGATGTAATTTCCTCAGTTTCCAACAGTCACACAGTCTCAGTGTTGTCTTCTGTTTGTGCCTCCTGGCTTGGGCCAACACAAGATCCTTAAAATTTTCTCATCTGCTGTGCAGGAGCTTCTATGTTTTATTTTTTCTTGACTTCTGGAATGAACCATCTTATGCAGCAGAGGTATGGGATACAGAATCTTAAAAGAAGTAGGCAGGACAGGTGTTTTTTCATTTGTTTATTTTTTTTTGCCTCATTTTCAAAAAATTTCTTCCACCATTTTTGAAGAAAACTCCTGCCATTTGTGTCCATTTATTTTTACCCTGGATTTAATTGCATCCTAGGTTGTCGTCTCTTCAGTTGTTTGCACTCTTCAGTTGATTGGTCCAGGTTTTTCTCATTAGGTCTATGATTTTTCATAAAGGTTATTGAAAAATTAAATTAAGTAGGTCCTCAGCTAAAATGAGATCTAGCAATAACTGGGCTAATTGAAGTGTTTTAAATCAATTTGAGCATGGTGAAGTCAGGAAATACAGCTAATTTCTGTCTAATCCAACTTAATGTTAGATTCTGATACTGAACAGTTTTGGAGTGTTGTATAAATGTGAAAATAATATATGCACTATTTCAAATTATTGTTTGCGCTTGAGTCAGAAATACACTTATTAATGTTATTGAATGTATTATGTGTCCAAGCTGAAATATAGTCTACAGTTTAGAGCACTGTTTTAATAACTAAAGGCTGCAAACCCAACCAAATGCAGGAAAGTCAACTGTAATTCTCACTGTCACTATGGTTACTGCTTTTGCTGCCTACACCTATAACCCACATCTGAAGTCACAATGTCTCAGAATTGTCCGGTTGTGTCCCCCCAAGATTTGGGAGAAAAATAAAAAGAAATAAATAGACAAATAGAAAAGTAAAACTAAATCTGATCCATCATAAAATTGTCTATACGTCTCATCTTCCAGGTAAAGTATATGTTTCTCACATTGTGGACTACCTGCGACACACCACGAGTCGCAGCTCTGAAGACAGCGGACTGGAGGAGCTTTGCAACATGCTGGATCCGGAGCACAAAGATGTCTCCATAGACCTAGACACCTACCATGCTGTCATGCGGGAGTGGATTGATGACTGCCGTAACAATGGGTAAAGGCAGACATGCAAAATAAATTTATGTAGGAATGAGAATACTCTGGGTGTTTGTAAATGTCTGCAGGTTGGAATTAGTTTTGAAAGGAAAAAAATTCAAATATTATTTATATGTGTTTAGTATAATAGACTTAATGATTAAGGTTTGGTGTCGTGTTGAGTGGACATCCTGAAACATCTGAGGTCTGAGCTTTTATCAGCTGAAGTGGCCTTTGGCAAGACTTTGAAACCAGGTTCAGCAGTGGCCTCATGCTGAGACCTCTCTGTATGTGGAGAGATGAAAAAATAAAAATCTCTTTAAAACCATCCGTATCATAAATCAATACTAGGTTTATTGCTGGATAAGAAATACTTTCTGTTGACACTCGGCGTGTCCTGGTCATGTTGTGTCTTGTGAGAGTACCTACTTTAATTCAGATCTGTTAGTTTGTGTTATCAAAGTGTTTCTGGGCCAGATTGTCACATATTTACCATTTCCTAACACACATTTGGAGTTGCCTGAGTTTCCAACCTCTTTAACTTAGCGTGAAAATGAGAGGACACATTGCACCTTCTCTATTGGTCCTGTACTTTCTGTTTAGCCTAGAGTTGTGTGGGTGATTAATGCATCAGATGAGAAATTATTGGTGATCGTTTTTTCTCATAGTTATGTGTGTCTTAAGTCGCAGAGGCAGTTTTGTATCTTTCTCGCACGGCCCTTTGCCCTCTGTCCTTTGTGCTCTGTCAGGTCTATGTTGAATGCATTTGATACCACCAGTCTAGTTTGATGCAGCAGTGGAGAAATTGCCCAAATTGTAGGGTTAAAATTGAAAGTCAAAATGTTTATTAATACTACATATAAATGAAGACTTTCTGTCTTGTCCATTTTTTATGATGATGTGTCTTGGTTGTGAATGGGCCAAAGCAGCCAACCACACACCAGTATAACTTTGAAATGAATAAGGAATGTGCACCACAGAGCGAGCTCTTTGCAGTACAGCCAGGGCGCTCAGTGTGCCAGGCACCAAATATTAGAGAGTCCAGGAGCAACACCTTAGTGGTATGACAGGTTCGGGCAACGATTATGAAAATAACCAGTGTTGAACGTTTTGATGATTGATTTCTGTTTTATTTCAGGGAGGAGCCAACAGATGACATCACTCAAGACTCGGTCAAACTCAGAGACAGCCTGTCTGGTTAGTGTACAATGTAAACACTCACATACTTTTCATTTCCTTTGTGTTGCACACATGTCTAATTTTGATAAACTTGCTTTAGTAATGTGTTTTGTTTTGGATCTGCGTGTGTTTTAGCCAAGCGGTCCATGCTGCTCAATATGACTTCAGGAAGCTTGGAGGCCTTTGGAGGGGAGGCATCCAGAGCAGAATTGTAAGTGATGTGTGTGAAATAGTGATGTAAATGGGCCATACCACGACCTTGCATCTGTTTGCAAGTATTACCACCCATGCAGGTCTTTGTTCTATAATTTGTGTTATGCCTATGTTTTTGTTTTTTTCCCCTCTCAGCGAAACGTCAGAGCTGGTGTATTGTGTTGCTGACCTTCAGATGGGTAACCAAAAACTCCAAGAGGAGGTGAGGAAGCTGAAGCAGGTAGTGGAGGGCATGGAGGACAGCAACCAGAAGCTGGCAGAAGAGAATGAGGAGCTACGCAACCAGGCCAGGGTGTAAGAAGCTTGCGCATATACTGCAGATTTATTGTAGCACACTGTGGTTTGTTGACTTCCATCTATGTTTGTTCTGTTGCACAGTAATCAGCAGCTAGCCCAGAAGGAGAAGATGCTGAAGGAGGAGGTGGAGGAGATGAAGGCTACTTTGAGCTGTACAGAGGAAGGCAGAGCTCGCGCCTCCGCACACAGCAAACATGTGGTCAGTTGAAATCGGGCAGCACATAGAGGAAAAGTACTTTCTGCTCACGTGCTAGGAGATGGCGTGTCTGTTGTTTTGTTACAAGGGTTTATTCTTAGTCTGTGTGCTGACTGATGCAGCTGAAATGTACCGTATTGTAGAACACAAGTCATAGCATCAGCTGTTATTGACCCCATTTGAATTCAAATGAAAATTATTCTTGTGCATTTTAATCAGTTTGAAGCTCTGACATTTTAACTCGCACTGCTTCTTATGACTGAAAAGTAGAACCATGTCTTTTTTCTTATATATTGCATTTCAGTATTTTTTTTAAGCAATCAAGTCTTCTTCAAAAACAAATTGGGCATTTGAAATTCTGACAGATGAAGTTAGGTAGAAGGTAAACAGTTGTATACGTAACAATGTTTAAATAAGGACAATGTGTGGCACCTTCAGAAAAATGGTGCAAGCTTTGAACAAAGCCCTCAGTCACAGTCCACATCCCAAATTATATTTAAATTTTAAATTAAAGTCCTCATATTCAACATCACATGCATTTAAAATTTCCTCCTCTTTAGGTATTTGGTAGGTTGGTATTATATTTTAAATGAGAATGTGTCTCCATAGATGCTATTGATGGATTTTTTTTCTTTTTAGGAGCGAGAGAACCAGAGTCTCATTGCCAAGATTGCCTCTCTTCAGGAAGAGGTACTTCACTCTGTGAAGATGACTTTTGTCAAAGCACTTGACACCGAAATCAATGGCCTGACTTCAGAAGCATCAGAAGCTCTTAACTATTCATAGATCGCTAACGGAGAGTATATGGTTGCAAGTTTGTCCATGAAAGGATGTTAACGGGTGTCCTCTCTCCTCTGATGGCTCCTCAGAACTTCAAGGTCACCATGGAGACAGACGAGCTTCAGAGGAGAATAGCGGAGCTGTGTGACATTAACGCTGACCTTCAGGTACCTTTTTTATTATCTGTGCAAACTCATTTTTTTAGTGTATATCTGCCTTCCTTCCTCACCAAATGACCTATCCATTGTAGATCTCTCACATACCATTGATGGTGCTGCTGTCTCATTGTGCTTCTGTTATATTGTTATGTAACTGTATTTTCCTTGGCCTCAGGTGCAAATTCACTCTTTTGATGCTGTCGTTGGTGAAAAGGAAGCTGTGATACTTGAGGTCAGTGCCTGATTTAGTTTTTATTATCCATTTTACTTTCACTGTAAAACTTTTTTCATTTGTGGCATTTGTCTCTGATCATTCATTACGTAAAATAACTTAGAGCTTGTCCTGTTTTCCATTTATTGGTGAAACTCAAACTATCTTTCATTTTACAGAAAAATAGACAGATAGATGAGCTAAAGGCAGCAGTGGAGGAATACTCTTCCATCACAGAGGTTAGTTTGTTGAATTTTACATCAAGTCATGACTTCAACTTCTATGCATCAATGGCTCCTATTAGTTTCTCAGAGGTGCCCTTTCACTGCTTTCATATATTCCTTATTTCTAGGCTTGTTTTTGTATCATGCCATTGCAGCCATTTTACATGCTGCTTATAAACCATTTCACCAGTTTACTTCAACTGCTTTTTCATTAGAAGTGGGTTCTCGCTGATTTCCTGTGCACAGCAGTAAAAAATAGATTAATTAATTAATTAATTAATTAATAATTACATTTGTGAAAAGTCACAGAGGCCATTATCAATTGTCTCAAGTTTTTACAAAATGGTAACTAAAATGACATTGACTATGAACTTTAGGGTTGTAAGGTAGCAGTCTGCTTTCAGTGTGGTGTTAGTTTGGTTGTGAAGACTATAGGAATTGAATCACCTGCTGTCCTTCCACACTCAGCTCACAGCTTTGTTGTGGTGAAAGAGTTTGCTTGGTCTCTAAACATCTAATGGGACAGATTGAGTCATGGTCGGTTCCTCTGTTGATTCCAGCTACTGAGAGCAGACAAGAGCAAGCTGGAAAACCAGATGCAGATGATGCATCCAGACCTGGCTGGGTAAGTAAACCAAGAATGACCTGTGTGTGGAAGGGTTTCAGATGTTGGCATTGCAGGTTCAGGCACTATTAAAGAAGTAGACATTACCCCCTTTTTTTTTTTTTTTTTTTTTTTTTTAAGAAATATGTCCTTGACCACCTTTTCTAATTAATGCATTTAACTTGTATACACCTTACCTCTCACAGGGGTGGCCTGTCCCTGTCGGTGGCCTATAGGTTAAACCAGAGCACCTCAGGATCCCTACAGACAGAACTGGCTCTGGCTCAATCACCACTGGAGGTCAGCACTCCCCTACTCTGGCTGTTTTCATTTCCTCAACTTTCCATTTCCCCTATCTCTTATATATCTGTTTCTTCTTCTCTCATTTTGTCTTACATTCTGACATGCATACTCATGGTCCCTGGTCCTTTGGTATTTTATTCCTGACAGAGAATTCATGGCTGTGGCAGCTCCTGAACATCTTCCTTGTAGTAGCCATATGGCTACCCATTTAAATCTAAATGCATGCTACACAGAAACACCATATTCACACGGAACAACCACTCCAGCTGACAGAGATTGTTGTGAATATGTTATGTAATCTCAGTTATAGTGCCCTTGATACCAACCACTATTCTGAGAATTTTTTTTGCCTACAGGCAGGTGATTAATCTCTGAAGAGTTTTCCTCCACAAGCTGTAGGCTTTCCTACATATTCTGCACACAATACAAAGCACTGTCTGAACATTAGCTGCTGTTTTTCACATGCTATGTATGTGTCCTCGGTCTCTGCAATAGATAGACTGATGGTAACGGCTTTAAGTATCTTTTGCTTACTCGTGTAGATGTGCTGCTGTTGTCTCTCACAGGCTCCCCATGGAGTTGACCATTTGTCCACTACTATGAGCTTTGCCTCTCCACTGGATGAGACACTGGACAGGGAGGTGTTGCTGATGCTGCAGGGACCCAATCCTGAACACATGGCTCTGGAGTTTAAGAGCCTGTTGAACAAACTGGTAACCAATTTTAATGACTTTGATGACTGGGGTCAGCCATGACTTGACCTGGGACTTTAGATTGTTGACTAGTGGACAATCATCTATAAAAAAAAAAAAAAAAAAAAAGTCTCATTGTTTTCTTGTATAAAGTGTTTTATGTTACATTTGAGATGTAAATTAATCTCGAACTTCTATATTTCACACTGTCCCAATCAGCACAAAACCAGCAGTTGCATTTTTTCTAAAAAATAATTTTGTTACAAAAACTAACATTTAAAAAGTTTAAATTGAAATGTCAATTGTTGTCAAACTGTTTGCAAGCAATTAAATGTGTGTTAAATGTGCTTAGCTCCTTTCTGTAACATTAGCTACAGCCTGCTAAAAAAAAAAGACAACATAAGTTAGCTTGAACCACAACGTTGTTACTGTTGAGAAATGCCAGATCTTTGTCTCGCTTGACTTGACTTGAACTTTTCTGTGCAGTAAAGTGTCAGTCAACTTTCATCTAGGCACATTTACTCTCTAATCTCTAACTCTAATCGTATCACATTAGCTTTATGTAAGCATGTAGTACATGTAAATATCTTGCTTTTCTGAATCATCTTTATGTCTCTCAGAAAAGGGATTTCAGGGACGAAACAGACTCTGTCTTATCTACAGTCAGAGGCTTGTTGGATAACCTCACACAGCCAGAGGGGAACACAGACACCTGTCTTCAGGTCAGATATTCATACACTTTCATACACACATTAAGTTTTTTTATGTTGAGTCCATCCATCATAGTAATTGTAAAAATGAGCAGATGTGCAGTCTTTTAGTCCCTGTGGGTATTATTGTGTGTTTGCATACCAAATGCCTACAGGCTGATTTAAAAGGGCAGTGTCAGTACTTTTTTTAAATTAAACACAAAATTATATAATGTGATCTCTATTTTCCTTTCCTTCCACCTGTTGCACTCTTTCTATCACTGTCTATCTGCTCTTTCTCTCCTTCCCACCCACTATCTCTCCTCTCTAGAGATCTCTCACTTATATAACTGTCCAACAGGCCCCATCCAAGCAGAGCTGTTGAGTCAGTGTGTTGTACCATGAACACAACCCACTCCCCTCCTCCCTCACTCTGACTTTCTGTATCTCTCTGTCTCTCTCGCTCTTTCTCTCGTTCCCCCCTCCTCCTGCATTGTTGCCACTCTGCATTCATTAGCCACGTACTGCCATACAGCAGTAAACATACCAAATGAGACAGGAATCATTAGTGGAGCAGAGCTGTACTAGTACATGTCTGTCTACTGTTGGTTCTTCAGTGTGCTGGCTGACAAGATTTTGTCAGTAAGGTGTCAGAACTTTTTGGAGGCGTAAAAGACACCCAGCTATTTAGGCTGTGCAAAAGCCTGCATCCGTTCATCCAAGCGAGAGGCTGACCCCTTGGCCTTGTCTTCCCACAGACGGTGCAGGCCGAGCTGGACACGAGGAGGGCAGACTGGGCCCTCAGCCTGGACCAACTGGCCCAATACACAGACTCCCTGGAGAAGGAGCTGATCAAAATGGCCAGTAACATGAGGAGGTCCCGCACTGAGATCCTCCACCTCTCAGTCAGGTGAGAAGATTTTTGTCATCTGTACTTGTATTTGTGGCTGTGCGTGTGTGTGTGAAAAGAGGTGGGCAGTCAGAAATGTGTGAGCTGCTGAACACTGAAATGAGTGAGGTTGTTATGAGAGCAAAGGAAGATGAAAGTGAAATACCAGAGGAAGATGGAAGAGAATAGCACTACACTGAATCTTGTGTTGGCTAATTAAAGACAACTTGACTTCAAGGTAGGAGAACATTTCTTGGAGGCGGGGTTTCTCTTTGCAGCCGTGATCTCATTGGTTGAATTAAACCGGAGTAGGCAGTGCTAAAGAATATTTTGGCTAAGTAAGGTAATACTGGCACCACTGAAGAAAACATTAGTAACAGAGTCAGAAGCTGCTTAAATCTAGCAACATCATTATGAACTGATAAACTGCAGACTAAACATGAGCTATCTAGATCAGCTAGTTGGTCCATACAAGTCTGTAGCTGTTTCTATAAGCCTGTTAGGAAGCCCTTCAGAGCTTCCAGGATCTTAAATGCTATATGATCCTGAATAAATAAATAAATAAAAACTTACTTGGCGAATATAATAAGGATTTTATTTTTACATTTCTTCCATAGAGGAGCTCTGTCTTTCAGCAGTTCATATTTATAAAACTTTATCAGTCTCCATAAATAATGACACTGAATATCAGGCTTGTGCAAGCATCTCTGAGGTGGGTAGCCCTGCTTTCCAGTGCTCTGTCTCAGTTGGCTAGTCAGTTGTACTGAGTGGTGGAAAGATGTGTCAATCATCCTGACCTCAATGACCTCAAAGGGCCCACCTCACGAGTTTTAGGTTTGGGCCATTTCTGGACTTCAATCTGACTGTGTGTGGATAGGTTTTCCTTGTGCTCTGTGTGTCTTTGTTGTGTGTGTTCATGGAGACGGACATCCCCTTCAGATATATAACAGCTAGTGTGGTACAGTATCAGACCAGAGAGGGAGAACTGGTCAGGCTGTCCAGCTGGGATTTACTGGTGCTCAGTTGACTGGGTGAACTCAGGAGCTTCAATATTGTATGGGAGAAAAAACTGAACTGAAACTGAAGAGGGCCCATTGTAGGTACAGCATCTAAGACAACATCTAAGAAACTGAAGTGAAGGAATCGTTACTGGGCCAGTCGGAGAACTGGCGCTGGTCACCCTGGGCAACAGAATGGGACACTGCATGGGCCTGCGGATTGGGTACAGTATGTCCACTGTGCTGTCTTGCAGGATCTCTGTGCATGTGTCCTTCTCACTCTATGGACAGTTAAGACTGCATTGATAATTTGCATAATTCTTCCACATTTTTCTTGTTTAAACAAATAATCTGTCAGCTTGTCTTAAGTACTTAGATTGTGTATCATCATATGCAGGGTGCAGGAGCAGGAGAACCAGAAGCGACAGATGTGTGAGGAGCTGGAGCAGCTTAAGACACCCCAAGACAGCAGAGAGGCCTCGTGCCAGACACCTGCACCAGAGGAAGAGGTTAGAGACAATGGAAGGAAGTGGGTTTAAATCTACAATGCTATACTTAATACAGGCAACCACGTGGTGCCACACACCATTTTCATAAATGTTCGCTGGATTGAAAAAAGTCAAATCAGGTTTTTAATACATTCAATTTTAATAATTACTGTGTATATGTTTGTGTATGTATTAACATTCAGTTATCACTTTTAAAAAAGATGATGATTTGGTTTGCTTAGTGAGCAGTGCCAGCGCTCACACTGTATTCAGACAGATGGAGTATCTGGTAGAAGTGTGTGTGTGTGTGTGTTGCGACCACGCACAGCTCCTCACACAAAATGCACTAGCACATGCTTGAACATTTCCATTACAGCACCATTGTTTTTACTGGAAAACATAATGAGCCTTGTACTGAGGTGGACAGATCTGCAAACAGTAGCTAGGTTTTCCTTAACAAATAATGCAGCTCTCACATTGAAGTGGTTTATTCAGTATAGCTCTGGACTAGGAAAAAAAAAAAACCATTGTTGAACTAAAATTATTTAAGTTTTATTTATTTATTTTATATTTTTGTGACCATTTTTTTTAAATAGTGGTTTTTACTGTGACATAGTTGTTATAGTTGGGCAGGATTTTTACCATCTCACCCATGCATTTGTTTTGTCAGACCTTTTCTTTGTGTTCTTTTTTTAGACTGGGGAGGGGGACTTGGACTGGGATGAGGAGTTTGCCCTCCAAGACTTCCTGAAGAATGAGCTAGCAGAGAGAAATTGCCGGGTGCAGGATGGGCAAACGGCCAGCAGGCCTGAGGATACGGTGGATAAATTAACAGACAAAGGTGAAGAGGAGGACGGGGAAGAGAAGTGGATGGTAGTGGATACAGCAGGAGAGGGAGAGGTCAGAGACACGTCAACTCCGCTGTCTGCCGTCTCTGGGGAGGCCCAGGCTCGGAAGGGTCCAGTGGGAGTGAGTCAAGGTGAGTGTGGACACCAAGATGGATGTAACAATCAGCTCACACCAACATCTCAACACTTGAACCACTAAGCCACTATTATAACTTTTTTTGTCTTTAAACAGATTAAATGTTCTGTATTATCTCAAAGGGGTATTCTTGAGCCTTTAATATTCAGTATGGAGCAGAATTAGCTCAGACATTTTAAAGCAAAGCCAAATACGGCTAAATATAGTTTAATATTTTTCTAGCCCTGTTTTGACCCCTGTGCTCACCATGTTCCCAGCTCTGGATCAAAGTCAGTAGGATTAGCAGCAAAAATAAGCCTTGAGCTAGCCTCATGCCACAAGAATGTAAGATAATACATCCAGGGTCCTTTTACCAGGATAATATGGAAACAATATTTTGAATGTGAAACAGTTGACAAACATTTCCTAAACTTCATTATTATTGAAACACCTTTTTTACAGTAACAGTTTTCTGTGCTGAGATTTTTTTTTTTTTCTTCCAAGTTTTACATCGAATAATTTTTCTGTCACTATATTATCTTATTGAGACATGTGGCTGTAGTAGAAAAGCAAGCTATAATTTTTATCCACATTCTAGATTAGATAAGCATTTGTTATTGGTCATGACTGCCTCTGCTAATCAGACTGCTAATCAGTGGGGACTGGAGAAATGTAGATTAATGGTACTTGTTACTGTCAGCAGCTATATTTCAGTTGTTTTCTTGCCCCCTTAAATTCCTATTGTCAAGCAGAAAAGCCCAGTTTTTAATTAATGGCCTCTTGGTGCATCAGGCTGCAGGTTTCACAAAGTCCTTCAAGGGATAATTGTGTTGGTGAACAACAGTTTACAGGCACCATTATTGTCTTTGAGTGTTGATTTGTCTCTGTGTGTGTGTATGAGAGAGTGGATTATCCCCCTTTAATCCATAGGAGTCACAGGGCACTCAGCCACCCTTGAAGCACAAGTACAGTACACACACTCACTGTCTGTAAGGATACACACACTCAGAGGCCCTTGGAAGTAGACCCCTGCCTTCTATGGTTGTTGTGGCCCTGGGCTTCTAAAGGTTGTGTGTGAGTGTGAGAGTGAGTGTGTCTGGTCCACACAATATGTGAAATCCTCTCTTCCTCAAGGTCCTTCTATGGCCAGGTGTAAGACCAGTCCCAGTCCATGAAGTGAGCTCAGTAATCCCCCATTCCTCTGCCTGCATGAGTGGCTGGCAGGCAGAGAGAAAGAAAACGAGAGTGCAAATGTGGTCATTAATGCCACCTTAGCCATGCATGGTATTTTAACCCCTCTGCCCCTCCCTCAGCACAATGCCTTGTATAATAGACAATCTGACCTTTTACGGTAAAAGGTGGGGTTTTTCTTTTTGGGTGTCTATTAACCCCTGTAGATGAATGATACAAGAGTCTGGGTTTTTAAAGAACAGCTTCTTTGTTTTGTTCTTTTTTCCAAAGCTTCATGTTTCCTGCATTCATTTCTTGCTGTCTTTTTTAAAAATTTATTATTCTCCTTTTCTTCCTCATTTTCTGACACAGACACTGCAGCAAGCACTGAGTTAGAGCCAGAGGTGAACCCTGAATCCTTACAGGTAAATTGAACTGTGAAATGTTCCTTTCATGGGATAAGGAGTGTATGTATAATATAAGATGCTCACAATGTCTTGTAGCCTTTCTGTGTTAACTTATCACTCTATATTTTCCTTAATATTTTACTACACATCGGCCTATTAAATAAAAGTTCTATTGCCTTAAAAAGTAGTTTAGTGATAAATGACTGAAATCTGAGGGTCTGAGGAAATCTAATGGAGCATTCTGCCTTTGTTAAAACATGGACTAGTTAATGTCTTTCAAGTGCTAGGTGTAGCATTTCAGAATAAATTAAATCATGATTTTCCTTCCTAGTGGGCTGTTGCTAAGTGAAGTTGCATAACTATGTAACTTGATACTAAGCCAAAGATGAGTAGTTCTTTCCTTGAAACAAGTTTTAGAAAGTATAGCCAAACAAACTTCCAAGCATCTTTCAGTCTCTGGAAAGAAGATGCCCAGATTGATTTGTGTTGGCTCAAATGTGATTTATTATTAGGGGATAATTTCATTTTTACTTTGTGGAAACTAATGTGCTTGTATCTTAGTGCAGGCATTTCCCACTATAATAAAGATCCCTGTTATTTCTCCAAACATTTTGATGATCGACAGTCAATAAAGAAATTTTCATTGTACATTGACAACTTCAGTGATGATATGGATTTTAAGCTTTTAAGATGCAGGATAAGGAAACTATAAGCAAACTATAAGTAAAAATAAGCATACTGAAAAATATCTAGAGAAGCCAAGATTTAAAATTTTCTATCACATACCATTTTAGTTCATTTGGTCTGAGGACAAGAGATTCACCTAACTCTAACCCTCTGAACCATAGCACTGTGGAGGATTACAGATTAGAAGAAGTGACTGACAGTTTACTGTTTTGATTCTCACACTACCGACCGAGTAGATGGTTACACACGTACAAGGCACCTGCCAGGCATGATGTGTCGTACAGGAAACAAGACAGTGCTACAACAGATTTAATGCTCATCTTACTTTCCTTGATTTAGTAAAATTTAAAAACATGTTTCATTTGTAACACAGATTTTTTTTTTTCTGTTTTTTTGGAATATAACCACACATTTCCTGTGTAGTTGTCATAAGGATGTTTATCAGTAACAGTTTCAAGGGGATTAAAATGACCCTTTAAAAGACTATATTTGGCTGTTGTGGAAGATTAATCCTCCATATAACCATAGTCTTTATACGTAAATTGAAGGTTTGATTGAAACAAGCTGAAGATGAGTAATAACATCATGACAGCTCACATTTGGTTGGCCTTCATTGTTGTCACACTTATCTCACTTTTTTTCACACTTGTATGGTAATGCAGTTACCAGCAATGACTCTTTTGCAGATTCTTCCTGTTAGTGCAGTCAAAGATGCCCCTGCATATGAAATTTCAGAGTTTCAAATGTCAGATAGGGGAATGTCCTTACACGCATCATCAACAAGGAGGGCTCTTAAAAACTATTTCAGCCACTTTGATGGACTATAAGTTTCTGCAAGTTCATTTTTTTACAACTCTCAAACAAATGGGAAGCAATGACTGCCTGGAAGGTAGGAATACTTAAACTGCCTGCAATAATGTACAGTGTTTGTGATTTGTTATTTTTTTCTTTCTGTAATGTGAATGCACAATATTATGTTCTGTATGACATTACACACTGTTGCTTCCTTTCTCTCACTCTCTTCCCTCAGCTAATCAACTGTCTTTTCGTCATTTGCCTGCCAAAATAGCTCTTCACATCATTATTTACAGCCTCACCTCACAGGCAGCAGACTGCATAGTTGAGCTGAAGCTCGGCGCTTCCTTATATAGAATGACAGTGATAAAATTTCAAGATTGCACTGCTATTATTAGTGAAATGCATCGTTACGTAGCTGTAGTCTTTTCCCACTTTCTGATCTCGGATGTTATGAATTGCCATTACTTACAGTCCTCACAGTTTAATTTCATGACTGCAAGGTTTACAAAGCTAATTAAAAAAACTTCATCATTTCAGCAGTCAGTATGAAAGTAATATTTGCTTTTGGGTTTTTATGAAGATGACAGTAATTGCAGATCTTTCCAACAACTCATCGCTGATGCTTTGTGTTGTCTGTCAGTTGTTAGATTTTATTGACTTTTTATGCAATGCCATCCTATCTGACAAAGATTTGTTTCTATTGATTCACTGAGGGCCTGCTGTTTGCTACATGGTTAGTGTATTTTGCTTGTTTGACCTTTTCATCCCTTTGCCTTTTTGAATATTTCTCTATATGTTTGTTTCTGTGTGTGTGTGTTTTCAGGAAGAGGCAGCAGTGCTATTGAGCACCCACTCACAAGCTGTCAGCATTAGACACCCAGAGGCGGATGCTCTCCCTGATCCATCCCACTCAGAGAACAGTAAGACCTCCTCCTCTCTCTGTCTCTCTCTCTTATTTGCTCTCTGTGGATCACTCACTATCTCTCTGGTTCTTTTTCTTTTCCCTGTACTGTCAGTCTACTAGTCTACTGTTCTACTGTTTTATATCTTAAAGCGTGAGTCATGTCCTGACTCACTTGGTATGCTGTTTGTTTAGAGGAGAGAGAAGACTTTGCTAAATCTTGGAAGATAAAGGTCAAACTCTACCAAATATCACAGAATGAACATCACCTCTGCTTTTCTTTTTTATATAACCCAGAGCTGCGTGCTTTGTAAAATGTTTACTTAATAAGGAAACAACTGCATTACTGCTTGTATCATCATTTACCATCATATGAAAGCAGACACAGCTTTCTTAACTGGATAAGTCAATTATTAATGTACTGTTACCTATTTTACTCCAGATGTCTGTCTGAAATGTGGGAACTCAGTAAATTGCACCAGTCAACCTGTTATCCTACATTACACCAACTGTCACACTCCTGTGATTAAAATGGTAAGATTTAACTTTTTGTCTCACCAGGTGCAGTGGTCTCTGCAGACTCTCACTCTAATGGTCCGGCCCAAAATTTGATCAACTCATCTGACCATGACCATACAGTCACATCTGCAAACCCCCCACCCATGGCAGCTGAGATGGTCTCTCCTGACAGCAGATCACCTGGATCAGATGAGACCATTACCCAGAGTGAGAGGTACATGAAGATAATAAATATTGTATTTTATAGCCTGGGCATATATCAAAGGACTGGATTTCTCTTGTCAAACTCAGGAATTTTCCATTTTATGTGAATAGCGGCTTTAATCATACAGGTATATTGCAGTTAAGATATTTTGTCTTAAAATTGCAAAAGAAGTGTTTTGCAGACAAGCAGAATGTGAAAATAAAAGCAATAAAGCTGTTATTCAAATTGTTACCACAATTTCTGCTAAGCCAGAAAGAGAGAGTGAGGGATCACTGTACATGGGGCTGTGGTTTTTCATGGGTGACAAACCAGATTTTGCAGGAGGTCTTTTTCAATATGCTCTCTGATACAGTCTTGTTTCCCGTGACACATTTGATATAATTATATCTAACAAAACAAAGAATGCCGTAACAGATGGCAAAAAAAGAGCTGCAGAAAAAGACGTCTATTCTCTCCAAGACAACTAATCAGGAAGACTGTACACAGACACACCTCTTGAGTTGGTGTTTGAATTGGCAAATCCCAAATAAGGGCCTTACATAGTCAGGAAACTGAAGTTACCACATTATCTCAACCAGAATCCTGGCTTATTTTCATTCCTGTGTAAACCATCCCTGCTAGATTTGAAGTTGATACGTCTTATAAATGCCCACAGTTGTCACAGCGAAAGTCATTATATTGCAGAGTTTTGTAATTTCCCTATGTCTTGGTCAATATTTGCTAGTCAAATGGGTGTTGCTGTGGGAGGAGTGTGCAGGCTAATTAGTATATCTGCAGCCATATTTTGCATAGGCACAGTCCACCTACAAAGAGACGAAGGCTGTTCCTCATATTTCTCACCCTCTCTTCGTGTTGTATTGTAACAGTTTTGGCTTATTAGATGTTAGGAAAGTGTGCAATTGTAACTTGAGAATGAGAAAAAGAATAGTGCTTCACAATTGACCTTTGACCTTTCATCTGGGGTCAGCACCCAGCCAACCAGTGAGGAGCACAGGGTAACAGAAGAGAAAGAAGGCGAGGCCGACTCGAGCACGGGAGACATGAGCCGTATTAAGGTTAGTACCAGAAGGGAAGTGTTTTATGCGTGAGAGAATACAGCTTCCTCTGTTCTCTGCTTCCTCTTTTCTGACCCCCTATTTTTCAGTTTCTCCCTGCTGCTTCATGTATGTGTTAGGTGAGAGAGAAAAGGTATGTTTTAAAGTGTGTGGTTTTTTTTTTTTGTTTGTTTTGTTTTTGTTTTTGTTTTGTTTTTTGTTTTTTGGGTGGTGATGGGTAGGTGGGGCCGGAGGGCGGAGTCCTTCAGAAAAGGAGAGGGCAGGGATGTAAAACTGAGAGACATGAGTGAATCAGGTGTCCTCCATTCTGCATGTAGGGACAAGTTGGGCTTTCAGCTTCCCTGAACTGTTGCCAAAGGAGGAAGGTACGATATATTTCTTACTGAAGGGTCAATGTTTTGGTGTTGCTAAATTTACTTCAAGTTGAAAGTAGTGCTTTGTGAAAGATGATATTATTTCAGAGCAGATCATCAATCAGTTTCACCAGTTTCATCAGTTTCAATAACACACCAAAAAATGAAGAGATTAAATTTAGAATTATCTAAAACTGAAATCTTCAAATTTGAGAAGCTTAAACAGCAGCAAAGTTGATGCAAAAAAGGACTTGCACAATGAATTCACTCTCCAGATTGTTAGAATTACTTTTCTGTCTATCATCTGACCAGATGTGATCATACAGTTGTATAAAACCAGAAGAATTTGTCAAAAAGATGGCAGCCACGTTCTAAAGCCTATTAACCAAATCCAGGACAGACTGGATCTTGCTGTATTTTGTGTAGACCAATTAGCATTTACAGTGAGCTGCTTTGATGCATAGTCTATACAATAAGGTTGCTTCATGATAATTATGCCCAGCATCACATGGACTAGCTCTTTCGTTTTCATGTTGGAACAGAGAGAGGTTTTTGTTGACTCACTATTGTTGTGATGCTGTTTCACCACAGCCAGCTTTGTGTCCTGCAGAGAGATCGATCAGCTTGTTTTATTTAGTCTCCTATCTCCAGGTGTTGTGCAGGACTCCCACCCCCCACTGTCTGAATGAGGCACAGATAGATAGGCTGTGATACTGTAAAGTACAAGGTTTCTGATCACAGTAGTATCTCTATTGAAAACTAAATGTTTTAATTGTGGCGATGGTATTAACTCATGTTTGTGCCACTGAGAGAAGTGATGGAGTAAAAGCCAGTCATTTCAGAAGATTTGAGCTGCTCTCAGCTTTTAAAGATGATATTCAGTATTTATTCAGTTTCAGTCAAACATTTGGTATTTGCGACACATTAATGACATAACCAACATGACGTCCTTGAACATGATTGTGGAGGAATAATATCGTATTATTTAGCAAAGACAGGAGGGGGGGAAGAGGGACCTGCAAATTCACATCATCTTGTAGGACTAAATAATTTTTAACTCTTAGAATATAGGAAAACTGTTCAATCAAATTAATAATGTGTTGGATACATGTGTGTGTGTGTGTGTGTGTATATATATATATATATAAGTCTCATACAATTTAATGCTTAAAATTATTTTAGAGCCACTTTTATTTTTGCTTCAGCACAGTCCAACGTTAGTATTAAGTGAGATGTGGTGAGATAGTTCTATAATTTTTTTTAGGCAGTGTCAAAACGGATATTACGTCCACCTCTTACACAATATCCTGTTGCATCACTCTGAATGCTCACCTTGCTCCATTGTGCTTGTGTGCGTGCGTGTGCATGTTCACACAACTATGTATGCACACAGTCCGCCTCCACTACTTAGCAGTGTGCCAGTGTTAACGTGTTCTCTGAGCACCCTTCTCAGCAACACACACACACACACACACACACACACACTCATAGAGCTGCAGGGCTCTCCATGAAGCTCCATATTATATAAGGAATCAGCCCAATCTTTCTCGTTCACTCTCTGTTCAGCTGAGATAGCATCTCACTGCCATGGGACAGGTACGCTAAGTGTATCAACGCATGTGTACATGTGTCTTTTAATGATTGACCATTTCTTGTAATGTGGGACAGAAAAATGTGGTGTAAGACCACCTGTCATTTTCTCACCCCCTCCCTCCTCTTCCTTGTTGTCCATCTTAGAGCCTGAGCCAGGACCAGTTGGCAGACAGATCAGCTGCAGAGGATAGGTGAGTGACTATCGAGAAACCTTTTGACCTTAGAGTTTTCATGTTGCGTCACATCCAACTGAGTCAAGACAGAAGTGTTTTCTATCAAATCAAAACGTCACCATCTTTTTTGGTAGAAACATAAAGGTTTAGATTTATATTTTGAAAATGCTCTAGTATTGTGCACTTTGTGTGTTTTCCAGCACAAGCCTGCTACCTGTGTTGGTGGAGGAGGAGGAGAGTGTGCAGGATAGCACGGCTGAGACTTCTATAGTAGCGTCCAGCATGGCAGGTATGATGAAAAATCATATCTGTGTGCATGAAGGAGATGAAGAGAGAATGTGATATTTTTCAAGCTGTTTGTTTATTTAAGCCTCCTCACATCAATGTGCAACTTTAACCACCCACACACCAACTCTTCCTTCCAGGGACAGAACGGCTCAACAGCAGCAGAGCGACCACCTTATCCAACAGCAGCTCTCCTCAGTCAGGATCGTCTTTCACACACGCCAACCAATCAGGGAACGGCATGGGCAGCATGACATCTGACCCCAGCCAATCAGCCAAAAATAAGAGGGAACTGGTAAGATCTGCTCTTCTCTCACTCTCCACTGACTGTTAGATGTATTATCCCACATAATAAAGGATTCACTTAACTGCTGCTTTTGTCAAGAAAAGATGTTGATATTTGTGTGTGTGTGTGTGCATGCATGCACATACTGTAATAAATTTAATTGTAATTGAGGGTCTGACAGTCTGGTAGTTAGGATATTGTTTAGGATTTTAGTTTCAATTGTTTTTGAGCTCATTTTAAAGCTGCGTTTTGTTTTTGATTTTTTTTTTTTTAAAAACAATTGATATCATCATTCAACATGACATTATGACCTGAAGAGAAATGCTGTCTTTCCAGCTGTGTGAGTGTGTGTGTGTGTGTGTGAACAGGAGTAAGGGAGTGTGCGCATAGTTTCATTTTAGCTCCACTCAGGATCAGATCATTCAGAACTACACTGGCAGCTCCTTAATATCTTCACAACTCGCCTTCATTATGTAAAGACTATTGAAGGAGAAGGGAGGGGGCAGTATGGATGTTGAGTTGAATGTGAGAATGGAGGGATCAGAGTTAGGAGAGCAGGAGGGGGAGAAGGAGCACAGAGAAACAGTAATGTTTGTTCGGACCCCGCAGGAGCTATCACACAGCATGGAGGCCATTGAGGAGCGCCAGGTTCAGGAGGACCAAAGTGAGACCAGCATGACCAATGGGAAGGAATGTATGTGTGATATGTTCATGTTATACTGTATCTTTCTCTGCTAAACTAAACTTCTCTTTACATGAAGTAATGGAAGAGCTAAACGGTGATTGCATCATTTGGTCAGATAATGTCATGCCATGATTCATGTCCTTGTCATTTCTCCCTCCAGCTGAGACGTCAATGATCTCTGACACCAATGACTCCTTTAAAGAAGACAAGAACAGGTGAGGCACCAGAGGTTCATAGTAAGCCTGCTTAATGATCAAATTTATAATGATCCATGTGTGCAGGTACAAATCCTAACTGTTGTCTCTTTACCTGCAGCCTGTCACCTACTGACAAGGAGATTGAGGTTTGTATATAATCAGGTCATGAGTGTTTTCATAATGAGTAAAGTAAACCTTTGGTGTATAAAGGCCTGTTTTAAGGTCACAAGCTTCTGGGGATTTTGTATCTTTGAAATACTTTCAAATGTATCTTTAGTTTTCAGAATTTATGTTAAATCAATTTTCCTGCCAGCACAGTAATGTTGGCTTTGACTGACGAGTCTTTATCAAACAGAACTTGTCTGGCAGAATATGCTGCTACAGTCAATATTTGACTAGCAATTAGCTCCAATCTGAAATGTTTAAGAGTCAAGTATCCTTGTCATGTTTTCAGGCAGAGTTCCAGCGTCTCGCTCTGGGCTTCAAGTGTGACATGTTCACCTTGGAGAAGAGACTCCGACTGGAGGAGCGGTCACGTGACCTGGCTGAGGAGAACGTCCGCAGGGAGGTGTCCAGCTGCCAGGGTTTACTGCAGGTCAGTGTGCAAATGTCTGTCCTGTTTTCTGTGGATGGAGTTCTGCCCCATCATGTAATGACAAAGCTTTATTTTGACAGGTGTCATTAACTTTACATTCTTGGTCTTAGAGTTACAGGTGCTTCACTTTTTTAATGGTTGATGAGACACTGAACATTTGTAGTACAGCTCTATAATTCGTCCTGCACACCTTTTTTAAATTTTGAATCTTTTGTCTAAATGCTAAAAACACATAGAAAACCACAGGATGTTTTGGCTTGATTTTCTACCTTAAGGTCCACACACTAGACTGGTTGGTAATCAACAAAACTGACAAAGAGGTAGGAATTGACTACATTATTAAGAATGAATGAACTAAACCATAATTGTGACTAAGGTTTGAGTTGGTGAATATGATAATCCATTTTCCACAAAATCATTTGTGTCAGGTGCTGCCTTTAATTTTCTCTTGGTCTCTTTCTATATGTCAATGTGTAATTTTTCCCCCAACCTTCCTCCCAGGCTTTGATTCCTCTGTGTGAGGATGACAACCAGTCCATGGAGATCATCCAGAGGCTCCAGAAGAATCTAGATATCCTCATCCAGTCCATGACCAGGGTGTCCAGCCGCTCTGAGATGCTAGGAGCTATTCACCAGGTGGGCTGTGGGATGAGTGTGAACTGAGCTCCATATTTATACCTGTCTGGGACAACAGAACAAACTGCAATGTCTTGTAACTGAGTTGGATAATTCAATGTAGTCCTGTGAATGTTAATGTCAGGAGAGTCGGATTGGTAAGGCTGTGGAGGTGATGATCCAGCACGTGGAGAACCTGAGGAGGATGTACACCAAGGAGCACGCCGAGCTGCTGGAGCTGAGAGAGACTCTGATGCAGAACGAGAGGTCGTTTGGATCACACACTGAAAGAGGTTGGAAGTGCTGCACACAAACACGTGTACTGTAATATATGTTGCACCTTGCTACAGTATATGTGTTACAGTATATGTGTTACATCAGCTGCAATTTATGCTGCTATTTGATAACGATTACAATAATAAGTGTTATGCTAAATGCCAAATACCCATTAGGCCTTAACATGGATTATAGTGTATATTTAGACCCAATAGTGTAGTAATTTGTATTCTACTGGTTATCAGTCTAACATTAACATGGAGATATATCAAAACTGGAACCTCCATATTAGAATAAAAATCACATCATTACACTATTAAATCTACACACATTTACACACATAAATCTACTGTGTGCATGTCTTTGCTGGTTTAACGAATAAAACATAAATTGATGTGATAAACAGAGTAAACATTGTGTTCCTCTTTCTAGATGACTTCCGTGGGAAGAAGCAGTCATCGTCACAGTACTACAAGGTAAGTTGCGTATTATCTCATTCGCAATCACCCAGTGTTTTTATTGACTCTATTTATTTATTATGTTCGCATGCATTGATGCAATTATTAGAAATTATTATTTAAATTTTTTTTCCCCATTGATCCCCACATAGTCGTCAGCCCGGCGGGTCAGCATAGCTGCGATCCCTCGCTCTGGTGCAGGCAACATGCACTTTGATATGGTGAGGAAGACACTTCCATCACATTGCACTGTAGCCACAGCAGCACCTCTCTGATCCAGTCCTGAGGTTTCCCATATGTTAATTGACAAACAGATGGTTTATTTATTTTTTTCAATTTACTTAAAATTTTAAAATCCTGATAAGGTTTCATAACTTCTTCATGCCAGTTTGTGCATATCTTTGTAAACATCTCCTTTTTATTGTTAGATATTTTCTCTTAAACTGTATAGAGGGCAGTGTTTTGTTTTTTTGTTTTTTTTTTTTTTTGTTTGTTTTTTTTTTGGCCACACACACTGATGATGATGTATTTTCTAACTGCAGTATAGTGTAATATGGTGCATGGAAGCATAACATCATCAGATTGAGATCGAACTACAAATTTCTCTTAAACCTAAATATGTCAACTGTGGAACAGCATCCAAACAAGTAGAAATGCTCCCTCTACACACATTGTTGACTCTTTTTGACTTTGTGCTCAACTGAAATCTTAAATTGTCTGATTTCCCAACACAGCCTAAAACGCAAGACGGCTCAGAGGCTGAAACGGAGAGACTGACCAGGCGATCCCCGTGGTAGGTATTTGTGTCTGTGTATGTGTTGAATTTGCTATTACGTTCCAATGTCAAATAGTCAAACAAGATTTAATCTGTATATGAATGTGTAAGAAAGGACTTGTAATTACCTTTTAAACACACCGCATTGTTTCTGGAGTGAGGGAACATATTGGCTGTGGTTGTTTTACTCAAGCCACAGAGGCTCCCTGTTCAATGACATGAGGGTTGTTGTTCTGCATCAATGTGATAATGGTGGTTTCCAGGACTGTGGCAGGGAAGAGCACGGCACGCCCTCCACTAAAACGCTTTGTTAGCTCTGCGGCCTGGGTTGACACTGAAGAACCTTCTCTCATGATGAAGGGGTAAGAAAAGCCAAGGAGAAGGAAACCACGCTGGTTGTGTCACACAAACTCTTTCACAGTGGACACAGATGCATCAAGATGGCAGCTTTCTGGTGTGAAATCATGACTTTACATCTGAAAGTGGAGAGCACTGGAAAGTTTTAGGGTTTCAGTCAAGTTTATATTTCTCCAAATAACTTTGCAGTGGATGCTATGTGGAATAAATTTAGCTTGGGTCCCCTAAGAAGACATTAATGGAAACCAAAAAATTTAAAGAAATCCTGATATCTTTGACTACACAAAGTGACTGTGTGTACATTGACAGCAATGATGTAAATGAAAGGATGATATTTAGACAACTGAACAAACTCAAAACAGCAGTGTCATCCTTTGAGACCAGGGAAAAGCAATGATGACATCAAACCACATGGCAGCCATCTTTAATGCATCTGGTCCATGTTCGCATGGGGACATGACTATCAGATGCTTCCATCCTTTTGTGACATTTTCTAGATTTCAGAAATTTTTCTTTGTCTCTCTGAAATTTAAAGTAAGAGACATTGCATTGCATTTCAAATGTTTGGACAATGAAAGTAGATGTTGTCTGTTAGTTGTCAAAATTGAAGCTTCAATGATATGAATCCAGCACTTGTGATGCTCTCCAAATATCTGAAAGGTGAACCTGCTCCTCTCTGCCACCATCAGGAGGAGAAGCTTATGGCAGAGACGAGGAGGTCCAGTATCCAGCCAGTGAGCTGGGCACAAAGTCACCTCCCTCATTTTCCCCCTGAAGACATTAGTCCAACCGAATAGCCACTACAGCACCACTCTGCCAGTAATTTGTATTGCTGAGCATGCATTGTTATACAAGTTCATTTGAAACATAGGGATTTATCAGGGATCTCTCAAACATTTTCCGCAGGTGAATCAGTGAATCTTTCAGGGTGTCTGTCTCTGCCTGCTTTTGTTGTCTGTGTATGCATGAAATGTACATGTGTGCATGGCATGTGCACATACAAAGTGGGTTTGGTCATGTATTTGAATGTGCAACTGAACAGTGTGTTTGTGAATGCCTGACCCACGCGTGCCCACAGGACGGCCTGCGACAACACCGACTGCCAGTCAGAGGACGAGCAGAAGGAGGAGCCAGTGGCAGAGAGGAGGAGGTCCAGCCTCAGTGAGCTGGGCAACAAACTCACCTCCCTCATTCTGCCCCTAAAGACGTTAGTCCAACCAAATACCCACTACCAGCCAACTGCAGCACCACTTTCAGCTAAGCTAAGAGGCTAGCTGCATAGTGGGAGAGTTCACCATTTAGTGGTACTGAGGTTCCAATAGCAAACTGCAAACAAACATTTCCATGGTGTTTTTACACTGTACTGCAGAGATCACACATCTTGATATCAAATTTGGACACTGTACGTGGTAGCGTTGTGGCCACAAAGAGTGTACCTCTACATTTACTGTAATAAATAAATGTGTGTGCCTGAGACTTGATACAGATGCAAGTGTCAAAGATTTCATGAGCTACATGACTGAATTATTATTTTGCAGCGTACAGTACACCTCACACTTGGTTTTTTTTTTTTTTTTTTTTAAACTGGGTGAGTGTATGGAACCTCCTAAGTGATGAAACTCTTTCATGACCTGGGTCTGTGCTGGACTAGCTTCTTCTTTGCTCCAGGGGCACAGCAGCTTTTCATCTTGTTTACAGAGCATTTTTACTGTAAGGGCCAGAATTGATTCTTTTCCTTCAGCTGTTAACTGACTTGAGATCAGTGTATGTCAACCTGCCAAATTATAATGGAAGCTTTGTGATTTCATGCATGGATCTCAAGTTCTGCACTGTGCAAAGCATCCAATTGTTAACTAAGCCTGGTAAGGATGTTACCGGGCTTAGTCCTCTGTCATTTACTAACATTTTCAGCCACTTTAACATTTACACTTGGACTATTTTATCTGTGGGGCAACTGATTCTTTTGTGCAAACAGATCATGTTTTATTTTGAACTTTCCTTTCCTCTTTTCCTCCTTCCACAACGCTCAGGAGTCAGGATGAACTGTTTGTTATGCTGTAAGTGTGTAGGGAGGATAATCCAAAGTGGGAAGTGCTTGTGAATTCTATCTCTGTCCAAAAAACAATAAATGCATGCAAAAGGCCTGTATGTATCATGTAGGAGTGCCAATCAGAGGACACTTACAACATTACACTGCCTCTCATAATAACTGTAAAGTGTTTTAAAGCAGCACTCCTACTGTTGACACATTCCAGGCTAAAACTATCTGCTGCCTTTGCCTAACCTGTCATTGCTCCAATCCACCTCCACGCCAACTGCCATTAACTGTGCTGCTGACTGCTTTTTCATTATGCTGATGTGAATGGTTTTGTATCTTTGCCTCAGTTTGAGAAAGATGATTAAAAAGTGCTTCATTAAAGCCAACTTTAGACTCCACCAAGCAGCTACTAATTCCCTCTCTGCCATTCACTATATAAGTTACCATAAATAACCCTCAGGTTTAACCAGAAAATGTTGGCAAAGCAAATCAAGACAAGTCTGTGATGACTTACTCCCATCCCAGGGTCATTTTTGGTAACTTATTCATTCTCTTGCTCTATCTGATCCTTTGTCTCAGTGTCCGTCCAACTCTCATGTCTCCTTTCTACCCATGTTGTGGTAACATTTTATTCTCTTCCCTTGCTCTCCTCTAGTCCGAGCCCTTCCTCCAGCCCTACATCTACAGACCCAGGAATGGCGCAGTCTCTGTCCCATAGCCTGACCTCTTCCCGGGCAGCTGCAGCAGCAGCTGTAGCCAGAGGCGGCAGGGGGCTCTGGCTCTGGTTGGCCATGGTGGTGTTGCTGGCAGGTACAATCAGTCAGTAGTAGTCTATTTATGATAAGTGTTTGTTAATTTGTTTGTATTTTTTTAATCTTTTGATCATTTTTGAGAAACTCAGATTTGACAGCAGCAGAAAAAAAAATCCACATTTCACACAACTTGAATGTGCAGGTGTCACAGGCCTAAAAGAAAAAGACACACCCACTCTGACTTCATCATCTCAGCCAAGTTCCTGCCTAGATGTTTTCCTAGGTCAACACATAGGATAGTAATATACAGTCCTTTTCCATCCCCTGCAGGTCTCCTGGCACTGTTGGCCAGCCTGGTGATGCAGCCAGCAGTGGACGCTGCCCCTGTGGGGACAGGGGACTCCTGGATGACTGTCCAGCAGCTGCTGTGGCCCTACGCAGGCCTCCGGCACAACGGGCAGCCCCCTGTCTAACCCCTGTGACCCAGGGTGGATGGTGTTATTGCCCATCAGCCTTCTGCAGAGATTTTCTGTGCACTGGGGTGGTGATGAAGAAAGGACATTGCACCACTCCTGGGTGGAGGACATTTGGATTATTATTGGTGCCTAAAGATTCCTAAAATAAGACTCTTTGACAGCACTGGCCAGTCCTCAGGGGATAATTAACCCTGTAGAGGATTTTATACATCACATCACGTTTGCTAAATTAGTTAGTCTGTAGGTGTGAATGTGTAAGTCTGTGTTTTAAGAAACAGTTACAGGTGGTGGCAACCAATGTTCTTTTTAACACATTATGGTGCAGTTTTACTATCAGTGCTGCTGGCAACTGTCTACCTGGACCCAACACGAAATTAGCCTATACCAGTCAGAGCTGACACAACGCTGACTAATCATGTCACATCTTAATCAGAATGATGGCAACTGATCCACCAAGTCGTACAGTGGGCCACAGTGCAGTTTTCCATTGACAGTCATCATGGACAATGGCTCCGATTGTCACGTGGCTTTTCAAACTTATTTAATGCACTTGAGGATACAGAGGGCTGCCAGGCTTTTAAATGGAATTTTTCATTCCTTTTATCCATTTCTTTTAAGTCTATAAACACTGGTAATAAAACTTTGATTTCAAGTGTTTTTTAAGTGTTTTTGAAGTCTATATTTATGAGTTTGTTAGTTTTGCGTGGGAAGATGTGAATGTTTATTTTTGTTAAGTTATAATTCTACATTGTTGCAGTCTTAACACCAAAGGGTTTTTTTTTTTTTCTGTTTTTTTTTTTGTAAGTTCTTGCTGTGGTGGTCACCGTTTTCAACTTCATACACTTTTGTATGTTCCAAAGAGGATGCGTGAAACTTTGCACAAATAAAGTAGCCAATTCTACAATAGAAACTGTGTGTTCATATGTGCATACAAAGATACATTTCAAAGTCAGGTGTTTAAAATGCATTTATTTAGTTCATTATCAAAAATGCATGCAGGTTTAAGAAAACATCAGGGGCCTGGTGGCACAGAGCAGACTTTGTACTGTATCAACAAAAAGATAATTGGATTCTTTGGTCCTAGCTATGCCTCCAGCGCTCATGTTGTCCTGGAGCGTGTGGATGAAGGTGGAGTGAAACTCACTGCCAGGATAATAGTCTGGGGAGAAAGCTTCACTCCTCTCTGTAATTTCCAGTCTATGAGTCCTCTGAGCACCAAGCAGGTAGAGACTCCACGAGTCCTTAGGCACAGGGGCGGGGCCATGGTGCTCACACACCTGCAGAGAAGAACAACACAATGTACAAAGAGAAATTTTCAGTTTGAATCTGTCCACTTAACCTTGGCCAGCAACTCCATTGTCTTCTGGTGAGAAACAGGTGCTCCCTGCTAGACAGCGCTTTAACTCTGTGTGGCACTTGACAACTTCCTTCTTCCTCATTCTGAAAAAAATTGTTTCTCTGACGAAAGGCACCCAGTTGTGCATTGTGATCACCTAATTTTCACAGTGTGGAAGTGTGGGATGGACTTTGACATGTGGCTTTTGACCCCATGCAAGGATTGTGTACTCCCTCCTCTGTCCAACACCTTTATGTGTGAGCAAGAATACCTGCATGACCAGATGCTCAGATCCACATTTGGCATTCCACTTGCTCCATGAGAAAGCACAGGCAGAGGCGAAGAGGGCCATCTGCTCATAGGCAGCATGTTCTGTGAGTGGGTCCTGAAGAGGAGAGAAACCACTCAGCGCATTTTATAAGTGGAAAATGTTGGACTATCTCTAACTTGGATGCATAAATGGCACTTCATGTCATCTCCCACTTCCTGTCACCTGTGGTTACGTTGCCAGGTTATACTGCAAACACTGGTTCATCCAGCAACACAGCATTGATAGCCAAATTAAGCCAAACCCATATTTAATCTAGTATTCTGTTTTTCTCATTCTAAAAGCCTACAGGCAGAGGATTCAGACCTTGCCACAGGTGCTGACATATTTCTCGGTGTACTCATTCACAAAGATGTTGATCCCCACGTTGAGCATGGCTCTCTGTAGGGCCGGGCTGCTCATCCATTTTCCAAGGAGTTGAGAGAGGCCTTTCTGCTGCTCTGACTGCAACATACACTGGTCACCCTACCATTAAAAATGACACAAACATTATTCTTGAATTAGAAGTGTTGACATGTATACAATTAGTTTCCTTTCTTCTACCTGGATCATGATACTGAGGTCGACTAATGCTCCATTCACAATGAAAACAGCACAGTCTTGGCCCAGCGGCCTCAGTTCCCAGCTCTGGAAGGGAAGGTTGGCGTACGTCTCCTGCATCAGCACAAAAGCTTGGAAAGAGTCCACCTTAAAGGAGATCTTGGCTTCTTCCTCCTCGTACAACACATCAGTGATACCATCCATCCTCCACTGTTTACCTGGATGAGAGACCAACTGTCAAGTCTTTATTTAGAGACTTTCAAATGTATTTAAGGCAACAATTCAACAATTTTGATGCTTTATCTAAATTTGATAGGGCATTAAACAGTGTGTGTTCCTGTCTGTCTCACGTGCAGCATCCCAGCGAGCCACTTGCGGTGTTTCCAAGAAGACAACAGAGTCGGGCAGCATCACAGACACTCCAACAGGGGGGCAGGTAACGGCCTCTTTTTCATCCACGTTGGACCTCTCTGGAGTAGTGTAGGGAAACACTTGTAGCCCTGTGTCCAACACCTGTGAAGGTTGTGGCATGAGAGAAAATTTTAAAAAAGGGGGCAGGTCAGCAGCAGAGCCTGGTGAAAACAGGTCCTGAATCTCACCTGTCTAATTTCCCAGCCATTGACTTGGTGGGCTTGTGGAGGGAGGCAGAACACATCATAGTAGAGGACCCCACCCAGGGGCGTATACTGCATCAAGTCCACAACCTGGACGTGCTCACTGCCGTCCATCATTGAGAGCTGGACGGAGGGAAATGTCATGTCCCCCTCAGCTGGGAGAGAGAGGACAGAGTCATCCAAAAAAAAAGAATTTTTTTCTAAATTTCTAAACCTCATTTACACCGATGTTTACAAAAATCATTGGTGTAAACAACCCTTAATCAGGATTTACCATGTGTAACTTGGTAAGATTTAGCTGTTATCTAGTGTTAGTCCATGTAACAGAACCCCTGTCAACCAGTTTGAGTGACAGGAGGTATGTATCATGTGGTGTGGCTGTTTCTGTGTTTACATTTGGAGTGTCAGGAAGGGTTAGATTGGGCATCTTACCACTGAGTGCCTCCATCTGTGTCTGTAGCTGACTCCCTTGGCCTTCTGCAGGCTGGAGACTGGCTGTACTCTGTAAGATACATACTCGCACGGTAAGAATGAAGACATCACAGTGAATGCACAAACTCAGCACGGTCACTTTTTCTTTTGTTTTACCTTCCTCCCTTCTAAACCTTGGATGGACTGCAGCTCCTCATCCACTCTTAACTGTTGTGTCTCATCGTCATCCTTCACCTCCCTGTCTTGTTTGGTCTCTTCCTCCTCAGGTAGATCTGTGTCTGCAGGAACCTCGTCACCCCCTGCAAAAGACCTGGGGCCGAGCAAATGAGGAAAGACAGAAATGCAAAGCAAAAAGAACAAGGTTAGTATTACCAGCAATAATATTACTGCGGACAAAATCATAGAAACAGTCGTCTTTGCAGTAATATCATACCTACGGCTTGGTGTGTGTATTTTCAGGTGAGCCATCCTGGTGAGCAAGGACAGGTGGTCATAGTGTGTGTGGAGAATCCGTACAGCAATATCACTCACAGCCAGCTGCTTGGGAAGCTGAAAGCCTAGGTTGACCTCTTCAAAGTTTAATCCTTTAAACCTGGACAGACCAGTTAGAGACAGAGAAAATTACCAGATGTTCCAGCTGGGGGCCCTTGTTTTAGTGTCACATATAAGCCATCCAATATATTTGGAGTAGTTCCTGTCACACACAGACCTTGGATCCTTCTTGAGGTTGGCCCACAGACACAGTGAGATGTTGTCATCCTTCACCACAGTCTGCATGTTGCCTGTTTCAGTGTCAATGTTCTCACTGGCTCTCTGTTTCCAGGGAGACACACAACATAACACAACAGAAGTGGTTCCAAAAAGCCATTACACACATGGTTTGCAATATTCCCTCATAATTTGCAAAACAGGCAACCTACAAACGTCATGATAAATCACCAGTATTTGCTTACCACTTCCTTATACTGCACTTCACAGTGTGAGCATAATGGCAATTATAATTTTGTACCTTAAGAATCTCCTCAGTGGTGACGTGGTGTTTGGAGTGAATCAGCTCTTGCAAATTTATGAGCACCTCCTGGTAATTCTGGCGCTCTTGTGGATCTGTAACATCTCTGAGCAAACCCTCCAGCTCCTCAACCAGCTATAAGAGACAAAATGTACTTGCACTCAAATTTGGGAGCATCAGCCTGCAGCAAATACTACATTTCTCTGAGTCAGGTTTACTCCTGACACCCTAGTTTTAATAAAACTCTGAAGGGTTATAATAGCATTACCTTTCTTTCAGTGCTTTGACCAAGTAATTGCATTATACATACATATTTACTCATAAAACACATACCTTTAGTGCATGGTTACATTGCTTGAGCACAGATGTGATGTTGACCTCTGGGTCATCTCTCCATAAAGTGATATAGGTGTTAATATCCTGCTGTATTGCTGGGTCAGGGGTACCATCAGACTGCAGGTACCTCTCCCACTGAACACAAAAAAATATACTTTGTTTTTATCAGCAACAACAAATCTGTCAAGATATTTTGTTGTTGTTATTGTTTTTGTATTCACATCCTACCCTTATTTTTCTAAACTGAAATCAGAATGGTTTAAAGAGTATTATTATCCTGATCTGATTTTTATTTTAAATCTCCCTCTATCTAAATAACTTACAGAGAGAAACACACACCATGACTTTCTCTGCAGCATCTGTTTTCCATTTTGTTACTGCAGTATGATTGTCCTCCAGAAGGCAGCGCAATTCATTCAGCTCATCCTCTCTGCGCTCTCTGTCCTGTCAGCAAATTACATCTTTTAACACTGCAACAGAAGCACGCCTACTCAAGATAGTGAACAAATTCTGTGTGTTGCCTTGGTAAATTGCAGGATTTCTGTTCAATAAAGAGGGTTTGTACTAGAATTCATCGTTGAAAGGTAAAAGAATCACAAAATACACATTCCATAGCTTAATGTATCACCAAACAGGACTGAAATCATGGTATTACATCCCACAGGGACATCCTACCTTTAATTCTAGCCTTTCCAGCTCCTTCTGCTTTCTCTCTCTGTCTAACCTCTCCTGTTCCTCTCTCTCTGCCTGTAGACGAGCTTCCTCTGTAAAGCAAAAGCACATCAGATCTATACAGTACCTCAACACATATCCTAAATCTGTAGGAATCAGTGACTCGTAAAACAGATTATTAAACAGATTGCTTTTCACCATCTTATTAATGCCACACATTGTACACTGCAAGTGCTTACAACAAATGCTTATATTTTATCAAAATGTCAGCATTAGAATTAATAGGGACAGATCTCTGACATTGACTTACCTTCCTCTTTCAGCCGTCTCTCCTCCTCTTCTTGCTGCTGCTTCGCTTTCTGGGTTTTGGACAGTTTCCGTCCCTTTTTTCAAACCAGTAAAACATTATAAATGAGTGTTTAAATGGGACAACTCACTGGCCTACCCACACTTACTTGGAAATGGGTAGACTGCTAAGGAAAAGGTGGGTACACATTGACTGTGCGAGTTAAATAAAATGCATGTTTGACTACAGAACTGATTTGATTATATAAATGAAATATAATTATAAAGGAGAGATTGTGCTGACTGCCTTTTGTGCATACCTTTCCTTTCTTGGGTGGCTATCATTCACAGGAGAAAACACAGAAAGGGAGTTAAAGAACATGCTTTAAGACATGAATTCAAGGCACAAGGTGTGGGGTAAAGTTACTGTGAAACTGAGAAATGAGTTTAAAGATAGTACTAAAGTGCTAACTCTCCTGCTAACCAGTACAGCTAACTGCAGCCCTGTCCTCATTATCCTAAAGTTACTTCTTCTTCAACTTTCCCTTTTTATACATTCATACATACATATAACTATTACCTACAGTTAAACTCAGCTGCTTAAACCATCAGATATACAATAGTTTAAGGGGAAAATTTGACAATTTAGTCGAAAAAACTGTTAAAACTCACCATACTGAAACTAAGAGGAATTCCAGCGTCTGGGTAACCATAGAAACATGTACGCATGCGTGTTTGTCTGTTTTTATTTACGACCACGCGAACCGACTTACGACTATGTACAACCGAGCTGTCCGCTACACGCTAAGGAAGGACAAAGCGAAGAGGGGACATCTCTTCAGTACAGCTTGAGCAAACCTGCCCAGCAAAATAACACCTGTAAATATGAACACACCGTTTAATGTTCTTATGGTGTTTGTGAGAGATGTAGTGTGTGTGGTAAATACTGACCAACAAGCTAGCTGGCTAATTCTGCTGTTAGCATGGCAGCACCACCACTATTGATGTGCCTTGCGCTGTGGTTGTGGTCTTTGATAACGGTTTGTGTCGTTTTCCTTCGTTTCAGGACCGTGAAAGATCAGCCCGTTTTGATATGGCCAACCCTTTAAGGGGTGAGGTTGTCAGACTTTACAAAAATGTACGTGGACTAGTTAGTGACACACACACACTTCACTGCAGTCAGCTGTGTTGCGGGTGTATAACGGTGTGGTCGCTGTGTCCCTGTAGCTGCTGTACCTTGGGCGAGAGTACCCCAAGGGATCAGTGTACTTCAGGGAGCGCCTGAAGTCGGCCTTCATGAAGAATAAAGACGTGACAGACCCCGAGAAGATAAAGAAGCTGGTGGCCCGGGGCGACTTTGTCATCAAGGAACTGGAGGCTCTCTATTTTCTGAGGAAATATCGGGCCATGAAGAAGAGGTATTATGAACCAGAAAAATAATGACACAAAGAAGCGCTGACCTTCTGAAATGGAAAAGGGGAACAGGAACAGTGAGCCTGGGGGGGAAAGGGTCAATAATAATGTGTACTTTATTACCACATGCAGCAGTCTTTCATTTTCATATACACACTCATTGAGAACACATCACTACAGTAACTCCCAACAGTTGCCTGAATATAAATTCAAACTATGGTTGCTCATAAGGGACATGGAAGATCCATTTGTAATAAGTGCCACAGAGTGATGATAATGTAACTGTTACAGAATGTGCTTTGTGTTTTTCATGCACAAGTTGCACCTTAATGCCTGTGTTCTCAATCTCAAATACTATGTGTATTTGAAGATCATAGGTGTTCCTCTAGAAAGGTTGTTAGGCCCATTGTCAGATTTCATAGTCTATCAGCGTCAGATAAATCAGCACTTCATCAGGTCAGCTAATTCATTTTAATGAATTTTAATTAATTCAATTCATTTTTCATTTTGAAATGGATGATGGCTGTTGTCAAGACGTTGTAAAGAGGCCGACGAAGATGCGCCTGAAGTGTAAAACTGTAGAAGCTGAGGTGCTGACTGAATCATATAGTGAAATGTATTTTGTACATGTTTCAGTGTACATGTATATATTTGTAAATACATGGTCATATTTCTTGAAGAGCAAATGTACATGACTATGTATTTTGCACTATTAAATAGAAATCAAAAATAAATTTTACTAAACTGTACAGATGTTAAAACAGCGATCTCCTTTGTCATAATAAATATTATAAAACCACAGCAGTTTTCCTCAATAATTTAACTCATTTCTTTACTTGCTTAAAATTATAACACAAATGTATTTGTATCTTTAAATCAAAAAGGAATAAATGTAATGTAAAAATTACACAAGTTATTGGACAGTGTCATGGAAGATAGGGCTAATGTTACCATATTTCTTTCTTCATAATCTGAAGAGGGAAAAGCACAAAGCAGGCAGCAGCAGCTTTGATTGGTATTAAAGCTGCTGCTGCAAAGGCATTAAAATAATGAGCAGTAGTTTCCTGTCTTTTTTTTATTTATTTTTTTTTTAGTGGGAAACAACTTCCTGAATGTTGAATTTTCACTTTTATTTTAACTGAATGTCAAAATGGAAACGCATTCAGAGCATCTGGTTGATGATATGACAGGTGTTTAGGAGGGGCTGACCCTCCCTAACCCAAACCCTCTGACAGTGCTCCATCAACATTTATGTTTCCTACTGTTCATATGACAGCGATAAGACTTAAGAACTGATATATTTTTACATGTTCCATTATTTATTAATCTTTTCTGTATTTTAAGATTGGATTGAACATTGTTTTAGTAAGTGCAGGTTTTGAGACTCTCAGGAAAAATCACAGCACTTTGAAACTGTGCACTCCTGACCTCTAGTGGCTGGAGTCAGTGTAACATGGCATCACACCACACACCTAATAAATGGTTTAACTTACCCATCAGTGAAAATGTTGACATCATTCTCTTAAATCATTTAGTGAAAACCAACATATGAACTGTAGGAAAAAGCTGTGTATGGAACATTGTCAGCAGACCCTCCTAAAGCCCCTTACTAAAATGGAAGGAAAGAGTTATCTACAAGTTTTTTTTTCTTTCTTTTTTTTTTTTTAAAAAAGGAAACCAACTAAAAAAATAGAAAATTAAAACTTAAAGGAATGGAAACATTTATCTAAAAACGATATGAAAGAAATGAAAGTTAAAACTTACCTGTGAAGTATGAGGAAAGGAAACTTTTTTGAAGAAGCATAAGGAAACATAACCAACTAATAGAGGAAAGGAAATAGTGAAACTTAACCAACTAATCAGAAATTAAAATTAAGAAATTAAAATTTATTACAATCTATGAGGAAAGTTTTTTTTGTTTGTTTGTTTTTTTTTTTTGGAAAAAGAAGCAGAGGTAGACCGATGGGAAATTAATGGGTTATCAATAAATTTAAAACTTGAAACTTAAAACTTTATCATAATCTATGATATTCCCTATGCTTTTTCTAAAAAGCAGAGGGAAACTTCAATTAACTTGCAGGAAATTAAAAAAAAATTAAAGAGTTGAAATTAAAAATGCTCTACCAACTAAAAGTTTTTTAAAGGAAACTTAACCAAGTAATAAAGTTATAAAAATGAAATTTATCAGAAACTATGAGGAAAGGTTTTTTTTGTTTTGTTTTGTTTTTTTGTGGAAGGAAACATATCCATAGGCTAAAAAAGTAAAGACTTACCTACAAACTAAAAAAAAAGAGTTAGCACATATTTACACAGTGTGTGTGTGTGTGTGTGTGTGAGTGTGAGTGTGTGAGTGTGTGTGTGAGTTACTGGTCCAGCCATGGAGCTCTACTCCTCTCCAGTCACAGCTCCCGGTGGTATACAGACATCAAGTCCAACAACATATTAACAACAGAGCGTGGGAGCCTTCTGGGCTAGCGTCTGTAGGGGCTGGGCAAGATGACGCCAGGACTCACATCCACAGGCTTTTAGAGAGACAGAGAGTGGAGGAGAGGGAGGGTCAGTCTGGTTCAGCTACATCTTTAGACCGATGCAGCACAGTGGGAGAAATGTGTATGAAGGCCATCGAGCTCAGATAAAATGGTTTTGACCAACAGAAAATCAGGAGGCAGGTGAAAACCAGCACTTGTGTACATGTTTGGAGAACTCACCTCCAGCTGGACTCCTTCCAGTCTGGCCTGTGGGGCGGAGGTGGAGGGCTGGGGTCCATAGGGGCTGGGCAGGATGACGCCATGACCGTCATCCACAAGCTGCTGGAGGGCTCTGGGCTGGCTCTGCTCAACTGGGGCCGAGGTGGAGGGCTGGGGGCTGGGGCTCTGGTCTGATGGGGCAGCAGCGGCCTGACGGGGTCTTCTCTCCAGAGGCTCCTCCAGAGCTCTGGGGCTGCTCTCCAGCTCCCTCTTCCTCTTCCTGCTCACAGCAGTCTGTTAGAGAGATGGACAGAGGGACGAGGTAAAAGACCAGGTCTAATTATTTTTTATTAGTCTCTGAGTAAATGTGGGAGCCTGTGCAGCACATCCCATAATAACCTGATAATCAGTGCCACTTGGTGGACATTCAGGAGCTGCAGGGTTTCCCACAGTGTTTAATTGAAGTGGTGGAGCACGTTATCAATCAAACACCACCTCTGTTACGTATCAACGAAAACAGTTTGTGAATGAAATATGGCGCTTTGAGGAAAAGAACAGAGGAGCTGAGATACAGCAAACACACACACTGCGTTTCATGAGTGGACACAGTTTAGGACGTCAAACACTGAGTCATCGATCAGACATGAGACAGAATCACCACCTCGGCCAAACAAACCCACTACACTCCACAAAACCTCCACTGACAGCAGGAAAACACTCACAACACTCCAGCACACAGCTCCACTACACACTTCTATCCACAACTCTTATCATACAACCGCACCCACCGTTCTCTGAACAGCAGCAACACATCACATTTACTGACGACAGGACACGGACTGACCACACAGACGGAGGTGGAACCGAACGCACAGTCATCAGAGCAATATATCTTCATCCGGGCGCGTGTGAAGATCTGCAGGAAGACAAACAATCAGTGGGTCAGCTGTGGACAGGATGTGAGAGGAAGCAGCTGAATCTCCTGTGGGCAGATGTCTTGTCCTGTGTGATGCCTGGGCTGCAGGACGACTTACAGGATGCTCCTTTATCATCCTCCCCTGGTCATTGATGATGAATCTTACCTTTACATTAACTCCCCGCTGAACAAGGTGGAGGGCAGAGAGATGATCCACTTCACACAGACTTCAGTCTCCAGGGCAGTGGACTTCCTCACAGAGCTGTTGGACTCTATTCTCTCAGGATGGGACACAGAGACCATCTGCCTCCCACCACGTCTCCAGCAGAGGGAGCTTCATCCTCACATCTAATCCTCACATCATGAAGCCTCTCAGATCAACAGAGCCTCATCCAGAGGGATGGAGGTCTGAGGCATTTCTACTCTCTAATATCTGCACTGACTTCCACAGTGAAACAAGAGCTGATGCCCTTCAGGCTAAATGCATATAAACTGATCTTTCCTTTGTTTCTATACATATAAACATATGTACAGAAACAAAGGAAAGACTGATTGTTTTCTTTAATCCCCAACAGTTCATCCTCTGAATGGACCATTTGAAATTAAAATCAAACTTGAAATCAAAAGCCACCGATGCGCCACAGTTAAACAAGTCCATTGTCTCTGCAATGTCTTTGTCTTTGGTTGAGGATTATTTAGTAGAAATAATTCAGGTGCCTCTTTTGCTTTGGAAAAATACTTGATGCATGCTGGTCTTAATTTAAATTTCTATTCATTTTTATTTTAATTTCTATTTTTTTTATAATTGTCACCATTTTGTTGTTTAAGGACTTAAGGCAACTTAAGATCCATCTGACATGGTAATGATGTCTCTAACTTTTCAACCTGTTGCAACTAAAGATAATGTTCTGCTAATATTTCAGATCAGATCACTAATGTAACAGGACACACCCTATTACTGTCTACATCCTGAGACAGCGAATGAAAGGTGTTTTACCCTGTTGGAGTCGGTGCTGCTCCTGCTGGACTCTGTCTGGGTGTAGTTGTGGTCATGAAGGTGATGTGGCACAACACACATCTGTAACCATTAACATACAGTTTATTCAACACAACTATAAAACAAGTGTATTTGACTGAACATTGAATAAACTGGTTAATCCCGTCAACCAGCTGAGTTCACTGACGTTTCCTTTAATTAGACAAATCAATCTGATAATATTAAAAAGAACAAAAAACTGGACCACTTTACTGGTAAATAAAGCAATAAATACTGGGCAACGATTTAAAATCTTTGAAAGGAGCAGGAGGCTAAATGCAAACCTGCACAATTAATATTTTATTTTTGACCAAATTAAACAAGTAAACACTGGATCAGTTTGGTTTAAAAGCAGCAGCTGATTCATCAGTAGTAGATGTAACCCTGCAGTGAGTCTGTCTTCATAGTTCAGTTGTTTAAACCAAAGACTTTAATGTTTAATATTTAATATTTCATATTAATATTATGTAACTGGACAAACTAGTCTCGCGATATTTATATTATCGAACATTCGACGGCTCAAAGTCGTCGAGCAAAACAACTTAAAGTCGTTTTTATTCTATTTAACTCCCTAAATTCTCACATTTGTCTCGATAATAATTTGACAGTGGTCAATAGTCGTCGATGTCGCTCCTTTTTTCCCGGTCTTCTTCGTGTCTTCTCCAGATATCGTCGAAAAACTGCTCTCAATACTTTTTCTCCGGCGTCGACTTTCGTGAACATATTCTCTCTCCATAGCAACCAGTTTCATACGTCAACACCAAGAGCAGCTGCCTCCTAACGAGACAAGAGGCAATTAGTATTTAAATGTTTCATTAGTTTAATTATTCTCTCAAGGGACAATTATTTTATTGAAATTTATTACACGGTGGAAAATAAAATATTGTGCAATTAACCTTCAACTATTCCTTCAGTAATAGTCCTACAAATATATTTTAAACCCCCATATCATTAATAATGTGTAGGTTATCCCAATAGGACAGTGTCTGGCTCTGGATTTGCCTCTGTTTTAGATACTAGATATATGTTTATTATCCTTCGTATCAACCTTCCTTCTCAGTTATCTGATAACCTCTGCAAATAAAGATCAATATAACCAACATTTCAGTGCAGGTAAAAACATCTGACCCCATCAGAGGATTTCTTTGTTTAAAACAGTCATCAGGCTGGATCTGGATGAGATGTTTTTTGCATTAAGCTATAGAGGCTGACAGGTGACTGGCAGCAAGGGACAGGAAGGTGAGATGGTGACCCCCCCCCCTCAGTGGAGTCAAACATCACACTTAACAGAGGGCCCTCGAACATTCAAGTATAAGCCAGACCACAATTTAGGAAGAGAGGACATCACATTTCTGAACTATTCATAATATATTTCAACATCAGAGCGATAATTTCCTATTTCACCATATATTTGCTTGTAAACATATCGAGATGTCATGAATATAATAATATAACTGAAAACAAAAATAAACGTTGTGCATATATGGACAGTGTTTTAAAATAAAAATATACACATGCTATATGTATATTTTTAAAGCAGTGATATTCTGGTTCACAACATTTTCTCCCTTGTAATTCAAATCCTTTTACTGACATTTGTTGTATTTGACTACATTTCTTCTTTGTATGAAGACCAAGTTTCATTTCATGTGGGGATGCTGCTTTTTGTCAAGTCCATCTCAGTGTCACGGAAAGCAGGATTTGTGTTGCCAAATTTCTTCTCTCTGTCCTTTGTCAGGTCAAGCTTTCCTGTCCGTCTCATGACCTGGAGAAAAAAGACCACAGAACAGTTAGCAGCTGTTATTAGTCTGTATCATTTGATATTGCTCCACTGCTCCAGCACTTACTCTTTCTTTGAAAAACTTGATTAAGTAATAAAGAGTTGTGTCTTCTTTCATTAATCTTAGCCTCGATTCCACCTTCAGCCAGCGGCCTCCTGAAATGTACATTCAGAACATGTCGAAACAACTTAAAAAAAAGACAAACTCTGATGTTTCTAACCAAAGTAATTTGTTCAGAAAATTATTATTTACCTGTCAACAAACTGACTATCAGCCCCACACTGATAGATATTATAGTTCCAATGGGACTGAAGTAAAGGTAGGACAGAGAGTACCAGTCATCTGCGATCACAGGCCTGGTGGTGAAAGGAAATAATAATAATACGTGCCGAGAAAATCGTGCACAAGGAGGGAACTCTTACATGTACAAAGAGTAACACCTCCTTATAAATGCAGTGCATAGCAGAGATTTAGATAAACAAGACAGGCTCATTCAGGGTTGTGTAGTAATGGGATAAATATTTGCATTACCCTTATCTCAACTGGGGGATACTTAATATAGTAAACAATATGAAATGAATTATCAGTTTCAGCTAGTTACATGTTTACCTGCTATGATGGTTGTGTACTGGGGCTGTGGTGTTGTATAGTTGTGTTGGCAGAGGTGTGGAGGTCCAGTTGAGGCTCCCTGTAGTGGTGAAGTTACAGCCCTCAGTGGTCAGTGGCAGAGGTCGGGTCATCTCTGATGGGGGAGGGTATATCTGGGCTCCGATGCCCACCCACAGGGACACGACCAACCCTGACAGAAGACCCGACAAAGCTCCCTGGAAAATATTTAATTCACTGAAAATGCTAATATTTGCTTTTCAGAGGATTGGGGATAAATGAAATACAGACGTTTTAAAGGGATGGTAAACAGACAAATTCTATGATATAGAATTTGGAAATGTACCTTATAACTTATAATAAATGTAGGTACAATGTGAAACCTCCATCTACTCCAGTATGAAATGATCATAAAAAATACAGCCCTAAATTGAGCAGCAGGAGTAAAATTCATTTACATTGCTGGATTAATGTCCATTTAAAAGAGGACAGACTTACTTTGGAATTGGCAAATGGACAAAGAATACCCAATGTGAACAGACCAAGTAAAGGACCGCCAATGATCCCAAATATACTGATGGCCGCCTGTATGAAGAGATCCATAACACTTAAATTGAAGGGCTGGTTACCACAATAAAAAAATCATAAATTTCAGAATCTTATTCAAAATCCAAAAAACTGTGCAATTGACAATTAATTACATCCTTTAATGTTTTTGTCTTTGTAAAACCTATACTGCAAAGTGCTCAGAAACAGATCTACTCTACCTGCAGGATCCCTCCCATGAGTGAAGCTGCTCCAGCCATTCCAATGCACAAAGCCCCATACATGAAACCTAGAGACAACAGAGACTTCAATCCTTAATTACCACCTAACTATTTTACTAATTTATTAGTGTTAACCAGACAATTAATTCATCTGAAATGTTGTACACAGTCAGTCCACTTACTCAGTCCTTTAGACATCCAGGACAGTTGTTTCTCAGACATGTTAGTGTATGGTTTGATCAGGTCCTCCACCGTCACTGCAGCCAGGGCATTGATGCCGGATGACACTGTGCTGGGGTTGATAGACCACAAAAATCAAACACAATTTACTTGATATACAGACATGCAAAAATACAACTGTTTCCCTGTCAGTCCCACTTTTTAGCACTGAAGAGAAGCTGATATGCTGAGCAAAGATATTCTACATGAAGAAATGGAAACTAATACTGACCAATAATCTATGAAATATTTTTACCACAAAAATAAATGAATAAACAGTGCGGGTAACAACTTCAATGTCAAGTACTGTATTAACCTTAGGGATCCACTATATGCTGCTGCAACAAACAGTCCAGGAAGACCAGGATAGTCTCCCAAGATGTCCATCACCAAATACGGCATCAGCTGCAGAGGAGGAATGACAGTGGATTACACACATCAACAGGAGGCCTGGAGTGATTATTGGATATACCTGTCATTGAGAGCTGTTTGACATTAGGTGAACATTTTAAGTTGGATCATCTTGGTATCTCTGGCTGATTATTTGCAAAAACATCCAACAAAATCTTGGCTTTTGAATTTCTGTCTAATGTTTCTTTACAGCAATGTGTGTTTCATTAAGCCAATGATCACAGGAACAACTTTTCTCTATCTCTGTCCATCGTACCTGATCTGGAGCAGAAACCAGACCAGCTGTCCATGGGTCACAGTTCTTATAGACAGAGTAAAGGCACATTCCTGCGAAAACTGAGCATAGCAAGATGGACCACAGGCCTAAAAGGTTGATGTACAAAGATCTAGACAAGAGAGGAAATACATATAGACATTGAACTAACGGCAGAGCACCTGGACAAATACATATAAAAGCATTCAACAATGCCTTTATGTTTTATGATAAATGTGTTAATTCCCCGGGTGCTGTAAGTGAGATGCTTTTGAACTTCTAGAGTTTGTGTCAGATTTCCTTTAGGAGCACAAGGAATAGATGTATCCCATGATGTGTCATGGTAAATGCAGCTCACAGTAAAAAAAAAAAAAAGACTCACGCTCTGGCATGGATGATGCTCTTGCAGGAGATGTATCTCTGAACCTGGGCCTGATTGATCCCATAGATACTGACCCAAACAAATGTCCCTCCAATGGTTATGGTCCAAAAAGTGTGTCTTCTCAGAGGGTTGGTGTCAAAACTGGTGAAACAGAAAAATATCTCAATCAGAGATCCTCCCACGGACATCATTCACAAAGATGAATTCCCTGATATGTGAAGTTTATGTCTGAATTCTGTTATTTATGTCTTGCGTGGCTTTTTAATTGGTCCGAATAATATACTGTATTTACCAGACATCAATGACCACCTGAACATGAAAATATACCAATTTACATTACATTTTCAGACTTTAGAAGTTGATGAATATTACCTGAACACTACATTAAACATCTGACTCAGCGGTTTAGGTTATATTGAGAATTCATCTTTAGTCTCCTCCAAATTCAAACAAGGAGATTCTTTCTTTCTGGGATGCATTTGGAGAGAGTCCCATGACCTGCTATGATTATAATCTGATTATTTGGCATAGAATCACAGATTTCAGAAATCTGGCCTCTGATTTAATAACACAGATGGAGATTTAACATTTCAGCACCACAGAGAGAAACAGACAACATAAAGGGTTTGAATGTTTCACTTCATAGGGGCTTGTTTGTTGTTCAGTAACCACATGGCTCAAAGAAAATAGTCCAGTTTAAAAGCATTCAAATTCATAGTTTAGCAATTTGATATATTAATCCACCATACTCACTCCCAAAAATTGAGTCTCCCTCCTTGTTCTGAATCTGAAATGATGGGGAAGACTCCACCTTGTATGACCACAGACCTGATGATGACAGACAGGAAGCCTGCGAGCATGACACCAAGCTGGAGGGGAAATATTACATATTTTTAGTGTTGCTTTTGTCCTGGCAGTGCTTCTAATTCTATTATACATGGATTATGACTGAAATGCATGATACCAAAACAAACAAAAATGTTGGTTTGCAGAATCACTAGCATGAGTGACATGTTCAGTTAAAATGACTTGGACTGTGTGGGACTAGCAATACCACACCAACCTCTAGTAAAGTATTTTTCATTCAGCAGCCTACCTGAAAGACATCCGTCCATACCACTGCCTTCAGGCCACCCTGTGACAATATAAACCACAGACAGGTTGTTGTGTTGACTGTACATTAAAATCCAGGAATTCAAAGAGTTCAAATTCTTGATAAAACATTCAGTCAAGCCAATACTTTCAAAGAAATCTTTAAAAAAAAGTTTATGCATGTTGACACTCAATAGAGCAGATGTGGTTACGTACCATTGTGCAGTAAAAGGTACACACCACACCTGTGGAGATGACTGCACCCCACAGATCCATACCAGTTACTGCAGAGAAAAGCAGGCCTTCAGACAGCGGTCACTCAACTGAGCAAAACCAAGCAGCTTTAAGTGCCCTTGTGTAAGTGTGTGATGTTAATCTGACCGCTGTGGACAGAAACCAGCATACCTTGGTTTAAAGCCAGAGCTGGGGCATAAATGACGATTCCAGTGTAGAGAATCTGTGACAAAGAGATTTACCTCAGCAGGTGTTGGACTTGTGGTTTGACCCACAAAGGTCAAAGCCCTGTAATTACATGTTGACTGGCTTCTTACTCACTGTCTGCACAATGAAGAGCAGAGTTCCCAGCAGACGGGTTGCTCTGTTGAATCGTAGCTCCAGATACTTGGAAGAGGCAGACAGAAAAAAACAGACAATATAAAAGGTTAGTATCAGAAGAACTGTGATCAATACAAGTCACTGCCACAGCCTATTTCACAATTAATGCCTGTTCTTTAACTACACAGTAGCTTGCAGCCCTCCACAGCCTTCACAGTGCACTATTATTAATGTAGAACTAAACTAACAAACAGTCTGATTAAAGTTTAAAGTTCTGTTTAAAGAAGAAATTCTGACCAGTCCTTCCCAAACTCACCTCATCTTTTGTATAACTCATTTTCACCATACTGGTAGGAGCAGACTACAACATGGACGTGCTCCTCAGTGTTTCAATGTCATTATTTGCACAGCAATCAAATCTGGGTCAGTTTCTTTGATTCTTTACAGGTACACAAAACATCTGACATATTTCATGCCTTAACGAAAAGAGTAAAAGTAGAGTACAACCACTGCATTGCAAAACCATGCCAATAAAACAAAACATCACATAAACTGAAAACCAAAGTGCACTCACCTCATATGTGCTGGTGACTGCAAGTCTGTAAAAGACTGGAAGAAAGACCTCAGATGTGACCACTATTGTCATTACATAGGAGAGACCATAAAATCCAATACTGGCTCCATAGCGGTACACCTACGAACCAAGGACAATATAAATCAATAGTGCTTTATATGATTTTGGGAGTTTTCTGAAGAAGACTGAAAGCAACAATTCATTTGAGCATAGTAAAGTGTACAACATGAACTTCTGATTAGCAAGGAAAAAAATCCACAAAGCTAAGCAAAGCAGTTCACATATATCTACCTCCCTCCACTATCCACTGAGGGAATGAAATCACCCATTGTTTGTATTCAGTGAGCATATCTTGTGGGATTTTAGATAAAGTTATTGTCTGTTAAACTGATTTTGGCTTCAGGCTGATACTGGCCTTTATTTGATATTTGCCAGTTGTTGTCACTTCAGTTCAGAGCTACAGGAATCAATGTATTTTTTTTATTTTTTTATCTTTATACTATTTCCAATATGGTTTTCAATTATTTAGACATGTCCCTATGAATAAATAATAATGAATGACCCTGCTTATGGCGCATAAGTTTAAGTGTTTAGCATATTTCCTAAATATGTCTCAGCAATAATGTCTTTATTCACATGAAAATCCATGAAAACTATAGTTTAGAAAGAAAGTATAGAAAGTGAGTATCCATCCAACAAAAAAAGTTTTTTGTGTCATAAAAATACATCATGTGGTCTAGACCAGACAAAACATTTTTTTTTTGCATTTGTTCCTTGGGAATCTTACCTCGGCTGGGTTTGACAGCACTGTGATGGCCGACATGAAGCTGGCAGTCAGGGACAGGGACACAGGCAGGGCCGTCAGTCTGCGGCCCCCCATTAGGAAGTCCCCGGAGCTTCTCTGGCCCCTGTCCACCCAGGCGTAGTAGACACCGACAGCAGCAGACACCACCAGCGTGAGAGCAAAGACCAAATAGTCTGCTACCGCAAAAGAGCCAGCAACCAGAGATTCCTCTGACATTTTGATAGAAGTCAAACTAGAACTAGAAATAAAACTGTTTAGGAAGTTATTCAAGCATCTCCATGTGACAGTCCTCTGTGGATAAATGGAGGTCCTGGCACATCACCTTTTCAGTCAACACTGAGCCTAATGCAGTACAACAGACCGAAACCTTTTATGTGTGTGTGTGTGTGTGCGTCTGTGTGTGTCTCTGTGTGTGTGTGTGTGTCTGTGTGTGTGTGTGTGTGTGTGAGATCGAGAGAGAGAGGGAGAGGAGAGCATTCCAGGCAGGTACATGTTGTGAAGTCAACAGGCCAGAATGAATTGCTCACCTAAGCACAGGATAAAAACTATCATCACTTTTTGACATACACACACATACAGTCATACATGATAACAAATAAGCACTTTTGAGAAGAGAAGAAAAGGTTTGAGAGGCTGTGGAACTGGATTTTGGTGGATTTAGAGGCCATTTAGTGGTAAATGGCTGCTGAGCTGCCACCAGGGCTGCAGTTGAATGGCCCTTGTGTGGTTTTCAATTTGAACTGGTTAAAGGTATTTCCCTGGTCAAATTGACCTGGAACATATTTGGCATTTGTCATTACAAACATAAAACATGTAATTCACATACTTTTCTTTATTGATAGTCAGTGTAGATTTTTAATTAAAACATGTTGAAGAAAGTCCTTTACAAAGAACCTTTTTATGATGTTTTCTATGGTGCCAGCCTGGGCTAAAAGCCACATATAATCATAACATTTTCTTAGTATATTTTCAGTATATAACACATCAAATAATCTAATCAAACTTTCACAGCAAAAACAAATTAAAGAAATGTCAGATGAAAAAAATAAATTGTGATATAGGACCTTGGGTTTTCTTTGCTAATGGTCATATCCTGACAATAATAATACACTAGTAGAAATATGTACCTGATGAAATACTGACAAAAAACTTTTATCTTTATCCGGTCATCTTCAACCGCTGGCTTAAAGTTTAGACCAGGTGGAAGACAGACATGCTTATTAATTTAAAGTCGACCTAAGTGATGTATTTATGTGTTGATTTATTTATTTAAAAGTTGTAAGAAACGAACTCGGAAACCGGCGCCTCAAACGAAGCCGGAAGTGAAGGGAGGATTTCTTTCTCGCCTGTCTTCGCCTCTCTTCTCCCACCACGCGGAGAGAGAGAGAGAGAGAAAAAAAAAAATCCCACAATGCCTTGTTCAACATGGCTGCGTCCTGGTGTCGGCGTGTGTGTAAACAGTCGTAACATCGGCCAGGAGAAGAAAACGAAGTGTAGTTTTCATGAATCGATTTAATCGCGCGCCACTTTGTGAAATTCAACCCGCTTTTTACCAAACAACGACGCGAAGATGAAGATCAAGTCCAAGTCTTCGTATCACAAATCAGAGAACACCTTCAGGGTGAGAGTCCGCACATTTACTGCACCATGGTGCTGACAGAGTATGGGGGATAAAGTGGGACTAAAGCTGTGTAAACACAATCATTTTATTAGTGTAGTACGACTTTGTTAAACTTATGTTTAAGTAGATATAAATCTCTTTTAATTTCCCTCAGGTTGGACATATTATTAACTTAATGTATATGTATGTGATCTATAGCAGAATATTAAGTCTTCTGATCTGTCTTCTCCAGTTTCTCACTTTTGCTGAGAGACTTGCCAACGTCAACATCGATGTCATTCATCGCATTGACAGGACTGGATCTTTTGCAGAGGTATGTACAGTCAGTAATCATTTTACTCTCATTCACACAGTAAACTCCCCTGTTCTTCTCTTTGACCTCTTTGCTCTTAATGCAGGAAGTAGAAACATACTTTTCGGAGGGACTGACAAAATGGAGAGACCTCAACTTGACAGAGCATTTCAGTACGTATGCCACATAAGAACGAGCACATCAGTAGCTGTGTGCTGATGCTCTGCTGCTGCTGAGCCTGAGGAAAGATGTGTTATTGCAGATCACGTAAAACTGATGCTTTTTTTTTTTTTTTTTTTTTTCTCCTCCACAGAGACATTTTTAAAAGAGGTATCCAACAAGAGCCAGTCTTTCAACATGCTGGTTTTCCATCAGAAGACGATAGTGGAGAGTTTGAAAACACACCTGGCCGTCAGCAACAGCTTGGCCTACCAACCCCTGCTGGAGTAAGTGTTTTGGTTGTGACTTGTGAATGACCTTTTTGGTCTGAATGACACTTTGCATGGCTCTGACTCCTGTTATGTCTCTCCTCTCCCCAGCCTCGTGGTTCAGCTGGCCAGAGACCTGCAGACTGACTTCTACCCTCACTTCCCTGACTTCTTCATTCTCATCACCTCGCTGCTGGACACAAAGGACACAGAGGTCCTGGAGTGGGCTTTCACCTGCCTCTCCTACCTCTACAAGTACCTGTGGAGGGTCATGGTGAAGGACATGACCAACATCTACAGGTGAGAAATAAGCTGGAGTCAGATGTTTTACTGGTGAACATGCTTTCCATTGTGTCTGGTTTCTTCCATCTGCTGTACAGCTGGAAAGGAAAAACAAAAGAGGTGTTATACAAGACTGCATGCAAGTCTCATTTTGGTTGCCTCTTTCCACCCCACAGTTTGTACAGCACACTGCTGGCGCACAAGAAGGAGCACATTCGCAAGTTTGCAGCAGAGAGCTTCTCTTTTTTGATGAGGAAGGTGTGTGATCAGACATGAAACATAAATTTATGTTTTCCTTCCTTCTGACTTTTTCTTTTATTGTCTGCAACTGTATTGATGGATTTAGTTTCTAAAAAGTTTGATTTAGCAGTAATTACATATCATCTGTGTGTATTCCAGTGGTTGCCAGCGATGAATTCATGACTCTGATTTCGCCCCACAGGTGCCAGATCTCGACGCCCTGCTGACTCATATGTTCTCAGACCTGCAGCAGCACCCTGATAAGGCAGAAGGAGCGGGTCAGCTGCTGTTTGAGATGTGCAAAGGAGTCAGGAACATGTTCCACTCCTGCACTGCAAATGTGAGTTTTTCATTAGATGCACTAACTGATGATGATGCTGTGCAGAAGAGTTTTTATTTGATTTAATGCCATCTTCGCTTTGCTGGTAGTAGCCTCACAAGTATAAATCTTGTATTAGTCAAGTTACAAAAAGTGCTGCCTGTAATATTCAGTGTAGTAGACATTCAGACTTCTGATCTGCTATTCAAGAACTCTAGAGCATCATCATGTGGTAATATCCTACAATAAGAGACAGGATTGATCCTGGTTTCTCTTCATTTCCTGTTTCCCTGCATCCTTCTCTCCAGGCTCTCCCTGTAGCTCTGAGGAAGCTCGGCCCCACAACCAACCCAGGAGTGTCTTTGCCTTGGGACACTGTCAGGGACGCTCTGGATCACATGGCCCAGGCTGCAGTCAATCACGTTGACCGAGAGCACTTCCTGGTTCTATGGGAGTCCCTACAGGTAAAGCAGGACTTGGTCAGAGCCTCCGGTGCAAATTTAGACAAGTACCATCAACCCTTATTTGGGTCTGAACTTTCTCAGGCATGACTGAGCTGAAACGTGACTCTTATACAGTGCGTCTCATATCTGATGATGGTGGTGTGTCCCGTCATGCAGGTCAGTGTGGTGGAGGTCCTTGATGTCATGGACGTGAAGGGAAAGGATGCAGACCAGACAACAGAGCAGCTGGAGAGGCTGCTGTTCATTCTCCACACCCTGGTGTCCCACAGAGACGGAACCAAGGTCACCAAGCCGGAGGCTGTCTGCAAGGTAAGAGGAGGAGAAGATTTGAGATTTCGTTTCATACATGAAAAAGTTACCCCCCCAAAGCCAAAATGTTGCATCTTGTAGCTTGTCCCTTTTGACTTCACGTTTTTGTCCTGTTCTCTCACGCCCTCAGACGGTTTTGCAGCTGATTCAGTGCTCGGCTCTGTCAGCTCCCTGTTCCCGCCTGCTCCTCCAGATCGTCTCCTCTCTTCTCCTCGGGGAGAACATCAGCCTGCCAAAATCACTCATCCAGGAGACGGTTCAAAAGGTGACAAAAAGAGTTGATGCCCTCATGTTCTAGGGTCAATAATGTGTGTGTGTGCCTGTTTATCTAACTCTGTTTACTTCAACAGGTGTTTAGCAGCACTTTGGGACAAGACCTGATCCTGGAGTTCACCAAGGAGATGTTCACTATGAAAGAGTTTGAGCAGGTGAGTCGTCACTAGAGTGATTATATTCTGTATTTTCCTCTGATTCCGGCTCGGCCTGTGTCTCCCTAATATCTTCCCCTCCCCTCTCCTGTAGCTCTTCCTCCCCAGCCTGCTGCGCTTCACTGCTGGGCTGTTCAGCTGTGGAGATGCTCTGTCTCGCCACTGTGGCCTGGAAGTGCTGGTCAGCCTCATCCTTGCTAAAGCTCCGCCCCCGACAGACGGCTCCATGGCCTTTGAGACCTACCCACTGCTCTTCACTGGGCAGACCACAGGGTGCGATTTTAATTCTTCTTGTTTGCTTTAGAAAGGCCTGAAAAGTCTTTGGCTGTCTTTATATTTATTTCCATTCACAGTCATTATATTATTTCCACATGAGGTGAGTGTGTTTGTCTCCTCCAGCAGAGTGTTTAGCTGTAAGGAGGCAGGTCAGGGGAGCAGTAAGACATCAGAGCAGCCAACAGTGCCAGAGCTGGTGCTGTCTCTCATTCGACTTCCTGAAGAGCAGAACCAGTCCATCACTGACCTGTCGCTGCCTTGGACCGCCCTGATGCTGCTGCCACACGTCAGGTAACACACACACACACACACACACACACACACACACACACACACACACACGCGCACACACTGTTACACCCCTGGTCACAGGTTTGTGTTAGTTAGGGAAGTGTCTTTGTAAAAGTGTTTTCCAACTTGTATCACACCGCTGTTGCATCAGCTGAGTGTTTTTTTTTTTTTGTCCACATCTGCTGTCAACTAAATAATGTTTGGCTCTATATGAAAATAATATTTCAAACAAACAGAAGTTAATAGCATTTACTAAGAGTTATTTATTTAAAGTGAGAGAAATGTACTACTTCTGCTGTGACTTCCACTTCCTTGCTTCCTTGCACTCACTTGCATGCATGGATTATTGAAAGGTCTGTTTATTTCTCATCTCCTGTATCTTCTGTTTCTTTTGTTTCTCTTCTTTGCAGACCTCTGGCTCCAGCCAGTGTTGTTCCTGCTGTGTGTGCTCTCTTTAACCACCTCCTGTGTGAGATTGAGACAGAAAAACTGGGGAAAGGTTTGTGACCTCTTGTTTTGTTTGCTTTGATTTGTGTCAGAAATATAAATAGGAAAATGAGATTTCTTAGGCTTCAAATGATTAGCAGATTAATTGATCAGTATCTGTCAGAATGTTGCTAATTGATTAATCGTGGATTATTATAGAAAATGGAATGAGAAGGCAGAAACATTTTTATTGGCTAAATAATTAATCAAAGTAATAAAGAATAGTTTAATCTGATGAAAACAATCAGCAGCACCACCATTTTTTGCACTTCACAAAAATGTGAAATTTAAAATTGAAAAGGATTAAAATGATCTTGCTAATTGTTTGAATCTTTGAAATCTTAACCCCAAACAAGTGAATCTGTCCAAACGAGCCTTTGGAAGGTGCATTAGGTTTTGTCGTTCTTAAGACTGACTGAAGCTCTCCCCTCCTGTCACTGCTCCTCCACCCTCCAGCCGGTCTGTTCGTAGCCACACAGGCTCTGAGCTGCCTCCTCAGTCTGGACGGCTCCGCCCAGCTGCTCTCACTGTTTCCTGTGGACAAGATCACATCAATCCTGAGGTTTGTGCTGCATGAACATCCCTGCCCATGTTTGTCCATGTTCTTAAACCACCACACTAAACAATAAAGCACTGCATTTTTATATTGTCAATGTTATTATTATTACCACAGGAAGTTTCCCAGAGACCTGTCTGCCTTGCTGCTCGGAGACCTCTACTACACCCGCCTGTCCCTCAGTGGTGTTTCAGAGCATCTATCCCACAATGCACTGCTGGAGCTGTACCAGATTGTGCACACCAACCTCTCCTCCAACATCTCTAAGGTTTGTCTCTGCCTTCTGTCTCACGTTCTGAGGATTAACTTTGTACCTTTAGCAAATAATTTTAAGTTTGTTTAAAATATTATTCAGAATATCTGAGGAAAAATACCAATAGTAAAACGTAAAAGAAAGCATTGTGGTATTTGTTTACCTTTAGTTTTATTAGTCCTTTTCTCTTTCAGATTCGCCTTTTGACTCTGAGGATTCTCTCTCAGTTTGAGGCAGAGCTTCCTCCACAGAATGAGGTATAGCTGTCAATCCAGATTCTCAAGAAACTACACCAAACTAGTTACAGAAACTATAAGCTCATATACCACCTTACCTGTGTCTGTCCCTGTGTCCAGGGTGAGGAGAATGTGGAGGTCCAGCGGGTGTTTGCAGTTTGCCTGCAGGCAGAGCTGGTGCCGGCCTCGGTTCAGGACTATAGAGACAAGCTGCTTCACCTCCGGAAGCTGAGGCACGATCTGGTGCAGCGCAGCCTGCCTCAGGGGCCGCCCGGTACCTTCCAACAGGTACAGAGAGGGCTACTCCTCCTTCATTTCATCAATTGATCTCAATTCCAATCATAGACAAAAGTAGATTTCTGATCAAAACAAGTGACAACAAAACTAGTGATCTATGAATTTTGAAATTCTCTCTCCAACCAACATACAACTATAAAATATGATGTGCCAAGCCAGTAACAGATCTAGGTTTGGAGGACAGCATGACCAATACAAGACCAGCTGATTGTCATGCTTCCACAGACTGTGTCTCTCACAGACTTCCATACATGAAGACAGCAACAGGGTTCGGCATTTCCAGTATAAAAAAACCTTGAATGTATAGCAAACTAAAGATAAAAATTAAGCTACAACAGGAGAGGTATTTTTAGCATCTATTATTTTTATTACCAATGAATCTGTTATTTATTTATTACTGACCAAGCATCTAAAGTGCAAACATATTCAATTTAGTCTTATAGATGACGAAAAACATAAAAGCCTGATGCTGGTACGAGCTAATGTTTGCTGTTTTTGCATGAAAATATCTAAAATCGTACTATCGAAATAGTTGTAATATTAATTTTCTATTGACCAATTGTTCAATTCATCAAGTAGTTGCTGCAGCTCTATTTATTTTTAGCCATTTAAAAAAATAATGACGTTAGACCTGACAACATCCTGGTTTTCCTACTTTGCCTTCAGGTGCCTCTGCGTTACCTCATCGCAATGCTGTTTGTCAACTTCCGGCCACTGTGGGACGCAGTCATTGAGCTTCTTGTGTGAGTATTAAAGAATCCCGCCACAGCTGACATTAACATTAATATTTGATTTGAGGTATATGACCTCTTTTTGTATGTTTGAAACACATATTGCACAAATACATATTACAAATATTAAAACTCGCACAAATTGGTTTTCTCCCTCTCTCAGGAGCCATGCCAGAGGGATGGACAATAAGGACTTCTGGGCAGTCTACCATGAACATCTGGAGATGGTGGCGGCGCTGGCTGGTATGGCTGCCTGCTGGGGGGGGTGGATTCTGGGGCAACTGGAGGCTACTTTAGATATGATATGATTAGATTGGATATGTTTGATAAATGCAGAGAACAAAATAAAGTGAGAAAAATAAATCCTCTTTTTGTCACAGAAAAGGAACTGCGAGAGAGTGATGAAGATGATGAAGAGGAAGAGTCCAGTCATCAGAGCGAGCCGGGCTGTGATGTCATTGAAAGCGGGGATGTGGGTGTGCTGTTCCTGGACCAGCTGAAGTTGACCTGTGACCCCAATGAGAGGACGGACTTCCCCAACTTCCGCAGCCTGCTGTGGCGCGCCATGACCCAGTTTCCTGACAGAGTGGAACCACGCAGCAGGGAACTTAGTCCTCTGCTGCTCAGGTTCATCAGGTAAGTCGTTCCAAAAGAGTCTTAATTTAGGAGGAATCGTTTCCTCATTGATCATTTTCAGAGAAGAAAACAGGTCGATCTGTGCTGTTGTCGTTGTTGTCTGATGTTTTTTGTTTTTGTTGTCAGGAATGAGTTTTATCCCGCCGACCTACTGGTTGCACCCACACAGGACCTGAGGAAGAGGAGTGATGCTGCCATAGAGGATTCTGGGATGGTGGTGGAGGAGGAGGAAGAGAAAGAGGAAGAGGAGCAGGATGTGAAAGAGAGAGGCAGACAGCAGAAGAAGGCACCTCCAAGGAGAGCTGCTGCCAAGTAAGACATTAACTCCCCACTGAGCGCTAACTGCTCAGCTCCAAAGTTGGAGGAGACCAAAAACAGAGCTAAAAGGAGAGTAAAAAACGTTGTGACCAGAACTAATGTTGCTCTGCTGTATGTTTAAATAGGCAACAGTCTAACACGTTAGACAGATCTGTGACTGAATACAGCCTCTTTGTGTATGTCTCCAATGATCAGAGGGATGAGAACACTGGGAATGAATGGGCTGAAAGCAACATATAAATTGATTTGTTGCATTTCTCATTAGTGTTAAATAGTAACAGGATCTTAAATAGTAACAGGATCTGGAAGCATGGATTATATTCTTTACAATGACATTTTGCTTTTATGTTTTTATGGTTTTTCATCCACAGACAGCTGATTGCCCATCTGAAGGTTTTTGCCAAATTCACCAACCCTCGTTCTTTGTACCTGGAGGGCAGCCTCAGTGAGCTCTATAACCAGGTAACCCTGATACTTCACATGCAGTTTTAGAGCTGCTTATCACTGGGTTTTCTGTGAACAACAACACATTTTTAGGCAGTGGGGGGTTTTGTAACTTATTCGGTTAGATTATACAGTCTGAAAGGTTGAGTATCTCCTCAGGCATCAGTCTAGTGTGATACATCTCTTTCTGTGTGTTTTCAGTTGCTCTGCCATCAGGACCAGCAGATTCAGCAAGTGGCGCTGGAATGTGTTCTCACATACAAAAACCCCAACATAACACCATACAAGTAAGAAAACTACCATAATCACCTCAAGGGTTAGGGTTAGGAAAACAGGATTGTGGAGAATGTGCAGTAATAACATTTCTGTGGCAGCAACAGTTTCCCAGTACGCCCCTCTTCCTCAATGGGATCATTGTGAGCTTCTTTGATAAGGTACGGCTCTCGTCACCAACCCTCTACGGTTACAGACGGAGGAATGTTAACTTCCACTGACATTGTTCCCTCCACTATCTGTTATCAAGATATCCACTGGCTGCACTTCCAGCCTACCTGCAGACAGATGTGTGGCTCTGGGGAGGTTTTACATTACAGACCACTGTATGTGTGGCTCTTTGTTCAGCATCAGTGTCACACTGACCTGATTTCTTGACAGTGCTTCTTTCTGTATTTTCTGTGCTGCTCATACGTTTCATATTGTTTATCTTGTTATTGGTTATTAATTACTTGTAAAATCATAATGAGCCTACATAATAAGAATGATGACTACATAATGAACAAAAGGGGAGTTTCTTTAACCTAAGCTCGATTGTCTGCCCTGCTAGTAAGTTGAACCACTCTCAGGGTGCTGCTCTGTGCCCAAATGTTAAACCTGTGTTTTTGTCTGTGTGTGTGTTTGTTCAGGGAGAATCTGGAGAGGCTACTGGAAGACAAACACTTTAAAGAGGAGATTGTCCATTTCAACATTTCTGAGGAGACAGGAGTGGTTGATGCTTCACACAGAGCCAATCTGATCCCACTGCTTATGAGGTACTAGACATATATGTGTGCTGCAAAGTATGTTTTGTTATTTATTTAGCACGAGTGAAGTGCCCGGTCAAAAATTAAATTAATCCGTCTGGCAGCTTTCTTAAGAGCATCATCTAAAAACTATAGTGTGTGTGTGGTCAGTAGAGCTTGCTTGTTTCTGTTTCTGCTGGAGCTCTAAATTGCTGTAAACTGCCCAGTTCGCATATAAGATTCCTCCACTTTTAGTTCGATTTCTTTGCTTCAGTCCAGCATTTTGGAAAACATGCTTATTCCCTCTGTTCTGAAAGTTAGATGAGAAGATAACCGCTCTCACATCTGTGTGTTTTCTTGTCACAAAATAATTTTATTGCACCTGTGGACGGAGTCAGGCTCCGTGTCTCCAGTCTTCATGCTCAGCTAAGATCACTGTCTCTTTGCCGTAGCTGAAGTCAATGGGGAAAATGTGTCCAAACGTTTGACTGGTACTGTTAAGACACATGCGGGTGTCCAACTATTCCTTGAACTTGCGATGGACATTTAGCTCATTTTGGGGATATTTTTTATTGAAATCCAAAGCAACGCACATAGGTTACATATTAGACAAAAAGCACACAAAGACAGTTGATACCTTGATTTCTTTTCATCTGCTAAAAAGCAGGTAAAAGTATTTACAAAAGAGGAGTGTGCTTTTATACACACTCTGTTCCCAGCCAGTCTGTCTCCCATGTTTCCATTGTTGACCTTTTTTTTTTTTTTTTTTTTTTTTTCAAATATAAATATTGGTTCTGTGTTTCATTAATTCAGTGGTTTACAGAGAATCTGTCCTTTCTTCTGCTGCTGCCAATATTTTCTACTACTTTAGAAAGCTTCAGAAATGAGCTGAGGTCATTTTCTTATATGAATACATGAATAAATATTAAAAATAATAATAAAAAGGACATTTCGATTATTTCCCTTACTTTTTAGAGCAGCTGCAGCAGAAGTATCTAAACTCTGTTATTCTCTTTGTCACCTGCCTTGTCTGTATTTGCTGTTCATGACACAGGATCCTGTTTGGGCGTTTGCGCAGTAAAGCAGGCAGTAAGTTTCAGGGGAAAGCCGCCTCCGCCTCCCGGTCCTCCATCATTCTGCGTTTCCTGGCAGGCTGCCAGACTGAGGAGCTGGGGATGTTCATCGACCTGCTGCTTGAGCCGGTCCGCCATCACAGCCAAGGTAGAAAATACATTTTTGAGTTTATAAAAATAAAATATAAAAATAAAATAAAAATAATAATTAATAATAAATAAACAAATTTATCTCTGATTATCTGACATCTCCTTTTTTGCTAAAGCCAAAGTGTTTCCACCTGAACTCAAATGCGGCTTGAAAATCTCTCGCTCCGCTTCGTTTTGTTGTCTCTTTGGTGCTGCTGCTGCATGATGACACACAGGGAGTGAATCTGAGTAACGTTCAACATTTCTTTACTATTAAAAGTGCTAAAAATACATCCATATAAAGTTTGTCGTACCTAAATACGATAATAAAATTCTCAGTATCGATATGATTAATTATTTACTTTGTAAATCGATTTTAGATCAATATACAGGACGTCCCCCGTGAGGGACAACTTGCTTATCGATGCAGTTGGATCGTAGTAATATAAATCGAAATGTAGATGTCGAATCGTAATTATAATAAATTTTCAGGTGAAATAAAAAGGTAAATATATTGACCCGTGAAGTGAGGGCCATCTTTGTTTTTTCAATTTTATGAATGGATAAATACATTTTATAGATTTTTCTTCATTGTTTCATATCATACACAGTTGTTACACAAGAAAACGTCTTACCAAACATAACATTTCTGCAGACATAAAAACAGCAGAATTTCCCCTGTTGATCTTTTCCTGTGCCGTGTCCTCAGGTTCCTGTCTGGCAGCAGTGGAGAGGGCAGTTGCTGAGACGGATGTGGGCGCCTTCCTGCCGCTGGGCCGCCAGCACAGCCTGCTGAACATCATCAACGTGGTGATGCAGAAACTGGGCCACCTCATCCACATCTATCTGCCCAAAGTGCTGCAGATCCTGTTGTGTGTCACCGCCTCTGTGTCCACTGTCCTGGACAACAGAGACCAGGTAACCAGGATGGGGACTGACAGAGTCTCTTTCTTCATAAATTGCAGTCAGCAACACGACTTGAGAGCATCACAGAAATACAGCTTGAATCAGTTGAAGCTGTTCATCTGAGGCTGTTGTTTAAAGTATTCTCACTTCACAAGATGCCCTAAAATCTACAGAGTGCATGATTGACTTTTACTGACGTGTGTAGGAGGAAACGAAGATTATTAGTGACATAAATCACAGTCCAGTCGTGTTGCAGCTTTCTCGGTACTGAATTCAGCCTCTTTTTGTTTGCAGCTGAGGGCAGGTAGCATCAGTCCTCTGAAGAACCTAAGGCGACTCGGCATCCTGAGGATCCAGGACTTCTTTGATGGTTTTGACTACTACAGCTTCAGCCCAGAGGAGCTGGATGCTGTCTTCCAGGCTGTGGTCTGGCCTCAGGTACATGCTGCAAACATCTTTAGTGTTTTTGCTGTGTTTTTTTTTTTTTTTTTTTCATTTAAGTCATTGTAGCGTTTAAATTTCTTTAAAAATTTTTTTGTGCAGGTGTGTCGTCTCCCCACAGAGAGCCCCTACTCCCCCACCCCTCTGCTGAAACTCATCCATGTGTGGTGCAAAAATGCCAGGTCAGTCTCATGACCAATCTCATTCGTCTATTCCACATCCTCCCATACGTGTTAACCAGATACAGAGTGACTTTCATCCGTTCACTTAAATAATGATATTTCTTTCTTTTTCTCAGGTTCTTCCCTCTTCTGGCCAAGCACAAGCCAGATCACCCTGAGTCTGGCGTCCTGCTAAATGTCTTCGCCCTTCTCTCTGCCAAGAATGCTTCCCCAGCAACCATTGCCATGGTAATGGACATGGCTGAGTCTCTAGCATCAACAGAGGACTTTGTTGCATCGGAGACGGAGACGGGGCTGAGCGTCAACAACAGTGTGTTCCCGCAGCCTGGAGAGGGCACTGTTACCACTGCAGGTTAGCAGATTGAGAGCTGGTGTGATTCAAGGCCAGTTTTCCTCAACATGCAGTCTTTTTCTGTTTTATCCTAATGGTACAAATCTTCTTAACCTGATGCCGGACACAGTGAGATGTGTGTGTTGCTGTGTTTCCTCTAGAGTCATTGACTCAGGGCTCCAGGCTGCTGCTGCCCCACATCTCCACTCTGCTGCAGTACCTCAGTGGAGTCGTACGCAACGCTGACAGGCTCAAGAAGAAGAAGTTCAGAGCGCAGGTGGCCAAGGAGCTCAACATCCTCTCCAAGTCAGTTACAGTAGAGCTCACACTCATTCATTATTTTCATTGTATCCAATGTTTCTGTCTTTTAAAAGTCACTTGTTTGCTTCATCTTATTAAACTATTTTTTGAATCTGGTGCTTTCTGTCTGCCAGGGTTAGTCGATTTGTGAGTGACAAGGAGCAGAGCTCAGTGCTCATCGGCCTATTGCTACCCTACCTCCGGAGAGGCAACAACCCTCAAGTAAGACTAACAAATCATTTATTATTATTATTCATTAATTCTTATTATTTATCATTATCATTGATTATTATTATTATTATTAGTTTCCTCTATGAGAAATTGAATGGGAGAGATTTCATACAAACTTAGAATTTGTTGTAAAATCAAGGTCTTTCTACCTTGAACTGAGCCTCCATGTTATAAATATCTGCACAATTTAAAACTGTTGTTTGTTAGTGCAATGGTGGCTCACGTGGAAGGGTACATACTACTTAGGCTCTGTCCTTACCACAGTAGCCGGGGTTTGAATTCAGCCCAGGTCCCATCTCGTTTCCCAACTTTCCTCCCCGGAAATAATTGTTGTGTAAAAAAAGATATGGATGGTTTAGGGGCTCAGTTCACAGAATAATTGGCGGTATGTAATAATTAGAGGTACCTGTACCAGTCTTCGTGCTACCAGTTATTTACCTGACTTTGTGTTTGTTTCAGGAGACAGAAATCGACATCCTGGCCACCGTACAGAACCTGCTGCGACAGTGTGTGCAGCCTTCTGCCTTCCTACGCCCTCTCAGCAAACTCTTCTCCATCATCCACAACAAGCTGCCCAGGCAGGCGCTCACCAACGTCTTCCAGGTAGGGCAAAAAATACTGTCGTTACAGGCACACAGTAGAGTGAGAGGGAGAGTCAAGATTGCCGTGACCACCAGCAAACCTGGTACGCATGTGTTTATATACGAGTGATATGCATCCTATAGGTCAGTCATTTCTAACCTGGGCGTTTCAAGATGAATCTCAGGGGGCCCAGATGATCACAGACACCCTTTTTTTTTTTTTTTTTTTTTAACTTTTTGACCACTAAAATCCTGTAAATAGCACTATTCCCTCCTTCAACTGCTCACAACTCCAAATAAGCTGTTATGAGGGATCAAAAGTAGGCTTTAAGTCATTTTAATGGGTCAGGGCCAAAAAGGTTGGGAATTATAGATCCAGCCATACAGATTACATCACTTCTTGCTGGTGATGTTAACATGCCTTATTCTTATTCTCATCCTTAACTGATTAGGAAATCGTCTTCATGCAGATCATGAAAACCAGTTACCAGGACAGAAGCAGTGCATGCTGGTAGATAGGCTGCTATTAATGATGTCAAAAATGGGAAATAACTATTTCCTGAAAAAGCTGAATGCAGATGGAGGCTTTAAACAAAACCGTCCTTACTCTTCATCTGTTTGTGCTGCTCCGCTTTCAGACTCTGTCGGATCTGGAGCCTTCGCTCACATACATCACTGATTTAGCAGCAAAGGTACGGTTGATCATTTATTATGCGGACATGTTGTTTTATTATTTACACTTAAATCTCTGAGGTCAGATTAATCTGCCTCACAATGTTGCAGTACGTACAAAGCTGCTGTTTCCTGCTCTCCCTCTCCAGCTCAATGCCTTTGACAGTCGACACTTGGATGAGATCTACTTCGACGTGCGTCTGACGGCTTTCCAAGACGCCACCCGGCGGGTCAAAGACATGCAGACTCTGGACCTGGACTACATCAACACCATCATACACAACTGCTTCCACACCTATGAGGTCAGCAAATGTATGATACAGATATACTAAACTAAGAGCTGTAATGCAAGGTTTTCATCGACTGTCCCTCCTTTGGTGCAGATTGGCGACATGTCGCTGGCAGACAATGCCACCTTGTGTCTGTCTGCAGTGATCGTCCAGCTGGCAGCGGTCGGACCCGGGGAGCAGATCTACAAGGACATTGTACAACACACCATCCTGGATGCTGTACACAAGGGGCTCCGCAGCAAGACAGATGTACAAGCTCACCCTTCTTCTTATTTCTAAATGCACTAGCTACATCAGATAAAAACTACTGCACACACTCATCTTGACTTATGTTTAAAAATGTGATCTTTTCCTCTACTCCGCCCCCTTCACTCTACCAGAGTGTGCAGCATGAATACACCACTGTGCTAGCCTGCCTGGTGAAGACCTTTCCCTCCAGGAAAGAGTTCAGAGACCTGGTGCAGCTCACAGACTACAGCGATCCTGAGTCTGACTTCTTTGAGCACATGAAGCACATCCAGGTAAGGAAGAAACTCCCTCCTCTCACTCTGCTCTCCTCTTTTACCTCTGCGCAGGTAAGACTAACACTTTGCTCCCTGTTTAGATACACCGTCGGGGCCGTGCACTGCGTAAACTGGCCAAGCAGCTGACCGAGGGCACGGTGGTGATGACATCTCGTTCTTTACAGAATTACATAATGCCGTACGCCATGACGGCCCTGCTAGATGAAAAGATGCTCAAGGTGACTCATCGACATTCAAATGCAACATAACACCTTTAATTTTGAGAGAGAACTTTTTAAAACTTTAAAATGCTTCTTGTCCCATGCTGCAGCACGAGAACATGACGTCAGCGTCGGTGGAGGTGGTGGGCGCAGTGTGCCGCAGGCTGACCTGGTCCAAGTACCTCTACTACCTGAAACACTTCATCCACATCCTGCAGACTGCACAGGCTGAGCAGAAACTGGCTGTCAGGTAGGGCTGTCCTCAAGTATACATGCGCTTTCAAATCACTTTACTCTATCGTTGACCAATGGATTCTTGTTTTTTTTTACCTTTTTTTAATTCATGATTCAAGCATTTCATAAAAGTCTTCCTTTCCTCCTCCCTCCCTAAATCCAGTTTGCTAGTCACAGTCCTGGAGGCTTTTCATTTTGACCATCAGACCCTCAGCAGAGAAATGGAAGCAGCTAAGGCCAGAGAAGGTGAGTTACTAAATACATCTCTTCTGTGTCTCCTAATATTTAGCCTCTGTATAAAAACCTGCTAAATTAAATACATTTTTGTCAAGCTGGGAGCATCACAGTCGATGCAGATGATGTGAACGAGGCTGCAGCAGACAAATCAGATGCAAGCGATGAGGAGGAGGAGGAGGAGGAGGAGGAGGCAATGGACGTTGACAGAAAGGCTGCTCCATCTGATGTTCCCATGGAAATGGAGAACGGCGATGGAGGAAAGGATGGCGTTTCAGAGGAAGCGGCCACGACCAAAGCCAAGGGACCAGTGGCCGCTAAACCGGCTGTGGCGGCCAGCGGGCTGCCACAGAGCAAAGAGGAGCTAGAGTCTCTGATCAGCACCATCCACCAGACTGTCAATGATAGCGTGCTGCCGCGCCTGCACAAGTGTCTCACTGCAAAGGTACGCACTGCATGCACAACTGACATATGACATCTGTTCTAAAAACTCCAAACAGCAGTGTAATCGTGAAAGTGTGTGCGTGTGGGTGACATCTAGGTGAAGCGTGACGAGGAGCACAAGGCGGTGAAGTCAAAGGATGTGAAGGATGAGGAGGTGGTGAGGATACCGATAGCCTTCACCATGGTTAAACTGATGCAGACCCTGCCTCCTCACATCATGGAGGCCAACCTGCCCGGGTACGCTGCTGGCTGTACTTGTGTGTGTGTGTCTGTGTGTGTGTGTGTTTTGTCGGTGTGTTGTGGAGAAAGTAAAAGCCAAAGAAAAACATTATTCCAATTCTCACAGTAATCTGTGGTATCTGTTGTGTGACACCCACAGAATAAGGGACAAATAAGTATTATTTAAGTAATATTTGGAGCAGATGGTGACATTTCAGAGCTGATTTTCTCTGCTGTTAAATGATTGAGTGTGTGTGTCTGTCCAGGATCCTGATCAAGGTGTGTGTGCTGCTGAGGAACCGTTTCCAGGAAATTCGTGATGCAGCAAGAGGAACGCTGGTGAAGATCATTGAGACGCTGGGATGCAGATACCTGCGGTACCTGCTCAAAGAGATGCAGGGCATCCTGGTCAAGGGCTACCAGGCAAGCACGCATGCACACACACACAGTCAACAGCAGAGACACAAATACCCGTTTGTGTCTGGTTGATCATGGATGAAACGACAGCTTTCTGTTCAATATCATCATTTGACAAAACGATATCTTGGTGAATCATCACAATACACAATTTTCTGTGTAAATATTTTACACAAACTAAACAGTCAATTTATTTTTCTCCCACGTTTTTTCACATGTAGTTTTGTTGTACTTAAACACTTTAATAAATGGTTGATTTTCTTGATGATGGCACATCATTGTTGTAAAGAGATGCGCTCATATTTTCTCTGAACTGTCCCCCCACCCTCCCCCCTTCAGGTCCATGTGCTAACATTTACAGTATACCAGCTGCTGTCTGCCCTCAGCCCAACCCTGAAGAGTGGTGACCTGGACCCATGCATGAACATGCTCATTGATGTAAGAACTGTGCACGCTCCCCTTTGTCAGATATTGAGGTTGGATTAGCTGCAATTGTCATTTACATTCATCTTAATACTCTTTTCCCCCTCTTCTATTTAATATGAGTTAGATCTTCAACAATGAGCTGTTTGGGGCCGTGGCAGAGGAGAAGGAGGTGAAGGGGATCGTCTCCAAGCTGATGGAGGCTCGGCACAGTAAGAGCATGGACTCCTATGAGCTGCTAGCCCAGTTCTGCAGCAGGGAGAGCATCACCAAGCTCATACTGCCTCTGAAGGAGGTGAGGGAGGGATTTCATTTGATTAAAAGTAACATAAATGGCCCTTTAAGTGCATGTTTGATCAATTTAACAGTGAATGAAATTATTTTGAAAAACTATTGTCTGGTGTTATTCTCCCAACAGATACTGGAGACTTCATCCAAGCTGAAGGTGTGTAACCGAGTGAGTGCTGTGCTGCGACGACTGGTCCTGGGTCTGCTTGTCAACGGGGGCATGACTGCTCAGGATATCTTACTGCTGAGCCATGGCCTGGTCAGCCAGAGCCTGCCACTGCTCACAAAGAGAGACCGGTACACACACACACACACACACACACACAGTTTAGTTCAAATTACAGGAAATCACTTTGATGCTTATTTGCAGCCACTATTTTTAACACTGAGTATGGTTGTGTACTTCTAGAGAGAAATCCTCTACGCAGCTTCCCCCTGACCCCAGGCTGCCTCCTCCCAGCTGCCTGCTCCTGCCTCCGACCCCAAAGAGAGGAGGTCAAAAAGCTCCTGTCAGCAGCCGAACCAACATGCACGTACTGGTGGACGCTGGCCTCAAGGTACACGTCACACCAGCTAGTGCTCAGTCATCTTGTACAATTGCATGATCTGTTCATTCTCTGACAACATTTTCAGTAAAATAATGTATTGCACATTTTCTTTACTTTGAGAAGGAATGATTGTCTTGTGATTGATGAGAATAAAAGAACTTCATCAGAAGTGTTCATCATATGAATCTATCTGATCCACAGCTGCTCCATCTGAGTCTGAAGAAATCCAAAGTGACGTCATCTGAGGCTTCAGCTCTAGAGATGCTGGACCCCTTCGTACGGCTGCTGCTCGAGTGCCTCGACTCCATGCACATCAAGGTACGAGCATTTGATCTTTACATATCAACCAAACTTCGAGAACTGACTTGAGCACTAACTTGCCCTCCTCTCATTTGTCTCTTCACTCCCAGGTGATCACAGAGGCACTGGTAGCGTTCACCTGGCTGCTGAAGTTCCCTCTACCAGCAGTGGAGGAGAACGCAGACCAGCTGACCAAGCAGCTCTTTGTTCTGCTGAAGGATTACTCCAAGGCCGGAGCTGCCCGCGGGGAGAACTACCACCTGGTCCAGAACTGCTTCAAGGTGACATGAAGAACACACGTGAAACAATCTATCAGTTATTCTATGTTTTCTGTTTTTTTTTTATTCTCAAAACTCAAAAAAAAGATAGATTTCTATAGTTTTTCTGCTTGTCTTCATTTGTCCCGCAGGCTATCACCATACTGGTGAAGAACTTCAAAAGCAACAAGATCTCTGAGACGCAGCTGCAGGTGTTGTTGGGATACGCCGAGGAGGACATCTACGATCAGTCACGCCAGGCCACTGCCTTCGGCCTGCTGAAGGTAATTAATCAAAGTGTCCTTGGTGCTGTATGTATGTGCAGCACTAATCGAAGCTGTAAAATCCCATTAGAGGTTTAAGACAAACAGCTTAAGGAAAATGATTCTCCAACATTGTGTGTGTCTGTCTCCTTAAGGCAATTCTGTCTAGGAGGCTTGTTGTCCCAGAGATGGAGGAGGTGATGAAGAAAGTTGCCAAGCTGTCCGTCACTGGCAGCAACGCTATGATCAGAATCCACTGTCGACAGGTACGAACACACAAAAACATGGAACAACAGGACACATTTTAAACACTTTATTTCTCCTCTCTGCTGCATAACGTCTGATGAAGACACTTGAGGTTTCGCTTCAGGCAGCAGGTTAACAGTGTTCGTGTTGTGCAGATCTACCTGAAGTACCTGCTGGACTACCCACTGGGGAGGAAGCTGAGAGGGCACCTGGACTTTGTGGTGGCCCAGCTGCACTATGAGCATGACACAGGCAGGGAGTCCGTGCTGGAGATGCTGGCATACATCTTCCAGACCTTCCCTCGGGTGAGTTCATTCCACCTCAACTGGACTGCATTATGCTGCCAGGTGTTTTGATACATACATGAAACAAACATATCACCCATCATATTCATAACCTTACATTGGGTATAATTCCTGTCAAATAGAATTTGACTTTGATGAATATTATCATCTAAGCAAAGACTACTGTGTTTATTTTTTTTCCCCAGAACCTGCTGTTAAAGCACAGCGGTCTTTTCTTTGCCCCGCTGGCCTTGGTTGTGGTCAACGATGACTCAGCACGCTGTAAAAAAATGGCCGCCATGGCCATCAAGGCTCTGCTCACCCGGCTGGACTTAAACCACCAGAACACCTTGTACTCTTTTGTCAACACCTGGTTGAATGCAGAAAAGGTAACACATAAACTAAAGTGTGTGTAAAACATCAAGGAGAACATTTTGAGCCAAAGTGAATTCAAATCAGCAGCTTTTCATCATTTTGAATAAGATCTCAGTTTAAACTCTGACTTCTCCCTCCCACCTAAGGCGAGCCTGCGGCGTCTGGGCGCTCAGATTTGTGGCCTGTTCGTGGAGGTGGAGGAGGAGAAGTTTTCCCGCCGACTGGACGACCTGCTGCCTCTGCTGGAGAAGGAGATCAACCCCAACAACTACGAAGATGTAAATGTCAACACCTTTGCGCCACCTCTGGGTTTGAAATGCGGGGAAAAGAAAGCATCTTTGTGACTGTTTGTCTTTCAGATTGAAGAGGAGCAGGATGAGAAAGGGGCAGACAGGCTGTTGTTCAGTTATCTGACTCTCATCACCAAACTGGGCAAACACTGCGGCCTGCTTGAGCTCAGCAAGTGGCGCGACGTACTCTTTCGTATCTGGGGTAAAAGCCCAACACACACAGCTGCTCTTTCGGTTACATACACAGCCAATTTCCTCGGAAACTCAAACGCTACAAATTTCTGTCCCTGTTACACCTGAAGGTCACATCGAAGGCCACCTGCGGTATCCTCATTGCTGGGTGTGGCTGACCGCTTCGCAGCTCTTTGGCCAGCTGTTTGCAGCCCAGCAGGCAGAACAGCTGATCAGTGTTTGGAGAGAAGGTGGAGACGCTTCATCCCAGTCAGTCGCCACAGCCTTCATCACCAGCAACCTGGACAAGAAGGTGAGGCAAATGGCCGCACATGTCTCATTTCTGCATTTTATTCTTATTGTTTGAATTAAATGATTACTTTCTTCTTTCCTTCTTTTTTCTGACCTCTAGATGAGAGAGTTGGCGTTATCGTTCGTCCATCAGCTTCAGTCTAAGTTCCTGGACACAGCATCAGGAGAGCAGGTGCCAAAACACGCCCACCTCGCTGTATCTCATGAGTTCATCAAATCGCACAGATTAGATGTAATTAAAGGACATGCTATGCTCCGTCCACAGGTGATCAAGAACCTGCTCTTCGTCGGCAAAGTTATTCACCTCATTTCCCCCGAGTCTGACATCACTTCCCCTGAGGAAGCGGTGAAAGAGGAGGAGGCGGAGGAGGAGGAGCAGATGGAGAATGGAGATCAAGAGGAGGGAGAAGGAGAGGAGGAGGAGAAGGAGAAAGAAGAAGAGGAAGAAGACGATGACAAGGATGACCGACCTCCTTCCCTGCTGTGGTTGATGAACAAACTGTCTCTGATGGCCAAGAGAGAGGCAGCGCACACACCCAAAGTTCCCCTAAAGGTAACTATAGACACTAGGAGTCACACGTCCTGTTCTCTGTGATTACACCATCTGATTACTGCAACCTTCGCCAACCAAGTGCTCATCATCTCCTCTCATCAGTGGCCCAGCATTGTTGTGTCATATGTAGAATTATCGTTAATTGAATTTGTTTGAAGGCATTGAGGCCTTTTAAACTACACACATTTAAACCCAGTGCACAACAGCAGCAAAATTAATCTCTTAAGTTTAATTTGACTGCGCAGGATGTCAGGGAGTTTCAGCCCATTATAAAATAGATTTAATAATAATTAAATATATAATAATGATAATTTAATGGTTCGTTTTGTTGTGGATGTAATGATCATTCCTTAAGCCACATGTAATTTCATTTATAACCTAAACATAACTGTATTAACAACTTAAAGAATGAATTTCACACAGATCTCTGTTTTAGGTTACTTGTAATGCGTGTCCTTAGTTGGTATTGAAACTAAAGTAAATTGAATTTAAAAATGATTTAAAACAAATTTAATTTAAAACAAAACCAATAAGTGCTGCAGGAGAAATTATGTCCATATAAAGAGTCACAGTAGTTAAGACCTTTGGTCATGTGCCTCAACTGGTTTTGATTCCTCATCTACATTTAAAATGATCATTCTTTCCAGCGTCTGAGCTGTAATATAATGTTCTTTTCTTTTCCACAGAGAACGTGTGTGTTTAAGTTCCTGGGAGCCATAGCCATGGACCTAGGGAAGGAAAGGCTCAGCCCCTATCTGACCACTATCATCACTCCTCTGTATAGGGAGCTGGACAGCACCTATGCAGACCAAGGTAACTCTTCTTATTTTAAAAAAAAAAAACCTAAAAATCAACTACACTTTGTCCTGGGTCCAGCTTGTGGCTGAAATCATCCTCAAGCTTAGCTTTACTCCATCGTTGACCTCGGCTCTGTCTGTGTCCAGACCCCACACTGAAGAACCTGGCACAAGAGCTGATCGAGCTGCTGAAAAGACAAGTGGGACTGGAGAAGTTCTCACTGGCCTTCTCTGCTGTCCAGAAGGAGTTCTCACTGAGGCGAGCAGCACGTAAACGTCACAGAGCCATGCAGGTAATGATGTTGGCAAAATACATAAACGCAATGAATGCACATGTGCACAGGGCCCCAACATTATTCTTGGCAGCCACCTTACATTTGTCCTCATCCCTCTTCTCCCAGGCGGTAGCTAACCCAGACATTGCAGCCAAGAAGAAACTCAAGAAGCACAAGAACAAAATCGAAGCCAAAAAGAGGAAGATTGAGTTCCTACGGCCTGGGTACAAAGCCAAGAAGCATCGGAGCCATGCGCTCAAAGACCTGGCCATGGTGCAGTGAGCCATCTGTTTGTCAAGGACACTAGGCAGGGATCAGAGCTGGCCAGGTGAGCAGGCAGTGGTTAGCTGCACAAGTCTCACCTCATGATGTTACATAATGACTTTTTCTATTGTAATTAAAATGTCAGTTGACAAAGAAAACATTGGATTGGGCCACAAAAGATGGAGAATGGATTCATGCTGCCAGTTTCCTAAATGAGTGAGGAAAATAGAGGTTGTGAAAGACACCTAACCTCTGTGCATGTCTGTGTGAAAAAATAAATATCACGTTACAGCTGTTGCACAACAGGATGTCTCTATCACTAATGACATCACTTTATATGAATTGCAGATCAAAGCTGAAATCCATTTTTTATTTTCCTGCTGTGAACATTTATATTCAGTGCAGTTAAATGTATGTTTTGTAATTAAAAAAAATCTGACATTTTTACCGATAATTTGTTGTGGTATTCGTGCTGTATTGTAATTTGAGAATCAAAGACTTAACACAATAATTGTACAATCACTGATAGCAACCTTTACTGAGAATCAATGTCACTGTACAAGCAGATATAAATATGCCACCATAAAACTTTGAACATACAGTTAGTGTTCAGTAACTAAATCAATATGCCAAAGCTGCACTCAAGGATTTCAATGGAAAAAAAGGCTTTACACTACATTATATTTTAAAAATTTGGGAACAACATAAATGAACAGGAAGAAAATGTAGAAATTCTGGTCATTGCATCTTCCTGTCTAGTACAAAAACAGCCCAGGCTGCAGTAACTCTTGGCTAAAGAACATGTGATAGATGGAGAGAAATCTGAAGCCAAATTCCTTTTACTTTGCAGTTTCCAAAAGTTACTCAGAACATTTGATAAAGGCCAGCAGATTGAATAACATACAGCTTTGTAAACAAAGTTGGATTCTTGTATTTAGTGCACTAACAATGCTGTATGGTCAGTCTAGCAAAGTAAATCCCAGCAGCAGCTTTTCAGTGATGATGTGTCCTCCTCTCTGATTTCTGAGGTGAAAACTCTGACATCTGTTGATGTTTGTGCTTTAATGGGAAAATGCTGCCTCCTGGTGGATCTTAAGGACATGTTTGCTCTGATTAGTGCCCATCAAGGACTAATCGTTCTCTGGCTTCACTACATGCAGATTACTCAGAATTTCTCTGTGGGATATTATTAGCTGACTGATGTAGTGTCCAGTGAAGACGCCTGCTTTCAGGAGTGGACGGGCTTTTCACAGAATCGTTTTAATGTTGACACTATTACAGATGAATTCATAAAATGAGCAGTATTTGTAATGTTTTCTTCTAACGTATTAATCAACTGCCACTTGGTTGCATTCCCAGGACATACAAAAATGTAAATACTGCAGTTTAACTGTTGCCCATACATCCAGTCCTAGGGCTCTCAACAACCTTCACTTGGGCGTTTTGTGTGTGTGTGTGTGTGTGTGTGTGCAGAAGTTACTGCAGCTCTCGTTCCTCAGTTCCAGGCTTCAAAGGCATTGGGAGGGCTTGGCCAAGGCTTCAGGTGGGGAAGGGAGGGCTGGAGTGAAAGCACTGGTCCAAAGGAAAGTGTGACATGGGGAGGGGATCAGTCACAAGGCTTCATACAGAAGGGTCAAAGGTCAGGAGTATATACACAGTGTTGGGGTGGAGGGGGGGGTGGGCCTTTACTGCCGACTCTTCAGTGAATCCACCAACCTTCAAGGACAGAGAGCAAATATAATTCAGCCTTGGTAAACACAGAACAGATAACATGTTGTGCAATGTGCATATGAACCAACAGTGAACAGAGTGAGTAACCTAGTGGAGTTAGCTTTTTATGAACCCTTAGTCATTTGCTGGTGTTAAAATGGCTGGTGTGTTCAATGCACTGTGTGTTTTATTATAAATAATCATGCCTTCTCTCTGTCACAATATCAAATATCCGGCTAAATGTGCTATTCCTCTTCAGACTGATTTCTGTTACTTATTGACATTGATGACATATACTTAGGCTCTACCATATGTCATCAATAAGTACCTACCATTCCATTGCCTCATCCAGGCCTGTGCCCTTTGTGGCTGAGGTCTTGAAGATCTGCCATTTCCTGTCTTTGAGAGCGGGAAGGCCCAGAGAGTTTGCCACCTCAGTGGGCGTCATTGCCTGATCCATGTCCTGTTTGTTTGCAAATACCACCAGGATTGCTTTCTTCAGCTCCTCTTCCTGGATAAGATGCAGTCACAAAATTACATCACGAGAAGAACATTTTAATTGAATTACCAAACAGCCAGCTAGTGAAGTCAAAGACTAAAGCTAAATAGTGACATAAAACCAAAAAAAGAAAAAAGACACCCAAAAAAATTCAAGTTTTTGAAATTTAAAAACTTGAAATGACTAAAACAACATTTTGTGTAAAAATGTAAGATTTAAATGCTATAAATGTATATTTTAAAATAGGTATTTGGTAGTAGTTCAATTTCACAAATAGAAATGGGTCCATGTATCTATGCAAGAAATCGTCCTTACCTCCAACATTGCCACCAGCTCAGACTTAGAGATGCCCATCCTGTCGCGGTCATTGCTGTCAACGACATAGATGACTGCGTCTGTGTTTGAGTAATAACACCGCCAGTAGGGTCTGTGGATCATAAAGTGGAGAGAAAGGTTGTTTTTTTTTTTTTTTTTTCTTTTTTTTCCCCAGAGCAGGTGAGCAGTGCAAAGACAAAACCACGAGGACAAACATTAAAATGTTTTAAGACTGCGGTGAAAATAAATTAACAAAGTCTCCAAGTTGCTGACAGAGCAACAACAACCTGTTAAGAGCTTCAGTCTTGTGCCCATACATTAATTTCCACTCATTCACACCTGGAAACTCCACAGCACCAGCTGATATCAGCCACACCTACCTGATACTCGTCTGTCCTCCCAGATCCCACACCTGGAACTTCAGGTTCTTGTATGTGACTGTCTCAACATTGAAGCCGATTGCTGTGTGGAGAAAAACCCTATTTCAGTGATGGCAGAGAACACAAGCCTGATTCTAACCACTGTCTTATCTGGATGTACAGTGTGATGCTTCTGCTGAGCACTACAATTATGATAAACACTGCAATACATGCAGACACAGCCTTTTTCTTAATTCAATTTCTATTCTCAGGCTATGAAATCTGCAGAGGACAGCAGGAGAAGAATAATGCTGATTTTTAGTTTCTGAGGTCTCTCCTTCTGAAACAATTTGTAGGCTATGAGTCACATTAGTCATGAGAAATTAGACAAAATTGTATGCCACTTTCTTAACAAATTGCAATGTTCATTAAATAACTTATTATAGTTACATCTTTATTGTAAATATGTATATCAGTGGCAATACACAACAATCCCAAAATGAGCAACACTGACCACAAACAGCACTGACACAACATGTCAAAAAATAAGTTTGTGACGCCATAGTCACACCTCTCTGGATGGTAGACATGCAAATATTTAGCACCTCCATGGTCAATGAGAAAAAGAAAACACTGATTAAAAAGTATGGAGAACTGTTGGGTGATCAACTGCACCAAACAAATTATGCAGAAAGATTCTGTTTTCATAGACGGCCAAAGGCATTTGGCCTTGCAGTTATGCTGACAGACAACCAGAATGTCTTCATGTCCATCACTATGCTAAAAAACACAGCCTTACAACATGACCCACATATCTGTGAATGTCTTAATTTCAGTGTTTCGGTTCATTTTTCACTCTGATGGCATAACCTTGCTCAAGTATTTGTAATCCTTGTGCATAGTTGCAAACAGTTGGTTTCTTTGGTCATTCAGCAGTGGTGAAGGGGTGGTGGTGCTACCGCATGGAAGAAAAAGTCAGTACATTCTTTCTTCGCTATAATTAATTTTGTTGAATTAGAGCCAGTTAAACTTGTTTTTCTTCACCAGCTTCGCTTCTTTCCAGGCAAAACACTGTGTGTGTGTGTGTGTTAGAGGAATGCCGACCAGACTAGTTCCATGTGTTTGCCAAGCCTGTCACAGCATTTGCCTACAGGTTTGTTGGTCAACACCATATGTAACCTAATTACTGCACATACATACATTGTTCCCACACTACTATGTTAAAAGTAGTCCATCTGATAAACTGAATGTTAACCTTATAGTTTAGATATGGTGATTCTGTGTGATGAGGAATAAACACTATACAAGTGTGAAAATAAAGAAACAAAGCAGTACATACTGGGGATTGTGGTGACCACCTCTCCAACCTGTAGCCGGTAAAGAATGGTTGTTTTTCCTGCACCGTCCAAACCAAGGATCAAAATCCTCATCTCCCTGGTGCCAAAAAGGCCCGAGAAGAGACTAGAGAAGAAACCACCTGGACAAACACATACAGGGGGAAATGTTTAGTGCTGAGAAATGAAGCCTTTGATTTGTGGATGGATAGATAATGCAATTTTGATGATTTATCATTTGCTTGTTCCTTCTAATTATGAACCGAACACTTCACTGAATACTGACTTCATCAATTTAACCAAGATATAATTTATAATTTTAGCTGTTCATAAACAGAGAGAATGATAAAGGTTATTCAGAGGCTACATTTAAAAGGTTATTCAGAGGCTAATGGTCAATCATTTACTATCAGTGTTACTTGGGTGGTTTAGGAAGTTAGCCGAGGTTAGCTTAGCTACAGTAACAATGGCATAATGGAATTAAATGAAAACTTAACGTGGTCGTGCTTTTCCCAGCGATGCCCTTGATACCAATGTGTAAATATTAAAAGAGCTGCTAAGCTGATTAGCGTTGAACGAAAAACGTTGAAGTGTCCACGCACTGTAAATGCCTAACGTTAGCTAGCTAGCTGGCAACAGTCGCACTGCGCGTTGAGTGAGGCAGACAAATATATGTATCTTAGTATTCATACGCACGTAGGTCACAGGCACAACAGGCACCGGTACACATTTTACCGACCAATGTTTTAAATACTTACCCATTTCGACAATACTATGGGCTTTATATGAGCAATAAATACAGCGGCAGGTTGGACAGAGACCTTCTTCCGTGTAGTTGACGTGTCGCTGAACGATGTCACCCACTCGGTTGATTTCCTTTCGCGTCTTTCGCCTCGTTTCAAAAGCGCACGTTTAACTGTAAAATTTACTAAAAGTGGCGAATAACACAAGTTTAAATTATTTTAACAACACAATCGACAAATTAATCGTGTGTGAGATTTTATTCACTAGTTTTTCAGGTGTACTATTGTGGAAATAAATAAATAAAACGTAAATATTTTAATCGAAAGTGCGCATTGTGAAAAAAGAATGAATCCCGACGCTGTGGTGCAGGGTACATTCAAGACGCCAAAACGACTTCGTGTTATCAATTGTTCCACAGCTATTCTTAGAAAAGGGAATGTGAATAGCAGGCGGTGATTTGTTTTGAATGCAACTCGAATTAGACGAAGGAGTTGCCTTCTCTCAACAGCATCAAATTTATGATCACCTCAGACTAGAAAGATTTTAAAAGCTATATGTTGAAGCTGTTCTGCAAAACGTCCATTTGATGCCGAATGCAACCTTTTTAAGCAGTTTAGAATAACTTCACAATGTGGGAGTTGTTCTGAGCTGTGATTATCCACGGATGGACCTGGTGCCCGTCGGCTGAGACATCATTTACAATCCGCGGTGAGACTGACGAGGCGGGACCGCCGACAGGATGGTGGAGCGGTCGGACCGAGCCCCTCTGCTGGACTGGGAGGAGATTCCGTCCGCGGAGAAGCCCGGCGGTGCTGCACCGGCACCGGCCAAGGACCGCCTGTCGAGCCCCTCTAACAGCCGTGCCTTATCAGGATGCTCCGCGCCTGGGTTTGGGTGGAGCAGCGGTCCGGGGGGTCCCACTCCCAGCAGGTCTGTCTCCAGCTCAGACGGCTGCAGCACCCCGCCCATGACCTCCAGCAACCCGGCGGGCACGGATGAAGGGCTGCATCCCGACAAGGATGAGCATCTGTCGGATTCAGGACCGAGGGAGGTGTCGCTGGAAGACAGGATGGTGAAATGGGAAGAAAAGGACCAGATTGTGTCGGTTTTTGTGGTTACATTCAATACCAGATCAGGTGGGATATGAAACATGTAACATGGAATTATCACTGCTGTGTTAAATAAAATGCCAAATGCTTCGAGAAAGAGGGGGAATGGCCGTGTTTATAGGCAGGGAAGGGGGAAACAGATGAAGCCTGCCTCGTCTAATTCAACAGACCCAGATCATTCTGTCTAACGCCCAGAATGATCAGTGCATGTTTGTACCAAGTCTGCAGACCCTTCTCCTACAGGTGTGGCTTTTTCTGACCTGGCTGTAAGTTTGGAGATGCCATCAAAGCCCATTTTATCTCCTGTAGCTGAACTGCAGAGCAGATATTTTAAAAAAAAATAAAATAAAAAATAATAATAATAAAAAAAATGTCAGGACGAGTTTTGTGATCAAATCAATCAGCTGGTGGCTCCTGTCGAAGGCTTTTACATTTTTTTTAACAGGGGCATTTTGAAGACAGGGGCAGCCCCCGTGGAATAATTTCCAATTATTTGACTTACAATGTTAGAATCAAAGGATTGAGTGTTTCCAGGTGAAAACCTGGCTTGATACACAGGAGATGCCCTATAGGGTGGAGCTGGGCATTTTCTGATTTTGCAGAATGTCAGATTGACATGAGACCAGGAGAAGAGGGCGATGTACTGGTGATATTGATGCCTTTAAAAAAAAGAAAAAAAGAAAATATGCTCAGTGAAAGAAACACTGATAATGTCATTAATATTCCACCACTAATGATCTAATAGGGGTTTTGCAGGAAGGGCTTTTCTTTGAATTGAGCAAATAAGACTCCAGGTACATTCACTGAATCAATTCCTGATCTCTATGGTCAGTGCTTTCAGTCCACTAATAAACTAATAGAGGAAGGATATAGGTTTGCAGTAGCATTACAACAAAACATGTACGGCATTAAAGAAATCAATAATCTAAATTAAATTAAACATTATAAACCCAATGTCATCCACATTCTATCGTGTATTTGATTCCTTTTTTTTGGGGG
>CM076669.1:12850077-13126168 GCA_038496675.1 Rachycentron canadum
GGGGGGGGGGGGGGGGGGGGTTGTTTGTGTGTGTGTGTGTGTGTGTCCTTTCTATTATTAGAAAGTAGAGCTCACGACAACAAAGCTGTACAGAACTAACTGAACTGTGGTCACCAGGCCCACATGGTCAGCATCCCAAAGCCCCATAGTCCCCATAGTCTACAAGCCAACTGCAGTAGAACAGGTAGATGAGTCAGTAGAACAGGATCAGAGTTAATTTTAGACTTGCACCTGTAATAATGTTTCAGACAGAATGAGTTTAGGAGCTTTTCTTGCAGACGAGCATCAAGAGCAAAACGATACATCATAAATCAAAGCAACTCTACCTGATTGTGTAAAAATATTATACCTCAACCAATTTTTTTACCTAGCAGTAATGCTTTATCTGTCCAATACCTTTGATAGGTACTTAGCACTGCAGGACTTAAAGCTCAACACTTTAAGTCAATAACAGCTGTTAAATGTGTGATAGAGCACCTTTAGTGTTCAGGTGCAGTGGGCTTATGTCTCAGTGGATGATACAGACCTGCAGCCTTAATTTGGTGGCCTATATGTTTCTGCAGAAACTCCCCTGACTGATACATGTGGCTAATGATTAGATTGAAAACCGCACTGGCTGAGTCACCTTCTCTACCTCCCTGCTCCTATCAGACCATATTTGCACAGCTGCTGCTTGAGCGTCACTCCTCAACCGACACAAAATGAAGTCCAAAGAATCCAGTCAGGCTGCGTCACTGTTGTTTCATGAACATGAAATGAAATGGTGATAATATATTTGCTGTCTGTTCCTGAATCAGTGTTTCTCTGCTTGCATGTGTGTTTTATTATAATCTGTTTTTGTGTGGGTGTGATAGGAAACATGCTGGAGTGGTGTCTGCCCAAAGACATGGACCTGGAAGGTGTGGAGTTCAAAGCCATTGCCAGCGGCTCCCACCGAGTCACCACAGACTTCATGTAAGTGTGTGTGTGTGTGTTTGCATACAACTAAGTGGAGGAAGCTGATTGTGAGTATTAGGATGCTGTCCCATGTCTCCCTCCTGGCAGGATAGACCAACACAAAGTGTTGCCTGGCAAAAACAAGGCACAGCCATCTGGCAGTATCTTCGCTTTTCTTGACTCGTGGCTTCATCTGTCTCCCTCTCTCTTGCATCCACAGCTACTTCCGGAAGGGCAGCTACTTTGGCCTGGCGTGCTTTGCCAACATGGCGGTGGAGAGCACGGTGGAGAGGGGGGCAAGGATGAAGTCGGTAGGGATCCTCTCTCCTTCCTACACCCTGCTCTACCGTTACATGAGCTTCTTGGAGCACCAGGTCAGGTAAGAGAAGCTGGTTTATTCACCAGAGTGCTCTCTATCTATCTATCTATCTATCTATCTATCTATCTATCTATCTATCTATCTATCTATCTATCTATCTATCTATCTATCTATCTATCTATCTATCTATCTGTCTATCTGTCTATCTATAAACAAGTTAGAATAAGTGTTGCAACTAATGTTGATTTTAATCAGTTATTTTTCTCATAAAGCAATAAAGCACCTGAAAACAACACAAGGTGTATTTAGTGACAGCTCTGGACCTTACAGTCATGTAACATGATCTTCATCGCCTCATCATTAGATAGATTTTATGCAGTTCTCGTGGGAATCTAGATGTTAATTTTCTTATATTAAGGTCTTATAATAAGGTTCTCACATATGCGAAGCTTGAATCAGAAAACCTTTACTTGCCAAAAGACAAAAAATATCAACTGATTATCAAAATCTTAGTTAATTTAAATTCCACAAAATGATTAATCACAGACTTGTCTGAGCACAACATTTATATTGTTGGGGTTAGTGGGTAAAAAATGACTGTATAAAAATATAAAAATAATTTTTCTTCAGTTTAAAAATCCTACATTCTCTTTTGGTGAATGGGATGATGATAGTGGGAAAAACTGTATAAAAATATAGACAATAATGTGGTTGCTATTCACAGTAGCAGTCACAGTAAATCATCCTCATCAAAATTTCAATTGTCACAAAAGAAAACTGCAGCAGCACACTATCAAATTTATGATTATTGATAGCAATGTTCCACTTTATATGACTGCACTTGAATGCACCATTCTGACAGACGTTTCAGCCAATTATATGGTGATGTTTATACCATGAAAATAAAATGCAGTCGGGACCAAGGACACGGGTCAATGGCACTAAAATAATGCAATTAGTATGGGTACAACACATAAAAAAGGTTTTTATGTAATTGAGCTGTACAAGTAAATGCAATAACACTTTTATAGCCCAGTTCCTTCTCTTTCTTTTCCTTCAATTCAAACAAACAACTTTCACACTTTTGGTGTGACTTTTGTTTTCTCTCTCTGACAACCTTTTTTTTCCTGTAGCAACACTTCACTCCCATTATCTTTGACCCCATTAATGCTTTTGCTGCCACGAACAGGCCTGTGTACTTCAGTGCTTCATCTGTAGTCTTGTCACATCCCTGCCCTTTGAAAAAAAAACTCTCTCTGTATTCAATTCCTCTTTTCCTCTGTTTGCCCTGATCCCCCTGCCCCCCCTGTCCCCACTGCTCCACAGTTCCCACTCTCTGGCCTCTCTTGGCCTCCAGTCATGCAGTGGTCATGCTCTTTACTCATCATTCCCCCTGTAGCTCGCTCCAGATTTCCCATCTGCTGACTGCTAGGGCAGTCCTCTGTTTCTCATACAAAGGTCTCTCTGTTGGTCATGAGGAGATTATATATTAAGCATTTTATAGATACTCTTATCTCTGTTTGAGCCTGTTATTTGTCTTCTGCAAGTATTTATTGCCAACTAGACTGCTATTCCCAGAGAAATACTTATTATGCTAACAAGGGTAGGAATCATAAATGGAGATGTGTTTTGGTTTGTAAGTTTGTATGTGCACAACAGAGTATTTGGCACATTTTGCTCATGTATTTCTGACTGAATAATCCAGTTTGCTCCTGTTAGTAGATTACTGTGAAATGGATGGTGGTAATCCATGGATTTGAAGGGTTGAAATATGTTACACAGGATATTCTGTCAGGATTTACAAAAACGACTAAGGGCCTGTACACAATGATTTAAATTAAGACTTGATAACTTATCATGTACAACTTTTATTGCTACTCTTTTTTTTCCCCTTGTATATTTATTAATGTGAGAATATGAGTGGGTGTCAGGATGTAGGGTTTTCTTTTTTGATGATCTATGTAATCTATAAATTAATAGTTGTAATAAGTGTTTTGGAGATGTCACTTTAAATACCTCAGTGATCAATTACCAATAAGTTGCAGCCTTGATCAGATAGTATCCTAGTTTAGGAAAGGCTTTAATAACAAGGTACCAAGAAGTAATATAATTAGCAAGTCTTATATACGAGACTATATATAAGAATATAAAAATGTCACATTTTGCACACTTTTGTGTTGGCAGCTGTTATTCCTCTGTATTTTTGTATCATATTTTTTCCCAGATTGACATCCAGACCCCTGCATATGGGTGGCAGTTCAATTCAGTCCAGTCCACTCTCACTGAATGATGCTTTCCAAGCCATAGACATAATAATTTGTATAAGAAAGGGCTGCAGCTGATCATTTGTTCAACAAAAATCTATCTGCATGAATTAGTAACTGCTAACCACACATGCTCTACATTTACATCAAATTTAAATCCATCTCTTCGATGAGAGAGTTGACTCATCATTTGGGATATTTATTCAGGGGAGAAATCAAGGTATGCATATACATCAAAGGCTGCTACTGTATTCAGCAGCTGTACAGATTTTCATCACTAAACATGATCAAATTAGTTATATTTACATGAGTGTAATGTAAGCAATGATATATTTTGTCAAGCTCTTGTCCTCAATAATGCCCCTGGTTTATAGCCCCATTCTTTTGTTCTTAATTGCACTGGAAAATACTGGAACGATTTTGGCCTGTGATGGGATAATTAAAGTAAATTGAATTTAAGGGCTTTGTGTCATTTTTGTATGGTTTATAATTCCCTGTGTCATTATCTTGATGTATTTGGATGATATTTCATCCCCTCTCCCAGGCTCCAGCTACAGTCACCAGGCCACTACTCTCCTCTGGAGGCCTTCTATGAGGACAAGAGAGCGCTCCTGCCCCCCAGTGGAGACTGTGTTGTTACTGCATGTCCAGCCAATGCCTGGGGAGCTGTGATCAACCACAGCATGCACCCAGAGATGAAGGTAAGAGCACATCTTTCATCCCGATTTCAACTACGCCAGCTGGTCTCTCTGAAGTGTGTCTTAGACTATATTGCTCAGTAACATTGTGTCTATCTCTGTGTGAATACCTGTGGACCAGATCACCCACCCGGCAGGTTGTATGTCCCAGTTCATCCGCTTCTTTGGGGAGCAGATCATGGTCCTGTGGAAACTGGCTCTCCTCCGCAGACGCATCCTCATCTTCTCCCCTCCTCCTGTGGGTGTGGTCTGCTACAGGGGTGAGAAACGTGGATTTATTCACACGGGTTTGAACAGAAGTTGTCACATGCCCAACCATTTAGTGTGAGGGTGGAACCAAATGACAGTTAGTTTATCTTAGCCTAAAGACTGGAAACTGGTGGAAACAGCTAGTCTGGTTCTGTCTAAAGGAAAAAAAATAAATAAAATAGTGATGATAATAATAATAATAATTATCTGATGATCAACTAGGAGTTACTCTTTCCCCTAATTTGTATAATCTGGGCAAAACCGACTGTTTGTTGGTGTTCATCTTTAACGTTCATGCTAGGCTAAGATAATAGTCTCATGGCTGCAGTCTCATTTTGGACAGTCAATCACTGTGAAAGTGGTAACGATTTACTGCTTCAAAATATCCCTTTTATTTAAAACAACAACTGTAACAACAGTTTACACAATCCATTCAGAAAATGGTGTCTTTTACAAAGGCATTGTTTGGGGATTACACATCAGCACACATGCAGGTCCTTTTCAGCTGTATCAGTACTGGTCGGCCCACACGTCGTGCACGCACTTACACCCTGCGATCCTCTCTTTCTCTCCCACACTCGTGCATAATTTTTCTAATTTTGCCCTCCACCCCCTCTCAGTATACTGCTGCTGTTGCCTGGCAAACATCTCCATCCCTGGGGTCAGTCTGGCTGTGCCTGAGTTCCGCCCTTTCTTCTATGTTAATGTGGCTGATATCAGTGCCCTGGAGAACGAGCTCTCCTACGTAGCATGTAAGTGGACCCTAGGAACTTGATGAACCTTTATGAAAAGACCCACTGAAATATGACTCAGGGTAGTTGCTTAAATACACATCTTTCACTAGAATCTCCAGTATCCTGAAACTTTAGAGCTGTTGTGTGTGTGTGTGTTAAGGTACTACAGAGAAGATCTTCGAGGAGAAGAAGGATCTCTATGATGTGTATGTAGACAATCAGAATGTAAAAACTTACAGAGACGGCCTGAAGCCTCTGCTCCGCCTCAGTACAGCAGACCGGGAGAAATATCGCAAACTCACAGAGCAGAGGTAGGTCTAACAGGACTACTGCTTCAGGTTCACACTAATTAACCCAAAGAAATTAGGATAAGGCTATTCGTATTCAATATTTTTCTATTTGTGAGCAAATTTAATAAAAATACTAAAACTTTCTATGAATTTAGTCAATTGAAATACATTTGAGATTTATATCTTCTTGTCCTCTGTGGGATAAAGCTCTATTGTTGACCAAAAACTAATTATCAATGAGCCACACTGTAGCGTGTGTGTGTGTGTGTGTCTGTGTGTAGGCAGATGTTGCTGTACTCCCAGGAGGAGAATGGAGACTGTGTGTCCAGTGAAGAGGATCTCTTTATTCTGTAAGTTCATCATCAATCATCTAACAAGCCAGTGGAGCAGTAACTATTGATAAACCATTTGAGATAAGTTGCTCTTTTTTATAACAAGTTGTCACAGTGATTTAAAATTAAATCCACAAAATCCCAGAAAGTCTTGTCAGTTATTACATCTCCCAGTGCAGATTTGTACTGATTTCCTGTGCTTTATTCATGTTATTGCTCCTACTGTTCATCCTAGAGACATGTTATGCAGCAATAAAAGGATTTTGAACAAGGAAAAAAAAAAAATGAATCCAACAGTAACTTACTCACCAGTTTTCTTACTTTTAACTTTCCCAGGTTTTTCCTGGAGCAGAACAACCGCATTTTCCAGACCCTGAGCGAGGTGGCGGGAAGCCCTGATCCCACTTTGACCCAGGAGAGTGTGAGAGCCATGGGCCTGGACCCCCATGGAGACAGGCTCTTCCTGCTCCACCTGCTGGAGATATACGGCTACGACACCCTGCTGGTGTCAGAGCAGCTTTGCTGCAGCTGAGAGACAACTGATGGTTAGCTCTTGTTTTTCATCACTGCTGGTTTTAAAAGGAAGGTGATTTGCCTAGAGCCAACTCTATGTGCTGCAGTACTGGCTTCTTGGAGTCTTAAGGATGGTCCAAGCCTCAACAAGTTATGGTATAACTTTTATGTTGTACATTTCCCTGTCCTTTTGTTCACCGTGGTCCTGCTCCCTGAAGACAACAGTCCTGAGTCAACATGGTCACTTTTGCTTGATGCAGCCTCATGGAGTTAAACTCACCGTTGAAATGAATTTCCCACTCCCCAGCAGGAATAGTTCTTCACGAGGAATGTACAGTTCGGTACATGAAGTTGAACTGATGGATTAGAACAAGAGAGCAGAAGAGTGGTTTGGAGATTTTCAGTGGACAAAACATGTACCGGTGATAAATCTACAAAGGTGAAAGAGAGGTATCCTTCCTGTAAATAATGCACACTCTCTTTGTGTACAATGTGTCAGTGTATGTGTGATATGGGGTCTGACTGTTTGCCAATGTTAATATTGTTGTATTAAGTGCTGGATCGAAACATCCTATTTTAAGCCTCTACATCCGAATCAGGGCCTCTTTTCTTGAAATGTCATTAATGCAGATCAAACCACCTTTGTCTTCAAGAGCCATGTCTGTAACCACTGCTGTTCAAGTGGAAAATTACCATTTGATGGATTTGGCCTATGCAGTATTTTCATTTAATGTTTTTCCCCCTGTGCTGAAACCAAATCAGATTTTCTAATGATGTCCAACGGGTGAAGGCACGTTGAAATGGCCTGTATGCACACTGATCGTAAACTGGGACTACATTTTGGAATTAGCTAGGTGTTTCATGCTTTTCTCTGAAGTCCAGTTGTGTTTTCAGCTCAACTATCTGCAGAACACATCTGAGACAATTCAATACCTTTTAAGCTGTGCATATTTTAGACGCACACCCAGCAGCATTTAAGATATTTTTAGCTCCTTCAACAGTAAAACCTGAGGTCATATTAATGTTGTGTCATTGATATAGGGGGCAACAGACAAGTAACAAAAGAAATGAGAGATCACAAGTCTTTGTTGGATTATGAAATAAGAAACACAAAGCGGCTATAAACAATATATTTTTATAACAGTATATCAAATGATAATGTGAAAGGGGTTACCTGTCTACCTACAGAGGATTATAACCTGGAATGACTCTACAGAACTTTATAGCGATTTTCAGCTCAATGTTTAGCTTGACCTGAAACTACAGTTTTTGTTAACTCTCACTGTTCTCAGACTTGTTTTAGCAACAGCCATTTATGCTGTATACGTTTATACAAGTTTTAGATTCCACTGTCCGCTTCCTACTAAACATCAGACAGACACTCTTACTGACTAGCTGGAAAATAAAGTGAAACATTTACCAGCTCGAAGGCCAGCTCTTAAATGTTAATGTTATCTTCACAGCCTGGTTTCATCAATTCAAAAGGTACATTATTGTTTTGGGCCACAACACCCGTAAAATGACAATTACTTTTCTTTTTAAAGACGTAAACATGCTGTTCCTTTCCATTTTGTGTAGGGTCTTTTTTTTTGGTCCTCACACACTATTGAGAAAAATTGCTGGGTTTTTACTGCAAGCTGTTCAACATTTTTCAGCTAGCTGCTAACTTTGTATGTCTGCTGTTTAATGCTAGATAAGTAGCACACTTTCTGTAAACAGTCAGTTTATTGTAACTTTATAATTGTAACTTCTAAAAACACTAGATGCTGGGACCATGGTTGATGAGAGCAATGAGAATGAACTGTATAATAAATGTAGAACAAAACCACAACAAGCTAAAAAGCTGCATAGAGCAACAGAGATTAGCGATAACGCTCCGGAAGTTTGTCTAAAAAGATCAACTCTGTTCACATTTCATGTTGTTTGGGGGAAATTCCTTTAAACTAACCATCATTTCATCGTTGAAATATGAGAATTTATATGCTGCATAGAAAAATATTGAAGTAATTGCTTTTTGTTTTCCTCTCTGACAGAAACATGCCACACAGTAAGAGCACCTGGTGCTTTGGTCTTGGTAAATGCTGAGCACATGACACAAATAAGATGGAGTACATCCCAAGTCATTATTTGTTTCACAGCAGTCTCTTATCCATTTCATTTTTTATTTATTCTTTTTTAATTTAGTGTGTTTGTGTTGTTTAGCTGTAAATGTTTGAGTGTAAATATTCAATTGCTGTAATTATCTGCAGAAATGGGATCAGTTGAATGTGTTTTATAAGACAATAATGATCCCACTGAGCCTCTGTGTATCACTGATATCCTCATGCAATCATGGTCAAATGTAAAACAACTTCTGAGCACATTTCCATTCCACATCACGACACCTTAGACAAGTTGTACAGAGCAAACATCCTTGTAGTTGAAGGTATAGTCCAACTCATGTTAAAACACTTTAACTTTATTTATTTTACTGTAAAACATTTCACAAATAAAGTGCACAGCCACTTGTAAAGAAAACTGTCAGTCTGTCTCACTTCATTTAAAATACGATGTTCAAAGCTATTGTCTTTAACATCAATGTCTCAACACTAGTGTACCTGCTTGTACGTGACTACCTGTACACGAACATTCAGGATTCTTTGTTGCCGTTCATAATAAATTCCTCACCACTGGAGACACTTGCATCACTGATGTTACCATTATTGCCACATCCAGAGCCACTCATGTCAGAGTCAGTCAGTGTGCACGCTGGCATCCTGCCTGTCACAGCAACTTTCAGAACAGTCAGCCAGCGTTGTTTCAGGTCCAGGCCCTCGCAGGAGAAAGTGTGGGTGGTTTTAGACTGACCTAAACGGAAACAGGGCTGACCCTGCAGCTCCTGAGGGGAATCCTCCACAGTGCAGCCCATCAGAGGTATACTCAACAGATGCTTCACATCCTGGAGATAAAGGGAGTAAATGAAAGGGAGAGAAGCATTGAAGCAGTGCCAGGCAAGATTTTATATGGAAAAGTTTTTTTTTTTTTTTTTGGTTTATAAGGAGACAGAAAACAGAAAAATGTCTTATTGTTATTTGACGACAAGCGTTGGTGTCACTTTTTCCATGATACCGCTGCCTCATCCTTGAATGACCAAGCACACCAGTCAGTTAGTGAAATATTAATAAATAGTAATATAGTATGAATAAATGAGGAAAAAACACCATGAATATAGATACTTGCAAGACTTAAGGTATCTGTGAATAGCTTGTATGTATGAAAATAAAACAACTCGTATACTTTGACCCTCACAGTCACCAAATCTCAACTGAGCTGATGAACTATGAGAGAGTTGTGTTTGACAAATTTGCCTCCAGGGAAACTTTATCAAGTTTTTTGTTTTTCTCTCCTGAAAAGTGTCTGTATATGTAGTTAGACACTTAGAGGTAATGTTGCACTATACAAAGCCAAAGGGCACATACTGTGGACACCTGATCCAGACTGAAAGCAGCACTTTCTGGTGATGTTTCATCAAAATCACAAGGGCTTGAAAGAGTATTCTGGTTGTCTGGACAGTCTTAGAGGCAACGTGTCTGGCTCTCTTCTATAGCCCTCAACCTTTTATTTCAGAATCTGGTTTTGCAGTTGATTGCAAAACAACTCCTCACAATTTTAGCAGAGTTTCCCTTTTTCCACTTGAGTGTAGGATGGCAGCTGCTGACTCTAGAGGAGTGATTGTGGCAATATCCGTTTATGACATCATCATCTAGACACACACACTGTGGCATCATTACACAAAGCTTGAAAATAAAATGCAATGGCTTGTTTACATATACATTTAACCACATGTACCTGTGGCACAGCATAGAGGGAGAGAAGTGGAGGCTCAGTCCTTGTGATAACAGACCACACTCGTTGCCAGGTTTTGGGGTTGCCACCATACTGCAGGAATCCACTCATTACAATGTTACTAGACACTGGAGATGCCTCAGACTTGGAGAAAAACACACAAGAAAAGAAAATGCCAAATATTTATATTTTTGTTATGTTGCATTTTATGAACCTAAAATGGGATTTCCCAAATGTCCTGCAGAATATTAAATTCCACGATAATTAATGAAGCTTTTAAAAAAAACTGTGCCACTGTGGCATCTGACAGCTTCTTGTGGAGTAAATTATGTGCAGTAATTATGAACGTTTGAAAAAAAACAAAAAAAACAAAAACGCATACAAGTTCATAACATGTACATATTAACAGTCTTTATCTAATGTTAAAATTTGGATTTCAAATCTAAACCTTTGTCATAAGCGTGAACCTTTAAAGACTCACCTCCAGTATTCTTCTCTTCCTGCCCTCCACCCTCTCCCCTCTCTGACCAGTCAGGATGGAGTAACAGGTCTTACACACTTTGTTAAGCTTGTTACTGTCATACTCTAGCGCCACTTTGTTGTCTGAACACTTCCAACACACCACCTGGGGAGCGGAGAAACCACTTCTGAATTGTCCTTTGGTAACAATGAGCTTATATCTGACGTTTCCTTCACAAAGTCATTGGTCACTCACACAGCCGCAGGCCCGGCAGTGATGTCTTCTTCTTGTGAGTGCGTTAAAAGGCTCCTGGCATTTCATACACACGGTCACTTCGTTGTCCCTGATCCAGCGAGGGGCTCTCTGGCCAAGTTCCTCTGCCTGTAAAACATATGAACGTTGCAGCTGGGATGTTTTATTGACTTATGCTATTTTCTGAACAGATTTTAGACGCACACAATAAATACTATAAATAAATATTGCTAAACTCACTGGTTCCTCTACATTGAGCTCCTTGGAAGCCAATTTGAAGGTTTCATTTTTCTTCTGAAAAACATCAATGGATTCCTGAATAACCTGTAAAAAGGACAGATAAGACCTGCTTTAGAAAAATCCTTTCCTTATCCATTATATATTAATATTAATGTGCAGTACTAAATAAAACTACTCTGGTACCTTTATCCACTCATCTCGGTCTTGTTCAGTGCTGAAAAAGAAGAAAAAAGATGACAACAAAACAATTACATTTAAAGTGGAAATCATGAAAATGCATTAAATGTTGAAATGCTGAAGTTTAACAGTAATTGAAAATGAAAATAAGCCTAACTACAATATACTCAGGTTATGTACCAGTGCCAATGCTGCACCAGCTTCTAATTTCATTTTTAATAATAGGAAATAGACATTGTAAAAAATTTGTACCAACAACCAGGACCAGGACACATCGTGCACATTTACAAACACACCTGGCCTGCAGCTCAAGGGTCCTCTCTTTTCCAGAGACCTGAAAGGTATATAGGTGGTCTTCATTGGTGGTCTGCTGCACCTGCATGCCATCCACTCCAATCCTGCATCGAACAGTAAAACGTTGCCCAACCAGGCTAAACTTCGGTGTGCAGCACAGCAGGAAGTTGTTGAACTGTTGAGTAAATAGCGAAACGAAAATTTAAGGTTAAGTTGATGAACATTTTAGGGTGCTCTTAGCTAAGGTGCAGTTTAACATAAAAAGTTCCTAACCAGGAATAAGTGTCTCTCCATGGCAGAGGTGTTCCTGGCGGCAAGCTTGAGCAGCCGACCTTCCCTGAGAAACTCATTGGTCGGATTGACCACTTCCTCCTCTCCAACCATCTCATAGATCTCCAGCAGTCGCTTCAGGCTCTCCTACAGAGATGGTAAAAAAAAAAACAAAACAAAACACTGAAACTAATGTACGGACACAATCACAGATTTTTGATCATTATAATTCACACAACTTTCAATTCAAAATATGAAGAAAAGAAAAATGTCAGAATAGTTGAAAACCAAGGATCCTTTTAGAGAATATAATACGGTTAATGTCTTGTGAAATCTTACTTACAGTAAGTGATAAATGACATGGTATGTTTATACTAACGTACATCTTTGTGGATGGCACTGTTTGAGTGGGTGGCTGCCATGGAAATAGTCTGCAAGGACTCTGGGGGAGGAGACAAAGGAAGCTCAATACAGACATAATGAGCTTCAGGGACAGACAGCCACTTTATCAGAGACACTGGAAGTGTGCATGACTAAGAGAGAGCACAGTACACTTACTGTGAGCAAGCTCATAGTCTGGGTTGTCCTCAGGAAGTTTCTTTAGATAATCCCTCAGCAACATTTCGTAACGTGGAACCCTCTGAACCGGCTCCAACATGTGGTGTTGCAGGGTCAAGCTGCCGCACACTTCCTGACTCTAAAACAGGAAAATGCAAATATTACATTATATTATTACAATATATACATTTTATTCCCAGACCTTTGTACTTCCCTACTGCATAGAAACAAGTACTAATGTATAACCTGCTGGGTATGTCTCACCTGTATTTCCTGGATAATGCTTCTGAAGGCAGAGGAGCGCTCAGTCCAGGTCCTTACCAGCTCCACAGCCTGGTCAAAGTTCCTGACATACTCAGCATACATCCTCAGGAAGGGTGCGTGTTGCAGCAGAACACTACCCAGGCCTGGCCTCTCGTGCCTACATTTGGTGGGAGTGGGAAGGTAAAAGGTAAGGGTCTACTCCAACAGACAATGTTGCATGAATGTTGCCTGGGTTCGTGACACAAACACCCACCAGTGGCTAATGCAGGTTTCCAGGTCGGGGAGCAGGAACTGGCTGTGGAAGGAGTAGATAGAGGAAATGTTGGAGAAAATATTTCTTATCACCTCAGGAGGAAATGAACCTCGAGCTGCCTCTTCTGTTAGGCGTAAGCAGAACACCTGTGGTGGGAGTCAGAGCCAGGGCACGCTCATTAGTTTTACAGATACTCATCTTCTACACAAGAAATGTTCCATCCCTCAAGAACAATAACTATCTGGCACTGCAGGAACAACTTCAGCTGCAGAACGAAAACACATTTCCACTGAAATAGTCTATTTCAGCTCTATTTAATTTTATTACAGACTTTTTTTTCTTTTAATCAAGAGCTTGTGTTTTATGTGTTTTCATGGAAGTAGCCACACTGACCTGGTCTAGCAGGTGGAGGCGAGCCACATAGGCCCTCTCTGTCTGCAGGAGTTCGTTGGCTATGTTATACAATTTCTGCTCTGTGTTGTCTTCGTCTTTTGGGTCACTTCCTCCTCTATCCTTCCTACTGTCCTCACTTTGTTCTCCTGCAGAGTCCTCATGAATCCTCCCATCCTCTGTAGCAGCTTCATTCCACTGACAGGAAAACTTGGAGCTGTAGCCTGTGGCTATTTTGCTTTGTTCCACTTTCGCATTTATTCCATTACCATTTATTTCTGGCCATTCTTGAACTTGCACAATGCCATTTTGTTCTGGTGAATGCATGGTATGATTGAGTCTATGGTTAGCTGGTGCTTTGATGGTGATAGAAGGTCCATTGCAGTAAGGTGATTGCAGCGGTTTCAGTGGAGAGCGTTCAACTTTTTCAGTGGGAATCCTGCAGAAATAAAGTGTATTCATGACTGGAATTTGAAGATACATCCATAATAATTGGATTCTGCATGCTTCGTGAAGATATTTAGGCATATTAGGTACAGAAACAGATCAAATTAAAAGTCCCACCTGCTCTCATCCAAGAAAACAATCAAGTCAGGCACACTCAAAGATTTCCCTGTCTTCATCTCTCGTCCTTCCATCTTTCCACTTGGGATTCTGTGCAGTCCAAGCCAGGACTTCGAGTTCTTGGCAGGGCTGTAGCTCCCCTGTCTCCCCAGAACAGGACTGGGGGTCCTCAGTTTTCCTGCGAGAGGGCTATGGTTTCTTGGGGACAACTTAGCAGGGCTGTGCCCTCCTTCCCTTAAAGGGCTACAGTTGTAAAAGCTTCTTTTGCCTGGACTTGGAGATCCTAAAATTGGGCTGCTTGCAAGATTTGGAATCCCCTGAACAAGTCTGGCAGGGCTGATGCGTGCTCCAGATACTCCATTCAAAAAAAAGCTCCCCCCTCCTCTCAAAGGACTAGGGGAGCAATTCTGTGCTGGGCTGACACAGGAAACAGAAAGTCCACAATTTCTGTTCGGACTCTTGGCTTTCTCTGTGCCACTGACTTGGGGCGGTAGTTTTCCTGTAGTGGGACTGTTGGCTTGATCTTGTCCTGGCCTCATGGGGCTCTGGAGGTAAGCTGGTTTAGGAGGCACTATAGGGAGATAAACAGTTTGGTTGGCCAATTTGTGATTACAATAAAAATGCATGTATGCTTTTGACCAAACTACACAGAGAAGACGAGCTGTAATAGGAATAAGATGGGATTAATTACACTTCTGAATTAACATAGGTAGCTCAGGTGGTTTACATTGGCTTCTGGATATCAGCCTACCCTGTGGTTTGGAGGGAGATCTTTTAGCTGGGCTTGTGTCGTTGTCTTCCTTGGACTTTGGTTCTGATCTGCAGACCCTGTCACAAGCATGGCCACAACTGTACGAGCCACACACTCCACTGCTCACTGTTAAAAGAAATTTTCTGTTACTATTCAACCACATATAGGTTTTCCCCCCCAAACTGCATGGCAACATATAGATCTTTCACCCTTTACTGAGGCCTTATCACAGTGGTTATACTGAAACAAATATACATTGAGGGTCCAAAGTTTTTTCAGCTTTTAATGAAATGTAATCAATTTAAGTTCAGTCAATCAGCTTAAAGGGTGCAAAGGTAAGTGATATAGCAAGGCAAACTACAAGTGCAACACATTAATGGGAACCAGCTTTCTGAACAATGTTTCATTTCCAGTGTAGAAAGGCCACAAGTGTGTTCAGCTGATGAAATATATCTCAAATATCACAATAATCTCAAATATAGGATTCAAGATTCCTATTAAAGATCTATTTTTTTTTTCATTTTTATTATTATCCATTCTATTCTTTAATTTCACAAACACAGAAACATTGCACTATGTGACTTTCTAAAGCGTAATTGCTAGTGTATTTGGTTGCGCCGTTACAAGTGGAAAAATGCCATGCAAACACATTTTTACATTTTTCCAACATTTGGGATCTTAACAAAAATATTTTTTGAATCTAACCTATTTTGAGGTCTTGTTCCTACAAAGCCCTCAACTAACAGAACCAAATTCAATCACAATGTTTTAGTGTCATTAAACTCTTGGTAACTTCTGCATCGCGACATCTTGCATGTTACCATCACAACATCTAAACATTTCGCCTTTACCCTTTTGCATTAAAGGACAGCATGACACAAAACATTTAAACTCTCCATGCCCTCTTCATGCATACACACAAGTTCACACACCAACTTAAATTTATTGAACTTTGTAATTGAGGATTCTTTTTTTTTTTTTTTTTTTTAAATCGTTTCATTTTTATCAGGTCATTCTTGGTTTGCAGAGATTTTGTATTTGACTAAATACTGAAACATCACATTATTATTCTTGTTCTATTACTTTTATAATCTGTGTACTGAGATCCTCATGTCACAACAACTTACAACTTTCAAATTACAATAATGTTTAAAATTATTTAACTGCTTGCTTGCTTACCTGTGGTTTATTTCCAGAATTAGGTATTATCCTTTACTTAAAGTAAAGCTTCCCAGTTCACTCCTGGCTTTGCTGAAGTGTGACAAATGTGTTGGTCATGTGGAGAGGGCTAAAGCCTACTTTCTCAACAGAGTAGTACTTCCACTTTCTCACTTCTGTTTTTTCTTTATACACAGTCTTAGTTATGTCAGTATCTGAGAAACAACATTCAGGACTTTAAATATGATTTGCTATTAAGCTTTTATCATTTAAATTATATAAATATGAAATATGCTAAACCAATTCTTATTCATTTTATTTTTCCACTAAATAGAAGTTAATGTTGTGAGAAATAGTCATATAGCCCCCACAAAAAATGTTGTTTTTGCCCTTTAATTTTTAGACAGATTAAACAAACTAAATACAGATGTCAAACAGACAGACATGAAATTGAGTTTCTCATCTGACTCTTGGCAAGAAATTAAATAAGACCATTTCATTTTCACTGTCCTTTAAGGTTTTAACATTTTTTTGACTGGTTGTAAAGGAATCAATGTACATTTTAAAATGTATTCATCAAGTTTTTTTTTGTCCTTTTGTTTCTGCCAACACATTTGTTGCAATAAAACTCCATATCCAGCCCAGGAATAATTTGCACCACATAGGTTGATGGTTGATAGTGATGGATGAGAACTGTTGAGTCCTGCATCTAGCAGTACCATTGGAGCAGGCATCCTTCTCAAATCTCAACAGATAGTTCTGCCTCAGTGTGGGAACAGAAAGGCTTTGTGTGCGACTGTGTGAGGGATTGACAAATGCCGGTCTCAAAACACATAGGCAAAGTCCAGGCTGAATCAGGGGGAAGAGATTTCACTGCAGTAATCCAACAAGCTTAGAGGCTAACAGGTGCCAACTGTGTGCACCAAAATTCTCTCACACACACACACACACACACACACACACACACACACATTATATCCACTAGCTGACAAAGGAACTCCTCTAAAATAGCACTTACTTATGTAAGCCAAGCGCAGCAAGGAGTGTTGGTGCCCTTACCCGCTGCCCTGGTCACCCTCTTACAGAGCAGAGCGAGCTTTCCACTATCCCCACAGAATGTCTCTTCCATCAGTGATATACATCCAGCGGGTAGCAGGAAAATAACCATAAAGTAGTAGCAAAATCTCAACAAAAACTGACCATTATACCTTTCAGGGAGGTAGACTGCTATATTGGGACAGAGCTGCCAACTGTACTATCACACACTTAGTATGAAATACACACACACATAAAAAAAAAAAAAAAACACTACTAGGCTATTTATTATAGCGCTTATGGAAAATAGGCCTTAAAATACATGCAGCAGTATATATCTTATATGATCTATTGATCTCCAATGCTCTCTACTGCACTGAAGCTACTGATATCCTTCATTATAAGGTGCTTTATAATATAAATCTGCAAAATGAGGAAACGTGGACCCACCAAACTGCTGTTTTATTGTTGTATTTATTTATTTTATTTTATTGTTGTATAATTAGTTGGGTTAGATTCAATGGCTGCTTCTTTGGTTAGTATCTTAACACACACCAACGCAGAGTTGAGGAGCAGTTTAACAGGCGCGACATGGTGGTAAAAGCACTGTTTAACTCGGTGTCAGAAAGATGATGGGATGAATATTTTCTGCTTTCAGTGAAGACAATTAGTTCTTATAAATGTTTCACAACAAAACGAGCTGAGCTGAAGGTTAATAAAAAAACAAAACAAACAAACAACAACAACAACAACAAAAAAACACCCAAAAAACAAATCACAGGGCCCTCACCTGTCGGACCATCCACCGCAGCACCTCTGACCTTCCGCCTGACCGCCACTCGTCTGAACTCCTCCGCCTCCCGGCCGCAGTTCAGAGTCAGACTGCTCCTCTTCTTCAGGTCAAACATGGTGACAGTCGCCCCGGTTGCGGCTGTGGTCCGCCGTCTCTCTAAGACGCGGGGAGACTGGGAGAAGGAGAGCCACGGGCAGGAGACCACCGAGCCCCCCCACCCCCCACCTCCGCTGCTTCACGTGCTCAATCACCGCCACTAATCTCCGGGCAGCTGTTTGACAAGTAGAGGGGGCGTGCCCCTCCAGGACACCCACCAATCAGCCGGCACACACCCTCCTCCGTCACTGAAGGTCATCTCTCACATCAAGTCACAAAAAATGAATAATAACAATACTGCAACATATATCTTCTGTTTATGTTCTGTAAATTAACTTATTCGCAGATTTATCAGACTTGGGCACAGTTTTCTATCAGTGGCGATGGAAACTGTAGCCCAATGATGAGCCCAGAGACTCTCTTTTTTATATATATTATTTTTAATTATTTTGTTAAGATTACAAGAGGAGTTCAACAAAGGATGGTTAGATGGATAGAGTTGCCTAGTATGCTAGTATGTGAAGCACTTTGAAAAGGATGTATTTAGCTTGGTCTCCAGATTTAAACAATCTTGTACTGACAATATTCACTAGAGGGCAGCAAAGACCAGTGAACAACTGGAAGTCTTTTTTGGTTATATATATTATTTTTATATATGCATAAAAAATAATGCAAAGTCTATGCATTAATTTAGATTTTTTTATATAATAGTAGATGAAACAGTAAAACAAGTAACAAAAACCCTGGTTTGAATAAAATAAAATAGGGAGATATACAGTTTACCATATTAATGTCTTTCAGGAGAATTGAGCAACATCTTTGGTGTAGCACATTCACTCTGCGGGTGTGAGTGTCGTGATATCCCGGTCTCAGTGGCTCTTCTAAGTCCTTGATCACTACACTTTAAGGTTTCATTTTGGCTTAGGAGTTTTGAATACAGACCACCAAGGCCAGAGTGCTAACCATTAGACCCGTCTGTAAATTACTATTATCATTCATCCATCAACCATCAGACTTTATATAAATCCCAAATTGTTATATATCATTATTATGATCATATAATTATTAATCCCCCATTATCATTCTTTCAAATGTCAACCACATAGCTTGGCAAGATTGACTGAAATGAGTCATTTAAAAGTGCGGGTGGTTGAAAGTGTTTCCCACGTTGCGCTGGAGTTGGGTGAAGACCACAGGCTTGCAGAAACCACATTCAAATGATATATAATATAGACATATACATGCATTTGTGCTAAACATTTGTCAATTTACAGATCTAGAGTGAACAAAAGCAGGAAACTTGCATTTGCCAAAGACAGGACGGTGATATTTCCGAAGGTGACGGGGTTACATTCTTACTACAGCACTTTTAACAATCAGGTCCCACCGTGATCTGAGTTCTTTGGCCTTAGATGCATCGGACAATATGTATGTTACTCTCAATATAGACTTTCTTCACTTAGCATATGACAAGGCCAGGTTAACATTGTGATACTGAGGATAATTTTGTGAAAAAAGCGTCCTCCAGCTGTGTAAATATGTTAACTTTAGCTAGTGCTCTTTGTAACTTGAACATGTTTTAGCTCTGGTAACCAAACTATTGGGACTGATGGTAGTTCAGAAAACATTTCTGGGTCAATACAATAAAAAGATATACTATCTTTTTCCTTATCTTGGCAGATTTTTCCAGGCTACTCAGACAACATTGGGACTGATCAGCTAGGTGCACATCAGACAATGCCCATTGCTAGCTAATGCTGGATTGAGAGACAAGAGGGTAGGAAATGTACCATTCAAGAATCGCATTACTATGTACAATTCATTGAAGACAAAGATCTTTTAAAGGAACACACTGTCACTTGCGGTTGAAACGCACCGCAAACACTCTTTCCCCACTGTATATAAAAATGACAAATTTCACAATGCATTGGGGCTAAACACTAGTCTTCTCGCAGATATATAAAGTGAACACTCTGAAACCCTCACCGGCTAATTTTTGCTGAAAATTGTCATCATTCCCTGATGCTGGTCACTGTAAACTGCAAACTCACATACAGCTTTAGTTTTTTTATTTTATCTATCCAAGCATGGTCTTACTTACATAAATATACATAATCACTGTTCTTTAGTCAATTCATGCAACACTTGCAATGTTCCCCTCACACTACTTCTTTAATTACTTTTCATGCCTCTTTCTTGCTGAAATTCATTCACATACAACAGCACACAATGTAATTCCCCAAACTGTATTTAGAGTAGATGGAGCATTTAGCATGGAGCTTCCAATGAATATCTAATGAGATGGATATTTTGGAATCAGCTTCAAAGAGAACAAGAGAAAACACACTCCCCAGACTGTGTTCAATAACTAGCTTTAGGAACACCTGATTACACACTTAATCTTTGACTGTGAGAAACATATAGCTTTATCTTTCTTAGTTTGTTTGTGATGTCGCATCATTCACATTGGTAGGAACATGAAAATGAGTTTTTATTAAGCTTTAAACTACTAGGTTTGTCTAGGTGTGACTCATAACAATCAATGATCTGGGATGTGGGCGATTGGATGGATTTCCTCTGAAACCAATACAATCTTCTGTTGACAGAACCTTTGAGGCATTTTATCTTAAGTTTTTTTTAAGAGCCAGACACCAACTCAATGTAGTTTTACATTTCCTCTCTCTGGTTTCTCTCTGGAGCTCGAGTAACAACAGGTCAGTCAGCCAAATGTTTTCTGAGTCTGAGGGCAGAAAGTGCTTAGTTGTGACATCACAAATGTGCTTTATAATCAAAGATGACATGGAAATCTCACTTTATACAATATATGACCTTCAAAAGCATGAATGAATGTGTCACTCTGTGATTGACTCAAGAGATAACACAGGCCCAGATTTTTTATGAAAGCTTTATTTGAATAAAAAGGGTTTCTAAAAAAGTAGTCACTATTCCTTTAACACATTAAAGCACAATGATGGCTCTGCTCCAGACCAACAGTAATAGTTAAACACTGTGTGATGAAATGAAATCCTGAGCCAGCCAAGTTGACACCTGAATCAGTGACTCTACAGGTCCTGTGGGAGCGCTTTAAATCTTTCCATATCATCCTGTCTCTCCCTTTCCTCTTGCAGAGGAGATGAAATCACAGACTTTCCTTACACCCATAAAGCTGAATGTACCCACCTCCTCTGTCCACCTGCATCACACACATACAAACACACACACACACACACACACACACACACACACATACTCACACTCCCACTTGTCTTTCTGTCCTGGATGACCTCAGAGTGACTTGGGCTCTTACATAATTACCAATCAATAATGCACAAAGGGAAAACTGTTGGATGGAGCAGAGCAGGCCGATGGGAAGATGAGACTGACCTTGATCGGACCTGCCTCAGAGATGGACAGTTGACAGGGGAAAAGGATTATCATGGCTGTCAGTAAAAATGACAAGACATGCTAATTAGACACGACTGCTTAGACAGATTAGCAGAGGCAGTGAACTGGCCAGTCAGCCATTTTACAAAAAAACACTGTCAAATGCTATGGAAATTAAAAAACTAGCATAATGTCCTCTGTGACAGTTTTAGAAAACATGACACATTGGCTCAAATGATGTTCTCTGAAAATCTACAGGCGGCAGAGACAGGAAGACTGGTCAGACCTCTCTGTGTTTGGCTGATTCCACCCTCCCTTGAGAGGAGGGGGGGTTGGCAAATCCCGGCAGACTTTGGGCAAGGTACATCCTGGACAGGTTGCCAGTCTTTCACTGGGGTGACACATACATTCACAGTATCTTATTAACCTGACCTGCATGTCTTTGGACTGTGGGAGGAAGTACCCAGAGTGAACCTACGATGCAGGCACAGGGAAAAAATACAAGCTCCACACAGAAAGGCCCCAGGCACAGAACGCAACAGTGTGGCCTGGTGTTGGTTTGCAAACATATTATTCCTCTCCTTGTTGACTGATGCTGGACTGTGCTGTTTATGTCATAGTAACACTAACAACAGGTAAAAAAAAAAAAAAAGAAAAGAAAAAAAAAGGCGTCTGCTGTAAAAGTTGAATGAATACAGACAAAAGGTAAACATGAAGATTGTTTGGGGAAAGACCTTGTGAGCACAACTAGTGAGGACATTCTCACCTGTTGAAGCCAGGCTGAGTCTGACTCTAGCAAAAAATCTACCATGACTTCATTTACAAAGAAGTTTATTAAAGTGTGCTATGAGTAAAGTTCTTGAGTTTAGTTTAGTAAACTAAAATAAGGGAGTATACTTTCTCCCTTTTATGTACTAATCTGAGATATACTTCACAAAATTATACTAACTGACAAATTTGATTTATAAATATGTTCTTCATCCCAAGTATGTCTTATGTATTTTATGTGTAGTCCACTCCCAAGCCTTAAAGTTAACCATATGAGTTAACTTTAAGGCTTCTTAAAGTACAGTTAAAGATATGTTTCATAGCTAATACTTTGTTCACAATGGGTGCCATAGTGGTGCAGTGGTTACCACTGTAGCCTCACACTATGAGTCTTCTGGGCTGAGACTTTCTTCTGGGTACTCTGACCCCCCCCCCAGTCTAAAAACATGCACATGAGGTGAAGTGGTGATTCTGAATTGCCTATTGTGGGCTTGGAATATATAACTAACAGTGTATCTATATATACTAAATAAACACAATAAACTAAAAAGTGGGCTTGAAATATAGAACAAGTAGCTATAGGTTCACTTAGAATATAGTTTGGAGTATATATACACATTAAATAAAACTTGATGTGTACTGAATACTACTACTACACTTGCAAGTATACTACTAGAAACATTTATATCAGTACAATTGCTGTAAGTGTATTTGGCAAATATACTTGAACTTGACTTAGGTTTACTTAAATTTCAACTATAGCCTTCCTTTTTTTGTGATGGCTTTTGTCTTGAGGGTTGAAATTTGAACATTCAGCAGCAGCATGTTACTCAGCTTTTGGCTTCTATTCTGAACCATTTTGGTAAAGTCTAGCTAAATGCGTCTGCAGAATAATGAAACAAATATAAACACACCCCATTTCCACATGCCAAAAGCCTTTACATAATTGTTTTGCAGGGAGCCAAATGTGCTTGGCATCACCAGAAGTGGAGCACATCTGTCCTTCACTGAATCAGCGAGGCGACTTTCCTGAATGAGAGAGTAGCAGCAGTTATGAGTTTTTTTGTGCCGGCAAAGAATGTTTCTCAATCCATCTACACTTGTACATGTAGCGTATAAGTTTCTCCTGGGGATGTTATTATTTTCCAGAAGTAGCGTGTGTGGGGTAAGGCAGGAGATTAACCGAACCATGTCAGTGTAAAAATATTGATTATGTTTGGAGCATTCAGAGAGGATTATTATGGGTTGTGGAGAGCCTGAGTGTGTGGCTGAGAACACATTCAGATGATTACAGTCTGTGTATTTTAGGCCACAAAGACATGCTCTGAATGCAGGGCTGGTAGTGTGTGTGTGCATCTAGTATGTGTGTTTGTCTGTGTGTGTGTGTATGTGTGTGATGCAGGTGGACAGAGGAGGTGGGTACATTCAGCTTTATGGGTGTAAGGAAAGTCTGTGATTTCATCTCCTCTGCAAGAGGAAAGGGGGAGAGACAGGATGATATGGAAAGATTTAAAGCGCTCCCACAGGACCTGTAGAGTCACTGATTCAGGTGTCAACTTGGCTGGCTCAGGATTTCATTTCATCACACAGTGTTTAACTATTACTGTTGGTCTGGAGCAGAGCCATCATTGTGCTTTAATGTGTTAAAGGAATAGTGACTACTTTTTTAGAAACCCTTTTTATTCAAATAAAGCTTTCATATTAAATCTGGGCCTGTGAATAAAGCACATTTGTGATGTCACAACTAAGCACTTTCTGCCCTCAGACTCAGAAAACATTTGGCTGACTGACCTGTTGTTACTCGAGCTCCAGAGAGAAACCAGAGAGAGGAAATGTAAAACTACATTGAGTTGGTTTCTGGCTCTTAAAAAAAACTTAAGATAAAACACAGGAAAATTGTAAAGTATAAGACCTTTAAAACGAGAGTTGCTCTGGCCGTTCTTCCTAAAACACCCTGTGTTCTCACTTCCTCTGGAAAGGACTGGCTATAACAGGTTGTTTGTTATATCCAACTCTTGTCAACAGGTTTTTATCCCTCCTTTTGTTCAGCTCATCTCATCTCTCCCTCCTGTGTTCATTACATGGCTCACAGTGGAGAGAGGTTATGACATTCATTCCACTAGTCTTTGCTCTCTCCTGGATCCCCATGTTTCTGAGGAGGAAGATTTTTTTCATTGTTCAGTTGATTTCTTAAAATCTTTGTCCTTTATCCACAGGGGCAGCTACACACACTAGCTGAACACTCCAGGTTTCCCCAGAGCATGTTGTGAATCTCTCACTGACCTTGGCTGTCACAGGCAAGCTTTCATTAAGAGGCCCATCAGGCGCCAGGCAGGGAGTGGAGAGCTGCCGTGTAGCTCCGCTTGTGGATGTGTTTTAATCCGCTGACTCCAGAGACTGTTCAAGCTAACATCTTACATTGAAAAAGAACAAACACATTTATATTTAAACACAGTGATTCTTGTGCAGAAGTGTAGGACTTGACAAGCAGCGAGCTACTTACTATGCACTGAGAGGAGCAGCTCAAAGCCCTGGGGATCAGGGCTGTTTAAGGAGTTTGCTGCAAACTTTTCAGATCAACTTGAAGGAAATTCACTGAAGGTCTTACATTGAAAAATGTACGCAGTGCAGCTGCTGGAAGGCACATTTATGTGATGCTGAGTGACTTTTTTTTGTTTTCTTTTAATTAAAAATGATATAACCTATGAATACATTATAGACATGATAATATAAATTTAGATTCCACTCTGTTATTTTTCTGCTGACCTACATTTCATATTTTTAGTAATTTCAATTTCAACGTTCTTGTAAAGATCAGCACTGATTTATTTTACAGTAACCACTTGGAATCATTTTGTATTCAGTAGGCATGTGTTTACATAAAAGTAAAAATATGGATGAAAGTCATACTTACTATCACATATTTTAAACATGGGCAGAAATAAGACAAGGAATTACTTTAAAAAAAAAGCAGGAATAAATGTATGAATAACAGTAAACAATGTTTAGGGACAAAGAATATTTTTACAGAAAAGTAACGGCATACACAGAATATATGCCTTAATTCATGTGGGTGAAATACATCACAATATGTGAGAAAAATTAATGAAAAAACATGTAACTAAACTATTTACCTTGTGATAGAGACATAAGACATGTGGTTACCACAGAAAACAGTCTGAACTGAGCTGTGCATATTCAGCTGAATGTGTCTACACTGGTAACATGAAGACAAACAAAGATTTAAAACTTGAAACTGACTTCTCAGCAGCAGAAAAGAGCCACTGAGCAAAATAAAAGATACTGACATGGTGTCTAATGTCCCCTACATGTTGAGCAGGGGTCATGTGAGGTCTCTAGTACCATCCAGTGGCCATTACTTAGATTACACACAATAAATTGAAAAGAAATGAAGCTGTTTTTCAAACTAGTCATGTTTATAGAAACATGAACCTTCTGCTGCAGTGGTGGGACTTTGTCTTTTTTTACTTTTGTAATTGTTTTGTTTTGTTTTTCATCATCCATGGTCCTCCACAAGAACACTAGGAGGTATTGGTTTATTAACACTGACAGAAAAGTAATGACACACAAACACAAATCAAACAAAAGGTAAAGGATCGTATTCATAAAGCTTAGTGAGGAGCGAAGAATTTACCACCTAACTGGCCCCTGTTTTCCAACCCCCTGGAACTGGCTCTAGGCCCCCAAGCTGCCCTGGTCTGGGCCTTGCCAAGTCCCCCTCCAGGGACCTTGCCTAACAGTTGTGCATGTGCACATAACCAACCCCACCCCAGTTATATACTTTCTGGTTTGGGCTACGCCGGAGTAGACCCCAGATTTAGTGCACTTAATGTTTTTCACTAGAGTGCACAGTGCTGATACTGAAACATGTGTCTCAGAAAAAGGTGTCTGACAGCAAAGACACTGAGAGCAGCGAGGCGGACATAATGTCAGATTATGATAATACACCTCTGGCTATAGCTCCGCAGGTGTAATATTGTGGTGTGTGTGTGTGTGTGTGTGTGTTTAGATTCAGAAAGCAGCAATGCTGCAATAAAAAAAACTGTTAGAAGTAAAAGTCAAAAAGGTATTTAGAAAGCACAGTGCATCCACTACTAGGACATGACAGGACACAATTACACCACAGTGGCATATAACAATAATATGAGTCCCAAGAAGCCATGATGCCAGCCAAACGTTTGTTAATGTTGTGTAACTGATACTATAATTCTGATATTGGGATGTATGTGTGGCTTATCTGATTCTGCAAACAGTATTATCTCAGCCTTAACCAACCCTGAACTGAGAATGTGGAATCATGCTGCCTGTATGCAAATATCTATTGGAGAATGTTTTTCCCTTTTTCTTGATTTGATTTTATATGGATTTCTTATTGCTTATGGACAACAGAGGCAAGGTGTTATTCTCCTTTTGAGATCTGAGGCCTGGCCTGTGAAATTGTGTGTGTGTTTGTCCTGACATTACAGTTGCTCTTGTTACCATTTGTTGAATGTGTCACCTGCAGCTGCTGGCTAAATGACAAGCCCTCAGTCGCTGGTGTAAGTGGGCGCTTGCCAGCAAACACAGAGTCAGACAAACACGCAACTCACTGCTGGACTCCACTCAATAAATACAAAGAACTGGAAGGTAAAAGCTTGTTCTGGTGTTTCTGGTAAATTGTTTTGAATCTCCACAGCTGTTTAAATTTCTAACTTTTGAACGGCATGTTTCATGATCGGTCCAGGCCCCGAGTCTCAGGCTTCATACGCTCATGAAGGTTATGATATTCAGCTCTTGTCATCAAAACTCTTAGAAAGCTGGAAGCTGCAGACTGTGCTTCTGTGCAAATGCATTGCATCATATTAAGAGGTGTTACTAATATTTAGTCCACATTCACTGATGTAAACGGATCAGCAGAGTTTAACCATATCTGCAAAACTGCAGATATGGTTGCAACTACAACCAGCTGATGACGATCTTAGCTTAGCATATATAATCAAGCAGGGGAAACAGCTTCCGTGGCTCTGTAGAAAGTCAAAGGATACCACTTCCAACACCTATAAAGCTGTGGATTTGTGTAGTGACTGGAGTCCACACTTGTTACAAGTCATGTAACCAGGAAGTAATTTGCACATTCAGGTCACAGCTTACCTGATGACTGTGATTGTGATCAGCAAGGGAACCGCTCATTGACATTGATGAATTAGTTTAGTCAGTTGAGGGAAAGGCTTGTAAATGTGCTGTATGTCTGAATTGTTCTCTATTGTCCTTATCTCCCTCCTTTATTTTTATTCTTCAAAATGCAATCTACATCACTTGTTATTGGGCAGTGCTCAGCTGAACAAACAAAAGTGAAACACTGTGCAGTGTTGACAGGAGAAATTGAAAAACAGCCAGCTATAAAACAGCTGAAGCATGTATTTAAAATATGGGCTATTGGAATATTAACATGGTTTACTAAATCTCACAGTAGATTATGGGATATAAGCACCTATCCTGGCAGGTTAGTAGGATACATGGATATTAATTAATTTGTATCTAAACATTTGACATACATTTATAAATGTTAAAATTAACAAAATTGTTAGTAATTTAGAAAATAATGGCATAGCCCAGTAATTTCTTCTTATATTCTGAGTTAATATACTTCTGCACTGTATTAGAAAGAGAAGAGAAATGTTTCAAACAAATCAACGAACCATTGCCAGGCCCAGCCAACAGTGGGACAAAAGCCTCTGTGGATTGTTGATAATATCATTTGGCACCGTCACTTCAAATACATCTCATATGTTGTAGAAAATGCATCAACGCGGATTTATCTTCCTGCAGGCTTTTATCAGTCTACTGTCAGGAGGCTTTAAATCCTGACCATATGGTTTGTGTCCACCTCTTTCATCTCCACAGCCTGACCTCTGCCATTAGCTGCTCTGTAACAACACCACACTGTATAGCTGTCAGCACTGTGGATCCATTATTCACACTGCTCCCTTCTTAGGGGGGAAGGCATCTGCAGCATCATGTTACAGATGGGAGGAAACATATAAACACGTAAAAACACAGGGAGGGAGAGAGACGTATATGAATTTATGAATTTCAAAAGAAAAGGATGAGAGCTGTGGGGGGTGGGGTGGAAGGATGAAAAGAGGAAGTCAAATGAGAGAGAGTGGGACTCAGCAATGTGCCATTCCTTCTTTGCATTATTTATTGGTGCATATATCATGTCACAGTGGCTGTGGCACAAACAACAGACAGTGCAGAGAGTTGCAGTCTTGGCTTCAATGAAAAACTCATCTGAGTCATTTTTATGGAATCTCCACAATAAACCTACAAGACTGATGTTTGTGGGTTTTTATATGGATTTCTTATATCTTATTGTAATATTATCTCACACTGGGTTGTCAGTTTGTTAGGGACACTTGGCTAAAATGTACTCTAACACAACTGTCCTGCAATAAATCCTCCATCATGAAGGTTGTAATGTTGCTGATTTTGTTGAAACTGTGTTAAAGACTTGTTTATTCAACTCTGTGGTCATTTTTAAAGACCTGGATAACCATCAATTGTCTGCTATTAAACTCATACAAAATTGAAATGTTATTTCACTCTGTGCCAAACACCTCGGAAACACATGATACAGCATGACTTTTCATTTAACACCACCATGAGATTGACATTTGGCTTTGTGGGGAGGCGAGGTGTCAGATTTGTTTTGATTTTTTAATTCATTTGAGTTTATTTGCCAGTTTATTAGGGATCACCAAATGCAATTCCACTTCATCCTATGGGAACATAAGTCCAGCCACTAATTGTTGAGATATTTTGTTGTTCAAAGTCATGGAAGTCAAAGAACCTGAACATGGAGACAGTGGATGTTGCAGCTTTGAAAACATTGTTATTTTTGTGTCTTAAAAACACAAAAATAAGACTATTTTCAGTCCTTCATGCCTTTCCAGTCACATGATCACTAATTGGTGTGCCACTCAAACATACGTCTTCTTTTTCAGTGAATTGTCGGATGACTAACAAGAAAGAGAAGACTGCTCTTTTGAAGACGAATGTCAAAAAATAAAAAATGCTCATTTATTTGGGGAAAATACTGCATTCATAAGGAAGTGTATTGAAAAGAAAAGTCTGACATTTGGGAGATATGCTTATTTTCCACCTTGTTGATGGACAAGTGGGCTGTTATCACACAAACAGTTATTTCCCTGTTATTTGTCTCTTACAGACACAAGTTCAGCTCTGAAGCAGCAAACGTGTAAGTCTGTCTTTGTATTACAGAATCAGCTTTTAATGTTTTATATTGAGCGGAGACAGGGGAGGCAGAGGAAAAAGTGAGGCTACATGGAAATAATTCATCAAAGATGAGAATATACTGTAGACAAGTGGATTGATCCAGTCTCTAGCCTCTTCATGCTGAGACTGTAGCTTGTTTGCCTGTTTAACACACACTAACCGAAGCATCAAATGTCAATTTATATGAATACTCTCTGTATCTGAGGTGATGCCTCCATGGGCCGATCAGAGTTAATACAGTGAGTAGTGGTTCCCTTTTTCTACTGCCTACTTATTTACCATGAATCAGTGATTGTCTCTCTGTAAATGAGATGGATGTGTTTGCTCAGGCTGGTTAAGGACACCAGCTGTTGTTGTCACTGAAGTAACTCAGTGAAGGGAACATGGCTGCAGATCTGATTCTGTGACAACGGGGACGAGAGACAGTACCTACATATTTTACATTATTCAGTGTGCGTTGTGGTGCATAAGACCTCGGTAACTGCCATCTCAGATCTATTTCCACCTGTTAAGTTTCAGTTGAAGTATAGGCCTATAAGATATTTTGAATATTTGCATGGTTTTATTTTGCCATGTGTTTCTCAACAGTTGAACTAATTTACTCCTATGCACAAGTGCAGACCACCTCAATGGTGACGTTATCCTGTGTCCACTGGATAACTGTTCATTAACAAGGTCACCTTAAATTCGAAGATGTGTTTCCAGCTTGTTCTGATGTCCCAAAGTGACCGAAAAACTGGTTGGTGCAGATTATAATGTAGTGGTTTCTGGCTTTAATGAATTGCAGCCTCTGCTGTCTCGAGATGTTAATTTTTCAAATAAAAAAATCTTTATTTAGTTTTTAGCAAAATGAATTTTGACTCATGGCATATATCTGTCATTCTTGCTCAAACCACTTCTCCTTTCATTTGTTTTTTTCTCAGATGGAATTTTTGGCCGACTCTTTGAGTATGTCATTTTATTTGGCAGTAGCGATTATTACACCATCCATCCTGTCCTTGACAGAATTTAGAGGAGAAATTACCAGGAACCTGTGCATCATGCTCTCGCTCTCTCGCTCTCTCTCTCTCTCTTGCGTGCTCTTGCTCTCTCTTTCTCTCTCACTTTTCTTTCTTTTTTCTTTTTTTTTTTTTTTTAATTAAAGGCAGATTCATACTCCATTAAGCTTGTTTGTGCCAATTTGTGTGAGAATGGAGACAGATTTTTTAAAATTGAGCAGACAGGGAAAGTTTGGTCATATGTGTACAGATGAATTATGGAGACTTTCCGCCAGTCACCTACCACAGGTACACAGATGTCCAAATGGCTGTCTCCATCTGGACTGATAATCTGCCAATTACCAAACACTGAAAATACTTATTATCCATGTTTACTCATTAGCATACCTCAATCAAACTTACCCATCTCCCATGTATTAGCTGTGCCTGTATTCCCCAGGCTAATTATGATGTCTGTTATTATAGGTCTAATAAGTGACATGGGGCAGAAAGTCTGACTTGTAATTAGCCACCGATGCATCACACCTGGGGGACATCAGGAGTGTAATGGAGATTTTGAGTTGTACCTTCGTGAGATGTCCTGTAGAGGGTGAACACGCCTTTCTGTAGCACAGTTTGACTTGTTAAAGCAGAGAGTGCACAAGTTGGACGACAACACTGATGGCTACCTTCCACTGAGGTGTGCCAGTTCCATAGGGTAGGCTTACTCAGCTTACTGGGACACTTAATAGAAATTAGCCATCATTAGTGTTATTATTGTGTTTTTCCTGGCATTTGAGATTACCTGCTGATGCGATGACTCAGATTTTTCCAGCTTTTTTGGACAAAAAGAGAAACTTTGGTCTCAGAGATAAAATACAACATTGGTGTCCAGGCCACACAAGTCTGCCTAAAGGCTGAGATAAGTGTTTTTATTATTTTATGATCCTGATGGGTGCATATCTTGCCACACTTCACTAAAAATGAACAAAAGATATAAATGAAAATAAATAGCGGATGTGTGGTGTATGATTGTTCCCTTATACTGGAAATATAGCTACAGTATGTGATGTGATATGTTGATGTTATACTTTGACCTTTGACCTCTGACTTTGACTTTATACCTTGCCAAGAACTCCCAAAAACACAAGTTCAGACTTTGCAAAGAGACCAAATCAGTGGCCAATATCCACTTCAATGCATAGTCCTTCACTACCTGCTGTGAGCACATTTGCTTTTGGCTACCATGTAGTCTTTGATTTTGGATTAGTTTGAAGAGTGTAGCAGAGAGGAAGTCTAACTATCCTGCCCCTTATATGCTGTGTACAGCTCTGTACATATACCTTGCTTTAGTTTCTCTCCCTCTGACCTATTTGTGGTGTATTTGTAGTCTCCGAAGCACTTCCTGGTAAAGCGTGGTGTTTAAAGTGTGTTATAAATGCATCTCCCTTAACTGCAGCTTTACTTTACATTTATGAAACATTCATAGCTGAGCCTCACACAGCCTCCAGCCTCATACATTCATACATATCCAGGATGAGCAGCGTGGAGCTATATAAAATGATGGAAAGGAACCTCCTGCAAGTGAAATTACTTCTTCTGTGTATGTGTGTGTATAGCGCTGCCATAGGTGAGTTAAACAGCCCATGCTGCTATTCTTAGCTCCATGTTAAATCTCTCCTGTGAACATACAGTTTAGTGTGGATGAAATACCTCTGCAGACACCCACATAGTACATACACTCATGCAGCACAAGATGTAGTCATTTTCCCACAGTGTGCTTAATGTGTGATAACATATTAAAGGCTTACACCTACATGAATGCCTGACCAAAATACATTGATCCGTGCATCCATTATCTATACCACATATCCTTACAGATTCACATGGGGGATGGAGCCAATCCCCGCTGACATAGGGTGGGTTTCACCCTGGACAGATCGCCAGTCTATCTCAGGCCCGACATGCAAAAATAAACAGCCGTTCACACCCACATTCACACCTACGGACAATTTAGAGTCACAGATGAAGCTACCGTGCATGTCTTTAGACTGTGGGAGTCTGCAGGCAAAGGGAGAACATGCAAACAGTTCTGAACCCAGGACCTTCTTGCTGTAAGGCGGCATTGCTAACCACACTACCACTGTGTTGCATAATAGAATAAAGAAATAATAGACCATAATATGCAGTGCAGTTATGACAACAAGATTATGCTCATTTAAATCGGGGCCTGTTTACTAAAAGCTTGTGAAGGCTATGACAGTGGTGGCTCTCTAAGATCATATAAAGGAAACAGGTTATTTATTTCTGTGCATTTATTGTGTAAACCTGCTATAGGTATGTTAATAACTGAAGTGGTGGTTTTGTGTTTAATGTGCAGGCTAACCCTTTTGTTATGCCTTGTTATCAACTTACTATACATGAGAAATATATGTATGCATTGTATGTTTTGGTGTCTGTGCGTGATAGCGCAACAAAGAACAGGCTGGAGGCCCTCAGCATCTCTCATGTAGCCAGAGGAGAGCTGCCCCCCTTCCCCCCAGCTATGCTACAGTGAATACACAATCATCCCTGCAGGAGGGACAAAGGTGGATGGATAAAAGATGGTGACAGAGGACAGCATTAACAAACTGAACAAAAAGGGAAATTAAATCGTTTTCAAGCAATGTTGTGAATCTGAGAGGTCACAAGCTACCTGAGAATATTTCTTAGCCATGTACAGTACATTTGCTTATGGATTGTCAACAATCTGTTTTTAATATAGTGTATTCAGAAAGTATTCAGACCCCCTCACTTTTTGCATTTTATTATACTGCAGCCTGAAGCTGAGGTTGTTTAATTAATTCACTTATCAATCCACACTTAATAACCATGATGACAAACAGAAAATTGTTTTTTTTTTTTGCAAATGTATTAAAAGATGAAAAACCAAAGTATCCCCTGACACTTGAAATTTCTCTTGCTCATCTTTGAGATGTTCCTACACTAGAGTCCACCTGTATTAAATTCAGATGATCTGCTCACACACCTGTCTATATATGGTCTCACCACTGACAATGCTTATCAGAGCAAAGCCCAAGCAATGAAGTGGAAGAAACTGCCTGCAGAGCCCAGAGACAGGATTTTACAGAAGCTATAAAAACATTTCTGCTGCATTGAAGGTTCCCAAAAGAACAATTTGGCCAGACCCTGTAGTTTCCCATTCTGCATCTGCTCCTGTTCAAATCTTCAAATATATTCACTACACCTCCAGAGAAAGGTTACGCCAACAGCCACGTTACAGACATACCAAGCCATCGGTCCCCTCATCAACAGTAAAGCTGATGCCCTTCTATGGCAAGAAAACAGGTGACGTGTCAGGGGCCGCACACAGACAGAGGACGCTAATAGGCACTGAGTAGTTTGCCCAGCTCAGTGACGTGGCACCTCCCCAGTCAAAGGGAAAAGTTGAGGCTGACAAGGATTTCAAGGATTCTTCTTTTGACTGCAACCTTTAACTTGAGTTTTAAGTGTTGGCGCCCCAGATGAATGTTTCAGGCTGAGCTTTCTTTCTGAGCATTTTGTTGAAAAATGGTCTCCTGTACAGTCTCTACAGAGGGTAAACAGCAAGCGGGCTCAGGTCATATTATATGCAATGCTTTATTTATTGGATAAAATACTCCGGCTGAACTTTGTGCCAAGCTGCTGCTTAACCAGATCATCGGAGGAACTGTACTCACGACTAATGCCATTTCTGTCTCTGAGGGCATTACCACCGTCTGTGTGGGATTTGATTTGTAAAGCCTGTTACTCTCAAAGACAGACCATCTATGCTGTGCAGTGGCTCACCTTCCCCCACAGTCACTGATCATCAGTAATGGAAGAACAGCTGCCTATAGTTGAATTAGATGTGACTGCTGCAGCTTGGACAAATAATTTAACTAACTCTCTTTCTTTGCATATTGTCCTGTGTCATCCTCTGTCCATATCACTGAAATTCTCTCTCTTTTCTTCTGGATCAGTCTGCCTCCCTGTGATCGATCCTCTTGGGGTTTGGATCTTTGTTCTGCAGGTCGGTGATTGATGTACCTGTGACACTTGTGGCACCGGGTGTGGTCCAGGTTACATAAGTCTTGGTTGTTAACTAACCTCTCTCTCACTCTCTCCCCCCTCCTCCTCAGGCTCCCCACATCCCAGCTTTGGTTCTGTTATATTCATTTTCCTTTACCAGGATAAAAGGGGACTTTAAACTCAGGAAGGCTGTGTAAATAATGCAGACACCATGATATCAAGGGATCAAAAACCAAAACGCATGTACCTGTGGTTGCTATGACCACATGATAAGTGTTGCATATATCTGTAAAGGAAGAATCAGGAAATATAGATGATGCAAGTAAAGAACTGCTGGGAAGTAAATCATTAAGTTATTGATAATGTGCGTAGAAACTGACTAGACCACAACACAGTTCAACTTCATTTGATGACACCGCAGTAGCTTTAGTCGGCCTCAGGCTGTGAGAGAAATTAAATTTAAATGGTGTAGGTAAACAGTCATTAAAATACTATGATATTGCCATTTTTTCACTTGCGCCGTTGAATTGAACAGAATTCAATATTCTCATCAGCTTTGAAGCTCTTTGCCACCTCCTGATTGGCTAATTGACTCAACTGTACTAAACAGTATTATCAGGGCATGTTTCGTGACAAATTAGCATTGATATTCTCCTAACTGTTGTCGTGCTGTTTCTCTATTTGCCCTTAAACACCCTCACCACATCATTGACTGCATGAACATCATGAAGAGGTCAACTGTTATCACCGTCATCAAGCATGTGGCGTAGTTTAAGATGAATGATTCAAGTCAGATTGTTCAAACATATCATTGTTTGAATTCTCATAAATGTCACCTGTTGTTTCTTTCTTGTTTCTTGGATTGGATGAAGGTGTTGAAGTCCTCCTTCAGGTATATGAGGCCCAACAAACTGATTCTCCTAATCAGAAGCTATTAACACACCTGATTAAATAATCAATACTTTCTGACCCATCCTGAAACTAGGTGTCCCATTGTTCTGAGTACCTCATCAATAAGGCTGGATTAAAATCAATTGTATGATTAATCGTGATCAATTCATTTGAATGATCCAACAATTCCTAAAATCCCAAGATCAGTCTTTGTATTTGAATCTTTTCTCAGTAAGCATGTAACACCATGTTCGAGGAATTTGAGTTATAACAACGTGCGCAAAAAGGTTATTTTAAGTTAATGTACATGCAGCTGCTGTATGAGCCACTGAGTCTCAACAGTCACATTAACTGTGAGGTGAACGGTTCCAATCTATCGGAGCCGCCACAGTTTACAGGACTGTCGTGACTCAGGACGGTCAGATGACTCTGGCACCTGCAGGAGGGACGGACCGAAAAAGACTGCACACTGATCTGAGCTCAGTTTGCGTTTGTTGAATTGAGATTACCTCTGACTGCAAGATGTGAGGCCGTGGAAGTGGAGCGAACAGTTTGTGGGTTCAGCTTTACTCAGTCTGTCCCCGCGAGCTGATGTCCTGTCAACACAAACAGTGCAGATGAATCACTTAGCAGACTTTCAGTTTCTGTCCTGTCTGTTAGTTGAAGTATTTACTGACAGTACACGCGTGGGACAGCATTTATCTTCTAAAACATGCAGAATGATGGCTTCTTTTGTGCTTCAGGGGTGAGGTGGAGGGTGACTGTCAGATCAGGGTCTCAGAAGCCAAACGTACATCTGTCACAAAAACATGTCAGCGCCCTGAAGAGCTTCAGCAGGATGGGGTGGAGGTGGATTGGGGTAAAAAGCTCACCTTTTTGTCACAGTGAGAAATTTAGGCCTGTTTCTGTCAAAAGCTCTGCTCCAGGATTAATGACCTACGTCTAGGCCGGCAAATCAAGATGTGAGAGCAGCTCATGAACCACAGAGGATCATCATGAGATCAACCAATTGTGGTTCCCACCTTCAGTGATAGGTCAGGTGTAGGGATCCACTTCTTTAGAGTAAACTGCAGAGACAAGCATCAGCTCATTAAACTTTCTTCTTCCCTCCTGCTCTCTCTGGACACCATCTTGTTATTTTACAATGTCCAGATAAGACTACGTAACATAGAGAAAAAGATTCGATCTCTGCACACAATATCCAGAAGTATTTGGAGGCTGGTTGCTCATGAAATCAACAGGTTATTTTATGACAAAGTCGACACAAGCACAGGTTTATAAAATCACATTCAAACTGAGAGGAAGTTATCTCAAATGCGGCCTGCGTTTCTTGTTCAGATAAAGATATTACCTCTTGATCTGTGTATTTCAGCTGATAAATCACACAAATAGAAAAATAACCACACTCACATTGTAATACTGGGCACATGAGATGTACTTAATGTGATTCCAGCCTCTCCAGTTAAACTCAGCACAAAATGTGTTTGATTTATTTATTTTTTTGGAGTAATTTCCTGATCCGAGTTTAGAGCTGGCAATGCAGCAATGTGGTGAGGGTAAAATCAGCTAATGCCACTTCTCACTAGATCCATTTAAAAAAAATGGCAATAACAGAACATGTCCTTAAATCGAAATCAGTTCATAAACAGGATTGTTTTTAGCCACAGCTGAATGAGGTCGGTCCGCCACATTGGTCCAGTTTAACATATCTGAACAATCACTGGGTGGATTTCCACTGTGTTTAGCACAGACATGAAAGATTCCCAGACTATGAATCATTTTTAGGTTCAGAGTAAATTTATCAACAGTTATTGGACAGACAGCCGTGAAATTTGATACAAACATTCATGCTCCAGTCAGTTTGAATTGTATGCCTGAAACGTGAGAAGAAAACTTGGGGATCGAAGCAGAATCACTCCAGGCTACATTAGCTGCTCCTAGTATGACACGCCAAATCTGTGAGCCAGCTGCTGGTGGCCGCCTTGCATTGAGGGTATTGCAAGTACCAGCTTTTGACAGAGAAGAAGAACATATAGAATAACAACAAAATGCAATATGTTTGGTTGTGTTGCATCTATCCTGTTTAAAATCTTTCTTGTTTAAATTGTTACAGGAGTGTGTCTCTAAAGCTACAGTGAAGTTAATCAAGTTTTTTCTTAAGGAACATTTACAACTTCAGGGCCCCTAAGGACAGAGGAGACTAAATTTGTGCTCATTACTCCTGAGTGGCAGCTCCAACCCAATACAGCACTTGCAACCAGCTGAGTGGATGTTGTTGAGCAGCTAGTTGATATAATGTGATTGGATCCTGGAATTTGGATTTTTAACAGCAGACTGAGTGAATTTCCAACCTGTCACAGTTTTTAGTTCGAGCAGCATAACTGGCAAGTTGGTGACAGTTTCCTTTCCCAAAATGAGCCTCAATTAATGTTTCTGTGCATTAAAAGCACCACACACACACACACACACACCTCTGTTGTCACCTGCACTTTAAATCAATGGGTAGTCATGAATCAAATGCCCTCCATCTCCTGCTCCTGAGCTCTGAATTAATCGGCATCGATTCTATCAGTGACTTGGGAGAAGACAAACCCAGATGATGCTGCAAATGAAATTCAGCTCACTCTTCCAGCATTTTGGTGTGAGATGAAGAGAATTCGAATTTCGGGACCCCAGAGAAAAGGCGAGTGAGAGCCGGTAAGCCAAGGATAAAACGTCCTGAGTACTGAATTCATTTAGCTGTTCAGTGTATCCGACAAATTCTTCCTGTTTCATATCTGCTCCCACGCTCCGGCTCCAAACTGATGCAAAGAGAAGAGAAACTGAGGAATTCAAACTCAATATGGAGAAGAGGTGAACATACAAGTCATTTTCAATCAATCTTTCCAAGTTCAATTACACCAGCTGATGTGGCATGGCAATGAACAGGGACACTTGTGTGTTCGTCTTCTTTTCATCAATAAATACCTCAGCATTGCTGTTGTCCAAAAGTTAGATGCTTGTCAGTTGTTGTGTTAAACACACGTGATGTGTCTAAATGGACAAAGCCAGTTGTATCTGGCAGTTACAACAGTTTTTTGAGGAGGAATTTAATTTCTGATTTTATTGTCCTCTGTGTACTGACCTAAGGAAATATTTGCTTGAGATTTATTTTGGTTGTCTGATGCTGATATCTTGAGTTGGCTCTTAAATGTGGAGATTTTGTCTCAGTGATAGAAGATGCTTGGCAACTGAAACACAGGAGACTATGTATTTACATTATTATTTGTCATGTAGACATCAAGTTATTGTTAAGTGTCTTATAAGCACACAAGGGCTGGGTAACAGTGAGGTGCAGGACACTTCCAATCAATCAACATACAGCTGCTGTGCTCTCATGTTGGCACCGGACAGTTGTGGTGCACAACCACAAAACAAGGCAGGCCCCCCCTCCCAAGAAGTTTTCATCTGAAAACATATATAAACATATACAACCCTAAATTCTGCAAAAAGACGAATAACTTTTTAAGTAAGAGAAACACTAAGACATAAATAATAAAAAATAAAGATGAAATGTTGTGAAATGGCAGCTACAATCAGTTAATCACCTTCATCAAACTGAACAGGACACCATCTTGGAACATGATATCCAATTCTGATATCAATGAGCTCTGCCGAGTGAGCAGCAGACACCAGAAGTCCACCAGCTTATGACAAAAGCATAAATTAAATGTATTGATCGCTGTATAGCCTCCAGATGCTGATACAAGAAAGTTGTTTCTTTCGTCCAAAAAGTCCATCTAGGCAACTCAAAACTTCTCTTTATTATCAGAATTTAATCGATAAGCTCCAATAAAAGTTGTCTCAAAGAGCTGCATCAGTAGTCCAGGCTCAGCAGGCAAAGACTCTGTGCACCTAAAACAACAGACACCCTTCAGCTGGTGTTTCAGGCCCTGTAACAAACCTTTACTGGAATGACCATCTTAAAAGGAGACACTGTACATTTAACCTTGTGTACTGAAGCTCACACTGCACACAACTTTAACGCTTATGCTCACAGCTCAACCGTCCACAGCACTGGTGCTCATGAGCTGTTTTAATTCTGTAGTTTCAGCCACAACATGTTGCAGTACCTTGCAATAAGGTCAATACAGTTTATTACCAAACATTTGACAGCAGCCATAAGAGCAATGGGACCAAGGAGCTGCTTGACCTGCAGACAGTCAACCAAAATTTATGACCTAAAACAAATCCATCTGATCATTGTTTTGGCGATAAAACAGGTGTCATGACCTCCTTTTAAACTGAACATCAAACTGTAACCAATATGGAAGTTGATGTGATTCATTCCAGGCTAAAATCTGTCTTAACCTCTCCAGTGTCTGTCTGATATTTATCCACCCATGGCAAAGACATGGCACAGAACTGCTGGACAGATGGGTAATCTGAAAATAAATAAATGAGGACTAAACAAATGATATACAGTGTTAATAGGTGAACTTTAGACCAGGTGTTTGTTAACTCTGGAGGGAAAGAGTTAGCTTTCCCCCCTATGAAACTGGTGTAGAGTTACTCTAAAAGCTTTGAAAACTTTGGTCTCACTGATGTAAGCTCTGCCTCCCTGCTGGCCGATTTTATCCCGCAGACCTATCTTCAGTCTCCTTTTCCTTGTGGCCTTGCTCCGTATTCATTGCGAGAAACTTGAAGAACTCCACGCTAGCCTGCTACCACACTTTCTATAGCTTTCTCTTCCACTGCCACTGTACTACCTTTCATTACAGGGCTTACACTCTTTGCGCATGTCCTCTGTGTTACCTCATGGGCTGAGCTGGAGCCAAGAGGATCTGACAGACGAGCTCATGCCCACCGAAAGGCTCCTTCTCCTGGACTGAGCTGACGTGATTAGCCCTGAGCCAAGGAGTATATGGTCTGCCTCTGATGTATAATTCAGGAAAAGAGACTGAGACAAAGAGACAGAAACATCAGCCTGCTTTAGGGCAGGCCCCCTCCTGGCACAGCTCTCCCCAGGCTTGGTGCCCGGTCCTGAGCCGACCTGTGGAAGATGTGCCCTTGATCAATGGGGCCTTTGCGCTCTGTGTTACCGCTGTGCACGTAGCCCCCAGGGCAGGAGAAGATCTCTGCTCTTCGTCAAAACAACTCAGCTACCTCTGAAGGCGATGTATGCCCCAAAATGCATTAAGAAAACACTTTTAATGTATCAACAAAGATATTAATATTTAAACACGCTGAAAGGGCTTTGATACACAACAAAACACGAATACTTTGCTGTGGCTTAAAAGCCTCTCTGCCTGTTGAGCTCCTCTGTACCTTAAGACAGCAGCAGATGACTGAGTATACCACTGCACAAACAACACAACTGTCAAACAGGTTCATGTCACATTAGTGAAGATATATCTGGCATATGCTTTAACAAAAGGTGCTTCCATTAATGCAATGTCACTGTAATGTTTTTTCAAATTTATACATTTTTGATGATGATCCATTAGTGAGCTCCTTTTTGATGTAATGTTGGCTGGTGCTGTGCGAGCTTCAAACTGTTTGTCTATAACCTGGCTCAAGACAAAGGAGGGAGTCCACAAGTTGTGATATAAATGTACTTTACTTAACCACCACAAATTTTACAGTTAAAACTAGCATTTCACGCACAACACAAGAGCAACGCCACCCACTTGAGATCAGGGTCTTTCAATGTCGAGTGTTTACACTCATATGGTCTAAAAGTTGTGCTAAACATGGTTCAATAAACAAAACTTTGCTTTTCTTTCACTTTTTTATGTGGCTGGACTGCTACCTCAGCTACATGCACTAACTATGACTCCTTGAGGATCTAATTTGATGTGAAAGTTAGCTAAAAGTCTCTGATTAGTTCCCTGGATTAGGTTTCTCTCCAGTTGTACTTTTTATATGGGTGTGAAAGTTACAAGTTTCACACTTTCTTCCCTCTCAGCCCATGAAATAATTACAGCCTAGGAAGGCCACTCCACAGTCACCTTAGCAGGGGTCACTGCCTGCAGCTCTCCTCCTCACTCTGCTCCTCTCATCATCAGCTCTGACTCTAATGACAGTTCCATGCGCCAGACCCTGGAAAATATGTGCGCAAGTGCCTTCCCTGTGCTTAGAGGTCCTAAAATTTACTCTTCTCCAGTGTTTTCTTTAAGTTTTGATATCCATAAGAAGATCCATATCAACGTAGTTTTACGTCTCTCTCAAGCTTCTCTCTGGAGCTCAGTGAGCCAATGGGAAGCGAAGATCTGAGTCTCTCTTCTGATTGACTGGCTGTTTTGGGTCCAGATGGGTCAGGCTTGGGTGATGGCTGACGGCTGTGACTGCCTTGTTGTGACATCACAAACCTACAGAAGTCCTGATGGCTCTTTAAGGCTCAGTTTCTGAAAATGGGCTGTGTGCATTTCTCTGTGGACTGAGTGCACTTAGAATAGCTTTATAATCAGAAAAGACCTGGAAGTATCACTTTCTACAATATCTATTCAATTTCTCTACTGCTTATGTTCCAGATGACATTGGGTGAGGGCAGTGTTCACCCTGGACAGGTTGCCAGTCTATCGCAGGGCAGGCATATAGAGACAAACAACCATTGCATGTCTTTGGACCATGGGAGGAAGCTGAAGGGAACCCATGCAGGCACAGGGAGAACATGCAAACTCCACACAGATAGGCCCCAGGCCCAGGAATCAAACTTAGAACCTGCTTGCTGTGAGGCGACAGTGCTAACCACTGCAATATGAGACCTTTAAAATGTCTGCGACCAAATTCAACAACCCAGAATCACTTTAACTACCAGAGAGCGGTTTCTGGGCTCTGAGGCATGCTCGGACTTGCAGACTGTGTAGCACCAAGTACAAAGAGGAACTGGCTCTTTGAAATTAAAGGATTTTTTGTGCAGTCAGCTGTTTTGAGAGTGCATACCCCTTTTCTAAAGTATACTTGTAAGTTTTCCAGCTCATTAACTAGAATCACATATATGCTATGCTAGTTCTGACCATTCTCCAAACCAAACCAGGACTCCTTGGATTGATTTCCTACCTTCGAGGCAGCCATTAGTTGCACTTCATTTCAGTACAATATGAAAATGTTCTTGCAGACACTTTATATATCACTTTAAAGAATGAGTCACCTTTAGTTTGGAGGACAGTCAGAAGTAATGTTGAATAAACAGGATTTCTAGAAAATCTGCAAAATAGAGACACACCACAATAACCCAAAGGCTTTTTAACTGCTTAAACATATGGGCTCACATCAAACCAGTATGCACACACAGGCTTATTCACATACAAGTGTGTAAAAGGTCATATGGACACACTATGAAATGCAGTTTCACATATAAAGCTATTCACCGAGAGAACAGACATTGTACAGAGCCTCATCACTGTGATTCCTATCTCAGTGGTGACTTATACCTTGGATTTTCAATGGTTACAATGCATTTTGCAGTTTTCTTTTTCTTTACTTCAGTTATGGCTCTCAAGTGGAAGACCATCATAGGCTACAGAAGCAGGAGCACCCCCACCATGTGTGAGGCCATGTTGCCAGATGATCTTAATACATTTCATACAGGCTTTGATCTGCTCAACAAAGAGTCAGCTGTAAAGTCTACTCTACCTCCAGAGGACCTGCCTCTATCAGTATCCACAGTGGATGTGAAAGAATCCTGCTTAGTGAGGACGAGTAAAGCTGTGGGGTCTGATAACATCCTGGACTGAAAACATGAGCCATTCAGCCAGATGATGTTATTATTGACATTTGACCATATCACTGTCACAGGAGCACCTTCCCACCTGCTTCCAGACAGTCACTATCATCCCTGAGCCTTAAGAGTCTAACTAACAACTTAACTATATAAGGTTAAATTCCCATGCCCAGACCCTACAAACATAGTAAAACAAGCCCTCACACACACACACTCACACACCTGGATGAGAGGTGTGTGTCTAAGTGGGTCAGCAAGAGAAATGAGTCTGCAGTAACATTTTGCTCTGTCACTGTTGGTCCGTATGCTGTGGCAAACGATTCAGCAAGGATATCCAAAGGTTGTCTGATGGGCCAGCCGTCACCATGTCCTCTCCGTCTCTGTTTACTCGCCACTCGCTTGTGTAGATGGATGCTCAGTCGCTGTAGTTTAACCTTTGTTCAACCTGTTTGTGTTCCTCCATCTTTATCTCCCATGCAGTGAATCACTCCTACATCCTTCCTCTCATTATGTCGTAAATGTGTCCAAGAGTTTATTTTATTTTCACACTTTTTTCCATGGCTTCCATGACATTTTTCTGCGAATGGGCCCCAAAGGATAAATGTTAACGATCACCACCAGACCAATACTTTAGTCCAGAAATCTCAAAAAAGATCTTTAGGGTCACCAGAGGGTTGTTCTTGGTGATCCTCTCATGCCACAGAGACAAAATCTAATGCACTGATTCACTGAGCATATTCAGTGTGTAAAATGCAAACCCTTCTCCACCTTCAGACCAATATCTCCACTTTGTACACAAGATATCAAAGATTAAAAGCCAAGATGAAACACCTGGACTCCAGGACAAGCTTAACCTCTTCTACCCTATTAGGTAGCACTTCAAATTTGTTGTTACCTTGTTCTTTCCATTCAGCTCATCAGTTACACTGGTGTTTACTGTGACAGCCTCCAGGGCTTCAAGCCTCCAGTGATGACCTTGTCATTGCCTTCATTTCAGGATGTGCATTGTGCTGATCCTGATCATTGCATTCATGTCTCAACAGATGGGACTTTGTCACAAAATGTTTAGTACCATGGTTATAAAAGTGTGTGTGGTCTGCACATTTTCCATTTCTTCTATTTCTGGTTTTGTCTCCTCGCTCCTAGTCACTGTTTCCACCTTCAGTAAATACAAGTAAAGGTCTCAGACCTGATTTAAATTTCTCAAGTTTGGGATGATCCTGGTTAAGTTAAACCTGCAGCTTTTTGCTTTTTGCTTTGCTTTGTAACCAACACTCCCTTTTAAAAAGAAAGAAAGTGATTACAGCATAAATGAATGTGGATCAGTCCAAGGCTCAATTTTCTACTGAAAAAATAATGTCTGAATTACAAAACTTAAATCTCTTTTCTCCATCTGTATCCTCAGAATCTTCCAGTTATTGTGCTTACCAGTGTTTATGCTGTTTGTAAAAATATTCTTGTTATATTGGATTGAAAGTTAAGGTAATTGTGGTTTTTTTTGTGAGCACTCTGGTTTGCTAGGACTGCAACAAGCTTTTCTGACATCAGTTTTGACTTTATAAATAATTTAGACAGTGAAATGTCTGAAAATTGTTTCAGAAATGCCAAGATATTCAGTTTACAGTGATAAGAAAAGAAAAACACATAAAATACAATATAGAAGCTGGAACCAGAGAAAATTAGTTTAGTTTTTTTTTTTTTTTGTATGAGAAAGCAACACTGCACACGATCACACAGTTAAAGACGCTTAAGAAATTAAAAAAGTTCTGTACAAACACTGCCAGTGTGTTTTTATCAGCCTTTGTTCACACTAGAACATTCTTTCATGAGAACATATGTTCACCAAGGGGCAGAGAGGGGTCTGGTTATACAAGACTACAGCAGCGCTCCTCATCAGTCACCTTCTGCTGCTACCTTTCCCTGTTTCCCACCCAGCTTCTTCTCTCTTATCTCTCTTCTCTCCCTCAGCCCTCACCCGCTGCTCCTTCTCATCTGTCTCAGCCGCTCACTGAGTCTCCGCCTCGGGGGACACTTGACATCAACAGGTCTCCCCTGGGTCTCAGGCTACGGGTTTATTGTGGATACTACAATACGGCTTCCCCCCTCTGCCCCACACCAGCGCTACTATATGTTTTTAAAGAAGACATCCTATGTGTTTCAGTAAGACCTGCACCTTAATGGATGACGTGTTTGTATGTGTTAAGCTTGTTATGATGGTAAATTCCGACTTACTTTGTGCAAAATGTTGATAATTGCATTTGTATATCATTAAGAAATTCTAAAAGAAAACTACGTAAAATTACATTTTAATGAAAAATTAAATAACCTTAATGTTCATTTTGATTGTACTTAAATTCAAAGCTTTTTGCTGCCTGCTGTTTCACTGCAGTCAGTCAGTATTTTCACTTTACTACTGAATGATATTGTAATATCCCTTTTTAGGCTTTTCTCTGTTTCCTCGCTATTAAAATGTAGTCTATCTTGTGCATTGACACTTTTTCTATTGTCACTTGTTTAACTCAAGTTGTCAAATAAATGTGATCTGATTGAACACAATGTAGTGGAGTGGAAGAAGCTTAAAATGGAAATACTAAAGTAATGTACATACATTGCATTAGGTAAAACTCCTGAAAACAAATGGGATGAGTATTATGAAAGCCAACATTAAAAAGGTAAAGGTGGACTATATCTCCACACCCACACAAGACTATTTAAATGAAATAATACACATATATCAAAATGTATCTCTACAACTTATTCTCCACTGTCTCATTGCTCATGACTGTGTTTTCCAGCATGGCTGAAAATCTGAACCAAGAATTTTTTACAGTGACAAAGCATGTAAAAATAATATATATGAGTACCGATGTGTTTGTACTGTGTAGAATAGACAGTGCTCTGTACAGATGTTGCTACAGCAGCATCTTTACTGGCTGGAACTGTGCTTTAAAGGCTGAAGGTAGAAAACAGCTGTACTACAGCCTGCAAGTGTCCTACTCTGGGGGGGCTGATTCCTGTGCATAGCCCTTTACCCCCAGTGCTTGTCTTTTGTGCAACTCTGATGCACAGTAAGTGATTCTGGCAGAACTATCCTGTAAAAGCAGCTTAGCACATGAACAGCTTATTTTTTTTTTTTTTTTGGGCCGACGACCATTTGGCTCAGCTGAGTCGAACTCACCCTCTGATGTCTTGTGTCAGACACTGCACGTTTCTATTTAGGCAGATTTAATGATGCAACATGCAAACCAACCGGGCAACAACAAAATACAAGTTGTCTGCTTAACACAAAGAAAACAAATATTATTCGCACGTGCATGAGTGAGCACCCAGCACACACAGATAGAGAAATGAAATAACTCAGACGCTTACTAATGGTATTTACAGAGAGAGATGTAATAAATCTTCCTGCTGCCTCTGCTACCTGTTTTTACTGCAGAGGCACCGCTGCTGGCATAAATTAATGATCCTGCTGAAAGTCAGTCCTCTCTGAAGACCTCAGGGAGGCTGAGGGAGACACAAAGAGATGGGATGGAGAAGGAGACAGGGGGAGAGGAGGAGAATGAGGAAACAAATTAAGGAAAGGAGTGATGGAAGGATGAGATGAGTGACAGGAAAACAGCAGGGACGCAAAGAGCTGAAAATTTAATAAGAGTAAATCTAATGCAACAGACAAGCAGATCATTACAAGTGGAGATGTCCCACAGTCTTTTTCATAGCTCAGCTGATTCGTCCACATCAGCCTGCCAGTCCTGCAGAGCTACTTTCTTTAAAGACCTTAACACCTTGTTCACAGACTAGTGAAAGTGTGCGAATGTAAAAGAAATGTTGATGAGCACTGGTGATGGACTGCGAGTTCAGACACTTGTTACCCCCTGTCTCCTTTCTTTCCGATTAGCAAACAGCAGCAAAGTGCAAAACATTTAACTGGAAGCTTCTTAGTTTTAGCCACCACTGATCATCACGGGTTACAGTGATAAACGTCACCAACTGTCACTAATTAAGATTAATCCCATTAATTCCTCTCACCTACCTGCCTGTCATTTTCTTTCTCAATGCGGGGTATTGGAGCACTGCGTGTTGATGGAGGAAGCAGTCTTGTATGGCTGTGTATGTATATGCTGTAAAAATAATGGGTAAACAGATAAATCTAAGCTGTTGGGGTGGGACACAAATGGAGAAGTTCTGTGGGCAAAGTGACTGGAAAGCTAATTAAAACCAGATTAGTAGGATGTGCTTCATTTCATTTTTTTTTCCTCCTAGAAATTAAACTCATTCAACACTTTATCAGGAAAACTGAGCAGTTCCTCCCCTTGTGCTCTCAAAAAGCCCTGTTTGTTGTGGACTCCACCAGATTCAGATCTGAGTGATAGTGAGTGGAGAGGCCACTGACGTTCAATGAACTGACTTTCATGTCCATGAAACCACTTTGAGATGACCCCCCCCCCCACACCATTACACTAACATCACCACCATCAGGACTGTTGACACAAGGCAGGTTGGGTCCATGGATTGATGCCAAAATTTGACCCACACTTTTGCTGCCTTAGCACAAATCCAGATTAATCAGACCAGGCTATGTTCTACCATTGCTGAGCCTGTGTCCACTGCTGCCTCAGATTTCTGTATAACCTGACGTGGTCAGGCTGCTGTAGGTCATCAAACTCAAGGCTGGACTGTACTGTCAGCTCCACCCAGTCCAGCCATTCTCCTCTCACCTCTCAATATCTGACTTTCATTCAAGAGACTGCAGTTTTCGTCTCATTGCGGACCTAGCAACAGAAGGAATTCTGACATTTTACATTGTTGACATTTGTTTTTTTTTTAGCCAAGAATCTATCCTATGTCCAAAACTGTAATTTTAAGTGTTGAGTATTAGAGCTGTGATTTGTGAGAATTCTGCACAGATAATTACATTGTCCAGAATCAGTTGTTCCAGAGGCTAGAAAATGTCACTTAAACTCTGAAATTAGTAGTAATAGAAAGAAGCCTCGGACCTTACTCGACAATGTGTTGTACAGTTTAGTCCATTTATCTGGAGAGGGATGGAAAATAAAAATGTAATATTTCTATTAAGCAGCCTTTATTGAGCATCATCTCCCACAGGCCCAAGACTGGTACAGGTTAGACATCACAAATGTTACAGCGTGAGGCCAGTTTGGGAGAAGTGTGGCCATTTTAATTGGGTAAAAATGTTTTTAGGATAGTTGGCGATGCTTTGTGTATCTTCTGGGTGCTTTTCCCCATCCAAAGGTTCATCTACATTTTCATAAATTACCCCATTTCTCCTCTAATCATCAATGACACTGGCAAGCCATTGAGCTCAATCAGATAAATAATTTTAAAAAGGGGATGAGAGCTAAAATTTTGGCATCATGGCACTGAAAGAGCATTGTCATTCTAATTAGGTCCCACAGGAAAAGACCTGACCAGTGAAAGTAGCGCCCAAAATCCTAGCTGGAGCAGCCCTCAGACCCCTCCCACATTATATGTTACTGTTAAATGACCAATAATCACTGACTGATAGTGACAGAATCTGCTTTCAGCTGGTGTAAGTGGACCTAATTATTTCATATGAAACATCTTTTCTCTCAGCAGAGCACTTTTATTTGGATACATCACTTTGTCTGAGAACATCAAATAAGAAAGTAATCCGCTCATACAAACAACTGTTCCAGCCCCGCATCAAAGCAAATTAGCTCAGCTCATGCATATAAATGTACAGTGTCTGCCTGAGATCCATTATTGTGCAGGGTGACTGAGGCTTTTAAAATAGAGCATGTCAACAAGGCTGTGTGTGCTCGTCCTATGGGAACACACTCTAAAGAATATGTGCAAGGCTGGATTTCACCCTCAGCTGGTGTGGGTCTCATAATTGTGTCCCCACAGCTGTTGCTGTAATTGGCCCATGATCCGATCACCTGAGCAAACACCAAGAGTTTACCTTGAGTTTAGAAGTTTGAATTATATTCCACACTTGTTTGTGCTCACACAGTAAAACAGCACACCTGTAAAGTCAGTAGCTCACTGACAGTAACAGTGACCAGGTACAAAGGTACTGTCCAGTCCATGAATTAAAAAAGTGTACAAAAGTGCTTTTGGGAAGCTCCACCTGTGATACCAAAGAGATCATGGGAGCTGTGGGACTTGTTAGACTTGTTCAGTGTCTGTCAGCCTGTAAATATTACTCCTGACTCCTGCTGTCTTGTCTCTGAATTATGGTGAAACTTGTTCCTGTAGTTCAGTAAATTAAAACAGTTAGTGACTGTTTCGTATTAATATCTGTTTTTAATTTTCTTTGAAATAATTATGTCATCTTCAGGTAATTTCATCCAACATTTATTTACCATCGGCAGATTTATCACAATAAAAAACAGCACAAGAGACACAAGATGACAGAAGAAGAGGTCTTTATGTCACCAATGGGTTTCTACACCACGCCTTCATAAAGAACAATTGCAGAATGTACAAAATACGTTCAGGTCCAGTTTGTGCACTGGTGTTCTCAAGTTGTTTTTTTTCACATTTGATTCTTTACTAATTGAAAGTTGTATAAAAGATTGTGGCACAAAAGTCTGAGCCATTACCATTGCATTGGGGTTATCAATGACAAAAATGTATGAAAAATTACCAGTACATTTCAGTATATTTTTGACTTCATAACACCCTAAACATAAGACAAAGGTGAAAAGCCATTTTACTCTGTGTATTTCATAATAAAAGCTAGATAAGACCTCAATGGCGTTATGTTTCATTTGTTAAGTTCATTAAGTTTAGAAATGTTTCCACAAGTGCAACAACTGTTACCACAGAAATAGCAAAGCAGCATCACAAAGCGTACATTGTTTTAGATAGAAAACAGCAAAAAAACAGCAATTTATAAAAAGTCAGTAACGATGATGCTATTACTAAGCTTAGAGGACATTACTCTCAGTAACAGCCAAATCCAGTCTGATAAAGTTGTCCCACCCCAGTGTTTGAAACCAGAGCTGTGCATTTATCACAAGTGAGCTGTCAGTGCTCAGTTTCTATTTCTAAATTTAAATAAAAAGCCTCATGACAACTCAAAAAGTGTCAGTTTAAGTTATGAGAGGATGTTACAATTTGTAAAAAAACGTTTCATATTTACAGCTGAGCAATGGGAGATGATTATGTCTGAATACACTTTAACAGGTACAAACAAACATAAAGTGGGGCTTATCATAATCACATCAATTGTTTGAAAAAGTGGTACATGGCACATTTTCACAATGCTTGCTAACAAGCAAGCTACTTGCTATACATGTAAGTGTTGACATAATCATCAGTGTAGTCATTATGAAGCACTGGCAAGAGAAAAAAGAGCCATCAACAAAGCACAGAAATGAAGGGGTGGGTGGCTTCTCCCTGCCTGGATTCTATCATAATATCTTGTGTGACATATATGTCTCTGAGTATATAATGAAAAGACAAAAAGGCTTAGAAAAGTAAAGGAGAAGTGGGGAGTCACAATGAGAAAGTGAAAGACAAAGAGGAAAAAAAAGAGATGAGGATGAGATAAGCAAGAGACAGGAAGAGATTACTTTTACAGTGTAATTTGGAGGAAGAGGATCGCCCCTGAATACCAATCATGCAGGACAGAGAAAGAAAGTTGCCTCCTTGAATGTTAGAGATCAACAAACTTAGAGGACACAAGGTGGTTAAGGGAAGAGTGCTGAAACACTTCTTGCAAATCCTGGGAGTTTAAGAGTTTAAGAGAAGAGTATGACACACATCATGGAGCCAGGTGGCCACACACACTCTGTCTCAAGGGTAACGGGGAAAAAAAAAAAAAACTGCATGCAGGAAATCCAACTGCAGCTGCCTGTGATCATGAACACAGCAGCTCACAGTTTCTAATCAATCAGAGGTTTGGGCAACAGCTGGAGGGCTGTGCCAGATCAGAGAACAGGCTGAGCAGCTGCTCTCAAATAACCAATCACTGATCATTTCAGCATTGAATGGTTTCTCTCTCTGTTTGCGTTTGGTTTAACCTTGAAGGCCTTGTTTTGAAAATGTGCACAGCTGCACAAATTACAGTTCATCATGGCTTTTGGTTTCATTTTAATGCATGCATGAATTAGCAGATAAACAAGTAATTTCCCATGGTTGTGAAGCAAAGTCAACTGTGTGAACACCTGTCTGTGTTACTAACATCCTTTGGTGAAGCCATATCTTTGAGACAGGTTGACAGGCAGTATATATCTATAAAGGTGGATGTTGTAGATGCTGTTGTGGCAGTCTAGCACAAAGCACCAATAGAGGCTACACATTGATACACACGGTCTATATACTGTTGAGAAAAACCCTTGTACATTTAGATATATAGTGGTTTTCATGAGTGTGACTGGATGACTCAGTTTTCACGTCACATTGGACAATTCTGCAAAATTCAAATTCATGTTTTCTGCAGTCTGTGCATAGGTTGCCAGTCTACTGCATGGCCGACATACAGATGCAACCATTCACGATCACACTCACGCCTCCGGGCAATTTAGAGTTACCAATCAACATTAACGTGTATGTCTTTGAACTGTGGGAGGAAGCCGAAGTACCGGAGGGAACCCATCACTGTTAGCCCCATCACTCCACAACGCCATATGCAAAAAAACAATAATTCAGTAATATTAGTTTCTATTCCCGTGGCTGATGAGCCTGTGCTGTGGTGGTTGGAGAAGAAAATGCCCCTCGTCACAAACACTGAGTACAAACCTGCTCCACCACTAGCAAGAGGGTATTTTTGCATCCTACTACCTAATCTATATCCCACCCATTTTGCTCAATATCAACTTATGATCTTATGCAGTACAGTGCAGTGCACTTGTTTGTTTGTCCCCAGTTTGTTCTCTGTGCTTGTATTTGTGTGTGTCAGCTGGGCATGGCTTCCTGGATCCTGCGCCCTCCAGTCTCCATAGGTACCTGCTTCTCATTATGCAATCAGCTCCACAGCCAGCTGCAGTATAAAGGACTGGTTGAACTCACCATGATTCACCCGATTGGTCCGTCTCATTGTGTGGTACTAATACTGCGGTCAATCATAGTTTGTTACCTTTGTTCTCTGTGGCTTTTGGGCTTTTTGTAAGTTATTTCTGCGCACCAGACCCGTACTGGTGCAACCCAGCCACACATCTCCACTGTCATCCGGCCAGCTTGGATTGTGGATTGTTTGGATTGTTTGCCTGCTCAGCTTTGTCCGATTCACCTGTCTGTGTGCCCATCTTTACTGTAGTTCTGCCACCTGTTTACGTCCTGGTTACGCCAAAGTTGTCTCGATATTTGTCTGATTGGGGGCCCAATGTCAAATGGCACCAAAACAAAGTACAAAACAATAGTTGAAGGCCTCTTATATTTCAACAGTGGCCCTGTACAAACAAAAAAACCCTGAACTGGGCTGAACAGAGCTCTGTCCTCAGCCCCATTCAACTTCTTTGGGATGAAATGGATCAATGACTGAGTCAAGAGTCATCACCCAGAATCACTGATGCTCGTGTCTGAATGGGAGCAGATCCCCACAGCCAGACCCCAACATCTGGCAGAACGCCTGATACTACAAGATGGGGGACTGTTAGAAAATGCCCATTGTGTCCTCCACTATTTATGTGTGGAGGGAGAAGTGCATTCACACACTTATGGCCATGCAGTTTATTATTACAGAGACTGGAACAGACATTAACAGCAAACAAAACAGGGGCTGGGGCCATTACTTGTTCTGCCCTAGCCGGTAGTAAACCCCTAGTAAGTGATGTATCCATCCCACCAATGTAATTTACATCAACAAGACACAGGAGATGTTGTCAGGGGCAGTTAATGTTTCTTATAAAGATCAAAGAAATGTCACTGTCAGCAGTTTTTTCTGTAAGATGACAACAACAAGCTGAACGACATCTTTGTCACATGACACACACTCTGTTCTACAAAACTCTTCAGGCATCATTTACACTTATTTCAAATGTCTCCTGTCCAGATTAAATCCAGATTCTGATGCTTTGTATTTGTTGGCTGCTGCTGGCCACACTGGAAAGCAGGCGTCACAGAGGCGGTGCATTGGGGTATTTAGATATGAGGACATTTTCAGATAGCGTCTCCTGGAGGACCTGGTATTACACTCAGTTATTCACATGAGCTGTAGCTGCATCATTCTCATTAAGAATGATAAAAGAGCCAGATCACAGATTTGATTACAATCTGTCTCAGTTTTCCTCAGTAATCAGGACTTCATTCCAGGAGGTGGTGGCAAGACACCTGAAATAGTTTGATGCCAAAAACACCAGAAGAAGAATCTGCACATTTAGGCGCTATCTCTGTATCTGTATGGCCTCACCCATGTAGATCACTGGAAGCCAGAACTGATCAGGGATCAGATAAACACAAAGACACATTTCCTCATTTTAAAGGTCCCATACCGTATAAAGATGTTGTCTTTTTTTTTTTTTAATTACAAAACAGTTCTAGGTTCTATATTAATACTATGAGAGTATCAAAGTCTAGAGAAATACACACATTCTGTATTCAAAAGCTTTAACTTTGTCACAATGAAGCAGTCACTGCCATGTCAGCCATGCCCCGCCTGCATGGACTCATCCTTCCAACCTTACAGGATTTGGTTTCTGAGTGTTTACTTGAAATCTGCTATATTTTTAGCCAGTTATCAAAACTGGAAAAATGTAAAAATATGGGACCTTTAATGAAACAAAGCAATGGCTAATTCAGGTGTAATTTCAGTATAACGTTCGCTGCCATTATCACAGTAGCTTTCTCAATCCATCTGTCAGGCAGACTCAGCTGAGGATGTTTCCACAGACTGTGACTGACATGTTAGCACCTGGAGCTATGTCCCACACTATGGCAGGAATAAAGACAGAGAGATTGATGCTTTACCACATATTCAACATCTGACTACAATGTGTCTTAAACCACCTCCAGGGGTGGTTTAAGACACATTTCAAAATCCACCTCTGAATGCTTCTTAGCTGCTGCTTTTTCTTTTTTTTTTTCTGATCTGCCTATGTCATATGAGGTGACTGTGTAAATGAAGTTTAATTGGATGATTCATCCTTCAATCAGCTAAAATCGCAGATGTGGCCAGCGACTCAAACGTCTGGAACAAAGCTGAGTGAGGACACGCGTTGCTTTAAGAACATGCTGATCAAGGTGATCTTAGGGTTTTTTTTTCTGCATTTGGTCAATTTAAAACCAAATTGATACATCTACCATTTGTTGTACATTGACCACTCTGTCCTTTTCACCTTCACACAATCAATGCTGAGGATTTTGTAAAGCTTCAGCTGTTCAGCTCACTCCAGGTCTACTGTATATCCTCAAAGTGACTGTGCAAGTTCAAAGCTGCACTGTGCTTATTAAACACTTCTGCACAAGTCTGAATCATCTGTACTCTCAGCAATATTGCAATGTCCTCCAGGAGCTCTCCTGTCATCACAGTCTAATTAAATTGGCCAGAAGATTAATGGAGTTGTGCTCCTAATGTGACCTGCGATGTAAATGAAAGAATTACAGCCGCCTGTGTTTCTGTGTGCTTGGTGTGTGCGTGTGTTTGTCAGTGCTTATCTTTTTCAATCTGCTTGTTAGCCAGACCTAATCATCACAGACCATGTTTTTTGTCATCATTTGTACGCTGAGGTAATTTATTCACATTCCTTCTCATCTGTTTTATCCGTATGCAGCTCTGTTGAATCCAGACGGGGACTCTCAGGTGTTCTGGTCACAAGCATCCTAATAAATCCTCATGGTACCTGCAGGCAACTAGCAGAAAAATCTAATTGGACTGATAAATGTGAAGGAGAGGCGTGCTGATGGGAATGGACCATTCAGCTTGAACTCTGGATTCCAGACTATGTAGCACTTTGGGAGATTTTAGGGGCGCAGTGAGAGAGTTACAGGCACCAAGGGCTTAGGGCTGATAGATGGGAGGATGAAAAGGTGGCAGTTTGTAGCATGTGAAATGATGTTTTCCCTGCAGTCAGCCCCCGTATAGATACTCAACTGAGTGGTGAAGTGGTGCAAGGTGATGAATGATTATAACCAATATACAAGTGAAGTTGAGAATGAGTTTGGGATCAAGTAGGAACAAGTGTGTGCAAGAGATTTTTTTCATGCAGAATGTGTGTGTGTGAACAGGAGAAAGCAGAGGGTTTTTTTTTTTTTTTATCAAGTGGATTAGATTAGAAGTTTAAAGTAATGTATAAATTTGGCAGCTTGCAGGAAAAATGTTCCAGTAAGTATGGCAGAGACTGTACAAATCCACATTTCCACTGGTGAAAAAACCTGCTAAGACTGAGCAGTCAGCAGTCAAAAAAGGTTCAGTTGGCATTCAGACCCGGGTTTAAATGACTCAATGAAATGCAGTGGACTCTGGTATTTATCGGCTCCGGTTTTGTGCTCAGAGATGACAGAGCTTCAGCCTTGAAAGTTTTAAGAACACAATCACCGATTGAAGCATCTGGCACGGAGGCTCCGACGCTTTACATGAGGTCCAACCTGGGGTGAGATGTGACAGATCCATTTCTCCAGTCTGCACAGCTGACCAACAGCTCACTGTCCCGCCTGTGTGTGTGTGTGTCTGCGCTCTGCAACTGCATGGGGTCACATCCTCTCAAGTCAATAGCAAATTTTTTTTTTTTTTTGAAGCAGGATTATATATGTTTTAAAAAACCCTGTTTATACCCCTGGTCAAGCTAGATGTCTGGTCAATTGCCTTCCACATTCTTCTACACACACACACACAAGTGACTTTTATGTAAAATAGCAAATAAATTAGCTTCAGGTGTGACATGGATGAAATCAACAAGAGACAGAAAAAAATGAAACAGACAACATGATTTTCACCATTTTGTCTGAGAGTTTGTCTAAAAGCAGCGTTGTTTTATTTGTGCAGCACAGCCGATTCACATGCATTAGCTAATTAGCAACAGCCATTGCTTCACCATCAGTGTCACATCATTTGGCTGCTCTGCTAACAGCAGGCTCCAGTGGTGATTATGGAAATCTTGACATTTTAACCTGACACTTTCTATTTTCATATGTGCTCAGTTACAGCATGCTTGTGGCACAGATTTCGGATTGGTGGCATTAGCTCTTTCGCAGAATCATCACTGCTGCTCAGATTTCTTGAGAGCAGAGCTATTTCTGCTAAAATCTTAATTACAAATGGCCAGTACCTTCGGCAAATTTCAATAACTTGTGAAGTGACAGCAGAAGTTAGAGTGCAACTAGTTGGTTTGAGGAAATTAAGTGAACTCTCTGGGTTTCTGGCATGGAAACCAAATGCAGACTCGAATGCAAACAAATTTACTGCTGCCACTGAGTTTAATAAAGCAAAAACAAGCTCACAGGCAGATAAAGTGAACAACAACATGTCACGGGAACAAAAACAGAGGATGTGACAAAAGCAGAGACACACACACATACACGCACCCTTCTGGAGGCAGGATGGATGGAGATCCCAGGTGGATGAGCTGATGAGCAGCACACCTTGGGCAGATGGCTCAGAAATAGTTTAGTCAAATCTTTTGTTGTCAATGTACTTCCACAGCTGCCAGCTCTGAGCCCATGTGATTACAGGCAAAGGGCAAGCTGCGCATCCAAAATCCAATTAGGCCCTGAATGATTTTAAAAACAGTTCTGAATAAATGGGTCAGTTCTGCTGTGGAGTTTTGTTGGTGTGCGGCAGGTGCAGGTTTGTGAACTGTACTCATGAAGGACTCTCATGCCACAAAATACTCAGAACGTCCCAAACAACTGTGGAGAGGAAGGAAGAGCAAATTGGTTTTGATCAAAACTTTTACACGTCTGCTTTTACACAGTCCTTGAATTATTCACTTACTTAAACTGCAGATTAATTACAAAAATGTTTATCACTGTCTCAGGAGAAGTTCAATGTGTGTTTGATTTCTCCCAAAAATATTGTGTGTCACTGTGTAGAGTATCTAAACCATGGACTCTCGCTCTTAATGTCTTTCCATATGCTCGTGAACACACGCACACTTAGTTATTCTCAATCATGGCAAGATATATCACCTAACTGTCATTTAGTGATGTGTAAAACACATTTACTCCACAAATGAAAAATAATTTTCCTCCCCTGAGAGCTGTAAGCGGAGATCTATTATCATTTTTCCCTGCAAGAGAAAGCCATTACCATCATAAAGTGGAACCTCAGCCTGGCTGCTGGAATTACCATACAGTGAGATCATAGACTGTGTCTGGTTTACTCAACCTCAGTTCAGGAAGTTAATTCCTACACTCTGTAGCCTTTAATAATATTCTACTTTATTGTGCATTTGATGGAAAAAGGCTTTCAAACAAGCTGACACTGACAATGTGAAGGTGAAGGATATGGTGGATATGGTTATTATATACACACGCACATATGTGTGTGTGTGTGTGTGTGTGTGTGTGTGTGCGTACAAATGAATGACACATAGCTGTGTCATGTGATTTAGAGATTCTTGCCTATTTTCCATGACAGACTTGCAGTGTTCAGAGAAAGGGACCTGGTGATAGTCATGATGACATCAAACCAGCAACATTACATAAACCTGAGTTTCAATGTCTACTCTCAGTCTAAGTATGGCATTTACATTTTATCCATTTTAAATCCAACATTCGAGTAGCCTTCTGACAGATAGTACTGGCAGCAGAAGCAGCAATAAAACAGACACGCAGTCAGTCTGAGAGCATACACACACACACACACACAGACACACACACACACACACACACACACACACACACACACACACACACACTATGTCACTATGCACACAGCCAGTGTTTGTGGCATAAAGGGTTTGACATGTCACTTTCTCACTCTTTATCCTCTCTTGGTCTGTTCAATAAAAGTTTTAATATTTTCTTCTTCTGAACACAAAGCAGTTGTACTGCAAGTTAATGTGAGACATGAGTCTGACAGCATATTGTGTTGTGTCTCACCATTTTTCAAGAGATCTGTGGTGTTCACCTAACATCAAACGTGTGAGCAAAGCATCAGAGATTCTACCTCTAACCTCTGACTAATGTGCTTGTTCATATAAGAATAAATGTTAATTCCCTGAAGTGTATTGCAGTGATGAGTATTTCCATCAAAAGAGTTTTGTGTGTGTGTGTGTGTGTGTGTGTGCGTTAAGCCCAGATGTTTCCTCTGAGGATGTGAACTTTCCTTCGTGTGCAGTGAAGTTGGTGGTTGTTATGCATCTCAGAGCAGTGTATGTAAATCCTGCAGTGAATAAGAGAAAGTGACACATTCTGCTGCCGCTAAAGGATTTAAATTCCCAACACGTAATCTCCTCACAGCCGTGACTTCAGCATTGCATGGGCACTTTCCCCGCTGCTTTTTAACTTTTCTTTGATGTGCAGGATAGGCAAAAAGTCAGTGTGTGTGTATGCGTATGGTGTGTATGTGTATGTATGTGATAAGCAGGCAGGGTCACAGAGGCTATGTTTTCATGCCCCTGGTCTTAGCTAAATGACTATCACTCCACAGACTGTCAGCTAAGCAGGCTAAATCTTCAATTACATTTGATGCTGCTTAGGCTGACCTGGCAGAGCGCTGGTGAGGGGACACACACACACACACACACACACACATTCATGACGTGCAGAGTTTCAGTCTGTCTCCAAGTGGAAGTCTGCACAGTGCAGCTGGTTGACAAGTTTACTGCGCTATATTAGCATTCACTGGACAAACTGACACGTCCATGCTGGATGCGGAAGAATGCACACAATGCACATACAAAGTCACATTAATATGTTATAGAATTGACAAGAATATGTACACAAAAACACTAACAGACACTCACCTGTCTGCCTGCTAGGACAAGTGCTGCAAAATCAGTCTGCTGAAGTAATGATCCTCATTTGCTGAAATTTATTCATTAGAGCTTCTATAGACCTGTGATTGTACATCCATCGTTTATGAACTAAGGGTAACTATAATTTCCCTCGAAAGAAGAATGGATTGTTTGGTTGATTTGGTGCCATATGTAGCAGGGAACACTCTGTGGTACCTTCTTGGCCTACCTAAGGACCCAGGCTACAGGGAGGTCAAGGAAATAATTCAGGAAAGGTGTTCATTCAGATTTTGGATATTTCCAGACTTTCAACTATTATGCTCCATAAAAAAGTATAAAATTAGTCTAATATCTTAGGAGCACACGTTACAGACTTTAGTCAAATTCTTCCTGTTTATGTCGAGACACACGTAACTTTGGAGGACAAACCTCTCCATTTCCAGAATATTAACCATATTAATCTCCAATGTGACAGAAAAGGTCGACAGCAGAAGCCATAGAGCTTTAATGATAAAACATCACAAAGCAAAGCACAATATGACAACCAAGTCAAGACAACACCCTGTTCATGAAAAAAATGTAACTTTCTTTATTATTATTATTATTATTATTATTATTATTATTATTAATATTATTATAAAGTCCAAGGTTTCTGCTCAATGAGAAATGAGACATTTGGATGATGCTATTCTCATTCAGTTGTTGAGTAAATGGAACGATGCACAAAGCCAGACATCATTGCTATAGTGTGTAAGCAGAAGCTCTCAGTGCCAGTCGTCCAAGCCAGATAAATAATCACCAGCTGCCCATGTCTCTATCACATGTTTACCCACGTTATTACCACTGAAAACAGAAGGTCAGCTGGATCATTTTCCTTCCTTTTTTTCTAGGTTATGGTGACGAACCTTTGACACTGATGGGGATCTGTTGGAAAATGCAGGGGCTGGTTTTCCAGTCACTGGTTTTTGGATATGACACACATGACACATTTAATTACTTAAAGAAAGATTAAAGGTGCGAGGAGCTCAGATTCAGACCGACGCTAAAGACTGTGAGCAAGATGCGACTACAACGTGAAGTCAACATCAGCATTGTAAAAAAAAGTCCCGGATATATGAATCTATTGGATTGTTTTAAATATTTAATTACTCATGTATAGTATGTCCAGGGTTAGGGTATTTGTAAAAGCACAGACCCTGCACTGTTGTTTATTCTGTTATTTTGTCAGTGGCTTTCAATATCAATGAAACTAGTGATTAATTTATTTCTAATGTAAGATAATCACTTGTTAAGCCCCACATAACATTTCTTTCTTAGTCTGCAGTGAACAAAACCCATTTCTCTGAGCTGTAATGATTCGCTACTGTCAGCATATGTTGTCAGAAAATAATCAATCACTGACTTCCCTGCAACAAAACTACATCAACAAATACTTGCACGAAGGTCTGGGATGCAGTTCCTTTGTTTAGGCATTTGTTGTCCTTGGTCTTCAGTAGCAGGCATGTTTATTTAATCACTTTTGAATAATGTAGGTGGTTTACATGGATTCAGAATGAAATGAATTACCAGGAAGCAAGAGAATATTTGAACACTGCCATGTCACACAAGTAAAACTTAAAACTCAGATGCAGAACACACATATTTTCCATCCATAAGACCCTTTGGAAGCAAAATAAAAAATATAATTAATTATACATAATCAAAATAAAAATTTAATTAAATCTATGCAAAATAAAAAATATATATGTATTTAGTTATTATGGCTTCAAGCCAGGTTTTAGAGCAGTCACTGCCAGTCTGGTGCTGTTTTTTGCTTCATCTTGAAATAATAACAAAATTAAAAGGTTTCAAGTTGCAAAGCTACAGAGATTATGATGTTTTCCTTTAGCTCTACAGGGCTTTTAGCCTGTTGTAGCCCATTGTTTTGGATGTATGACATACAATTTGTCACAAATATGTCACAAATATGACAATCTGATGTTTTCTACCCGATTTATTTTAAAGCTAATTTTAATCTGCCATCCCTTGGCAGGTGGCAAATATGTTGCAATCAAAAAAAAAAAAAATCAATGCTGACTGAGTATTTTTCATTAAACTAGGATTGCTGTATAGTGGTACACAATTACATTTTAATTTGTTTCCAGGATAAAACTGTGAAAAGACTGTGGTATGTTTACAAAAGGCAGGCGGCAGACTCACATATTCTTGCTACTAGGGATGAGTTGGCATCAAAATATCTTTGATTAATAGTTATTTTTTCTTCAAGTCATTATTGCATCTAGATGAAGGAGCAAGGAGCACGTGAGAAAAGGTGCCTGTTACTTTAGTTTTCCACTGAAAGAGTTGCAATGTTGTAAACAGTGGCTGAAAACTGTGAAGAAGCCCATATAAATCGGACTTCCAGTGGAATTTGCTTTTGGGAGTCGCTGGGGAACAAGGAAAATACTAAAAGACACTGCCAACCAGTCCAGATGTTAAGACAAAGAAAACCTTGTCCTCCTCCTGACTAATACCCTGAAATGCTTGGACAGAAAGATAGGAAGTTCTGCCTTTATTAGCTGCAGGACAAAGGTTTATATGTCAAGGTGATAAACACTAACAACTCCCTTTTTAAATTTGAAAGGACAGATGAGGACAAATGTGCCTGAGCTCAAGCATCAGTTTGAAATCTGGCATTGTATCTGGTTTAGTATGAGTGTTGCAAGTCCAGGTCTTAAGTCTCTTATGGTTATAATGAACAACATATCATCTGCCGTCATCTTGTCGGTTTTTAGAGCACTTTTGCCATATCTGAGGAATTCAAAGCGTGTGCTACATTGTCATCACTCCTTTATCTATTAGCATGCAGTATCAGTGTTTATTAGTTGTTTAGTGTATCATAACTTTAAACAAGCAAGTGCAATGCATTATGAAAAACACTATGAAATCTTTCCTTTTAAAGTTATTTATATCTTACAACAGTTTTGCTATATATATTTGTTCTGCACACACGAGATACACATTGTAATATTCCTGTGTTGGGCGTGTCATGACCCTGCAGTAGGACATTTGGTCTGTGAGGGTGATGGCTGCATGTGGCAGAGGACCTTCTTGTCAGTGAGTATTAGTTGGGTCCACTAGACCCCGAGGTGCTACTTTCACCTGCTCCCTGTTGAAAGATGGTGACACTCATTCTTCTGGACGGGTGAGGAGACTGCTAAGAGAAGCTAATATGAGTAAGCTCACTGACAGCTGAACGCTGCACCAGGCTCACAAAGAAAGGAGCTGGCTGCTGAGGCTTTTCGAACAAAAATGATTTCTCAAGTTCTTCAAGACGTCCTCTGGGATGTCAACCTCGCAGAGGCAGAATGAGAGGAGACAAAAAGCTCCCCTGATTGGTAAGAATGGAATGAAATGCAGAAGACTGGGATTGATTACTTAGCTGTGTGACAGTGGACATGACAAGCATGGAAATGAAATACTTGGATCATGGTACAATAGAAAATATTCCCTGATGAGCCATTCTCAGGAAAGAGACTGTTTTTATTCAACTTCAGAGCAGCTGGTTGTGACAAAGGACAGCATAGGGGGAATAACTCAATGCTAATTCTCCTCGGATAGAGACGCGACAAACGTTACAAAAATAAAGTCAACTCATTCATGACCGCGCAACTCCTGCTGGGAGGCACTGCAGGGGGATCGTGACACGTCTCAGGTCACAGGATTGTTTCATGGGAAGCAAATTTTAATTGGCCAAAACTATAAAGAGTGTATTACTAGCTACACCATCCCCCAGGTACTGCATTGTATAGGTCCACATTTCTCCAAAGGGATGCTGAAGCCAGATGTTCAGTTTTGAGTATCTGGACAAACAAGGATTTTTCCTCTGGACACACAAAGCATATCTACATGGTGATATAACAGTTTTGTTGGAGCTAAACATCTGCTTGTTTGTTAGTTTGGTAACTTTGGTGAACTCACCCTTAAACTAATTTTACATCGAGACTCTGACATTCCCCAGAGACTCGCTGCCCTTTGATTTAAATAAACATCTTCCAGGCATTAGAGAGACCTAAGCTCAAGATGGATATATAGCAATCTGTCTGTAAAACTTTCATATGGGGTACCTTGGCGGTTTGCTTGGTGAAGGAACCCCCCCACCTCCCTCTTTCTCTCTCTGACTTTAATGACTCTCTATCACTGTGGTTGTCCAAACTTTCATATAAGAAAAAACAGTGATGAGACACAGTACTAAGGGTTTGGGCATGTGCAGATAGATGATGTTATTTCCCACAGTACCTTCATCCTTCTCTGCTGATGCTACGTGAGAAGTTTGGAGAACAGATGTTAGACGCATGTATGTGTGTGTGAGAGAGAGACATTCAAAACTCCAAATCAGTTTTTTCTTCACTTGGTTGTGTATCATTTTCTTGTCTGTTGTCTTTCTTATTGTGTCGTACTGCCATCCTAGCACAGACAGACTTGTCCAGATCAGATAACTCAGTTACAGTGAGTGGGAGAAGGATCTGCTGAGGTGGAGCACTGGAGCCTGGTGGGACTGTATCGCTATCTCGCAGTCAGTCATGTCTCTGTTGCTCTGTGCTTCACACATATTCTCCTGTATTCTTGCAGTGAATTGACAAGTAATTTAAAAGATCATTGGAAATTAAATTTGTCCAATTTAATGAAACATGAAGAAAGGCATAATTAGTGATTATCCAACAATAATAGAAAATTCCCCAAAACATGTGAAAGAGTTTAATTGCTGAATGCATAGAAATGTAATTTGAATGTAAATTGGAATTTGCCTTTTTTATTTGAACTCTGTAATATAAAATATACTTCTGTATATCTAATGTATGGTTAAAATATATATTCAAAAATGATGTATTTAAAATGCAGCAAAGGGGAAATTATACATTGACAGATGACCAAGGTTTAAAAACTGGAGGAAAAATTCAATATAATATAAGTACACAACTTGTAAAAATGAGAATGAGTTTGAATAATGTACATAATTTAAATACCCAGAACGAGTGTTTTTGGCCCCTGTAATATCAAAGAGCTACATGCAACTTACTACAGGTGAGTTTGGAATTTTCCTTTGCATCATCATTTATTATTTTGTGAAATAAGAAGAAAATAAGAAGAAAAAGAAACAGGCATGTTGGGGGAAATACTGATACCTAAATATATAATATTTGCAGTGTGCAGAGGGAGAGGTGGCGTTTTGTGCTGCTCCATCCCAGTCATCAGTGCAGAAAGTTGGATAATTGAGTTGGTAAAGTTGATGGAGCAGGAGGATATTTTCGGTTCTAGGAGCTTGATGCTCTTTTGTAATGATGTTGACAGGTTTTGGAGGATGGACAATATATCATTGTTGTTTAAAGACTAATCTTGTGTAGTTATCTGCAGTTTGGGTGCCTTTATAACTGGCTGCTTCTGATGGTTCAATGAAAACTTGTCCAATATTGCATACTGTTTCTATAGGCGTTACAGAGTTGATAAATTATTGTCTAAAACCAATTTCTTGAATATGACAAATAAAAATTTCCAGTTGAGTTCATTAAAAGCTTTTTCTGCTCATTTCATTGGGATCTGTATAATGTATGGAATCACTTTCTCAGTTCAGGTGGAAAGAGACTTCCTAACGATTTTTACATTTGTATGAATGAGTTATAAAGGGCAGTGTGTCATCTTTATTAGGCTTCAGGAGAAGTGTAATTATTGCAGTATTTATTTTATTGGGAGTCCAGACCTCTACTCAATATTCGAAATTGGAGCTGAGCTGTAGACTTCATCTGGGACACCATCAGATCCATATTATATGGAACTGGATAATTAATCTAGTTTTCATTAGTGAATTGTAGAAGAGTAGAAAAAGAAGTTTATCTGGACTTGGCTCAGGTTCTGTGGAGTACTGGTTGGTGTGTTTGTTTCCCTGCCAAATTCTTATGAAATAAAGAGAAAATAGCAATTTTAGTTACTGTTATATGATAAGTCAAATATTTTCCAGACTTATTTCTATATCCAGGTGCTCATATCTCTCTGTGAATTTTGTACTTTTTGTTTCTAGTTTCTGATTTGATGTAACTACAGTTTTGTTTATTTGTGATAACCTTCCCCAAGTCTATTATTTCTCTCTTTGGATTTGTTTCTGTAACTTGTATTTCTTCTTCTTGTGTGTGAATATGATTTTACTCCTATATATAAGGGGCCTTTGCGGCCATCGTGGACCATGAAGGTAGGACTGAAATGAAGCAATGGCCCAATGTGGATTTTCGCTTTGCATCACCACCTGCTTTTTTTTTTTTGTTGTTTTTTTTCTTGAGGTTAAAACTTGAGATTTTAAGGACCTTTGCTTTAACATGTATGAATCTTGGGATAGGTTGGGTCATGAAGGATCAACCCCATTGGATCCACATCTTTGTTGCCCAGGAAAGGAAGGACACATTTCTTAGCCACATTTGAAGAGGTCTTCAAAATGGGACAGCCTAATTGTGCGACTGGTCTTCAAATGCAGCCTGAAAACTATGAGCCCCTCAGATCATCTTGAGGCTAGAGGCTCTTTGTAGCGTGTTGATAAAGTTGCATTGTGGGTAATGCAGGTAATCCAGATTTTCACAAGGAAGAGGAATGTGTGAAATTAAAAAGGCAATATATCTAATTCTGCTTTATTTTTTTAAGTGTTCACAATGTTGTTACAATATTACAGGAGCGTAATGATAAAGTAATAAAGTCTTTGAATGGTTTGAAAGTTTCTGATTGAAACAGAGCTGTAAGGAGTTTAATGTTATTTCTAGTTTTACAACAGTTTGAAATAAGATTTCGCCTAATTCTCGGACCATCCTCATGATAATCCACTGCCTCTTGTCCTTCCTCCTGCTCTCCTTGTTTGACTGTTTGCGCTCTTTTACACCTTAACCATCAAATCGGCCTATTTTTAAGCATGAAACCATCCACATGTAAGATTCACAGTGAATTATTCACATACACCTTTCACATCACAGCCATACAGTAAGGGATTACACCATGCAACTTGCCCTGAGGCTGCAGAAGCTGTTTAACAGTGGAGGTGAGTGTAATTTCAGGCCTGCTGGTTTTCCCACTAGGAGAAGGATATTAGCCTCCTGATTGACCTCACACAGCTGCAGGGTAAAGCAAGAGGAGCAGCCCCCCCTTGCAGTGCCACTTGTTATAAAGCTGCATGGTTTCAGATTGCGCAGTTACACCAGTCCTGTATGGAGGACAAGATTTAGAACGACCTAACCTGTTAAATCCAAATAATCTGTACTTTACATCACTATGTCATTATGATACAAAAGGGTGTGCACAGAACTAGATTTACAGTATGGACAGAGGACAAAGGAAACAAACACAGAGGCCAAGAGAGAGAGAGAGATAAGGAGGAAGCTGAAGGATGAAGAACCAGATCCAGAATATCTGGAATGGGACACTGACAGCGTGAACAGGGAGAGAGGTCACAGGTCAAAGGGAGTAAATGATAAGAGAGGACGGAGGGAGAACATTGGGGATAGAGACGAACAGGGAGAGACACTCTCCTTTAGAGGGGTTGCTTTTCAGAAAATTTACAGTAATCTCATTGGCAGTTCAACATAGCCTTTAATGTATATACTGGATTTACTGTGTTGAATGGATATTTTGAGACTGGCCCACAGAAGAAGTGGTGCAAAGTCTGAAATAATAGAGGAGTAAGCCACTAATTGAAAGTTAAGGCATAGAGATGGGTTTAAGTTTGGATTTGAAGCTTCAGTCAGACAGTCTGCTCAGCAGGGAAGTTGTTCTATAGGGGGGGCCTCTGCATCCAGCAGAGCCTTTTATAGTGTTAACTCTGGGGACAGACAAGAGCCCTGTAGTCTGAGCACAGCACAGGGTGGAGTATAAGGTTTAAGGAGATCAGACTGGTATGAAGGAGCAAGCCCGTTGACAACTTTGTACATCCTTTAAAGTTTGTTAGGAAGCAAATGAAGGGAAGATAAAACTGGTGTTATGACGTCAAATTTTCTGGATTTAGTTAAAATTCTAGCTGCAGCATCTGATCCATTGGAAGACTTTTAGTATGAGCACTTGGCCAGAAAACAAAACGTCACAATAATCAAGTCTGGATGAAACAAAGGCATGAAGAAGGGTCATGGCAGATGCTGAATTAAGGTCTCAGCATCTGGCAAGAATAGGATTGAGACTGACTGTTGTTAAGAGTTAACTGTTACTGGATGAAAGTGTGTTGCACCAGCATCTTTGTTTTATCTGATTTTAGGAGCAGGAAATTCGGAGACATCAGACCAGTGATTTAATGAATTGAGAAGGATCATCTGCTCTTACTTTGTTTGGCACATACAGCTCAGTATCATCAGCGTAAGAGTGGAAATTTATTCCATGATTAAATAATGCTGCCTTCAAAGCTTTGAAAGTGGACAAGCTTCAGCCACATCCAGTGGTGGTAGAGCTTCAAAACAAGAAGTGTACTTAGATGATGAACAACTGCCTGGAGGGAGCAGGACCTTTGGCTCACCTTGAGGACATGTTGGCTTCTCAGATGCCCAGGTCTCCTGTGTTGACACAACCCATCCTCTGTGTTGAAGGCCATTCAGAAGTCTGAGCGATCTGTTGCACATTGTGGGAGTGAAAGCTTACTCTGCCGCGAACTCGTGATGTGTTGTGAAAATAAGGCTGATGCATTTGAAACTGTGAATGGTGATGAAATGCGGGCAGATAATCTGTACAAGATGACCCCCCCCCCCGACACTCCCACTCTAACCCAAAACCATCTCCTCTTTATTTTTATTTTGTAAAGGCCCAGATGTAGCCGAAAAGGCAGAGCTGTTTCATCTCTCCACCAGCTGGTCGCAGCTTTAACGCTGTTGGTGCTCTCTCCCCCAGCTTCATACTTTTCATCAAGAGACAGTCTGCGGTTTCCACGGCAACACTGCTAACTGCAACTTCAGTCGAGACTCTTCATGGTAAAGAGATCAGTCAGATCACTGTCTGTGTTTTTGCTTTACACAGGCCCATAACTGTGAAAACACATGTTTCAGCCATACTTACCTATTCATTAAGAGGCGCCATCCAGTCACTCACACACATGTACAACATTATAAAGTAACTGCACTTATTTTTCTCCTTGACAGACACGTGATCTCCATCCTACACGTCCAGAAATGTGACTTTGGTTAAAAGGATAGTTGACATGTTCCTATGTGGATAAATTCTCATATGCATTTCACTTTTTGTGAAACAAGCCTAAGACAACCCAGTTTCCTCCGCCTGGGTTTTATTTTTGTAGCTACATCCATCAGTTAAATTGGTCATGATAACATTGCTCTCACTAGTGCAATTACCCAGTTGTTAAACTGCAGGGCCCCAGAAATAGTGTTGTACGGGGTGTAAAAATAAAAAAAAAAGACCCTAACAGTCTGATGATGATATAGGTTCCAAACAAGATGACAGTTTTTTCAGTTTCCACTTTATTTAGATGTACAATACAATGTGAGTGCATCTATAATGTGGTGGATAATGGCTCATTACATAGGACAACCATGAGGGCTCACAACTATGGCAAGGCTCACAATGATGATCGGTCCAAGTTGGAAGTGGTAGAAAAATGTGCTGATAACTAGTGGTCTGTTTAAGACCTGCTTGTACTCCTTGTGTGGGTCAAATATCCACCCAAATACGCTGGGGAGGACAGTGTCATAACTGATAGGACGAAGTCAGAGCTGTGAAAATAAACCCAGCTAACTGTGATTTTCTTCAATGGCAGTGAGCAATTACCAGCACAAAGTAGATGAGTCCCAATTGGTTGGTTCCTGTTTTGCCAGCAGATGGACTGCCCCTCAGGTACTGGTTATCCACTCACCTGCCCCACAGGCTATCTTTCCATCTCCAGAGGACTTAAGGAAGTTGGTATCTGCCCCCCTGGACAGTTTTGTGACAAGCCTGCAATATCTGCTCTCCCATGTCATGCTGGGTAAATGCTCCTTTCTCTGAGAATGAATGTGCACAAGTGTTTTTTTTTTAAATGTATTTTGTTGAATCACTTTGTTCTAATTCAAGACAGGCACAAGGACTGGTTCAATGTATTGGTAGAAAAATTGCAGTAAATCAGCAGCAGCAAATGACAGATTTCAACCTACTTTTATATAACCCCAATTGAACTCAATCAACTATCAACAATCTTATTTGCTCTATGTTAAAACCAGTTAAAGATGTTTTAAGTTTCTTTCTTTTAGTTTTACACATTTTACTATCACTACTATCACTATTATACTGCATGCCAACAATAGCCCTATAACCACTGTGCTCTCTCTCTGTCTCACACACGCACAAAATGTGTGCGTACCAAGTAGCGTGAAGGAGATCTGCTGCTTGAAAGGCACGGAGGATCCAAGGTGTATTTTCAGTTTTGGTCAACAGTATTATGTTACTTTCAAGGGCTTTAATACACATTCAGACTGACTAATAAACTGAGTGGACCACTTGGGACTGAAGACCCTAATGGCCCCTATGGTCCCAAGGCTGGATATATCATAGACTCAGAGACTGTCTTTGTTAGTCAGACAATGGGAAGTAAACAAATTGTGGTGGCGTATGAAGCAGGAGGTCACTAGATGAATGGCTTCCTCGCAGCATCCTGTGGCCACACTCAGGGAATAATGAAATGACCAAGTGCAAAGGCCAGAACAGCTGTTACTTCCACTGCAACCTGAGGGAATATGTACCTGCAGGGTCTTTTTTCAGCTCTGGCTCCTGACTGCTGCACAGATGTGCTACATCGAGCAAGGGAAGGTGTGAAAGAAAGAGCCCTTGGTTTTTCCTCTTCCTGCCTGAGTGTCACAAAAAGATGAGATCATTTGTGTCTGTCTCTGTGGTGCAGCTGAGCCAGATGTGACCATTTGGTGTTTTACTGTGTGGCCTTATGTGAAAACTTGGCTTCTATCTCTACTTACAATGAAATGTTGATTTGATGAACCTTGATTAATTTAAACTCTGTTCAGGCTAAACTCTTCTTTAAGAGATGTACCCGCACTCAGATAAATGCCTTATGTTTTCAGTCTTATCAGGGGGCAGAGGTCTGGACCACCGACATACAGGAACAAACTTGATCTAGCATTCATAGAATTTCTTTGGCTGGTGGATTTTGTGTTCAGTGTTGAATTTCTTTTGGAAACATGTCATTACAGATTCACCAGCATAAGTCTCAGTGTGGAGGATCAGACAGCGCTGAATCGATGAAACCAGAACTGAATGCACACAACAGGAAGAAGAAATACAACTTTTTCAATGCTCAGTGTTGAAAACTCATTTGCTTCGAATCTTCATCAGTTACTCTAATGTTGATTGGTCAGTCCTCCACTAATGCGCTTCGATATTACACAAAATGTCTTCACATTGACAAAATTTATTGGCGCAGAATTTGCTATAGATATTTTCAAGATGATTTGGTGATTACGCTCATTACTAGGCTGACATTTATTGTTGAGCGTCTGCCATATACAGACATAAGAAGCTTGGTGATCCCTCAACTTTACATCTAGCACCATCAGGTCACAATTTCAGTCCTCTAATGGACTGAGTAAGTTATGTTGAGGGTCACTAATGAGAAATAGTGGTTCAGGATAAAGTTCACTTCAAGATTTAAGAAAAGACAGTTCATTACATTTACTGAGATTTTCAGCAAACATTTCTTCATCTTAGAAGCTGAAGACTGTCAGTTATTGCAGCACAGTTATTTGCTAGGGATTAAGGGGTTTGCTGTTACTCATGCTAGTTAGGGCAGCAGGAGTTAGTTTACATGTAGAAGTTGAAGTTGTAGCCTCTTGCTTCAACTTCTACACGTAGAAGTTGTAGCCTCCTGCTTCAACTTCTACGTGTAGAAGTTGAAGCAAGAGGCTAGTTCTGAGCACTAACAGCAATGTGAATTATTTTGGTGTGCACTCTACCAGAAAGTCCAGCTGAAGTCTTGTCTTCTTCTTACCAGGGGACGTTACAACTCTTCGGTTTATGACCAAATTCCTGCAAAACTAATAACTACTAATGATCAGCAATTGAATGGAGCAAATTAACAAATGCAAGCAAACTATCACCCTAAATTGTGGTAACCATGGTAAACATGGTACATGCTAAAAATGCTAACATTTTCATTGTGTGCAATGGAGCTTTTAGCATGCATCTTTAAACTAATTTGACAGCTCCCCAGCCAGCAGATGAGCGAGGCCAAGCTAAGCCGTCATCAATGTTACTATACAGGAGATGTATGACCCACAGAATAATAATAAATCACTTCTGACGTTCTCTTACTGTGGGCTGGAAAGAAAAAGATTGGACGATGGCTTCTAACCTGCCCCCCCCACTGCCTCACTGCCTTTCTGCTCTACCACTTTATTCTTAATTATCTTACCTTATTTGTGCCTGTGTCTCAGTCCTTCTCTCTCAGCTTCCCTCACCGTCACATGGTTGGAAATCACATTATTTCAAGCTGACTAAAGTGAACATCTTTGAGCTTTGACTTAGTGAGACAGAGACACAACAGGGGCCTTTTTGGCAGAATGAACAACAGTGAGAGCCACTGTCACTTTTTTTTAATGAAGAAGACGAAATTATAACTGGATAACAGCTTGACACTACTTTATGCATTGATTTTCATTTCACAAACTCCATAGCGGATCATCATTATCATGGATATACTCCCAACAAATTATTTGAATCTCATCATTTTTTTCCTTTTTTTTTTTTTTTTTTTTTTTGCCACAGCTCCATTTTGTTCTGCATTTTTACCCTCCTGTTTGCATAATAATCTCAATTGTAGGCATGATGGGAGCCACAATGAGTGCACATATAAATGAACCCTGATAAGATGAGATTACTGACAGTTTATACAGTTAACATTTTAAAAGCTGCCTAAAACATATCTCTGTGGACGTGGTATGCAAATATATGCAGAGATTGTTCATGCTACACTCTGATTGCTAACCCTGATGCCATTTGAGGAGACATGTTCATCAGTAACAATGGATGAGGAGCAGGTCAATTGTCAGTAGACAACTGCCCCAGAGCAGACATTTGGGGGCTTCAAGTTAACCATGTGGAGATTACTTTTTGGTGGTTTGATGAATTCACCACAAAAGTAATAATGATTGAATATACATGGACCATAAAGGAGCATATGTGCTACAGTATTTAAAGATGTAGGATGGGCTTCATGACATAACCCTTAGGTTTCTGTGGTTTTTAAGTGATTTTTGAAGCTCAGAGAGGGCTGCTAGACCGTCGCCATTTTGGCAGTGCGTGACTCCATCTAGCTCAGGGATAATCCAAAAATAGGTTAAGAGGGGAGCTAAGACTTTCTATTTATCTATCTATGGTAGTCTATAGAGATTGGTTTGCTTTTGGAGGCAGCCTCAAATGGTCATTTGAGGAACAACAGTTTTTGGCTTGGTTGGCTTCATTTATCAGCCACTGTGGTTGCAGCTTGGGTTGCGCTGCTGTTTGTGGGATACGTCAGCCCTACTTATTTACATTTTTTCCAAGGATGAGATGAGAACATCAACATCAGCGCCGTCTGTGTAAGCGAAATACAGAGCTCAGGTTTTCAGCACATGCTTAGCTGCTATGAGGTCTGTCTCCCTTCAGTGTATATGTTTGTGGTGAGGATAGCGACTCAGAGAAACTCACAGGAGACAAGATTAAGTTCACTCTGATAATGCAAACAACAGAAGACAGGTGGGAAATCCAAACCAAGAACAAGGTGAAAAAAATCAACACAAGGAGTAGCAATGACAGTCTGGCCAGGGACAAGGCAAACAGGAGGAGTGTATTAACTATTTCCACATAAAACAAGAAACGAACATTTAATGAGATGTAACAGCAAAAGCATAATTTAACCCATACTGTTTTACTGTTTGCCCTGTTTTCTCACCATGCTAATCTTCAGGAACAGGATTAAACTTCCAAATTCCATCTGCCTCCCTAACACCAACCAACCCCTGAGCCACGAATGCCACAGCCATCACACACATTACACTTACCGGAGAAAATGGTACTAATATTAATCGCACCACGAATCCACACTTTGCATTACTGATGTCTGGTTCGAGATTAAGGACGTTTATATATATAGCTGTTTCTCAAAGGGATACTTTGGATTATTTGATGTAGGGTTGTGTGTGATATCAGTTTATTGGACCCTATTTTCACCTTCTTACCGTCAAATAGCCAATAATGGCTTAATCAGATGAACAGCAGTGTAATACAGTGCACGTCATGTTCTCCAAAGCTGACCTCAATGTGAATGAGCTGCAAGGAAGTCATTCAACTTATTGGTCCTACGGGTGTCTGTGTTTGGGCCTTCCTCCCCTGCTGCCGCCCTAAATTGTTCTTGCTGCAGTTGGTGTAAACATAGACACTGTTTCATCTCACTTACCTCACAGGTTTTTGGGTCCCATCACCCTGAAGGAGTTCTCAAGATGCTCCATGCAGTGAAATCACCTGCTGGGTTTGCCTGAAACGTATTCACAGCAGACATGAAACAGCATGGGATAGGTTAGTCTGAGGCCACAGCTGTCGAAATCACTTGTAATGAAAGGGGAAATAATCATTTACAAGCTCTGTCACACACAGTAGTAGCTGTTGGACCACAGAAATATGTGTATGGTGAACTTCTGAAAGAGGCAAGTGAGTGAAAACAGCACTGCAGGCGCCGTCTGTTTTCTGAATGTACTCTTCAACTACTAGATGGTATAATGCAGAGGACCCAGTTGGGGCCAGACATATAGATTTTCAGTGGCAGTGTCAGAAAGAGTTGTGTGAAATATGGATTTGTGTGCGAGCCGCCACACAAGGGAGATGTTATAAATTAGAGGGTGGGTGTGAAATCATTCAACGTTCAACGTGCTCTAAATATTTTACCCAGCTTTTATCCCGGCCCTCCCCTGCAGAGAGGGAGATGGTTTAATGTTCATGGCTTCCTCTGCTTAAGTATATACTGCATTAAACAGCCCGTAGCACTTACCATTATTTTAATCACACTGGCTGCAGGGAGCAACAGACTCTGCTTACACCAGAGTAATATCACGTCATTAATCTGCCAGCTGTTCATATACTGAAGTAGTCAGAGCTAGAAATGTAGACTGTATAGCATAAGGTTGGCACTGGCCGTTGGATTTGTCTTTGTGTCGTTGTGATGAAAAGTTGCACAACTGAACTTATTTGGTCTGATGGCTGTAACATTTGATATTTATATTCATGATCCCCAGAGGAATGCTTATAATGATGGTCCATAGCAAGGTATACTGGCTAGATCTTCAATAATTTGCCATTTAATAATAATAATAATAATAATAATAATAATAATTATTATTATTATTATTATTATTGTTATTATTATTATTATTATTAACTTGGGCAGCACAGTTATGTGGTGGTTAGCACTGTCATTAGCAAGAGGGTCCTGGGTTCAAACCCCAGGCCTCTCCCTGGTCCCTGCATGGGTTCCAGGTTCTCCGGCTTCCTACCACAGTCCAAAGACATGCACGTTTAGGTTATTACCTAAACGTGACCTGTCCAGGGCGTACCCCACCCTCACCCAATGTCAGCTGGAATTGGCTCCAGCCCCCGCGACGGATTGATGGATGGATAATAAGCTTGAACTATAGCTGGAAGTAATCACAGTTTAGAGAGGGATCGAGTGCAGCTGTGTCATTAAATATCCACAGCAAGGAGATGTCATGACTACCACAGGGCAAGTTACCTGCTAACACGCTAGCCAGTGAGTCACCCACTCACTTCACAGGTTACTGTTTACTGTCTTTGTTCATTGTTTCTTTCAATGAAGAGCAAAAACAAAGCTCCCCAAGCTAACGGGTCAGTGTAGTTACAAAGCTTAGCTCTGTTGTGTGAGTCACTTCACACATATTGTTAAAAAATATTGGCATACTGTCATGAGATTTATAACCCTATTCCTCCTAGAGGGATAAATGCTTTCCATTTTAAACCCTCCATCATTCTTTATAGTGACATCCAGGTCAACTTTCTACAGAAATGAAATGAAAGTTAATGACTGGATGAATACTACTGTTGCTCATTACCCACCTTCTCTCTAGCACCACCAATCTTCACATGGGGACAAGAAAAATGGCCATTCATTTTGAAGACCTCTTGACCTTTTGTCAAACAACACTCGCCAGACAAAATTTGCATTTGTTGCCCCACAACTGTTAAAGCTTAAAGAATAACCCAATTAACTTGATGCTTTTCATTCTGTCCTTTGAAGGCTTAAATGAACAAATCAGCCAAAAGGGAGCTCCAGCCTTGTCTTCCCCTGCTCTCCACTTAAATGAATTCACAGTGCAGCACGAGTGAATGGCAACCATTTCATCAGCTCCTAGAGGTGTGTGTCAGTGTAAAGTGGCAAGTCTTGTCAGGAAGCCACAGGGATGAAGAGCATCTGGTTTAGTCTGGGATTGTGTGAATATCCTTTTAGTGGACAAGCTGAGAGAGGATAAAGCAAATCAAATCTTTAAATGTAACTTAATGACTTCAGCCACATATTGTAGACTTATTGCACAGCAGAAGCAGCAGGGAGGTAACCACAGATTAGTGCAGCTAAGGTCGAATATATCATGTTATTGCACAAATAAGTCATTTGGACAGAAAAGTTACTTGTTGCAGTTTAGATACCCATGTTAGATGATGCATCAGTGTTAGTCTCAGTTTAGGCTTTGTGACAGAGAGGTACTACCTATGGTACAGATAATAAATGTTGAGAGATCCAGATGTTTTCAGTGTAGAGTTAATTATAGTTTGTATTTCTCTTTAGTGCATTTCTAATTTTTAATTTAGATTGAGTTAATGTCTAGTGTAGGTTTCCATTGTTTGAAAATGTTTAGTTTTATTAGTTTAGGTATTATTATTTTTTATATATGTTTTTATAATAAGATTTAAGAACTTCTCAATGAGCCTGTGCACCAGTGCTTCCTCATGCCAGTTTCATTGTTGTTGGGCTTCATTTGCACCTGGTTGCTATGACAACATACAGCAGGGGAAGTGTTAATCCTACCAGCCTTCAACATGAAGCTTCCTGTGACTGCTGTGGAGGCACGTGCAGGTGCACAGGGTATTCTGTCAGAAAGCCAGTATTTCTAGAGTTTTACATATGTGAGCCAAATGTGTGTGAAAAAAAAAAAATTCATGTTTTGACATCAAAAAACCTTTTAAACACAAGTTACTTCAGTGGAAAATGGCCACTTGACTAAATATATAAATATGGCTGTAATATGTCAATACGTCTGGCATATTGGAGCTGTTCAACTGTACAAATGTGTACACTTGACTCAACCTGCCCTGGTCCTTGTACACACATACTTGCTGTCTGCCTCACTTCCTATAATAGAAAGTGCTTTGAGGTTTTTGTGGCCATGGCAGCATTTAAAAAAAAAAAAAAGATTTATATGAATTCATTTAATTTAGTGGTGGACATTCTCGAGATAGGCTGAAAACAAGGGGGGGAAGGGAACCCGGTTGCATTTATATGGGATGTCCCTGAACTAGTCTGCGATGGCCATTGATTGAGATTTATTACAGGCTGCTGTGTAATGTGCGGCTGGTTAGAGTTTAAGATTGCAAAATCCTGCAGGGACTGATTTGCACTATATATGCTACACAGGACCAATTAATTCATAATTGAAAAATCTCAGTGGTGAGAAAGGATTTATGCTCTGTTTGAAAGCCTTGATCCTTAATAACACACAGCAGTCAACATAGATATTGACTACAAAAGGTTGTACTGAAGTGTTTTCCTGAGTTGAGTGAAAGCTAACAATCTGTGTTCTTCATCAGTTAGTATTAAACTTCACAGTGGGAAGCGCTTCAATTTCCCCTTTAAAACTGATGAATAGTGATGAGAGAGCGTGTGTGTTTGTTAGAGAGAGAGAGGTTATGTGCATATTTAAGGCGAGAGACAAACAGTTGCATATATTATCACAGGAGATGAGGTTTGGTGTCATGGTTGATTATTGTAAAACTTTTTTTTTTCTCCCTCTAATCAACCCCCTGTCTGAATATTTGCCTGATTTTTTTCTCAGGTGTTGAAGACATTTGACTTGATGATCCTTGTCCCCCTTTTCTTTCTTTATAATCACAATGATGTTAATTAACTTCATTAATCATCAGGTGTTAAAGCTAATTTAAAATAGTTTACCAACTTTGTACTGGTCACATCAATACATCACTGTATGTTTTCTATAAATTTGATTCTACTTTTGACTCAAATATCTCACCTCAAGGTCTATTTAGTAGACCACGTCACATGATGTTCATCCACACATCGGGCCCAAGTGGACTTAAAATGTTCTTTTTTTATGAGGATTATTAAGTCCACATGGACAGGAAGCACTTAAGGAAAGTAGTCCAATGTGCTCTGTTGCACCTGTGGTATTGTGACAGGGTGAACTCAGTTGTGTTGTAATCATTGTCTACTGTCACACACACACACACACAGCAGATAACTGCGTGTCTGGGGGTCTTGTTTGCTCTTGAACAACTCTGTTGGTTTCTTATTTTCTCAATTAAATGTTTTATCTCTAGCAATCAAATCAGCCACTGGTTGATTTTTAACTCTCTATGAGTCTTTTAAATGTGAGTTGTTGTGTGCAATCTAGTCAGTATGTGTTGTTTTTAAATGAGAGACTCAAGAGATCGTTCCTAGAGCCATAAGACTTAATAACTTTCTCTCTGTGAGATAGATAATCATCTTTAATTAACTTTTATCAATTAATTTTAATTTAATTTCTATCTATCTATCTATCTATCTATCTATCTATCTATCTATCTATCTATCTATCTATCTACTGCTGTATGTGTTTTACTGACTGTATTAATAAGGCACTGTTGTGGCTCATCATCAGGTCAAGCTGTTATTTTGTCCTACTTATTTTGTAATTCATTTCCAAGTATTAGGTCATAAACCAATCACATTCGCATAAGCCTCAGCTGCACTTTTTTGACTTACAAGAAACACACCTCATTTACAAATGACAAAAAATCCCTTTTCTTGCATAAAACTTGAAGAAAATATGCAGTTCATGTTAGATTGAAAGTGAGCGTCTGAGCTGAGACGAGCTTCAGAGACTCTTGTCTCTTCACCTGAGAGGAAGCTGTGGCCTGAGCTGCAACAAACACACACTGATACTTGAACCTCAGAGATGGCACAGTGAGGTCAGTGAGGACGCCAATGCCCCCGCTCACACATACACACACACAGACACAACACACACACACAAAGAAGCAGGGGTGTGAAAAATACAGAGACAGAATCAGATGGATTTTTTAAAATGTATTTAGCTCAAGATTTTTTCATGATTTTCTTTTTGCCCCACGTTGAATAACGTCCAAACAGTGTCACCTGACCAGAAGTGTTCATCTCAGTTCAACTGGTAAAATGTTTTTGAGCACATTGATGATTTCATGATTTCCTCCACCTGTTCGCTCTCTCTCCAGATGCATCCACAGATATGACCCAGCAGCTCCAGAAATCTTCCAGGCCCTGGTTTCGCTGCATGAACCTGCATGTCTGCTGCAGTTATGATGGTATCTGTTAAAAGAGAAATATTCCTTTGTACTGTGTGCTCGTACATCCTTCCCTCTCTCCTCCTGGGGGACTTTGACTTTGAAAACTCCTTCACTCGTCCTCCTCACAGATGGCTTAGTTTCTCCACAGCCACTTCCTCTCCTTTTTGTCTTTTCCTTGATTTGTAAAGTTATTTTAATTCAGTCAGGCTCAGTGCAATGTTGCAGCATCATCAGTGTGTGTGTATGTGTGTGTGTTTGTGTGCATGGCAGTGACAAATGCTGGACTAAAATTAGCTCTCTGACCTGCTGCTGAGAGAGCAGGGCCTGGAAATTGAGGTTGTCCACAAGTGACAACTTTTCTGCCTCTATGCACACACACACACACAAGATATTTTCTTCTGGTATTTTTGTGAGTTTGATACAAATCAAGTTTACACTGGTGTGTACTGCCTCCAGATCTTTAACCTTCTCCTGTCTACTAGATTTTATATTGTACCAAAATAACTGTCATCCATATGAATAAAAGTGTTTATAGCCCTAAGTAGTGTTGAAAACTTCAGCTTTAAGCAGGTTGTGACTGACTGATAGTGTAGCTGTGTGCGCTCATTGCTGAGATTGAGCTCAAGTCAAGTGATGTCCTAGAAAACTACAATAAGTTTATTAAAAACCCAAACTGCAAATGCTTAATTGTTTTTTACTTTGTACTTGACTGATATTATTTTTGTTATTTATATGTTCTGCTTGTCGTTCATACTTCTTTCTGTGCAACAGCTAATTTTGAACATACAAATTCTGATTTTCGTGACAAGCTTATTAACTACAGCTTCCAGGGTGTGACAGATGAAGATGACAGGTGAGGTGACAGGAGAGCAGTGCCTCACTAACAGACTGGATTGTACTTTAATGCTCAGTTCACTTGGTTTAGACAATGAGCAGCCAGTGGCTGTCATAGAAAGAACAGGACTGCTGTCCTGAACCTGAACTAGCAGAAGTAATTGGAGAAATAGAAAAACACTGCAGACACAATAATTCCTCTGACTCGTAAAGTTGTACCCTCCCGCTGGGTGCTGCACCCCGAGCTTTACATCCAGTCGATAACAGTTGCTCACATCCACTTTCAGCATCAGCCCGGTCCTCAGATGAGCAGCCTGTGAGGAGAAGTCAATACTGAGGCCTGCACCGGAGTCACTGCAGTGACTTGTACAACAAAGCATCACAAACAGAGAGTGCAGCTCTTTGATTATTCTGGAGTGGAAACACAGCACAGCTGGCAAATGATTTGTTCCAATTACCACGACAATGGAGACATGCACTTGTGAACAGTAAGCACTCAGGATGGATGCACATGCAAATACACACACACATATATATATACACACACACACACACACACACAGGAGAAAACAAGCTCTTCTTCTGTTGACATGGAGAATCATAATTGAACCATTTATTCCTCAGGATAGCCTCCAACCCCCTGATCTGCCACATGCACCACACAATCAATAAGAAACTGAGTTATTCACTGAGGCCTGTGTTTGATGATGGTATGAACGAGTGATGGCATGTTCAAAAGACTTAAAAAAGAGGGGCAATTAAAAATAATGAACTGCTTGGGTTTTCTCTTTATGAGCCAGCGTCTGATATCATGAACTTCATTGTAGTTTAACAGAACTTTACCTCAACTCAAATTAATCATGTTCACCTGAGGTTGTGTAATGAGAAGCACCCAGTTAAAGAACCTTGAATGTTAAAGAACCTGGTTTTCTGTTCCCACCAGTCTTCCCCACACCTGATCCACATCTTGCCATCAACTCCACCTCATTCTGCAGTATAAAAGGATCAGTTCAACTCCACCTTCCTCCCAGTTTGTTCCGTCTGTCTTAGTGGTATTATACTGTTGACAACTCCTGTTTGTGCTTGTTATGATTTTGGACTTTCTGGTAATCAGCTTCCTCCATGTGCTTTGGGTTTTGCCTTCTGCCCGGCTCAGAGTCTGCCTGCCTCTTTCCTGTGGATCATCCACGTGAAGGAACTCGAGTCTCCCGTAGCCCTCTGAGGATCTTGTCCCGTCAACTGTGCTCTGCCAACTGCTCCAGACTGCAATGGCTCCGTACCTCTCGTCTCCATCAGCAGTCTGGCTACAGTTGCCTCGTTCCCTTTTGCCAGCAATCAACCTGCCTCCTGCCATCACAGCCAAATTCCCCCTCAGTCTACAAACTTTGCAAACAAAGAACTAAACTATTTTTTTTCTCCTGCTTTATGGTCCATATTTACAAAAACTCAAGGTGATGCCAAAGGGAAAGTCACATAATAACCAAAGTCATTAGGATTTATTCTCTGGGGACCATGAATGTGTGAGGAATGTCACTGCAGTCTGTCCAGTTGTTGGTGAGATACTACAGTTTGGACCAAAGTTGACAGGCTGCAAGACTGACATTGACGTCCCAGGAGCCAGGCTGCCATGTTTCATGGCTCATTGTTGCTGAAATATATTGAAACATTCCTATGATATGATAGTTATCCATTAATATTGTATTTAGTCATTTTTTTTCTGTCTTTGCATTTGTTTTGTCACGTGGTAACTTTCATTGTGTTGTAGCTCCTCAACAGTGACTTAAAGACATGTGCATTATGTGATATCAGTGTAATCTTATGGAGAGTCAGTGGGAGCTTTCTGTCCAAAGGCTCCGCAAGTTAACAGGAGAGGAGACAATTCATTAGTCAGAGCTGAACAGTGGACAGGGAACATTCATTACACAGCTACACTGGGAACGCCACATTTAATTATGAGTGGACTCAACATTATCACACTGCTTCTCTCCTTCTCCTCTAAGATCACATGAGAGAGGGCAATGTCAATGCAGTGTTCCTGACTTTGTGATTTAATGTGAATGAAATTATTCTCTCTGTCAGAACAGTTCACTGAATTGCACTTATTTATACATAAGGTTTTATTTGAGGCATTTGCTTAAAGAAAAGTGAAGTTGAATAATGACATTGCAGTGGGTTTATTTAGTATTTAGACACTACATCCTGTGAGTCATCTATATGCAACACAAGTTCAGTTAGGAAGTCTGATAGAGCTGACTTTTTTCTTTCTTGGTATCTGCAAGTGGCAGCCTAACATGATGTCAGCCATTGGTTTGTTCGCTGCCATTTTGAAGCATCGAGTTGTAATTTGGCTGTCGCCATCTTTTTTGAAAACAGAGGAAACCACATTTAAAGGAGAAAGTGGAGCGGAGGAGTGAGGGGTGGATCTCACCTGCTGGCCTCTGTGTGTGGTACAGTCTGTCAATCATACAGTAGCCACACCCAAATACAGACCCTGCTTTATGGTCAATTTACTCCAAATCATGCTGAAGACTTGAAACTAGAAACTGAGACCATAAACTCATGAGGAAATGATTTACTGAGCTAATAAATCAAGTGAAATGAAAGGACATTTTCACATAGACTTCAATACAATCTGACTTCTTTTTACAACAAGTGGCATCTCCCCATGATGGTCAGCAGAGTGCAGACCTCAGTTACTTCAGCACTGACTTCACCAATTTAATATACAGTCTATGGATGTACAGGAGTTGTGTAACTGTTTCTCAATATGTGTGTGTGTGTATGTCTGTAATTTGATTTGGATCTCCAAACTTGTAAAACTACTTAAATTTTAACAGTCATCACAGATCTATGTATTTTCATTTTATTTTTTTTCCAAATGCTGAACATCTTGACTGTGAGACTGTAGAATGAAGCTGTTTTCCTTGTTTTGATGTGACTGCTCTGCCAGTGTGCAGAAACAAACTATCTGATAGGTCCTGAGAGGTCAGACTCCTGCTGCTGCTGGTGTTTGTATGTTTATTTTCAGCAAAGCGAGAGCTAAAACAGGGCTGTGACCCAGCCAAGGTGACAGAAAAATATCTGTGTCCCCGTCCTACCTGGAACTGGGAGAGAGTATGATATGTGTGTGTGTGTGTGTGTGTGTGTGTGTGTGTGTGTGCGCGCGCATGTCATTTTTTGCCCTCTGCTTATAAATAGCTTTGAGTTGGAGGCTGCTTGTCTGCTCAAAACAAATTAAATCAGCTGTGTCCTTACCTGCTGTCACTGCTTCATGGGCCTCGTTCTCTCTTTTCTTTGTCTCCCTGTGTTCTGCAAACACAGCAGGAAGGCTGCTCGTCTCACTGAGGGGTGCTTTCACTCTTCTGAGGCAAAAAGTGGATTGTGTCCCTCACCCCTTCTGTGTTATCGCTTTGACAAGTTTTTCATACTATTTGTTTCCCTGACGGTGACAGTCATGGTTTGTGTTTAATAAGTTTAAGTGCTAAGTGGCTTTTCTGCCTCAGCCTGACATGGTTGTTCATCAGTCACTTTCCCCTAACATCACGTGTCAGACCATGTCGTAGTCGTGCGGCTCAAACTTTCTTGTGGAAAGAAACATTTTGTGTGAAGTGACACATATATTTGAAATGCTTAACTCTGATGTGAGCAAGTTTGATTTTTGGAATAATTATTGACTTTTCTCAGTAAAACCAGCCAACATAGCTGTTTCACTGTGAACCTCAGTCTCCAAGTCCTACATTAAGATCAATGAGAGTCAAAGTTGTTGGTTGTATATTTCTCTGTGGCAGGTTAAGAGTGCTGGAGCTCACCAGTGGGTATGTTTACAGTTTATCTGTGTGCACTCTGACTCTCACAGCCCATTACCCAAACCGGCTTAAACCTGATGTCTGACCAGCAGCGCAGCATTAAGTGTTTCACACGTCAGCACCTGAGTGTCACTGATCAGGTTGTTCGTCTGCACTCAGTGAGGGAAACACTGTTTGGACAGTGGCCTCACTCACTGTGGCTTCTGCTCCTTTTCCCTGGAAGTAAATGCTAACATTATACTTCATAAAAGTGTATTCATTTGTTCCGATGCTGCTGTACTGCTGTACTGCTGCTTATTAGCACATTAGCAGGCAGGGAACAACTACTCACCACAAACAGAGCCAGAAGTAATTCAGATCAAGCCCCATGACTGATCCTCTGGAGGAGAAGTTCATGACCCAGTCAGACTGACTGCTGACATTTCTGTCACCAAAAGGAGGCCTGATTGATTGAAGCGGTAGCTAAGTGAGCTGTCTCAGTTTCACTGTATGACTATACATCAGCACTAAAACAAATTCTGCTCTTATTTCAATCAAGACTTCAAATCAAACACAGATTTTCTGTTTCCAGCTTCGTCTTATGAACTGAAAGTTTTAGCTTTGGACTTATTGTCAGACAAAAGAGGGCATTTAGCATCTCGCACTGCTTTCTCACATTTTATGGCCCAAACAGTGAATTTAGCAAAGAATCAGCAGATCAATCAGTAATGAAGGCTCGGCACAGCCTCACCTGCCCTTTGCTCCTCATTCTGCAGTGAAGTCCGTTTAACACTGAAGTGGTTTCATCAATCTAGTCCTGGTCAACCCAGTTTTTTTTTTATCTACCTACTAGTCTGGTCCACCTTCGGGACTCGCAGCGCTGACAGTGCTGCGATTTGGTTGCCATGGCAGCAGGTCCAGACAGGTTGGACATGAAAGGCTGGATGGCGTCAGAGGGTCTTCAGGCTGGTGTTTATCTGGTTCAGCTTTGCAGCACAGTGACTTTGTCAGCCCTCACAGAGCTTATCTTATTATCCGCAATGCATCTGCCCCCTCACTTTCACACAGATGTGATTGGCTATTGTCAGAGCTCAACACAAAACTTAGTTGCTGTATTGATATTATTATAAATAAAATTCTGCTTTTTCACCAATTCAAGCTGGAAATGAACAGTGCAACATATTCATTGTGTGATCATGGAGGTAAAATTACTTCTGTAAAATAAATGTCATGCAAATGTATAAAAGCTTTGTCCACTTTGGACCCCACTGCCCCATCCCTCCCTTCAAAGTTCAGCACCATGGTTTGCAATCGTTCAACAACACATATTTGTGTTTTGAAGCTCACCACAGTAAAACATGATGAAAAAGACCTTAGATTCATTTCACCCCCTGAACAAAAATCCACAAATCAAGGTGATTCAAGTAGTTAGATGTTGATGTGAACGGGAGAAGACAAATCACTTCATCAAGCATGTGTGTTTCAACATGTATGTGCCCTTTGCTTGAAGCTAACTGAGAAGTTTAGATAAGACATTTGTATCCTGACATTGAATCTGCTGTTGTTGTCATGGCGATTGCAGAGTTTCTCGGTCTTTGCGCTGTGCCCGTACATGTGTACGTGAGTGCACGCCCATGCTGTATGCACTTGTGTACTTGTGAACACCCAGCATGTGGCTCAGTGGCTGTAATACAATCAGTCCTGTGACATCTGTTCACAGGCCCCCGTCCTGCTCACCTCTCCACCAATCATATTACAGTGAGGGTGCAGCCAGCCAACAGGGTCTTCCTCTGAAATAAGACCGTGATTTTTCACAGTGCTTTTTCCTGGTCGTCTCATTGACTGATTCCCTGTAGCAACAGGGAGCCCACAGTCTTTTTTTCTCTGAAATCCATCTCTGTGAAAGTGGTTTGGCTGCCTGTGGAGACAGAAAAGGACAAATGACAGTCAGCGCCTAGTTTCTCCAGGTTATGGTTGGTTTCTCTGGACTATAGAAAGGAAGAGACAGGGACATGCGCTGAATGTAGATAAATGATGTCAAATGTCGAACCAGAAAAAAGGTGTATGGAGGGAGAGAAGCAGATAAGTTAATCAGTAATTTCTCCATTTCAGAGAATTGAACTATAGATGCACAAATATGTTTCTATGGTTACTTCACTGTGGGTGATGATCTGTTGACCAGAGCTATGTTAGAAATGTCACAATAACACATTTTCCAGTCAGAAATATGAATAATATATTCTTGTCGAAAATGAATTGAATTTGTGATGTTTTTGAATCCTAAATCTGGGGCTGGAGAGTGTAGAGAAACCACAGAGTGTCCTACATCTTCAGGAGCCTGCCCTCATCTTGTTTCTTTAAATTCTTAATGTGGCTATAAGATAAACATCTTCACAACACAAATGTATCAAATAACAATGTAAAAACAATATGAGGTGGCACAGACTGATGAACCGAATTATTCTGTGTTCAGAACATCACTGTGTTAAAAGCTGTGATCACTCACTCACTCACCATATAGTGTTTAGGGCTCAGTGGGGAATAAGTGCAGTGCAAAGTGCAGTTGGCACATTTCAGACACTACTTGGATAATATTAGTTACTGGACACTCATAATTATCCCCAGTTTTAATTTCTGTCAACTGAACTATCTTTATAATGTTAACACCTAACCTGTTAGTAAGATGACCATTTCTTCTGAAGCACTTTTACCAGACAGGTCGCAGTGCATGATGGGCCTAGCTTGATCTATGTCGTGTGCATCACAACAGTTTTGTAGCGCAAATATACAGAGGATAAAATTCAAAGTTTTAAATTTAAGCAGCATTGCAAAATTCCCTATTCGCTATTTCGTGAACCAGTGGATGGTCTTAACTGGGCTGAAGAAAGTCACAGACTAGTGGCAAACGGATACAGTGGAGACCATGCAACTGGTGACCATAGGGCAGCATCTCACAGCTAAAGAGCCAAACGTTAATTCCAGGAGTAGTAAGGAGTACAAATACTGGACATTAACATTCATCAGGTGGGTACAAATATGGAAAATGTGGAAATAAGTAACTGTACGCCAACAGGTTCATTGTACAATGACGTGAAAAGTGAGTGCCAACTTAGTTCTACTGCAGCATAGTGGGAAAAATCATTGCTACTTCTTTTTTTTTTTTTTTTTTTTTTTTTTTACAGTTTTAAAAAACCTTATGTTTGTTTATTTCTGATAACTGATCCATAGTGGTTTAAAAAGAAAAGGCAAAAATGGCATAATTTGCTTTTGGTTGGGTGTACAGTGAGTCTTTATCAACAAGGGACCATGATTTGTATCCTGGCTCTGAATCTAGATGTATCTTTTACTGAAGTATGAGATAAAACCCAGGCAAATCTTTGGAGAGGAGAAGGAGGACTGGTGCTGTCCTGTGGGACATTAACTATGTGGCCAAACTGGAAAGTGGAGCAGTGTACCGTATGTGTGTGGAGAACATATTTGCCGTCCCAGTCCCAATCCACTGCGGTACACGAGCCAGTGTCACATCCACTCTCAGATGGCTCAGATCAGGTCAGGAAAGCAGCTCTGCAGCTCCATGTTCCACTGACAAAACAAAACCTGTCAAGAAGAAAAGATGAAATCTGCAGCAGCTTCTCCCAAAATAGCTCACTGTCCACCTCTGACTTCCTCATCCAGGGAACTGATGTCAAGGCTTGTGTTGCTTAGAGACCTTTAAATAAATTCCCAGCATCAGATTTCAGATTTCACAGCCTGAGCAGAGAAGTGTGTGTGGCTGAAAAATTGATTGGCTGTGAATTTCAGAGGTGATATTTTGGTCATGGAAACCTTTAAAGCTGGCCTGTCCACCACTGAACATTATTTACTCACTATAGATCAATAAGACGTCTGACACAGTTTATGCAGTGTGTATTAAAGTGTTGTGTGTGTTGTCATAAACCTCGTCTCAAAATAGTTCTACTGTGCTCCCAATTACTGGAGGAGGAAACCTAAGAGTAACAGAAAATGGGTATCTGCATGATCACAAAGTTCATCTCGCAGATGTCCTTTCACCCTTACATGCCCCTTACTCTCCTGCAGTGCCACCCACACAGGCTGAAAACAGGGACGTGCGCTAATCTAGACCACACACACACATAAATACACACAATAAAAAATCACTTTTTACCACAAACACACAGCTGTTATCAGGACATGCATGAGGCAGCACCAGAAGCAGCTCCAGCTCCAACTGCTCTTTTAAAATCAATAACATTTACCAAGATCCACACATGACAAAGACAAACAACTCCACGTGAGTAAGTCTGCTTAAAACCTCTTCACTTCCCTGAGGTGTGAGCTTTAGCTTCAATCAGAGTCTCGCAGTGGGACGTCTTCATGTGACGCAGGAGACCACATTCCTGCCGCGTTACACAGGAGCCTGTCCCAACAACCCAATGACTATCAGCGGCATGTGAATGGCACCCACCCTCATGTAATGACTGTAGAATATGACTAACTCGGCTGGGCTTCTGCCCCACAGTGTTACCCCCCCATAGACAGAAGCTCCTACAAACTCTGCAACTGAATGTGCAGACACTCCCTCCCACAAATGCATTTACTGGCTTCCATCATTTCATTTTAGCTTTAACATGGCAACAATTTTTAATTTCAAGTGCCAAAACCTTGGGATGTTCTCGCAGATTAATCCGCTATTTTAGAGACAATTTAGCAATTTAAGACATATTGCCACTATGGCAGGTGGGTGATGGTCGGTGGGAGAAGATGTGGTCACATCGACAAGGATGTCGTGGAAGTCGAAATGTCAAACGCAGACACTTTTGGAAGAGGTGGCATTTAATATTTACAGCAGCCGAGTTTATCGTGACATGAAAGAACTAAAATTAAGAATGAATACAGCTGTGACCTTTGCGTTTAGCACCACCTGTTTTCTAAGTAATATATGATAATAACAGCTATTTCAAGGAGGCCTTGTTCATCCTTGTTCATCACTGACAAATGCTGTTGTCCTCGTCTTATAGTCCACAAATGATCTGAAATCATTCTATTTCACTGGTGAAGAATGCATCATTTTTAATTGATCTGCTCTTAGATTAAATATGTAAAATATGAATGTGGTTAGAAATAATTCAGTATATGAATAATTGGCAGCTAAGGATGCTCTCTGACTCTTTTGCTCTCTGACAACCGTCTGTTAAAGGAGTGAAAAACGCTTCCTACTGGGTGCAGACATCTTTTTCTCAGCTCTGTGATTTCTCTCTGGGGAAACAGTGCCCGATAAAACTCCGCTCAGACTCTTTATCGTGACAATGGCAGAGCAGGAAGATGTGTATGACCACCCTCCAAGACCAGACAGGAGAGATGTGGTTTTTTTGCCCAGGTTCATAATAATGAGCTGCTGTTTGTTTGTAGTCTCTGCTACTCTAATGATTCAAATACAGAAAACAGTGACAAATTAAAGGAGGGAAAACCAGAAAAATACAGATGCCTTCACACAGGTTCACTGCAAGGTGCAATGAAGCACCTAACATCCCATCATGCTCTGTGGCAGGTGTAAAAGTGCTGATCAGGCCCAATTGACTAAAGAGGAAAAGTGACTTTGAGAGTTCATTGTTGTGACGGCAGGAGTTGCTCTACTGGCTTGTGTTAATAAAGTGGTATCTGCATTTAGATCTATAAGAAAGACGTCAGTAAATAAAAGAAGACATGGTGGCTGTGGAACATTTTGTTTCTTTTGGGTGAACACAGCAACAGAGGTAAAACCAGCAAGGAGTGTTTATTGTACACTTTGTAAAGTAGTCTCAGAGCAGTTTGGGAGACGTGGGGGAAACTGGTGCAGGAACAGACCAGATGGTGCAGGGAATTCCAGAAAGACGTCAGGGGAAACAGGCCGGCAGGTGGCAGCTGGGCTTGTGGGTCATGGCAGGTCCAAATCCGTAGAATCAGAGAGAAATCAGAGAATTGCCAAAAAACAGATGAGCTCATGTACCTGGATGGCAGGCAGGCAGGCAGAGCAAAGCAGGGTAGCACGAAACCACAGGAAGTGACTGAACAATCTGGCAGAGAGTGGAGGTCTGAGCCGGCCTTATATACTGCAGAGGGTACACACAAACAGATTGGGGACAAACAAACAAGAGAGGGAGACACAGAAGCACACAAGGAAACAAGGGCCCAAGGGGACGTAATACTAACAGCAGGTGACAGACACTGTGCTGCTGCATCCCATGATCTCAATATTACGTATCTCGCCTATTTTTCACACACGATGTGTGCGGCTACCCACAAAGATAGAAATGGAAAAAACTTGTTGATGTTATATTGACAGCATTCCAGCTACAAGTCAAACCTTTCACTTTAGTTTCAAAGTCTAGAATGAAAATGAATATGTCTGAATATGCCGGAGTTTGTGTTTCAGGTGTACTCAGTGATAGAGGCTAAAACTTTGCTGCAACGTGACCAGACAAGCTGGCTCCATCCTGGAATTGAAGAAAAGCAGTGAGGAGGTGAGCTTTTCTCTGCCGGCTGACAGCAGGCTCCCTGCTGAGGTCTGCAAGAAACTGGAATATTCAGGGTTTGCTCTCTTCCAGAGTCTGTATTGTGTGGAAATGTGTGTTTTACCCTGAACAGGTGCATGTTTTCATCGTGGCATGGGGGGGGGGGTTATCTCCACTTCAAACAGACCCACTACCTGTTGCTGCATATGAACAGATACTGTGATATAGAAATTCTGATGTATAAATATAAACTCAAATGTTCAGTGGTGGAGGGCGTCGTTTTGTCTCTGTGTGGTTGGTGAACAGCTGTTGTATCTTCGGCGCATCCACAAGAGGATTTGGAGAAGATAAAAATAAAAACATTTTTAGACTCAGCAACAATTGAGTAGTACACACAGACTGGAGACTCTGGTGCTGTGTTTGGATATGGTGTAACTAAGGATGGGATCTGTCCCAGGTTCATCCCAGGTCCCACAGCCAGTGAGGGTGTTCAGGATGTTGTCCAGGTGTTTATAGTTCTGTCACAATAGTTTTGACCAGACTTGGTATATTCCACCAACTTTACACTTTACAAGTGAATTTACTAAAGCTCCTTACCTCTTACTGCCATTTTATTTTCAATAAGTGACTAATATTCTCGAATGGTTTGGTGTAAAGTTTTCATAATGGCACAGAAAAGCAAGTCAGTGTCATTCTAGAGGGTTTTTACATGAATAGAGCTACAGCACACACATTAACAATGTTTCTTGCCTGCTATGGAGTCAGATCTCTATACAACAGCAAATTCCTGAGATTAGGCAGTGGTTATATGGCTTCATATACACAGGAAAGGCCTTAGTAGAAAAAAAACATGTTGAACTAGGTGATATAAGAGTGACTTAAAGTGTCCCGGCAGCTAAAAGAGATGGTGTAACAGCTTCCGTTTTATCTTGAAATGTATGTCAGTGATAATTCCACTGTTGGCCTGAGGGTGTAGACAACTACAGCTCTGTGTCAACTCCGATACACGCCACAAATGGCCTCTTTTCATCTGACAGCAATAAGCTTCACCAGAACAGTTTAGGCCCTTCATGATCCTACTCACCTCTCTTCAGATCTCCTGAACAACCAGAGGTGTCCAGCTAACGCAGTGACAAGGATGTGATCCCTCACCTGTGTCACCTGGCATCAACTCTGTGAGACATCCTCCAACCCAAGACCCCATATCTGTGCATTAACATTCGCACTACACCTGGTGATTTCATCTGGGTAGAGAAAAACTGCAGAACATACTGCATTTGAAATATTAATGGATCAATCTAACTACATCTGGAAGTCGTGCAGTTATTTTGTGAGCAGATTTCAACCAGGTGTGAAAAATACAGTTTGGCCACAGTCAAAAGAAAGAAAGTAAAGTGTATCACCTGTAAGAAGAAGATCATGTGACAAATGGATGTAGCAGAACTAGCACTTTCTAGCGTCTCTGTATACATACTGTATATATAAGTGATGTTAGCCTCGTGAACAAAGCCAATGGATTCCTTCAGCTCTCCATCTGTCACGTGACTCTTTCTTACAGCCACCATCAGTGTGGGCAGAATCAAGACTAATGGTGCATTAATTGTGAGTGTTAAGCCAAAAGCTGTGATCAGGCATTGCCACATACATCAAAATTCAAATGAAAACTCTGCAGCTGTTCTTAGCAGAAAATGTGTAGCGAGCACTATGTGATAGTGAGAATATGCTTAATCAAATGAGAAGAACGAAGAGTGATACTGCGCCAAAAGTGAGATACCACTGTTTTACTGCAATTATAAGCCCTCAGGGATGCACATTGGTATTTCTGTATGTTATCAACAGAAACCATCGGGGCTTAATCACAGTGGAATAAAACTCAGAGAGGAGCAGAAAATGTGTATTACAAGCCAATTATGCCTCAACAAATACAATTAGCATTTAATCAGTTAGTAATGGAAAGCTCTTCTCGGAGAGGAGACTAGGTCTGCCGCTGCAGGATGAGAGGCACATGAAGATTGGCCACTCATTTACACACTTACACACAATGATAGAACTGTTGACTTGGGTTCATATTGGCTTTTGCCTTTAATGGGATAAGTGACAGTGAAAGATAAACAGGACAGTTGGGGTAGAGAGAGAGAGAGAGAGAATGACATGCAGCAAAAGGCCCGAGGCCAGACTCAAACCTGGGCCACTTCAGCAAGGAATGAGCCTAAATGGTATTTTAGCCACCACCTCAAGTGAACAGTCTGACAAACAATCAGCTTAGCTTAGCTGTTTTCTTTTTTCTTTTTCTCTTTATTCACAAAGGATGATGTTGATGCTTTGCATATAGAGTCAGAAATAATCCAAAATTTTATCACTTTTTGTAAAAACTGTCTGTTTATCAGCCTCAAATCACTGATTTTTCAATTACTTGGATAAAAAAAATCTCTACTAATCGCTTTCTGATGCCGATCCTACATTTCCAGACATCCTACATTTCCAGTTAATGTGCTTCTTTACAGCTTGCAGACAGCAACGGGTTTCAGGTCATGCCAGTACTCTATGAAAACTAACTTGCACGGTCTTAAATCCTGCTTAAAATGTGTAATTGGTCTGGTTTGCAAACATCACATATCACATGGTTATACAGAGTAATGACAGTCACAGAGCATGAACTTAGTGGTGCATTCAAATGCTTATGGGGATATAGGAAAAAAAAAAAAACAATCAATCAAACATGTAGTGTGTGACTGATCCTCTCAAGCTGCATCAGCCATGATCACTCACTGCGGAAATCTTTGCTAATGTGTTTGTTCAGCATATATGTGTCTGCATTTATCAAATGATGCAGTGAAGAGTCATGCTCACCATTAGCATCAATTTTCCTCACACAAACCAAACTCCCTGTCTGTGTCTTCAGGCTGTATCAGTGAAGTTATTATTATTTGACAGACAGACAATGAAAGCAGACACACAGAGAAATAATAAGGCAGAATGACAATATGACCAGAGCTGATAAGTTGGTAAAAGCACAAAGACCAAATCAGAGTAGAAGGTGAATTGAAAAATCCCCAAATTGCCTCCGAAGAAGGACAATAAAAGTGCAATAAAAGCCTCAACATGATGGTGGAGTAAAACTAATGTAACAGTGTTCCCATAAAAGAAATATTTTCAATCCAGTTTTAAAACATAATGTAGACTAAGTCCTTCAGGAGTCAATATAAATGTAGCTTAGACCTCACACTAGGCTTCATGGAGCCTAAAAGGACCAAATGAAGAACAGGAAAATAAATTAATGTCAAATGCAAAAAAAAAAAAAAAAAAAAAAAAAATGAATTACACAAACACAATGATTTGAATTATACTTCATGAAATATGTATTTCATGCTGTTTAGTTTGTTTTGATTTCTGTGCCTTGCCTTGTTTTTCATTTCTACTTCACCACATCGCACTTAATCTCACATGTGTTTTGTGCACGTTATGCTTATACATGCCAGTTTATGTGGATTTTATATTACATACACAACAGCATAGCTTTTAACGGCTTACAATGGAATGACCACACAACAATTATGTACCTAATTAATAAATTAGTAGTATGACAGTATCCTGTCACATTTTTTTACAGCCCTCAATATACTAATGTTGATGTTTTCATTTTCGCTGTTGTGTGTGGAGGAAGTAAACATTGTCCTTCCCCCGTGCGTCTGTGGATAAGATAAGATTTCATTAGCAGATTTGCAGAAAAGTGGACAGCAATGAAAAGAAATGCAAAATGCAGAGATGGTACTTGTAGTGTGTGTGTGTGTGTGTGTGTGTGTGTGTGTGTGTGTGTGTGAATCCTTTACAGTATGATGTACAGACTAAAGAAACCCCTGTAGGCAAATGATGATTTGTGAAACTGGGTAATATTGATAAAAGTGACACCAACCCCTCAGTCAAAAACACCCTCCAGTTAACACTAATAAATAAGTGAAAATAATTAATTAAAGTGTTCCCAATACTGTCTCTAATAATTGAGCAATAATTCATTATTTAAGATGATAAATATGTTCACAGGAATGTAAATGAAGCTTTGAGTGAAGTATCACTCATCTTTCTTTCCAGGGCTTCACAGACACAGGAGGTGGTAGAGTTCAGAGAAACTAAAATGTATTAATATTGCCTTTCATTTTAAGAAACTGCAGGACATTAATATCCGACATATGAAGCAACACTAAAGGCTATAAAAGCTGCTCAGAAATGGAAGGAAACTGCAGTGATTATCCCGCAGTGCAGTGATTGTTTGAAATCTTGTTTTACTGCTGAAGTTTGTCAGACATAAGAAAGTAGCCGACTGAAAGATAACAAATTAATTGTTGATGTCACATTTGTGATGAAATAAATAATCAGAGAGATGCTGATGACAGTATCACTCATTGCAGATCTGGTTCATTCACGTTCGCACTAGTGTATGTTACACATAGCTTGCAACAGTTACGCAAAAAAACCACACAAACACTAACATTAAAATAAAGTGGACTGTGAAAGAGATTGATGAGATGAGATTGTGTTTTTCTTTATACAGCCTCCAAAAACCAGGCAATTCTCTCTTGGCCATCCTCAGCAAAAAGTGTGACCATCAGAACCCACCATTGAGGGTCTCTTCTTCCTGTTTTGGTTAGCCAGTGAAAATTCATAGTGTACTGTGACTGATTCCATCAATATTCCCTGAGCCACCATACACAAGGCTGTCCACAGAACGAGCAACAGAGTCCTCTTTCTATCCCCACAGGTCGTCCATGTGCCATCTGAGGAGGATTTGCCTCTCCTGGGTGCAGGCTTGGCATGTTTGGCTGGGTCAGCAGCCCTCTGCAGGGTTCTTGGCAGTGTTGATGGTGGCCACATTTGTGTTAAGCCACCAACAGAGGATGTTCCACTCTATTCAGCCTCAGACTGTGTGGGACCGCACAGCCAAGTTCAGTGATGTCTTCATTGGTTTGGTAGACTCGTTGCATGATGGGAGGGTGTTAAAAAAGCAGCCCCATTTATTACCTGCAGAATTACCCTCCTCTAGGCTTCTACATCATTTGGAATGGAGGTCTCAGATAATCCATCAGCCTCAGCACCCCCGAGAGACACACTCCCCACAATGAACTCCAGGATCACTTTCAGCATCCTGAAGAGACCAGTCGGAGCCAGAGGATGTTGAGGAAGAGTGAGCAGCGGGGGACCACCACCCATCCCGAGAACCAGCAACTCAGGACACTAAGGTGGAGCAGAGAGAGGACAGGCAAAGAGTAGCAGTGCTCCATGACATCTAATCTACTCAACTCTTTTTTGGGGTAGGTGTCATCATGTAAAGAGCCCTTTTACTTCTGAAACTTGATATATTTTGTCCTGCACATGGTCTTTATGTTCTGTCACTTAAGTTAGACATTAAATATAGGACTGGACTGTTGCAATATTACTGCTTTTATGGAAGTGAAGAATCAGAGTCCTTCCATCTTGTCCTAAAAGAACATAACGTCGAGGTTTTACAACTCAAACAGCTGTGAAACACCTACTCTGCAGTTACTGTTGTTTGCCTTGGTTGTCTTGCCTTGATTATAGACATGGAGAAATCAATGAATGGCCAGACTAAAAGGCAGTCACGTAGGAAGACAAATAGAGTGAAAGACAAAGGTACACAGGCAGATAACAGGTGCTCCATCTGAACTCAGTGGGAAATCAAAGCTATTAAAGCACCTGAGGAATTTCAGTTTTCTCCTCCAGTAATGCCAGTCTGCATTCCTATGAGATCAACCACTGCAGCCATTACCTTGGTGCCGCTGGAGTTCATGATGCTGCCAGAGGAGAGCCGACAGGATGCCAAATGAATGAAAAGAGAGACGTGGTGGAGAAAGATGGGCCAAAAAATGACAGAAACAGAGGGACGGAGGGACAGGACAAGTGTATTTTGAAATAAAGACAGAATGACAGATGGACACACCAAGGACAGAGGAGAAACTGATCATTCAGTGTGGAAGGGATATAATATGGGTGGATGGAGGCGATGGAGGGGGTGATCAATACTAGAGTGATGCTCTTAAAGACACAGTCCGTCTGGTCTAATGAAGCCTATCAATGGCTCCTTTAATCAGGACTGTAGCAGCGAATCAGCACTGATATAGTCAGAAAAGGTTGAGGAATAAAGAGCGAAGTAGGAAAACGTCCTCTATAACATCCTTAACGTTATTATTCCCCAGAAACATCCATTCTCTGATGATATGAAACGTGTGTTTACTTCAGCAGGCATCCAGCAGCATGACTGAGATAAGTTTCTCATTATGTTGTTGGACAAACAGGGAACAATGACGCAATGCAGTTATTGATCAAACTCATCTATCACTTGCAAAATAAGAAGAGCTTTGTGTGTTTGCGTATGTGTGTTTGTCCTCGTTCACCCCTGTGCATAGTATCTCAGCTCTAACAGGAGGCTGTATCCTGCTGACTGAGAGCAATGTTTTCAAGACCTGTAATTCTCCGTCTTGGTGCAGAGGGTCATCTGCTCTGTCTGTGTGGCCTGTAGGAGATAGCTCTGCCTAAAAGACAGTAAAAAGTCTGCATGAAAGGAAGAAAAACTCTGCTCAGAAACTTTGTAATGATTGTAATTCTTTTACGTTAGTGTGGCCCCCAACTTTTAATGCAAAGCTTCTAAATCCTTGTGTGTGTTGGAGAGCAGCTGAACTGAGGGCACACACACATACTCAGCCTGGAAATGTTACATTTTTTGAGGAAACTAGCTAGTTTGTCAAATTGTATCCTCAGTAAGTAAGTGAGCATGCCCAACACCTGAGCAATAATCATGCTGTGTGATCAGTATCTTGATACACCACCCCTGTGAGGTAGATGGATGGTTTCGGCAAAAAGACACAATAACTTGCTAAATGAGATGCTCTCAGCCTCTCATCTAACGTCCAATGTCCAATCCAACAGCTGTGTGGAGGCATTATCTACCTCTGGGTCCTTTTTCATTTGTTACACAACTATATGTGGCACTTTTTATGTGAACAACCTAGCACAACCGTATGGCTCCCTGGAGGGACTGTCTGAAAACCCCGCCACAGTTCCTAGTGTGTAGTTATGTTTTAATAGGTCTTACAGTGGTCACTGCTCTACAAACATAATGGGTCTGTTAATGCTGCAAATACAAACTACATTTCCTGTTGCTAATCCTTCACATTAAAATGCATTGACAAAACACCTGTGGTTTAGTGGTTCTCTTGTTGGCAGAAAGATATTGTGACTTGCTTTCAGTTTTAATGGTAACAGGGAAAAATGTCGCAGTTATTGATGTTGTGGTAAAAGCTGTCGCCACATTGAGGGCAGCAGCTCAGCTGTGGCTGGCATCCTTCACTACAATAGAGCCAGCCATGAAACTGTTAAAACTGCCAGTGAAACCTTTTTCCTCATAACAACTATATACTGCCCAGAGTCAAACTCAGCAACGGCATTTGACTTCAACCCCCGGACTAAACTAGTAAAGGCCTAGAGCGGGTGAAGCCCCTGCCAGGTTTCAGCTCTTTGTCCAGCTCAGTCTTCAGTCTTCAGTCGTGTCGTGATGTGAACTACCAGCACGTCTTTAAGCTCAAGTGTGAAATCTTTCCATCTCCTTCTTTCAAAGGCGCCGTTTACTGCTGCTGCACATGCAAAACGTGCATTACCATGACAACTAGTAACCATGGCGACTCTTAGCTGTGAACAGTGATATCACCAATCATGATTATGGCCTAACTGCGTGCCTGTGTTTAGTTTAGGGGATTAAAGTTAATTGTGTGAAAGCCATAATTATATCATTATACTGTGTATATATATATATAAATATCAGGTGTTGTAAGTTTAGGAACCACTGGGAAAACTGTTGTAATGCTTGTTCATGTACCTGATTAAGGTCGTGCAGACAGTTGTTATGAATAAACTCTCTCTTCCAGCAGTAAAACAAAACACACACTAAATAGTTTGTACACATATTTCAAGATATATGAAAGTATAACACCTGTATTAAATTGGCTAAACCTGCTTCAAAAGGCAACGAAATACCAAACCAACAAATGTTGATGGTTTTGTGTCCGTCCCTTGTATATCTACACTTTTCTATTTTATTTCTCACCAGTCATTCTTGTTCACGTTCCCTTTTCTCCACTGCCAAAATACCACTGGGTGACAGTTCAATCTTTCTGTGAAACAAAGCTTTTATAACAGACCGAACAAGTAGCACGTAGTCCTGATATTTTAAAGCTTTTGCCTTTTTTCTATCTCCATGTTAAGAAATAATGCAGCTTTATTAAAAGTAGGACAGGCAATTTGTACATTCCTGTTAGGTCTCTGCAGGGAAAGGTGTGTGGGCCAGGCAGCAGAGATAACGTTTTTATCCTTAAATGTCCTTAAGCTATGTTAAATATCTCTAATTTTTGAATCTGATGTAACTTCTAATTTAATTCCGAAGCGGGTGTGACTTTTAATTCAATTTAGAAGTCGAGGTAACTTCCAATTTAATTTAGAAGTTTCTAATGAACATAAAAGCGCGACTCGTGCACGGCAGAGTCACGTTGTCGCGTATGAGTGGAAGTTTGCACCATTAAACGCTATAGTAAGTGGAGGGACTGAGCTCTGAAGGTCTCCTGGCACACAAAGCAGTGGGAAATTACCTCTCTAAGAGAAATCAGTTAGTGAGGCCAGCGAGCAGCTCTCCTCTCGTTCCTTCCATCATGCCCTCCTGGCTAATAATCCTCAGCTGTGCTTCAGCAGTTCACCCTCAACAGTCTGAGGCCATAAAATAGGCTGCTAAAATTCCATTTCCTATTTCTCTGGACGTCTTTCGTATTCTTCTTTTAAATAGTTTCACACTTGGGAGCTTTGTGCGAGGATGGAGAGATCCTGGAAGATAGCCAGAGACATGAATAAGAGACTGAGCGAACTCCTTTGATGGGCTGTCACCACTGGGGAGTGAAAAGTCCTGTGGAAATCTATATTTTCTGATGTGAAGCCTTCACTAATATGTCATGGCTGAAACACAAGGTGATGTGGCAGGATTCGGCGCTCATCCTCCAGCAAAACAGAGAAAGAAAAACAGTGGCTAACAGTCTGGATGCGAATGTGTTCCCTCTAATTGTACCCTGTTGCTTCGCCATGTGGCATGGAGCAGAGCCGCGCCTCTTCGCCCGCTGAGCTGTGGCGGCTGTCCAAACAGCACCATGTGCACATTCTGCACTCAATGGGCCGTGAAATCAAAGTCATCTCGCTGCGATTATGCCATTCAACATTGAGCAGCGGCTGCCTGCTTGTGCTGGAGATTAGCAGGGCATTGTCTCCTCTGTATCAGAGCTCACCATGTCATTTACAAGAATCTAGTGAAACACATGCAGACACAAACAACGGGAGGAAGTAGTCGGTTGTCTGCAGGCCTTTACTCCAAGTGTACTGATTTTACAGAGACTAATTAAAATAGTAAATAATACTAATAAAACATTTCTAGAGAGGAAACAAATGGCTTATTACCACAAAGCCTCATTGTATGATGCATACATGATACCCAAAGGCTGCTTTGGGACAGACCACCTTCCACTTTGCAGTACTGGTTGGGCACCCAGACTAGACGTGGGTGGGGCTGCGCTCAGGTCGCACGCTCTCCTGGAGGCGTGGGTTCGAATCCCGCTTCTGATGATGGCGTTGGCCCGAATTTGTCCATTTCCCCCATTTGTCAGCGTCGCCCATGTTGGTGGTACATGTTTAAGTGCGCCGGTGTAATAGAGCTGGTTTTCTGTGAAAGTGAAAGGAGCCTCTTGGATAAAAGGATCCAAGCGGCTCCTGACGGACCCAGGTGAGTTACAACCGTGATGAAAGCACGCGACACAGGTGAAGGTAGCGGATCTACCAGTGTTGGAGCGCCACATTTCTGACTGGACACTTTCTCAAAATCAGGTCCCACCGAGATTTGAACTCGGATCGCTGGATTCAGAGTCCAGAGTGCTAACCATTACACCATGGAACCAGTGGGTAGCGCCTCTGTGTCACAGTGGAATAGTGGTGAGTTGTGGTACAGCGGTGAGAAACGCGTTAGAAAAGTCATCCACACGCTGCTGCATTTTCATATCAGATCTTTGAGATATCTTTCGTGGTCAGGATGGCCGAGCGGTCTAAGGCGCTGCGTTCAGGTCGCAGTCTCCTCTGGAGGCGTGGGTTCGAATCCCACTTCTGACATGACCCTTTTGGCCTGAACACAAAGCAAAGCGTTTATGAAGGAAGAGGCCTTTGTCAACTCGCATACAGATACCACGTTCCTCTTGCCCTTCTTCGTGGTTCAGCTGGGACACGTTCAAGTGCCCTCACAACCACTTTGAGTATGAAGGCAACGGCCATTAGCCAATCAGAGGCACAGGCGAGTGTATACCCTCGTGCAGCATTGGTGGTTCAGTGGTAGAATTCTCGCCTGCCACGCGGGAGGCCCGGGTTCGATTCCCGGCCAATGCAGCAAATTTTTATTTTTATTTTTTCTTACACTCTCTACATCTTTTTTGACACATTTTCTGTGTGGATATCAGGCCAACTGTCTCTAGATGATTGTTGTGCTTCTGCTGCACCTATCTAACCTTCAAAACATTGCAAGAGAAAGATGAGTTAAAACATAAATTCCCACAAGGAGACAAAATACTACTCCAACCAATAAAGATTGATACAGAACTGTGATGAAAAGACAAATAAGACATAAACTTTTTTTTATTTTCAGAAAACGTCTGAAATGTTGCCACATTGTCTTGTTAAAGATGTTAAATCAGAGAAATAAGAATCACCTAACGTGCATCTGTCTAGATCAGAGGTTTGTTAGATCTGAGATGTCACAGGGTCTTGGTCTGTTTGGAAGACCACAGGCCCTCAGTCCACATCGACATCAAACTGCTGCAAAGACCAAATCAAAGCTAAGACTACTTTTTCATTCACAGAATAACTTATTTGGGACTGAAAGAGCACATGTTTGGACTAGAGTAAGTGCAATTCTCTTGGTTATTACTGCACTACATGACATGCAGAGTTCAGGCTATTTTCTCAGTCTTGACTAAGCTCTTATACATTATACAGAAGCTGAGTATTACTGTCAAATAAAGGGCCTTCTGTTGAGACTTAAGGAAAGAAAAGCAAACATTTAATATTCACAATGAATAGGAATAAAGTATGTGTTTGCCCCAACACTTAACTGTATGATGCTTTCATTGACTGACATATTGATAGCCTGATCCACAGAGTTGTTACTCTTTAAACCCATCCTGGGCCCTTTGGTGCACATCATCCCCTCTTTCTCCTGCCTTTCCTGTCACTCACTACTGTCTTTACCAATCAAAGCAGAAATGCTGAAAAAAAGTTCAGACAGGAATGTGGGAGGTCATTATCTACACAACATCGTGATAAAACCTGAATCTTCTAACTTTTGCTGCAACGCAACACATACCAGTCGCACACATGCAAGCTCATTCCTGCAACTGGGCTTGTGTCGCTGTGTCACTGGTGCATGGAACAGTCCCACCAATGCTGCCTCTTGCGTTCTTTGTCTGTCTGAATAGAGACTTACAAGAGTAGATGTCTTCTGTGTAATAATGAAAGTCTGGGAGACCGTGGTGTAATTATGATTTGATTCGTCTTGATCACAAAATAACTATTTTGTGATCTCAACATTACCCAAACTGTCTTATCGTGCTTATTAAATAAGAATGTGTCAGATTCTGATGTGGTAATCATCTATATTTAGCAGATGTAATTAGACATTCTCTATGTTGACACTCACATTAGAGATGAGCAGATAAGAATTATCACAGAGTACTGCAGCTGAAGCTTAATGAAAAGTCTCTTTTAATATGTCTTATACGACTTTAGAGGCTGTGGTCCAGCTGTAGTGTACCTGCAAGAATCAGCTACTAGTTATTAAGTAGTTGGTTTGCAGTCGTGACCAGATAAAGCACAAGGCACCATAATACTCCTCTAATGTCACAACAGTAAAGTGGCAGTGTTTCTCTGTGCACAATGAACAGTTAGTTTATCATGCTATGACATGCTATATGCTACAGAGTCCATTAAAATTCAGAGAATTTTAATGGAAATTCAGAGAATTTTAATGGACTCTATATATAGTATTATTTTAGTTTCTACTATTCCTGTCTGTGTCTTTACCAGACCTCTGCGTGCCTGTTATTAGGGGTACACAAGAGTGTGAAGCATGCATGTTCAAAGTACCTGAGCCTGAGTCCAATTCATCAAGGTTGGGTCTCAGTCAAGTTCTTAGATGGGTTCAAGTGCTCCACCCTTCAGAAAAAATAAAGTGCAAATGAAAAAAGTTAAACACAAACGACTGAATGAAGGGAGGGAGTTTGTTAACCGTGTGTGACACAAAAACCAAGCAGTTGTACTTGCAAGCATGAGCACAAAAAACAAAAAGAGGCCAAGTCCAAGTCTCCAACTTTGTGTTTGAATGCAATTCTTGGACTCAAGTACAATAACACTGGTTCTGGGACTGGACTCACTTCAACCAACTTCACCTATCCAACCAACCCCAACCCCCAAGCCCATCTCCTTTAAGGTTCACTCTGGTCTTTCCCTTCAGTGCCTCCTCCAACATAGTGCCTCTCTTTATTTAGCCAGGTAAGGCTTCCTCAGTGCCTCTGTGGGCAGACAGGGAAACAATCCAAAATGCTGATGGAGTCATTATTCTATAGCCATTTCTTAATGGAAAGTTAAAGCAAAAAGTCTATCTGTAAATACTATATATGAAGATTTCTTAAAACTTTTTATCATCTCAGCAGCTTGTTGTACTAAAGCAAGTATGAGTAGCAGTTTTTCCCCAACAAGCAGACTTAAAGCAAGGATTTCCACAGAGACTGGAGCTGTAAAATATGGTACCTGCCGCCTTTTCTGTGTATGTTCAATGTATGTGGCGTAGCTGCTTTGTGCTCTCTAATAATGTCCCCTAGGAGGTTAGAACAGAGCTGGATGAGACCAAGGAAAACATCAAGCTGTTGCTGCTGTGGGTCTCCTCTTCCTCATTCTCTGTGTTCTCTTCCTCTCTGCCATGGAGATGGCCTACACCTGACAGGACAGGAAATTAAAATGGTGCCTGGGAAATAGATCGGATATCCAGCAGGCACGAAGCTGAGGAGATAAAGAGTGGGAGAGACAGAGAAAGCTAAATACAGAGGGAGGAAAGAGAGAGAAATATATTATGGAGCAGAAATTCACCCTAGATCAGTCGTTGGCTCCATTCATAATAGAAAATGTGATTCTCATCCACTGTCTGGAAAAAAGAAACAGGGAGGTAATGGGCTCTTTAATGATCTCCAACCTTATGCATTAGCGTTGGCTACTGGCCACAGAGAAGCTGGGATATGAATGCAAAACAATATGCATCACCAAAATGACTCACTTCAGTTGAGTCTTATTTATTCCCCCTGCAGCCACATCAGGTTATATGTCAGCTATACAGCAACTGAACATAAAGAGAGACGTGAGCAGAAAGAATCAATAATGTGAGTCGTTTCAGTAGCACTACAAGTCAAAGGGCTGATAAAGATGAGTTGTGGCCACATTTATAGTTATTCACTGAGGGCCAGTTTTCCACCCATCCAGCTGACACTCTATGCCACGTTCATGTCATATGGGAATTAGGATAATTACCACTTGTAAACAGCGGTCGCGTCAACCTCCAATTCCTAACTGTGACTCAGATTTTTCTAAAAGCTCAAACAGATCAGATGTTTTCCTCGTTTCTGCTCCAACACTGTAATTCAGTTGGTTGTCTGCTTCCTCGGCCTTAAAGTCACTGAAGTGTACGTGCCTGCGTTTGAGTTCTCCGTCCTGTACGCTGTGCTCAGTTGCAGCTCCCAGTAATGCCACCAAATCCCTAAATTTCCTCTCAGATCACCGTTGAAGATTTGATATTCAACACACTTTTTATTAGAATTTTTTTATGTAGGATTTTTTGTTGTTATTTTTGCCATTATCTATCAGTAATAAATAAGAAACAATAATGACAAAAAGATAACCCCAGGATTTTCAGGCAGTTAGTCAGGTTGTTCAACCATGTTTGGCTGGACTGTAACAATAGGGCCAGTCCATTTGTCTGTGACTGACTGAGTGAGTGAGTGATAGAGTTGACTGATCATTGTTCCTCCACTGGTCGGTCGAATGCCATGTGGCCGAGTTTCATGGCTGGCCATTGCTCTTGTAAAAATGAATTGTCACAAACAGTTATGGCACATTTGTCACAAGATTTAGATGCAAAATAACAAAGATATTCTTAGCCTGTGAGGGATCATTTTACTTTGTCTTTGTCTTTAACTGATGTGTTTGGTGATTTTGTTAGAGGACGCCCTGGTTAGAAAATCAGGATTTTAGCAGGAGCAGAGCAGCATAAATGGCTTGGAGGTTAACATGTAGTTTTTTGTGTTCTATTTCAAATTTATTTATTTATTTATTATTTATTTTTATTTATTTTTTCATTTTTTGATTAGTACCAGCTTTATAGGGAATTCAGCAGTATTAAAACCCTGTGTGAACTGCGTGAACCCTAGAGAAGCCCTGCTATCACACGAACCCCTTGAGCGATGCTCCTGCCTGGAAGCATGTCTCTAGAAACACAGGGACACCCTGACCCTCTGTGATGCTGCAGGTATCCTCTCAGATCTCTTCCTGTGTGTGCAGACTGTGGAGCACAGTGTTTGTACAGTTGCCAGTTGGACTGCAGCAGCACCAACACTATATTTATCAAAAATAAACTGTTGTTGTTGTTTTCTCCAGTTTCAGATATAAACAGGTTTCTGTCTACATACTGTTTGAGTGTGTAAACATGCATAGTCACAGTTTACAGTTGCTGAAGGAATAATGTTAAGCTACAATCTTTATCTATTTATGCAGCAAAAACATCAGTACATATCTAATAGTAAAAGTGGGTGTGATACTATTTCCTACCATTTATACTCAATAGTACACAAACACATATCTGCCAACAAAATAATATAATATTTTAATCATGTACCTGAATTACTACGACATTGCACAACAAAATAGTCATCATACAGAGGAGTGTATCAGAAATGATGTCTGTCCATATTTGCAACTGATTTGATGAGACACAAATGTAAGAGAAGTGCTAATAAAAAGTATGTTACTACAGTTTTCACATCTGTTGACATGCAGAGCAGCCATCTTGGATTTTGGGGTCAAGCTTGGTGAAGATCTTCTGATTTCCCGCGTCAGGAATCCAACTTCAGGAGGCGTTCCAGGTGGACGTTACAGAGATTACAGAGATGTATAAGGATAAAGTGCTATGATCAGCCAGTCTAAGATGCCCCCCAAAGGGAGAAGTTTTACTTACCAAAATTAAAACAATACAAATTCATTATTCCCATCTATACACGAAAATTCAAAAGAGCATAAATGTTATTCTGAAAAGCCAAAGATTGTAGAAGTAGGACAGCGGTTGGTGCCATGATGCAAGGAAGAGAAACAGTGCAGAAAAACTGATGGTCTGAAGCCAATAGAATGAAAAGGACAATAAAGGCTAACAGAAGGCCCTGATATGAAAAACATGAAAGGAAAAAATGCATACTGGGATATAAAGACCAGTAAATATAAATGTGTAAAAAGACCAGTGACCCAGTTCCTGAGGACATGTCTTGCATCGTGGCTGAAGCAGCATCGTCAATTCTGTGTGTGCCCAGAGTATCGATGCAGAGGGAGATTACATCTTTTAAGCACTGCAGTTAAAATGGGGTCGAAACCAGACTATGGTCATGGGTGTCAAAACAAGGAGAGTAAAAACAGTTCCCCCAACCTTGGTATGTTTGAGATAATAGAGGTGATAGAAATCCACATGAATGGTTAAGTGTAAACTCATAAGCAGGAATAAGAGAAGTGATAGACGTAGAAAATTCACTGCATCTTAAAAAGCCAGGAGAAATACAGCATCACAAAGTGAATCAGCAAAAGGTCAAAATAAACCTTGTCTAAAGAGTCTAAAACAGGATGGAGAGGATAATGGTAGACCTGGAGTCCTATGGACTAGCAGAACCCTTTTTATGCCTGTGGCTAATAGTAAGCAATTGGATATCTGAACAGAGTGGGGGTTCATAAGATCTTGTTTTGAACTGTACTTCTTGCCACAATATTGTGAATATACAGTGACCAATAGCTAAACAGAGTGAAACAAAGGCAGGTTCTAACAGTGGCACAGAAAGAGACACAGTACTCCAAAGTGTATCTTAGCTTTTTTTAAGTTGATGCCGCTAAACCAATTTCTTATGTCATTTTTGGCTGAATTTAGAGAAGCAGAGAGTAGAGAGTTGAGATTTAGTGGATCGCTGTTGGTCTGGGGGGCAAAAATGTCTGAAAAGCTGGAATTTAAAGTGAGACAGAGCATCAGCAACCCTGTTATATTGGCCTCAAACGTAATGAGGCCTTGTAATGAAATTATCAATGACATCATTCTTTAGAAAGAGATGCAGGTTATCCAGAAGAATGAAGAAAAAGAAGAGACTTAATCTAACAACATTTCACTACTGAGGGATGAAATGGAGTGGGCTGTCTGTTTATTCAGCAGATAGAGAGGTACCTAAATGCTGCCAAGTATTTCTTAATTGGCTGAGAGAGCTGCTGGATGAATCTGATGGGAAATCTATGAGCAAGAAATCATTGAGCGAGTGCAGCACGAATGTCAATCTGTCATTATTAAGAAGAATCCATCAGAGAGCCTCTGACAGTGAGTTGAATATGGCTGGACTAACACAAACAGAAGTTAGCCTAACAGCAAAATAAAGCTTTTAATCCCATCTGACACCAAAAAGAGGGGCCAGTGCGATTGGACCATAGATGTGATCTTAAAAGTTTTAGTTATATTGGCTTTGGCCTGACAGCATCATTCATTGTCATTGTTTTCACAACCCACATTAAATGAAATCACAGCTCCTTCCATCTGATGAAACAACAAACGCTGTATCCCGGACCAGTGCAGAAGTGGGCGTGTTTTAATCTAGGTGAGGCTTGTGGGTTGTTAAGTGCCACATCTACTGGGTGGATGTAAGTGCCTGGTTCAGACCTGGCAATAGATTGCAAGAATCAACTACTCCAAAATTTAATGACATTGCTCTCATGATCCTGACCCAGATTTCCACTCTGCAGGGAATTTGCATCCATAACATGAGACCCAGCCATTTTATGTGTAGCAGGCTCCATCATGTTATCGTCCGTGTGTTTGAATAGAAGTTGCCTGCCTGTTGCGTAGGCGCAAGAGGCAGCTGAGTGGTTGCATGGTGTCTCTCCCACTCTCTTTCTGTCCTTCTGCTCAGTGTGGGCCGCCCCTGCGTGAGCAGAATAGGATGATGGGCTATAATGAAAGTTGGTCTGTGTTAAATTGCAGTGCTTTCTCCATTCTCCTCTCTGACCCTGTCATTAGGAAGCCAGCTACTTGACCCGGATGGTCCTGCATCCTGTGGACGATGGCAGCGAAACAGAGAGCAGTGGAAGCGCTGAAGGCAGAGAAGCAGAAGTGATTCATTGGCGAATAAAATGTAGACCTAGTGTAGACCTTTTTAAACCAAGCATTAAAGAACAAGGGCAAATCATGTGTACAGTACACTTCAGCTGACTGCTTCCACAACATGCCATCAGCTTTTAGATTGAATTCTTACCTTGTAGGCCGGTGTTAGAGGTGTGTCACAGCAATGCTTAACTTTTATCAAAAATAGTAAAGTAGTGCACTGCTGCCTCACTTTCTACTGCCATTTACTCCTCTAAGAGCATACCTGCTCAGCAAAGTAACAAGAATGGACCAGAGTGGGTTTCATGAATTGCTAAAAGACCATATACTCATTATATTATTAACACAAACACATGTCTGTAACTTTTTGTGTTTATTTTTTGTTGAACTGTTATAATAGTTATTATGGTTACAGTGTAAATTTCATTAAAATTTCATTTTATGAACTTCTATGAAAGTCTTTAGTGAGAGACATATATAATTAGCTGAGGTTGTGCTGATTTTGAATATGTGGAGAGTGACAACTTTATAAGGAAAAACACAAAGGTATAAAAAAACCCAGAAAACCCTTAATGTGGATCTAAGAAGGAAAGAACATATATTTTTATTCTGACCCTGACCCTTATACAAGAAAAAGAAAAAGTCTGTATCTGGTGATTATGTGTCAGGTTTTGAAGGTATAAGGACTTGCCATTGGATATGATTTCCAACTGACTCCATGGCTCTAGGAAATATGTATTCTAGCACTCTGTGTGTGGTGAATTCAGTCAGTTTTAGTGCAAAAATGTGGACACTGTTTGTATCTTTTAGAGGTTCCTTATGTTTTCATGTCCAAATAATGTGTGATGTGATAGGTATGATGCAAACTGCCTGGTGATATGTATGCCAACTATCTGAGGTCTGTAAATGACAAATAAAATTGATTTATTTTGGCTGATTCTGTCATTTCTACAGTCTTTCAAGGGGAAACCTGAGTCAGTAAATCTTTTCACTAGCAGGACTTTAAGTGTGGTCGTGCTCAAGGGAATACAAGTACAAAGAGTTCACCCCGAGGACCAATGTATATGACAAGAAAATTGTTGAAAACTAAAAAAGTGTCCCAGGTGGACAAAAACAGTAAGAGAGAAAGAGACAGTAGGCAACTCAAGTTTCAGGTAAAGAGGGTGAGAAACACCTGCACACACAGTGACAGGTCCAGCTGCTGAGCTGAGACAGAGTGTGGGCTCTGTCTACAGCGCTGTCTGCCATCACACCAGGCCGACACTTCATTTTCTCTAAATCTCGCTCTGCTGATCAACAGCCAGGACTTCTCACAGATCCAATCCTCACAGAGCCAGAGAGGCGGCAGGGGTCAGACAGCAGGAAGGGACCAGACTGGAGATGCTTCTTAAAGTTGTGTGTTGTGTTCTTGAGCGGACCTATTGAGAAACAATACAATAACATTCCTTCAGTAGTTTATCTGATGATCCACTCTGAGTTTTAGTATTAAGAGTAATTGAATCTGTCATTTCAAGTCAAACAAATCTGCCGATTTCCTTGCAGCTCACTGTTTACAGTTAAAAGATTAGCTCATAGCTCAGAAACAAATTAGATTCTCTTCTTTATCTTCTTAATCACAAATGGTCTAATAATTTTTCCACTGAGTGACGTTATATAAACAAAACTGGATTTTCTCCTCTTGCAATATCATCCCAATTAAACATGGTGATGGATTTTCAGCATCTGCCAAGTGTCGGGACGGTGATTTTGACTGAATCCAGAGCTATTGTAGTGTTTTGGGCATCTGGTACACATTAATGACAGAAAAGCAAACCCCTTATATCCACATCAAGAGTCTTATAATTATTGGCATTTCTGTTACGTTTTGTAACAGCAGTGTTTGTGAGTAAAAAGCAGCATTTATTGTGTCTACAAGGGTTAATACTGAGTTCTTCAGGAGAGGGGATAGAAGGCTCCAGCTGTGGCTGAGGATTTCCAGGAGGGTGGAGTGGCTTGTCGTGGTGGAGCGGTGTGGAGGAGGAGGCCGGTGAGTTGATGACAGCAGCAGCACTGGCACAGCATTACTGGAGAGGGAGAAAACACACGGTGGAGGAGGATATTCAATACAACAAGAAGCTGACGAGTTCACGAGACGCACCAGGAGATGAGCGGCCTGAAGTGTCACCACATGGAGAGCAGTTAACAGTCTGGTGACAAGTGGAAGAGAAGTCCTGGTCCTGCAGGATGAGATGCAGGTGTGTCAGTGAAGCCAGTGCTGCGCCTCGCCCCTGAAGGAGAGATCACACACACCCATGCATGTACACACACACACACAGAGGGAGAGGGAGAGGGAGGGGAGGACACACAGGAAAGGCAGACAGAGGAGAGCAGTGAGTTATAGCAGGTCTGTGTATTTCTTTGATTGTGGTCTAAAATGGCTGTGACCTGTTCATAACCAACTACCTTCAGGAATATCTCTGTCTGATGTTTTTGGATGTCATGTGACTACTCACGTCATGTGACTTGCCAAGTGTTTCCATTCCACTTTTGTGAAATATCACCTTGTCAAATAGTTTGAAAAACCACCTCATGTAAGCGTATACATTTTTAGCAACGTTTGAGAGTACTTTAAAAAATTCATGTGTTTCCATTACTTGTTTTTGTTTTTTTTTTTGTTTGCAATTTGAAATTTCACTTTAAGAAGCTTAATGGAAACGCGGCTCCTGTCAACTCAGGCCCTGAGCTGACTTGCAAGAAGAAAGTTTGATGTTTTCAAGAATCATTACGTCAACGTTAACGTCTCTGAGAGTGAGTCTCTGGTGTCGTCCTCCTCTTGTCTTCTGGTTTGGAATATTCAGCTGCTCACCCCCAAAATCTCCTGATAGGAAAAGCTGATAGTTGTTGTTTGAACTGGCTCCAGGTGGTTAACTTTGATCAGGCGATTGCCCACAAGCAGTGCCCTGAAGTACAGCTCTGAAGGTGGACATAATATCAGTGGTAGATAAGAGACATCGGACAAGAATGTCATGGCATTTTGACAAATACCTGAAGGGGTCAGGATCTTGATTAGGCACTCCATATGTAGTAAAAGTCAACCTGATAGGATCACCTCTTATCATGGCCGGGGCTGTAACTGCAGCTGGAAATAGTTGGTTGGTACAAGAACAAGAGCTTGAAGCAGATACAGCACAGATCCAGAGAGATCTCATTTACATTTGCTCGTGCTTTTAACCAAACACGTGAGGGACAACAGTAAAGCTTCAGTGCAGTAGGTTTAAGTAAGTTTCCAGTTTTCTTTCCAAACAAGACAATTTCTGTTCAGGTTTTGTAACTGTTCTGCACTACCCACCCCTTTTAGTCAATTTTTGTAATTTCAGTGTTAATTCAATTGTTTTGCAGATCATATCCTCACTATTTTATCAGTTACCATGCTTTTGGCATAAGCTCAATAATCCCAAGACAGTCCCAAAGATCTCAACCCCTTAATGCATCTGCTTATGGTGTTGTTTCAATTAAAACTGATGTAACTGAAACTACTGTACTGTTGGTTTGAAACCACACTCGTCTCGACACAACAACTCAGGATTCTCTCTGCCATTTTCTCTGAGCTCATGTTATGATCAAACACTCGAGCCTGGGTGTATCCAGCCTCTTTCACCAAGCCACCTGCCTTGGACACACAGTGGTACTTTTTCTCCACCTTCTTTTTTCCAAGTTTGGTTTGCCTCAGCAAGGCTTTTAAGTTGGCTCAGATTCTGGGTCAGTGCACATAGCCCCGTCTTCCTGTTTCAGATTCTCAGGCACGTGCACTTCGTGCCCCTCCTCTTCTGCCTGAAGGTCGAAGGTAGTAGCCATAATTGGTGACGGGTTTATCGTCCTCAGCTTTGTAAGTGTTTTGGCTCTGCCTTCTTCGTCCTTCTTTGTTTGTTGCCTTCAGAATGGCACTCCTATGTGAGTGTGGGCGCCGCGTTGGTGATTGGACATGGCTGCGTACCTTTTGCAGCAAACTGTTTTGACAGTTGCTCTTCTCTGGAATATCTGAAGGAAAAAGAAATGCAAAGAAACCTTAGTCGACGTACTCATGAGTTAAGCAAAGAGGATACACCTACACGCACACACACAAACACACACTTAAAAGTCCACTAAAAGCATGAGACACCCAATCAAGGAAAATAGCTTTCTTTTTGAAAACAAGTAGCCCATGTCCTTCTGTGTGTAGCCCATGTCTTGTGTGTGTGTGTGTGTGTGTGTGTGTATGTGTGTATGTACATATTTGAGTCTGGATTCCTGCTGCAGGAACAGTCGAAGTGTTTTTTTCTTTGTGTTTTGCTCAGCTGAGTTCTTCTCTCTTCCTCTACCTCTCTCGACCTCACTCTCCACCTTTGCTGCCTATTCTGCTCCTTTCTTTGTTTCCACCTATCTCTCGTCTCAGTGTCTCCTCTTCCTCTCCCCCCTCTCTCTCTCTCTCTGGAGGTGATTGATCTTGCCAGCTTGACTCCTGCTTTCATCCAGGCCATCCAGAGGCTCTCCTGCCGTGCCCACAGCAGACATGAAGCCCCCTCTCCTGGATGCAGAAGTGGGAGCCAGCGCCTGTGGACATGCCGCTGTGCAGAGAGAGAGAGAGAGAGATTGAGAGAGAAGTGTGGGGATCAGCAGGGGGTCCTGGTGGACATGTTGGTATTGTACCATAGACTCTGAGTAAAAAAGTATGTTCATATTTCCTCTTATTTCCTTGGAAAATTAAGGTGTAAAGGTAAAACTTTACACACAGAGTTATATCTGTACCATTTGTGTCTGTTAAACACTTCATGGTGTTAAGATGTATACTGCACAACTGGAAGTCACAGTATACCCACCAGATCTGCAGAGAAATAACACATGTATTTTGGTGCAGAGGCTCTGCAGTGATAAGGTGATGTTGGTGGAGAGGTGGAGTTCCCTATTCCAATCAAAACAAAGAGCTTTATCCTCATATCGTCAGACAGGACCAGACCAGACACTGGTATCTTGGGACAGTTAATAATATGATATATGAATGCAAATGGACTGATTTTTAATCGCACACACTCCTCTGATATTTTAGTTCCAGATTCACACATTCACACATACTCCTCTTTCTCTGTCTTTCTTTCTTTTTTTTATTTCTCTCTTTCTTCCTCCATGTCTGTGTGTGTGTGTGTGTGTGTGTGTGTGTGTGTGTGTGTGTGTGTGTGTGTGTGTGTGTGTGTGCGTGTGTGTGTGTGTGTGTGTGCATGTCTCTGCTTGGTATGGCGTCATGTTCCTGGTTCCCGCCAATTCACCTGAGCACCTGCAAGTCATCAGCCAATCAGCTCATCAACTCTACAACCCGCTGCAGTATTTAAACACCAGTTCCAGCCTTTAGTCACATTCGTCAGTCATTGCTTTGTACTGCACCGAAGTTTTGGTGCTGTCCCTCACTTATAAGTCATGTTTGACAGAAGCATCTGCTAAATCAGTAAATGTAAAAGTGGCCATGTTGCACAGCATTGGACCATGTGACTGCACATCAGTTGATTCTTGAAGCACTTATCAAATGCATCACACACCCAGCAGGAAAACAAGATCGAAGACAAAAGATACACAAATATGAAAGATGAAATAGTTGTTTCTTGCCTAAAGTGTTTTGATATGCATCATATACCACAGGCTGAGTGTTTCCCTTACTGAGCTTAGGCTTTACAAACATCACTTTTGATTGAAAGAGAAAGCTGGGATCAGGCTACATTATGTTTTTGCTGTCCATGAAAGTAAAATTAAATCACTTTTTCTCTTCTGCATTCTTACAAGCATTTATGGAAGATCACTTTCATCTCCAAAATGCCATGAAACACATTGTAAAAGTTTGGAAAATACTTGAGAGAAGAAAAAAAACTTACCAAGAGACCAGTGTTCCTTATATATACTCAACCTCATCATGTAAAACACAAGTTTGTGTACCATAGGCATTACCAGTAACAAGTCCAAAGGTTTAAGCGTAGAAGGGGGTATATGTCTGTAAATCTGGGCACTGTAGTCCAAGAAGAAATAGAAAACCTTATTTTTCTTCAGTCCAGATACTGAGATATTTATGTATGATGTATACTCTATAAAGACATTTATATTATTTAATCATATACAATTGTAGAAATATTAAATAAGTATCAAATATTAAGCTAATCATAGTCAAAAGGCTGTGGCTTTGGAAAATAGCATGAATTTTGCTTTATAATAGTATTCAATACAAATATCAGCTCTTTTAGAACATTTTACATAATGTTACATATTGAGATTTGAAGTCCTCAACTGCAAGATGTCCAGTCAGCAACACAATACAGCACTGTGTCATCTGCGTACAGATTGACACTACAAGTCCTCCAACGATAAAACAATATTGTTGATATAAACAATGAAAACAACTGGGCCCAAAATTGAACCTTGTGGAACACCTTTTGTGATGGTAAAACTGGTCAACAGAAAGCACTGGATATTACATCTTTTTTATCTAAAGAGAAATAATATCATAAAGGACTCCAGCATCAGACTTAAAGATGGGATAGAAATACTTTCAATCAACCATTAACTAGAGATTCAACGACCTTCTTAACCTTCCTTTCATAGGGGAATTATATGAGCAGTTCTCCAGACTTTAGGAAGTCTACCAGAGGAAGTAGAAAGGTTAACATGTTGGTAATTTGTTCTGAGTTGCCATGAGTCAGAGAGAGAGAGAAGACAGAAAATTGATCCAAATTGTCCTCTTCCTGGCATTGATGGCAACAGAGCATCTTTGACTACACACGACACAGGAAAAGACCAGATATAAGAGATAGAGATCTAATCCCCCATCTTCAAAAAGGTCACAAGCAAAAATAATCTCTTTTATAGTCAGATAATGAACAGTCTCTGAGTGGGACCCGATGTTGTTATTTTTCTTGGTTTTCTAAGTTAATAAGAGCAAGAAATGAAAAAAATTATGAAATATCTGATTTTTGCTCTCTGCACAGAGCAGTTGTTTGAAAGCATTCTAGTGGGAAATACTCCAGTGTTTCCCACAAGGGACTTTGTTTCTTTCCATCAACAGGTTGGATATATAGTTAACAAACCAGGGGTTCCAGCTAGCTTTTTATTTTGTTTTTTATGTTATATTTAGTTCAGTATCTTGAAGTTCAGATATAAGATGAATTAAAATGTTGAGGCTTGAGGTGTTTGAGATGCTGGATCAGTTGTGTTCCACTAAGACAAGCTATACAAGATAAAACCAGAAACTGTCAGATCTTTTTTATTCTTATTATCCGCAACTGGAAAGACCAACATCAACATTAAGTGTATTTTACTAACTATTATTTTTGTATTCAAAGTCTGAAAATTTTCTCTGTGCCATTGAGCTCAATTTGCTCAAAAAGAATTAAAAGCACATAAAAGAGACATGCTGTTGCAGCAGGTGATACAGTGGTTCATTATGATTAATATAGCCAATGGAGTTTTTTCCTTTGAGCAGTGTTAACAACGAACCATGTGTTCAAACATGCCCAGTGAGATCAACCTCAAAACAGAGCTACTCTCACAGATGCAGCTGTGCTACATTTATAATTCAGTGGATTTGTTCACACTAAAAACATAAAACAACACAAGCTTCATCCTTTTTAGTCATGGTTTATAGATGAAAACTGATTTTAATGTAAACAAAAAAAAAAAGAAAATCTCCCTGAGGACACTGTTTCTCCCCCAAAACCCAGGAGAAAGCACCAATGTGATATCAATTCAGTTTGAGATAAAACACAGGGAAATCATGTGAAAATACACACAAATACATGGATTATATTCTTTTCGTGCCAGAATTAGCAGGTATAAGTGTTTTTTCTTTTGACATAGTTAAACCTGCTAAAAAATAACTTGACTCGGCAGCCACATTTGCTCAAGAGGACACACATAAATGCAGGGACCAATGTCATCACAGGTGGTACTGTCTGCTGGGATGACTGGTAAAACAGATCTGTAGCGTCTCATCCCCAGGTTTGAGCTCCTGTACGTGTCAGAGCCTCCGTGTGAGACACTTCGGTCACCTGCTCAATTGGTCGATGGTTGAATGTGACCTTTTCCATTGCAGATGGAAAAGCCTGGAAAACCCTGATGTTGGTGGTTTAGCAGTGGAAAAGGGGCTTTACTGTTTTTTGAGGACACCCGTGAATATAATGTATTCCCCGACCCCTTACATGAAACTCAAGCTAAACCTGATTCTAACCTGCTTCATATGGCCCTTTGAAGTTGTGAGGAATGTCCTCACAACTATAGAAAGACATGTAAACTCACACTCACACAAGAGCAAGTAAAGTAGTTAAAATTGTCAGAAAAATGAAAGTTGCACATCAATGACTCAACTCTTCCTATAATGACAGTATAAAATAAAAATTACAGTGTATCTATCTTCCCTACCTCCCTCTACTTGTGGTTCGAAATCACTGATTCATGCCGCTATCATCCCTCCTTCCCTCCCTCCATCACTTCCTTCCTCCCCGTTGTGATGATTGCGAGGGCCTGGGTGGGGAATATGACAAGCAGTGCAGCAGCTGAGATGAAACACAGCAGCAACGTATTCATTACTCACTGCTGAGGAGGCTGGTAATTAAGTGGAATAGAGGAAGTAGTGGAAGAATGAATGGTGGGGAGCAGAGAGGAGGGACATGGGAAAGTGAGGCGAGGTGGGACAGGAAATGGAGAGAGAAAGGAGAGGTTTGGAAATGAGGGAAGGCGAGTTTCATAACCCTGAGTTACATAGGCTGACATGGAGATTGGTCTCAATACAGTCTAAATCAGCAGATGACGAATATAATTTAAAGTCAGCATGTGAGGCCAAAAGATTTACTACAGAGGGAACTGATTAGAGTGAGATGGGTGATGGTGAGGGTGAAGGTTGAATAAAGAGAGTAAACCCTACGGATATGACTTAGTTTGAATACTTGAGAGAAAACTTTCATGTCATTGTTGTGGATGTTTTGACAATTTTCAAAGTTAGTAGTATTGGTAGAGAGCAAAAATGCACCACTATAGCCAATACTGGCTGTTGAAAATGACAATTTTCTGCTGACAGTCGAGTTCAAACGACAGTGGGTCTCATAGTCAAGGAAAATGTATTCTCCGTGTGGAACAGTGACCTACCCTCTTCAGGAGCCTAAAGCATTAAAGGATAGCTTCAGACAGAAGTCTATCTTTATACAGGTCTCGCATACCACACTGAATACTCAGCGTTCAAAAGACGCTCAGATTTCAGCAGTCTGACTTTGAGCAAGTGGATTTCCTCCAGTGTTGAAAATTACTGAAGATCCCTCTTTGTTTTTCTTTCCATGGTGCTTAACAGTGTGCAGCACAGAGTCACAGTACAGGTAGACTGGCTGACAGGACAAAACACCAGCAGCATGATGATACCCACTTAATTCAACCCAAACAGTAACCATCATGGCTGAGACTGTCTTAATGCCAGACCACGTCAGTCAACATCAAACTCACTGGAACAATTATCATCAAGACTAACACCAACTCACACTTTGGTTTATGAAATGAACTGATTTTCACAACTTTAAAGCTGAACCAATATTCTAACTCTATAATTGTCACCAAATCTGCTGCTCTGCTCTCAGCACCATGTGGATTATAGCCTCTTTTAGATGATTATTTTATTGGTCTTGAATAGCTTTAAAAACCCACTGAGCTACCTGCTCAGCAGACATCAGGTTAGAGACCAGCTGGTAAACATAGTGGAAAATTTAGCAGCTAAGGAGCCAGATAGTTTTCTCAAGGGAGCTAAATGGATGGTATATTAATTAATCTATTAATATAGTCAACTCAAGGGGTGAATACTCTGCTCTCACTCTGTCTGCTGAGTAAGTATAAAAGAAGCAGTTGTTTTCAAAGGTGATGATATGTCAATTGGACAAAATATACTCAGTTATTTTTTTGGTTCACTGATGGCTAAAACCAATCCAGTGTGATATGGATCTACCTGAGGAGATAGAATTAATCTGTGTGAATGTTAAACTTTGAACTTTGAGTCCAAAATGGAAGAACCTGTTGTAGATCATTAGTTCATCACCATCACTGTGACTGTAAAAACTGCTTCATAACAGAGACATGGTTTGTAGAGTTTGTAGACATGGGTCAAAGGTACAAATACAAACTACTAAACTGTGAACTTATTGTCCCCTTAGAGACCAAGCTAACTTAACAAGCTAAGGAGTTTGCTATTTGTTGGCGTTCCCTTTGGCTTGGACAGCTCCGTTTTCCCTCTTCAATCACTTAATTGAAAAAAGGGGGGGACAACTGCAACAGTGTGAGAATTGTTGTATGTGTGTAGCCCCACAGCTAATATTTTAAAGTCTGGTTGCTAAAATGTGCCTTCCTGTCTGACCAACCCAGCTAAAAGACATCAACATCTCTGTGTAAAACAAGGCCACGCTCACTGAAGTTCCTTAAAAAGGCTGATAGCTCATCCTTATTATTATCGACCAGTGATCTCACATTTCCTATGATGATGGAAGGAAGATACGCTTATCTCCATCAGTCTCTGTCATCAGCTATCTTCCCTCATTGCATTGTTCCTCCTCTTCATCCTCAGACCTACACAAGGCCATTCAGTGTGATGCTGCTAATGGAGAGAGTTGTATGGAAATGATGATGAAAATCCTGATGGCTTCACTTTAAGTGAGAGGAGCAAATCATCTACTATTCTCCTATGTTCCTGCAATTTGTTAGTATTTATTAAAGTCATTCAAATGTGAGGCTGTGTGGCCTGAGAACACACACTCTCTGCCCCACAATGTACAACACAGGCCTGATGTGTTCAATACTTTAAAGCAGCTCATTAGTATGAAACGATATGTAATGCTTTTTTATTTCTTTATCATTTTTTCTCTCATTCCATTAATGGCTCGAGGTCCATCTTCCTGTGTGAGAGACTAAATGAGTGTTTCGCAGTGAACTGTGCAGTTGACAAGACTAATAACCACTGTGTCACAGTAATGACAAATTCAAGGATGCAGGTCAGAGGGAGAGGCAACGCACAACAGCCACTCAAATCCAATCAGATGTGAGTGGCGAGGAGTGAAGGAGTCCGTTTATATTGCTCTCTGTAATTGCAATGCGCACATGCCACCACACACCTCCACACTCTCTGGAAAGCTGCAATCAGCACTCACAGCTATCAGTCAGAGTCACTGCTCTGGTGGACATGTGTCCCACATTAATGTCATTGCACAATGTCACAGTCAGCATATGTAAGAATCAATGCTTTCTAATTAAATCTGCAAAGCTTTAACACAATTCTTCGATATTTATATATTTCTACAATGATGATGCAATATCACTTCAGCAATACCCAATCAATATGATCAATATATCCAGAAACAGTGCATTCAGAAATGCATTTACGTCCACACCACCTACCCACATGGCACGATGTACAACATGAACATCATAGAGTTCAAGAGGAGAAACCTTATTGACAACGACATGCAGACTACTATTGTGTGTAAGAAATTCTTCCTCCTATTGAGAGCTGCTAGTTCTCTGAAGAATTTCACACTCAGTAAGATGAATCATGAATTCATGCAGGATGGAGTGAAGACCCTAACATGGGTCTTCTCTAAAGACTTTCAAGATGTCTTGTCTTATGTACTCTCAGGCAAACAAAAAGAGGACCAGTTGCTAATACATGACAGAGATGGCTCAGTCATGTATTAATCATGCCTTTTCAATACAGTGACCCTTTGATGTTTAATGTTGTCTTCTACTGGCTCTCATGTGACATCCTCACACCTAAACCAAAGCAATGCATTAATTCCTCAATTTTACATGTTCATTTCCCACAATTATCAAGCACCTTTTCCACCAGACAGACACTTTACCAACTGTATGACCTGCTTCACTGTGCTTTCCATGCTCAGTTGTATTTATATCCACCTGGATTTCCCACCTTAAAGGCCGAAGGGTATACCTTCAGTGTCCTGCAGTGATGAACAAGATCAGTTACATTACACTGTTTGGTTTTTGTAGTAGAGTAACTATACAAAGCTGTACACAGCTTTCAGAAGACAAAGTCCCATCATGCTATTCGACACATGAACCACAATATCCTCCAGTGAGCTTAGGTACAGATGTAGCGCTTAGCCAATCATCACTCTTTGTCAGATAGTCGATTTCTACAGTCATTACAATACAAACTTCTGTGAGTGTGTAATTATATTCTTATCTTGTGGCTCAGTATGAGCATGTGCTTGAAATGCCTGCTACACAACAGCCCCTATCACTGAAGAGAGAGGGGGGATGGAGAGAGACGGACTGGAGGTGATCAAGCAGCAGCTGAGAAATGGATTCGTTTACTTCAGTGTGTAAAAGGTGGCTGATGGGTGATCAAAGTGAGTGAGGGTGTCCACACAGACTATTTATAGGACCAGTGAGTGAGAACAGACCTCTTGAGACATTTAGAAGTGGGGTGCTGTGTGCGTGCTGGTATATAACGCACACTTGGTTGACTGGTGGTGACTACATTGACACACCTGACTTGACGTTAAGCTTTGAACCTTTTGTCCTGGTTTTTGCTGCATGGTCATGTTGAACCCAGGCTGAGGTTACAGCGCCACAGTGCCTCTTTCTACTTGTTTTGAGGACGGGTTGTGTAACGGAGTGTTCCTGACATGGCACTGACATCGAGAGGTAAGCATGTTTACAGCTTAAAGCAAACAAATACTGCTGCTGAAGCAAGATTTCCCTCCAAGCCCACATTTCTTAATTATGCATACAAATTGTCACCGACAGCAATGCAAGCTGTTGTTCAAGATGGCACAACGCAGACTGTCCAAGACTTAAGAGTTCTCAACTGTTATGTTGCAGATTTTTTACAAGCTATTTTCCTCACTGCTGAAACTTAGGGTCTGATGCTCACACACTGATGCTCATACACTGGCCTCGCAGCAACACAGACACATGCACTCATATTCATGTCCTTACATGTGTAGTTACACATGTAAATTGGAAATAAAGAGACTAGAAGCATAAACTTATCATCCTGATATGTGAAGTAATAGGTGTTATGCTGCCTCTGTAGACAGCTGTTTGGCCTAAATGTGCACGATGGAGTATTTATTAAATTCAGTTAAATACATGCTGTTAGTTAAGTGACCGAATCACATTTAGTGGCTTTAAAATGATCTGCAATGTTAGTGCATTATCTGCACTAATCCAATATTTGCCTATTATGTACTATTGTTTATGGTGATTTGGTCAAACCTTACTTTATGTCATGTCTACAATGTGAATATTCCTAAATAGGCTGAAATAATTGAGGTCTCAACACTAGATTAGGTAATAATATACAACCGGTCTTTGATAATAATATTCTTTAGCGTGACAGTTCCCTAACGAGTTTGTAATTATCAGCAGTAGCCTGCTTCACTCAGATGGCAATCTCGCCGTTTCTTTCATGGACTGCTAGCACTATGAGACGTTAGATGATTATGATATGTTGAATGTATCAATAGATTTGACTTTTTGGTCAAGACCAAGAACGTTATCAAAAAGAATAACCTGCTGTGGGACGACCAGTCGCAAACAAAACTACCACACAGGAAGTTATGACATTCAGGTGATTGACGACCATGGGAGCTCAACAGAGGGTTTGTTGTGTCAAAGCAAAACAAGCAACCAGCTCTGACATTGAAGAAGTAAAAATACACCAAATGCACAATGGCACATCCTTATCCACCAGGAGGGATATGATCTCCGTATTCTGTGGATTACTCTTTCAGAAGCAGCAGCAGCTTTTTCATGCCAAAATTACACAAGATTTGAGAGAGCGGTTATTATAAATGCCACTTCAGTTTGCCAGGATGCTACCCTTAAAGGTTTAAATCATCTCATATCTACCCCTAGGTATGGAATGAAATCTAAGATGGCATTGTTTTTTGCCTCTCGTTATTACCACCTATTTTTCTGCACCCAATCCAACTTTTCTTTGGGCATCCCAAAGTGCTCAGAGGTTATATATATATATATTCCTCCCAGAATATTCTTGGTTTCCCCCCGGAGTTTCTGTCTAGTTGGAGGGGACAAGGACTGATCGCATGCACATAAACACATTACTATCAATGTGAAGCAGCAGTCTTCTTCTTCTCCAAGCTCTATCTGGATCTGAGACCCTCACTCCGTCTCTCACAGTGAGCCCAGCCATCCAGCAGAGCAAAGTCATTTCAGCCACTTATATCTGCAATCCCATTTTTCAGTCATTACCCAAATCTTATGACCATATGTGAGGGTTGCAGTGTAAATCAACTGAGATCAAATCCACTGACAGCTTGGCCCTTCAGGCTCAGCTCCCCCTTCACCACACTGGCCAAGTGCCATTGCTGGACACGTCCACCTGTTGATGCCGAGCTCCATCTGAAAACCTTGTTGTGACCGAGACCTTGAGATAATTAGGTCTTCTCGTTCACTTGGAGCTGCTACTCATTCCCGCCACGTAGGAAACAATCCACCATCTCCCAGCAGAATACCACAGCCTTGACCTTGGGAAAGCCGAAGGGACTGAGTCTCATTCATTCTTCTTTACATTTGTTTATTTCAGCGAGCAGCAATTCCAATATCTTGAATAGTTCATCTTGAACAGGAAAAGCTAAACATTTACAACTTAGAAGCTGTATCTTTTTAAATATAATGTACAAAGTATCACAAAGGCCACGCTGTAGGGTTGGGAGAACTCATGCCCAACATACATGAGCCAGTGTTGCTGATTTGTGTTGACATTGTTCAGCTTTTGGTTGTTTTGGCAGGAAGTTATTCTCATTCACAACGAAATAGGTATTTAATGTCATGGTTTGTTTGTAGTATTATCTTGTCCACTCAATGGATTCTGGTATTTATGTTCGCATCAAGATCAATGATAAATATTGGACTAATTAATGTGTATGTCTTATTTGTCCTAAAAGTCTCTGTAGACGAGTGTGTTAATGTCAGATAAACCAAAATGAATTAAAGCTGCAAACCATCCCAGTGTCCTGACCAGAAATGTGTCCTTGAATACCGTTTATACTATTATACTAATTATCACTATCATTAATATTAATGAGAGCTTTTGATTCTTTTGCTGTATGATTGAAATTTTGGGCCCAGTGCTAAACACCTGCAAAAGCTTTAATCCTAGCTATCCAGTGAAATTTACCTCCTGAGTTGCAGTTGTTGGTGTCCAGGGAGAGCGGTGGAAAGAACACACATCCCTGAGGAGTGACGGTGCCAACTCTCCAGATGCTGGGTGTGATTTTCTGCAACTTCACTTGCTGCTCCCCACCTGTGAGGAAATCGATGATCCGCTGACAGATAAATGAGAACACGTGTGAGCTGGTTGGGTTTGCAGAGGAGGATTTCTGGGAGGATGGTGTTGTCCACAAACCGGATTCTTGCGTAAGTCCCTATGGAGATGGTGACTGTGTTATCGAATGACCTGTTTGCCCACTACATAAACTTCAGGGGGGCACAGCAGGGGGCCTGTGATGTCCCTCAGGGAAGCCCACACAAGTCTTTCAAAGGACATCATGACCACACGCATCAGGCTGACAGGCCTCACTGAGTCCTGTGATCAGGTCATTGGGGACTGGGTTGATTATGTGGCATTTGAAGGAGGGTGGAGGGGGGTTTACACAGCTCCAGTGACCTGCTGACAATCTGGTTCCCTCTTGATCCTCATCATAAGCCCTGCTGCAGGGAGGGGGGTGATAAGTGTACATTGTAGATATAGCATGGATCGACAGGCACAAAACCGATCTAATGAATATAGATTTTATTTCATGTTGTAAAGGCTTCCACCACATCAGGCTGAGTGGCCTGAGCTTCAGTCTATACTAAAGTTGTTTTGAATGTTTGTACAAAAAGAGAGGGAAAGTGGTTCTTTTCGCAGTCCAGAGATGTGGCAGACTTAAAAAAAAAAACATTTCTATGAGATCAACATCTTGAGTTTGACCTCTGATGAAGAAGGGAGGGAATGTGAAAGTGTTGGGTCAAACAAGACACAGAGGGAAGCAACTTAATAGAGACAACTTCACGAAATAAAAGAGGGAGATACAGCAACGCGAGCGAGAGGAAGCGTTGGAGAAAAAGAGGTGAGAAAGTCAAGAGGCTTCGCCAGATGAAGAACACCATTCAACACGCTCCTCTGCACTGACATCGTGAGAACTACTGACTCGCAACGGGCGATAAGAGAGCCAGGATAACAGGTTGCACCGATGCTGAGACTCTACGCGTCCTCAAGGGGGGAAGCAATCGTATCTGTGGAATGTAGCAGAATAATAACAACCCAGCACTGCACCGGAAGTCACATTCACCTTCTCATATAAAAGAGCTTTGAGAGTGTAATTCCAGCTATAGAAGCAGTTTACGAGGCGATGTTCTCAATGACATGCTGCAGCTGATGATCGTGGTTGGACCTCACTGTACGTGTGAGACTTCGTTCCTTGTACATTTTACACCTGTTAAATTCCACTGCTATATATCATTACTCTTATTCAGCAGACTGGGAGAAATGAGGAGACTCGTGATTTTAATGGCAAGTGTGCCACAGCAAACAAAGTAGAATTGATGAACTGCAGTCAAATGTTATTGCTGCTCAAGACAAAATTAATTTACTCTTAGCTAACATACAAAAGGTTGCTTTAAAAAAGAAAAAAAGAGAAGCTAATCTAAAGTTTCTGTTGCTCACTTGCTCATGATTAGACCAGTTCAGACCAGAACTGTTCGTGCTCCAGTCAGAGCAGGATTCTTCAGAGTCTGGAGATGGTAAATCATTAAAAGAGTCTACAGCTGTGCTAGCAGCTTTGCGAAACTGCACTTAGTCACAGTGGCGCTTACAGCTAAATGCTAATGCCAGGAGGGCAACATGCTCATGCTCATGCTCATTACAATATTAACAAGCTTGTGTTGTAGCGGGCAATGTTTGTCTGGCTTTGTGTGTTAGCATGCATTTTGCAAATTAGCACCAAACACAAAGTACAGCAGAAGCTTCTGGGAATTGTTGATCATAAGCCAAAGTAATGGACATGAAAAGCTGGTCTAATGATGGAGCTACATTATGTTTAATCCTGAGACATAAACATAAAGATCTGTAACGAATGCAACGCAGCCAGCCCTTGTGGAGACATTTCAGTTTGCTCAACTCAAAGGTTTTTATAATGTGTCACCTAAGAGTCACCAAACTCAACCTGCTGGTGGTGCCACGAAGGTGAAGGTATCAATATAAATAATATATAAGTTATAAATCACATAAATAATTCAAAATTTTAAGCATTTCACATGTAGCCCAACAAAAGACCACTTTACTTAGCTATGGGATTCTGACGTCTTTGAATGTCTATAAGAATATTGATATAAATAATATTGAATAATTTCATGGCAGCCCATAAAACAGTCACAGAGGTCTCACTCAGACCCTAAAATGTCAACCTCATGGTGGACCCTGGGCCAAAGTTCATTATAATCCATCTAAAATTTTCAATTTATGGCCATTCTTGCTAACAGGGTGCATAAAATCCTAAATGGTTAAAGACCTTGTGAAAAACTAGCTGATGAGTGAAATTGTATCTTATCTTGTTTTCAAACTTCCTTTTTCAGTCTCACAGCCTCTCTCTTCCACTGCCCCCGGGAACTTCCCATTGCCCACACATCCAGCTGATGCTTTCGGGGGTTTACTGCCAGACATTCGATTCTGCCTCTCCAGGCACACCTGTCCTTCAATCCCTAATTGAGCCACAGATGTCTCTTGTTTCGTCATTAAGCCCCACAGTATATATATACCATCCACTTCCCCTCGGCCAGATCAGTATTGATGCCCCATGTCAATATTTCCTGACAATGGCCTGCAGCCAATCTTCAATCTTCTGCTTCCTACTGCTTTGCCTGTTGGTTGTGTTTATCTGACTTGAAGTTGTTAAACTGTAACTAACTTCTGACAATTGATTTAAAAGTTCGCACACATTAGGTTGGATAGAAGCTTTTTAGGTGCGATGGACTGACGCATGAATACTGGGTTAGTTTGTAGTAGTGATTCGCTCATTCCTTTGTCAAGCTATTTTTCTTTCTTTTTTCTTGCTCAGACCCAATGATTGTGGGAAGCTGACATCTCTATGCAGGTGTTAAGATGATAATAATACAAGAAACTAGTCAATTCACGCTCTGATTGACTTAGAAATATCTCTAAAACTATATTGATTGTTATTCAGTAATGCAGAGAAAAAATTGTCATATCCTAGGATCTAGATCACTGTAGTGTCCCGTCTCCTGTTAGTTGACCTGTTGCACAGCCAAGACAAAGCATTTGGCCCACATTGGTCTGAATCACAAGTGGCACCTGATAATAAAGAAAAATCTTTCTCTATTAGCTCCACGCCTACATCATGGTGAGCAAACACTATTTCAATTTCATCTCTGCTATTTTTAAAGAATTCTGCGGGCAATTGATATTATTGCTATTATTTATTGTTCATTCAGCATTTGTATCTTTTTTATTCTTTCAAACGTTATTGCTTTTTGCTTTTACTATATTTACTTTTTAACAGAGTGCTGTTCTTTTCCAAACCACTTACATTATATTCTGAAAATTGTTCTTTCAATAAATCATTAATGTGACATTGGTCATAACCATTGATCTAAATCTGTTCAGAAGTGATGAATCTCTGTATTTGGATACATTTCTCATGAGGCTTTTATGAATTTTAAGATGCTGTATCTCGGCTGTTGGAATAAATTGCTTTTGTTAGTTGGCCAATGTTATGTAATAAGTTCTGTCTCTGAGGCATTTCCTCTTTACAGTACAAGGCACTACAGCTGATGGTACCACGGCACAAAGGAATCTTAATATGAGCTCACATGCATGCATATGCTCTGTTCCACATTTACACTCAGTCTAACACAAACACACACATTCCACCATCTAATTATATCTCTATGTGTTGATATTGATCTGTAGACTAAAGCTCCTTTAGTGTAGCCCCAAACCTGCTGAGACCAGTTGCCAAGACCTGCTTTTCCCAGACTTCATAAACACTTCAGAGCTCTTTCTTTATCATGGAACCTTCTGTTTAAAGAAAACTGCACACACAACTCACAGGTTCTCATAATCAATATGGAAATCAGAATAATTTCTTGACTTCAAATATAACTGTAGCTGCTGTGAAGTCTTTTTGGTCTGCGTGGAATCAGTGCAGGCAGGTTTTTACTTTAAAGGAAAGAGAACAGATATTTTCAGTCAACCAAAACAAGTACATGGATAATAGATGTGAAGTATAACGTGGTTGATATTTCATCTAATCTTGTCACTCCCCACAGTATACAGTAAGATGAGCACAGTTCAGGTTTGCTAAAAAATAATAAGAGAACAAGGTGGGGAGGTCCATAGCAGGGTCTAGACTTAGAAGATGAATATTTATAAGATATAATTGCGTGTCTCACCGCGCTAAAGATGATCAGCAGGATCTTAAAAGCAATTCTAAAACACACAGGTTGCTGGGATGGGGCTGATTTTTGTTTTATGAGCAGCACCAGAGACGCGAAATATTAACATAACATCGACTTTAATGATGATATTGTGAATTTGTTAGTGCAAAGTTGCCTATTTACTCATCCAACAGTTAGATAGCAACATAATCATTCATTCAAAGTCCTGTTCCTGGTCGCCTGATGACCCTAAATCTGCTGTTTGCTGCTGGGCAGATGAAAGACAAAGACTTTATTGGAGCTTTTAGATAAAAACAGCTTAAGCAAAACAGTGAAGTTATGGGCTGTGTAGCTAAAAAATAAGGGAAGTTTCAGAATTAACTAATTTATCAGTAGGTTCAAGACAACAAATGACCCCTTGTCACATAGTTTTTACATTACATGCATTGTTACTATAGATATATAGATAAATGTCACGTGGCTAAATAAAATACTGTAATAATAAGCAGAAGCAGCAATTACATTAGTGTAAGTATTACTTGCCCCTGCTCCTTGTCAAGGTGAAGTCTTTTTATACCCTTATGTTTCTCTCTCTCTCTCTCTCTCTCTCTCTCTCTCTCCCATTTGCTCTGCAGGTGTCATTAGCTGATTGCTTTCCACCTGTGGCCCCTGGGTTTGACCATTTAAAATCAGGGGGACCCAGTCACCCGCAGGAACATCTTACATTAACAGGAGACACCGTGCAACAGTGGGTGCACTCCAAAATTCGGCTGACACAGCACTGGCTCGTGCAGCATGTCCGTGGTTATCTGTCCATTTCAATTTGGCTCTCGCGCTGCTTCTGCCCACTAACAAAAAACACCTTGTGTACCAGCAGCATTGTAAACAGTGCTGACTATTAAATATTAAATACAAATCAAAAAGGCCTCTCTCTCTCTCTCTCTCTGTCTGTCTCGCCAAAACACATCAAGGCTGTGAAAAGACTGAATTAACAGGATGCAGGTAATGTGGGGACATGTTAGATATGTATTGAATTACAGCAGTGCAGAGTGTAGCACTGCCAAACGTTTTCCTCCATTTATAACAATCTGCCTCTTTTTTCACAGTTGCCGAGCAGAATGGTCATGGCTGCTCAGTGAAAGACAGAGGTGGCTGCCAATAGTATTATCATGTATAAAAAAAATCATGCATCAGTGCAAACAATAAGGGTAGAGTTTTAGAGAACAGTCTATTTTAACTTGAACCTTCTCAGTCCACTGCACTGATAAAAACACTGTGTTGTAGCTGCTGTTACAATGACAGGAAAACCTCCTGAATTTTCAGTAGTCATCAATATAATCATGTGTTTATTATATAGACAACATGAGATACATTAGCTGAGCTGATTAAAAATAAATAGTTTGACAGTATTTGTTTATTTTGCTCCTTTGTGGCTTGTTGTTGGGAGATCGACCACCTCAAAGACTTGAGAAGTCATTGTGCTGAACAGCTTCAACAACAGGAACAGTATTGCTTGCATTTAGAAAAGAACTGCTTCACAGGAATCTCGTTCTGTGATTAAAAAGGCAAATGTACAATCCTAAGGTGCACTTCAGCAAGAAGCCACCTACTGGGTGATAGGCACAGCTAAAAGCTACAGATTATACAGAAACTTCTGTGTCATCTTTGGATCAACTATGATTCTCAACTGCAACTTCTTCAACTTCTTCAACTCGCTGTGGCTGAGGCTCATGGGTATCGTTGCACGTAGAGCCATGAATAAAATATGGTGGCCATAACATAAACCTACAGGGCTATTAAATTATCTAAGAGAATATATTTCTTTTTTTAACTATATTTAAACATTGAAATGGGAATCCAGCTGGCCGTCCTTTGCAACTTTATATAGGAGCCACTTGGGATAGTAATGAACCAATCAGAGTTGAGGAGGTAAATCACCAGCTCGAAGGAACTAAAGCCAACAGCCGAATGGAAAATAATAAACCAAGCTGAACTCTGGTATGTTTTAGATGAGTGGTTTAAACCAGTTTGGCTCGTGGTCCAGGAATATAAAGCTTTGGATTTCACATGGAAAAAAAGATTAAAGGCCTGTCTGGAACAATATGTAGCTTTTTTTTTTTTTTTTTTCTGTTAATCATCCCAGGATCCACCAGATTTCTCTTAGAGCTTCTTCCCATAGGAATCACTGTTTAATGTAATGGTCAGCCGCCATGTAAGTAATGTAAACAGATGTAGCCAGTGTGTTAAAAACCATCAGTATGATCCTTTAAAACAGGTTGTGTGGGAGCCTGGATGTCACAGGGCGACACTCATCCACTACTGAGAAGCTGCCATAACACACAGCACTTTACAGAGCACCATTTTACCAGACCATGCAATATAGATGAGTGAGCTGAAGTACTCCAGTGGAGGCAGGGGAGACGATGTCAGATTATAAAACAGATCAGACATATTGAAATGGAGATAGAAGGGGGGAGAGGGCAAGGAGGGAAAGGATGAATACCACACACACACACACACACACACACACACACACACACACACACACACACACACACACACACACACCGGCCTGTTCTCAGTGTTATACGTTAGAGTTCCATACAATCAAGGATAAACTGCTCCTTTTTCAGCCTCTTATCTCTTCTTCTCTCTGTCGTTTCCCTGTAGATTCACAGTGCTGAATGTGCTGTGAAATGCAGCAACATGCGCACACACACACACACACACACACACACACACACACACAAACACACTCTGACTCTGTCCACCGTGCTACCAGCTGCGAGTGAGACGTCAATTCATGATAAATGCAGACGCCGGCCATGTTCCCCTGTGAGACAGTATTTCTGTAGAGAGAAAAATGATGATACCAGGCAGCATCACATCAAAACTTTGCAGATACGGCTGGCATGTGTATTTGTGTGCGTGTCACTCACATGAATAGTGTCACACAACCAATTCAATGAAGAGGATCTGCTGTTGTCTGCTGCTTTGTAAGATGCATGAATAGAGAAAGATTGCATGTGTGTGCTTGAGAGACACAAGGAGAGGAATGACACACATTTTTTCAATAGAACATGCCAGCGCTGACATCGCGGGCAGGAAAACTAAAATGCACATATTTCATGGAGGGATAATCACACGTGCTCATCATCCGTGTTGTTTGGAGTGGAAAGAGAATTTTTTTATTTGCACATGTTCATTTATTGATCGATCACTAGTCATGACATCAGTGTGAGAGCACACCTGATCAGCATCTTTATCTATAGCATAGCCGTAGCGTGAAATAAAAGAAAAGATTGTATCTGTGTGTGTGTGTGTGTGTGTGTGTGTGTGTGTGTGTGTGTGTGTGTCTGTGTGACACAGCAGATAATCATGCTGTATTCTTGTCTTGGCATCGGAGGCGAGAGGCCGCTGTTGATGAACTGTCTTTCTGCCTGTTCCTTTCAGAGTCGCTTGTTTTGGGCTCATTAGCTTAAAAAGCTAATCCCAGCAGAGCGGGGGGAAGTTTCCATAACAAAGCAAACATCCCATAAAAAAAGGTATAATGAACTGAAGAGCCAAATTCCCTCAATGCCCTCATTAAAAATATCATTAGGCGGTGTGTGAGCACAGACGATGCAGCCTAAGAACGGGTAGAGGAGGATTCTGCCTCTGTCTGTGTCTCTGTTTGTCCAAATTAAAGCTCACTTTGTCACACTAAAAAGAACATGCATCAAATGACAAGCTGGGGCAGAGAACGATGTAATATGTATGATATGAACATGGTGATGGAGCCTTGTCCTTTCCTGATCAGAGTCTCTCTCTCTCTCTTTACCAGAGGGTGTGGTTGCCTGTGCCGACTTTGAATCCCACCTTATCCCCTCACACTAAACAACACGCATCAACAGAAAGATTATATACGCCCACAATAATGGAGAATTAAACGGCCTGTGTACACCGGACTTCAGTGGACTGGACTCATTGGATGCTCATGTGTGTCTGCTGGGTGTGTTAGAGGCACTTGTTGATAATGTGTTAGCCTTAAGCACTCTCTAAGTAAATGATACATCAGGATCATTGATGCTGCTCAGGATGAAATTTTAGCCTCATGGTATGTGCATGAAAGTTTTATGAATGACTCAACTGGAAGTGGGAAAAAACAGCTTTATTCTCCATTGATACGTAGAGCCTCAGGGAAATGGCCACACCCTCACACTCTGAAGTCCAACATGTCAAAAGTAAATAGTTTGTTGGTTAGTTTGTTGGCTACTTACCTCTCTGTGAAATTCACTGCACGCCACTGGTTTACAACTTGGTGAGAAACTTATGTTTCCTACTTTGTGCTTATAATCCTTTATTATGCTTGCCCTCACACATGCTCTGTTCCTCCTGAGGGTATGGCACCTAATGTCTCTCTGTCATTCACTCTTTCTCTCTCTCTCTCTCTCACACACACACACATCTGCATGTATTATGTGTTATAGAACTGGAAATTCAAGCACTAACCATTTTTACTAACTTTCAAATCATTTTGAAAATCATAAAACTACAATTTTGAAATAATTTAAAAATGTCTAAATGAATTGATGCTTCACGTTCAGGGTTGTTGTCATTTTCACCAGCTCCCCAAAAAAAACCTTATTCTTACATTTAAGAAGCCAGTGAGGACCAGATCTAAAAGGGCTGCCCCTGTAGTCACTGTGTCTTGAGTTACAGTTTGTAACTATCGCTGCATTTCATACAGGCTTTTCCCTCTCTAGTGGGTTAAAGGTGAAACAGGATATAATCTACACCTCACTGGATCTGTGTGGTACCACAACTACACCTACATTAGTAAATGAATCAATAACCACAAGGTCAGACACTGCGTCAGCCATGATCCTATTCCTCCTTGTGTTTTCCACATCTCTTCCCCCTCCCTTGTGTTTCTTGTCTCTCTCCCACTCTCGCACTCCCACCTGCACACCTCTTTCACATCAGCTCATCAATGCCACAGTATTTGAACCCTGGTCTTCCCTCCGCTCATCGTCAGATCGTCCGTCCTGCAGTGATGTCCCTGGGTTTTGTCTGTCTGTCTGCCTGCCTGTCTGTCTGTCTGTCTGCCTGCCTGCCTGTCTGTCTGTCTGTCTGTCTGTCTGTCTGTCTGTCTGCCTGTCTGTCTGCCTGTCTGCCTGCCTGTCTGTCTGCCTGCCTGCCTGCCTGTCTGCCTGTCTGTCTGCCTGCCTGCCTGCCTGCCTGCCTGCCTGCCTGCCTGCCTGCCTGTCTGCCTGTCTGTCTGTCTGTCTGTCTGTCTGCCTGCCTGCCTGTCTGCCTCATCGGTCTCTGTATCAGACTTCAGCCCAGACCTCTGCCCCAGTATGTGGAGCCCTGCTTCTTTTCCATTTACTTTTTGCAATAAAGAAACCTTATTTTTTCAACTTTAACCTGTCTGGTAACCGCCGTGAAAACATCCAACTCCATCTAATTTCTACTCCCAATGCTCCATTGGTGTTGGGTCACCCTTGGTTAAAACAACATAACCCAAACATTGATTGGTGTGCAGGAAAAATCATTGGCTGGAGTCCCCATTGTTTGTCCTCTTGCCGCTGTCTGTACTCCCTCCAGTAGGGGCTGCTCTGCCCTCTACCTCTACCTTTTTTGTTGGCAAGAAAGATGCACCCGCTGTCTCTCAAGCCTTGGTGAAAGTTGTGCTGCGGGACGCAACCGCTTTGTTTTCGTTCAATTTAGTCAATACTCTCATCTTCTCTCACACCCCTCTTAAGACTACTGGAAAACAGGCTATTTGTCAAAGGCTGAGATGAGTGAGTTTCACCTGCATCCTGTGAGGTTTTTTGGAACGCAGGCAAGTGAAGACAGATCCAGAAAAGGTCAGAGTAGTGGCTGAATGGCTGAATTTATCCTCTGGTTTTCACGCTCAGACCAACAGTTAAGCGGAACAAGCCAACCAGGATCTGGAGGCAGCCCTTCACTGTGTTACTGTTAACCCTTCATCTTTATCTTCCTGTCTAATGCTGCTACTGGTCTCCATTTGAACGGTTATCTACCACCACTATTCCCAGCTCAGGAAGGAGACAATCTCTGTACCTCTGGTACAAGTACACTTCCGTCTTTGCCAGACGGTGAGGAAAGATGCTCGCCCTGGACCGTACATACTGACAGCTTCGAGATGTACACTTCCCTCCACTCATTGCCAGATCATCCTGTCCCTGGTTTGTTTCCTGTCTGCCTGCTTCAGCCCAGACTTCTACCTCAGTCTGTGCAACATTGCTTTTCTGCAACAAGCTTCCTCTTGTTGGCACATTTAATTTTTGCAATAAAGAAACCTTATTTTTTCAACTTTAACTCCATCTAATTTCTTCTCCCAATGCCCTGTTGGTGTTGGGTCACACTTGGTTAAAACAACATAACTTTCAACTTTAACCTTGAGTCTGATTTCTACCCTTGGGTCATTGACTTCACCTCTAGTTATAACAATATGTGTCTGAATGGCTCAACATAATAGAATGAAAAAGATTCAAGATAGGGTGAAAGCTGGGAAACAATAAAGGTTACTGTTGCAGAGTAGAGATGTAACAGTACAGTGAGGAGCAGAACAGGAAGACAGGTGTCTCTCTGTCCACACAGGCAGGAGGGAGAGTGCAGATAAAAAAAGGTCCAATATTAACCACTCTGACAAAACACTCAGTACAGAGTGAGCCGTAGAGAAACAGGAGACATCTTACAGATAAAAATGCTTGAAAGAGCAGGGGGGAGACCAAGCTGCAGTGCAAATGTCTTCCACTTTCTCTCCTCTGTGTAAAGCCATGGAGGATGAAATTCCCCTGGTAGAGTGAGCCCCGGTACTCTCCAGGGAATCTGTACCAGAGGAGAGAGAAGCCTGTGAAACAGATTCGCACAGCCAGTTTGGCAGGTGCTGTGCAGACAGAGGAAGCCCATGAGATTGCTCTCTGTGGTGCACCAACAGGGGCTGGGAACTGTGTGCACAACATAGCAGGACCGATCCTCCTCTGAATTTTGAGGAGAAGGAAAGAATCCATTCCAAGTTATCACTCTCAACCTGAAAGAGGTAGTGATGCTTTTAGGCATAAAGGGGCATAAAATAGAAAAGGTGCCATCCACTCGGATCCTGAGGCATGAGGGGGCCACTGACTCTCTACGCAGACGTCAGAGCCAACAGTAGAGCCATTTTTGGCTGACAGAAACATGAGCGAAACCCAATCCAGAGGTTCAAAGGGGGCTTTAACCGCGCTAAATCCCACCGAAGGGTGAGAGAGCATGACACTGGCCTGCGCCGTCTTTTGGGAAATGTTTCATCTGAGGGTGACCAAACCAATCTGTCACCAGGGCCTCTCATGGCAGGACAAAATAGCAGCAGCATATTTTAACTGTGCTGAAGGCCAAATCCCTATCAGCTTACAGCTGGAGGAAATATATGTGAGGTAGGGGACATTCATTGGGGTCCAAGCCTTTTCCCACACACCAGTGCTGAAAACCTGTCCATTTGGCAGTGCAGGACACTCTGGTAACATGAGAGAGGCCCATCCTCCTCAAGCATTCCCATTCAGCAGCCAAACCATAATAATTCCTCATTGCTCCTCCTGCCTCAGAAACAATTTCTTCATACCATCAAAGTTCCCATGGGCAGCCTGATAACAGCCACTGCAGGCACAGAGACGAAGCAGGATCAGTATCGCTGACAGTCAGTTCAACTGATGGATCGACGGGACAGGTGGGAAAGCAAAGAGTAGCATCCTGTGTGCAAACGTGGCCACTGCTGTGGTTCAGTTCAGTTTACATTGAGGCAGTGGGACAGTTCAGGGCTTCTAGACTGGCACAGTCCCGATGATCCTGAACAGCTTATAGAGAAGGGCGCCCATTGCTTACTGGGTAACCTGGCGTGTAGCTGGCAGGTCGTTGTGAGGCTGTGGTCAGGCTAAGGGGGAGATAAAGGCAACCCTTTCCAAAATGTTTCAAGGAGACAGTCGTCCAATTTCAGCCCATCATTAAAGAACAAAACGGCTTCATCCATTTGGGAGCTATGAGGAGACAACAGCATTGAAGGCTAGCGAGCAGCAACAAGGAAAGTCTCACAGCAAAACTCATGATGTTCCCAGTCTGGCACACAGGACACTCCTGAATGCAAACTGGACAAAGACATCTCCTTCTTATAGCTTTTATCACAGTCTGCACGTTTCATGGCTGAAGAAAAAATGATAACTGATTATCGAGTCTCAGTCAGTTTTATGTACAACACGAGAGCAAGACAAGGCCCCCTCATGGTGGACGTGAACCAAAAGAACATGCTGCACATGTTTTGAAGGTATAAACCCACTAGCAATAGCCTTAAAGCTGTAGGGTATACAACAACAGATGTGAACTCTCTCTGAATCCACGTCCTCCCTACTATCAGGTTTGGAATAATCTTTATTTTGGCAAAACCTAAGGCACTGAGGTGGAGTGGTTCGGTAGGGAGAGTATCGGTGACACTTCTGATCTTATTTGCAGGTTATATGTGTTACATAATGCAAATCCATTCGCACAAGGTCCTTTGACCCCCATGCAGCTGCTTCAGTGGTGATGTTGGGATGTACAGTCCTTTGGAATAATTTTTACAGTCACAACAGACTAATATGGAAATATTAGCCTGCAGCTGGAGATAAAAATATTATGTTCTGTGAAATATTTTATGAAAACATTTTCTAATGAATAACATATGGGAAGATATTACAAGCTACATAACTGATAAGGCAGTCTCTGATTATAAAATATATTTGCACTATGTGGTTTCAACATTAAAGGCATTCAACAACAGATGAATTTAATTATAACAGTGGCAAAATATCTACACATCTAAATATACAAACAGTGACACAGTTTCCTCCTCAAAAAATAAAGCTGTTAAACTGACAGATATGTGCTTTGTTCTTCATGCTTTTATTACAAAGATGGACCCTCATTTATGTTACTGTGAATGTTAATGATTTTTATTCTCTGAATAAAGTTGAAAAAGTGTAGGACTCCAGGTGTAGACATGCATGAAGCAGAGTGTTGCTCACAGCTGAAATGACCTGTATCTCTAAGGGTCAGCGTGAACTGTCTGACTTTCATGTTGCGTCTATGATTACAAGCCTCTGTGTGAGTGGAGATTGTTACAGCTGTTACACTGGTGAAACCTTTTTAAAGCCCCGTAGATAAACTGAAATACATTGTTATTACAATTTGAGCAAGACTGAGAGAGAACGCTTGACTCTGTAGAGCAGGGAGGATTTCACCTGTCGACAGTGCTGCTCTGCAGAGCTCAGCAGCCTCTGAACTTGTTCTGGAACTACAAAAAAAAAAATAAAAAAATCCTGCTTCATTGTGGACGTGATTTCATGTTCTGCTTGAGGTGATTGAGTTGTCTCATTAATCACCATGTTTCATAGCCATGCCAGGAGACAGACAGGCAGACAGCTGGTTCCTCAGCAGGTTGATAACAGGCCTCTATTAGCTGCGTGTTGACGCCTACGGTCGGCCCCCGTCAGGACGCCACAGCCGCCAGATGATCGTCTCGCCCACAAACCCCTGTCTGCCTTGCATAATTTTGTGTTGTGCAGTCATTAGCTATGATGAGTGTGTGATTCTCTGTACATGTGCACATGTGCCTGCTGCAGACTGAGCGTCTTCAGCTTGTGAGTGTGACTGCATGTATATGAGCAAAGGCTGTCATGTTCCACAGTTAGTGGGTGTATCAAACTGGGTGTGTGTTTAAATGTGGTTCAGTCAGTGCTGCTGTTTGTGTGTAGGTGTGTTTACAATAGTCTTTTAAGCTCCACTCTCTCTCATTTCTAACAGAGTAGCTGCTCAGTGAGTGTTTGCTGCTCCCAGTGGATCTCTGTCCTAAGTAATGATATGGAAACATCGGTGGCCTTGGTCACTTACCATAAACTGTGGACTATGATCTTTGTTGTGTAGTATTCCCCCTCTCTATCCTTTATTTCTTGGACCTTCTCCACTATCAAACGATACAAAAAAATACTCAAATATTTCCCTCCTATGCGTCCTGCTTTACTTCATCGCCTCAGACATACACACACCTGCTCATTCGCTCCTGGCCACAAGAATGAGGGTGTTATAGCATCCATAGTGTTTGAGGAGACACAACTTGATTTTCTTGTTTTCTTTGCCAGGAAAAGTAAAAATAGTCATTTGAAAATGTAAAAATACTACATTACACACAAAAGCCTATGCATTGAAATGTTCCTGAGAGTACAGATATTCTGCAAAATTATGGTGCAAGTAGTGGTTATGCAGCCTAAAGTTGCTTGTCAATGTTAGATTATTGAATATATAATATTTTATCATATGTATAACACATCATCTAATATGTAGGCAGCATTGATCATCATCAACAACTGATCATAATTTATAAAATGGATGTAGGATGTTTTATAGGTAATCCACGACAACGGACAATAGTTCCACAATATTTAGTCTGTTGCCAAGAGTCAGATGAAAAGATCCATACCACCTATATGTTAGCGTGTTAACTAGCAAGAGCAAGAGCCAGGAAACTAGCTTAGCATACAGGCTAACGGCAGTGGGAAACAAAGCTAGCCTGGCTCTGTCAAAAAAAATCACAGACCAACACCTCTAGAGGTCACTCTTTAACAAGTTATATCTTCTTTAATCTGAATGAAAATGCAGGAATTTGTGGTTGTGAGGTTTTGTGGCTTCGCTGTGAGTCAGCACAGTGAATTTTCCAGGTAACCGGACTCCCAGAAGCCACTGGGTCCAGCTGCTGGTCACTGACAAATAGTTATTGTAAACAGGACACAGTGTGTTTATTACCCTGTTGTAGAAGAGTCGGTAGATGTGTTTTTGAACTTTGGACCTTCCAGTCTTTATGCTAAGCTAGTGCAGTCCATGTATCCTGAGGAAGTTTATGTTATTATAGTTTTACAATATGCAATGTACATTATCAGCAGAGGAACATGTGGAATGATCAGACTCCTTAGTTTCCTTCATGACCACACCACAGTACTGTCAGTATGAGTGACTGCACTGTATGGGGCTCATGGAGTGAGCTGGTGGCAGGCTGACAGCGGAGGGTATCTGAACCCTATCAACGTCTCTCAATCTCAGCTCTCAGTCTATGGACAGACAAGCAAGGAGGAGAGAGGAAGAGAAACAGCTGAGAGCCAATGTGCTGACTCACTGAAAAAAATCAACTGCAACAACTGTCCAGCATGTACAAACTGACAGCAAGGGAGGAATGACGAGTATCTGTAACGTAGTGACATGCTCCCCACCATGCAGAGCACTGTAGTAAATGGAAACAAGATCCAGTCCTCTGTACAGCTGTAAGCTTCAAGGCAGTATTTGTTTTAGAGTATCGGTTTAGATTAACTGTGGAAAGCTGGATCAGCTGACTGCTGCTGTGAACAGATGACTGGTCCAAGTGCAGCCTCTGATTCCATGTCACACCAGCCAAGTCTCCACTTGTCAGCCACTGTGCAGTCCTGTTCCTCACACTGCCACAAGTTATGACAAACCCGTTACTGCTGGAAAATTGTCTTTGGTGGTATAATGATAACTGTTTACATAGGATAATATGGGAGATGACAATGTTTTCAACATCTACAAACACACAGGAGACAAATTGTGCTTGTGTTTGCTTTATCCATTGTACATGACTGGATTTATTGCAGCTTTGTTTGGGAATTTGCATCACCAAATTTAGTTCATTTGAAATGATCTAACTCTCTTTCCAAGAACAAGTACAGAGCTGGGGTCAGCAGGCGATTAGCATAGAGAGCAGGGAGAAGTGTTAGCCTGCTGCTAACCAAAGTCCACAAACACACCTACCAACACCTAGAAAGCACTAAAAAACATGTTGTGTCTTTTTTTAACATGTACACAAATACATCAACCCAGAAACCTTGTGAAAACCTTCTCCAGCTACAACATGTGCTGCCAGATACTCTATGAGCACAAGTTTTCGTAAAGGTACCAAACCTCCCTTTCGGATAAACTATGGCACTTTGGACAGAGCCGGGCTAGCTGTGTCCCCTCCCTTCCAGTTTTTAGGCTAAGCTAGTTTAACCACATCCTGACAGCTCAGCACAGTTCAAAGGTTGGAAAGAAAACAAATCATCTTATTTTCCAAAATGTTGAGCTATTCCCATAAGACCTTCATTATTCTTTGGCTTTCACATTGTTTGCCTTGGGCCCTTGAACAGGTTAGTCGAGCCATGGCTTTAAAAATAAATACGCTCGTACTCAATGCTTTTAATTGTGTACCTCTGTTGTGTTGATAAAGTTGTAGTACTCGGTGGGCAGTTTATGCAGTCTAATCTTGCATTTAACTGTATTTCACTCTGCTTGCTGTAATCTTTGTGCAGTGAGCTGTGAGGCACCAGGGGGGTGTACAGCTCAGCTCCCACTACCCTGTCCCTCCTGCCTGTCTCTCTCTCTCTCTCTCTCTTCCTCTCTCTCTCGCTCTCTCTCTCTGTCCCTCTCTGCTAGTCATCATCTGGCCTGGTTCAGCTTGGCTGCTCGGCCTGATTGTCTGTAATTGTTTGGCTGCTGCAGCTATCGGCCCTGGAGACATGGACTGAGTTGTGCTTCAGGTTTTGCTGCTTGCCCTTTGTTTCTCAGTTGGTGTGGAGAACTTTTGTTTTCAGAATGAGTTTGGCGAGGTGTTAAAGAAAACAACGGACACAACGCGTCTTCATATGCATCTGCACTTGTGAATGTGTTGTTTGGGGCAAAAACCTACTCTATAAAAACACACCCATGAGTCTACACTCCCACGGGACCTGACTTTCAACAATGCAAAAAGAATGGGCATTTGCATGAATTGTATTAAAATACACAGTCAGCTCCCATGCTGATCCTGGCACTGACCTCCACAAGGATCCCGCAAATGAAGAGGTTTTCTAAGTTTATAAATTGTACTCTAAATAATGGAAACTACTACTGCTACTCTCAGATGGGAATCAAACACAGTTCTGCCATGTCATATCCCTGTGTTTTATTGACCCATCCATCCACCACTGCCTCCTCCTGACGTGGACTTTGTCGCTCTATAAATTACATCAGCGTTCGTTTCCCTTTGCTCCTGTTATAATTGCTACAACCACTAGTCGTACTACGGGTCATAATAAGGTGCTGCACACGTGACGACCTATGGGCTCATTTTTTACAATGACATGGTGAGTCTCAAATATACACAAAGCACCTCAGCCTCAGAAATAAAACAAACCAGACCATGTTGACAGAGGACTGTGTAGTAATTTTAAAGAATATTGATTGTAGGAGAGGTCAACAGGCGTTGATGTTCTTTCACTACACCACTGACAGACCAGGTGGCAAACTGGAATCATTACTGGTTGACAACAGCACAACAGCTTGCTATTAGTACAGTGAAGACCGGGATTAAAGGAACACAGCAGAATGAGCCCAGAAATGGCACCAAACACTGAGCAGTGCAGGACTGAATGCCAGGCTGCTGGATGCCTGTGGATTTGTCTTTCGCTTCTGGCACAAACACCCATTTGGTTTTGAAAAACATGTGCTTTCAAACACTGCAGTGCATTCATACAAATGCCGACACATGCGAATGTTTGTGTGTGTGTGTGTTTAGGCCTCATTGCAGGCTGATGCCCTTCATCAGCCACAGAGCAGCCTGCTGCCAGTCACCCTCCCCTGTTAAATCAGTGTGTTACTCCTGAGAGCCACTGTATCTTTCTCAGGCTTTATTTAACCTCTGTGGCCCAACTGTTGCCTCCGATAAGTCACCGCTCTGTAGTGATTTAAGACTCAGGGTTTGACTTTAGATTTTTTAAACAGGACAAACTAAATCAATGCTGGAAGGTAGATGAGAAACACTTAAATGAATCATTCCCTCAGATAATTTTTCATGTATAAATCATTCACTACGCCTTCAAATGACTTCATTCTGTAAAATGCTGATTTGAATAATAGGTGTGTTAGGACATCGCCACCATTTCATTTTCTGTAGCCCTGAATGCAGCCTTTCTAAAGATATTCACACATTCTATTGTGTTTTAAAATCTAGAAAGTGAGAAAGGTGAAAATGCTCAAAACAAAGAGAAATGTATTCAGAAACTGCAACTGAAAAACAGACAGTCGGGACTTGTAATGTTGTAATGTCACAACCATGCATGTTACGCATGTTTAATAGCAACACAGCACCAAGAAGTCATTCTGTCACAGAGGAATCTTTGGATGTTATTTTACCAATCTATGATAGTATGTTACAGGTTCTCAAAACCAAAAATATATCTTCTTATCGATAACAAATGTCAAATGAAACACAGAAAATTAGACCAGTTACCTAAAATGATGACGGCGATGATGATGATGGTTTCAGGATATGTAGGACAGGATGTTAGAGCCCTCACTACAGCTCAAATCTTACCTCACATCTGAGCCTGCTGTACTTTAATGATAAAGTGTCCTACATATAAAGAATCAGTCAGTGACCAGATCCAAAAATAACATTGCCTCTCCACAGTTATTTGACACTCACAGGACTTATTTCCAACTTATTTCCCGTTCACTTGACACACTTCCAGCTTCATTATGCAGCACAGTATTTTATTCTGTTTGTTCTGCCAGTCATTAATAGGCCATTATCGACTGGATTTGGCCTTTCATTTTAAAAATGCAATCATTCATCCAGTTAAGACGCCATCATTAGGCCCATAACCCATTAAATAATTATAGGCCGATTTTCAAGCTTCCTTTGCTGTCTAAGGTTGTGGAAAAACGTACTAACAGAGCAGCTGACTGCTGTTATGGTCTGAAATGAGCTTCTGAGGACTGAGAAGTTCGGTCTGGTTTTTGATCCCTCGCTGAATCTCAAATTATCAGTCGATATCCTTGGAACTAGTTTAAATTCCTCCTCCTCTCCATTATATTACTTTTACAGCATGTCTCCACAGAGTACCGATATTTTTTTTTTTTTAATTGTGTTGGTAAAATTGTTTATCTATCTATATGGTGGAGTCTTGTGAAATATAACAACATTATTCAGTTTTAGAGTTGTTGTTCACTCATTCCACATTTATTGTAACTTTGAAGGAGAGATGTTCCACAATATAGATGAGTAAAAAATAAACAGCTCCAAGCATCAAGAAAAACACTGATAAAAAATAAGAATAATAAACTTTTAAAGGGGCAATATGTGATTTTAAACTTTTGTCAATCTGGATCTTTCACCTTTCACCCATCTTTCACCATCTGTCAATCAAAACAACAACAAACAACAGAATTTAGTGATATTATGGAGTAGCAAGGGATCATGGGAGTTGTTGTCCTCACCACTCCTGTCGTTATTGGAGCCAGCTTCTCCTACAGTTCAGTAGGATCTGGAAACATCCTGAGCTTAGTTAAAAGAATTGATTGGTGGTTTAGGATGAAGGTCGTGTTTTCAGCCGGGGGAATCCCACCTCTGCCACCAGAGAAGACGTCTCACTCTGATGGATTTGTTGGACGTTTCTTGTTGTTATAGATGGAGCTGTCTTCCTCACATGCCATCTTTGAAAAGTAACAGTAGCTTGACCGATGGACTCACCTGACCATTTTAGAGAATTATTGGATCGAATTTTCCCACCAAAATGTGACGGTGGCTTTGGTACATTATTTTTAATGCTTGTAAATCTTCAGTTTTTATGAGAAAGATTTATTTTTTTTTTTTTTTTACGAGTGCTGCTCATGATCCTTAAAGATTCACAATATTATTGTTTTGATGTGATTTTCTTCTGAACCACTGCATATTTGAGCCAAACAAAACCACCGCACTGTAGACACATTTTTATACCAAAGGTTTCATAACGCCTGTGCAACATAGTAAATCATATTTTGACAGCTACACGATGCTATGACAGCAAAACAATATAAGATTGTAAAAAGGGTATAATTGGGAAGAAGATGACTACTCTGTCAGCAACTTTACTGCTCTTGGTTGAAGCTGAAGTTGAAATTAATTTTGTTCATGTTGGGGAGTCTGAATCTGATCCAAACCACCTGACACCACAGACCATTAGGACTACAGACAAATTACTACAGGACAATAATATAATATAAAAATAATATAAATACTCTGCACTGCAACGCCCTGTAAGAAACTCACTGAAATCAAGTGACTGAAGAAAGTCACTTCCAGAAAACAAGAGAGGCTGGACAGTGGTACTGTCAACATGCGGGCAGAGATTTCGAAACAAGGGAAGGATGAAAATTGAGAGAAAAAGAAAAACAATCCTTACCTCTATGTAGCACAAAATAAAAGCCAGGCTTTGAAACTTTGCAGCTTTGCAGCACAGACATGGGGCCACATTTATAGGAAAGTAACTAAGTGCCCCTGCAGAAAAAAGATGAAAATTGTTTTTGCAAAAAAAAGTATTTAGTATTTAGACAATAGATTGATCAGATAAAAACCTGTGTGCATGCATGCCTCTGTGCAATTTCCCTTTATACATCACAGTCAACTTGAACATGCACACTTTAGTGATCCCCATGCTTCGCCAAAGAAAACCTTCCCACAATTAACCATCAATAATGAAATCCCACAAAGAACTGATACATGTTGTTCCTGTGTCCATAAGTTACACTGATAGTGAGGCAGTGCTGATTAAATATTGGATGAAATATTGATGATGAGATTTGAGTTGGTTCACGTGACTGAAAGATGGTTGAATGTTTATGTAAAGAGCATGAAATTAACTGTGTGAGCCTCTCATATTCAGTTTCCACAGTCCATCCATCAGTCCTCAGCAGCCGTGTCTCAAGTTTGTTTTTATAGATCCAAACTTCTGCTTGGGATGAGGCCCCTGAGAAAGAGACATATGTCTGACCTTTACTTAGGTCCATGCAAATACAACTGAGAAGAGAGCACTTAATGTGAGCAGTAAATTCTCCCTGTGGATACTTGAGGAAAAATAAACCTCAGCTGACTTCTGCTGAAGCAGAAACCTCAGGTACAAAGTAAGAGTTGATTCTTTCTGACATATGATTTGAAAAAGAGTTTTTCTCTGGGTCTTTATCTGAACGTCGACACTTGAATTTTTTATCAGAGGATGTGCCGGAGCCTCTCCTATTTCAAAACTTCCTGCACTTACATCTACAGTTTCTTGAAGTTTGATCCTCACAGGCAGAAGTCAGTCAGTCTCCCCTTAAAAGCACATTTCAACCAAAGAACAATTTCCTCAAGTGTGTTTTGAGAAGGAGAAACAGGGGGAAAAAAGTTATTTCCCAGATGACTAGAGCAAATCGGAAGAAAATAACAGCACAACAGACCTGGAAGTGAAAGCATGTGATGAATTAATGTGGGTTTTCAGTCAAGACACCGAGTCACTGGGAGACTTTGACAGTGAAGGTTTTATTTGGGTCAACATTTACTTCAATGGCCAGGAGGTCATTGCAGTAGACTCTTCATCTCAACAGCGTTTAAAAGGTGAAAAGGCTCCACTTTTTAAAAAGAAAGGTTAAAGAGAAAGAATAAATGGAAAAGAGGACTAACCTTTTCTTGACCTTTCAAAACAGCCTCACAGAAAGACACGCATTACTCAGTACTTTATAGTCTGGAAAGACCTGAAAGTGTGGAGTATTGGATGGATTAAACAAGTTTTCACATGTTTCACGTGTCACATGAGACATGTTACGTCTCACTTTAAGGAAGTAAAAGAGATGATTGATCGTTGAATTGTTCCTTCACTGAGACATCAAAACCTGACCTGTTACACCAGACTGGATAAACACAACTCTCTCAGGCTGTCACGCTCTCTGTTCCTAAATGTAAAACTGGACAAACATGGAAGCTGGTTTCCTCAACAATGATGCAACAAAATCATTTTCTGAGGACATTTGAGTTGGTAACAAACTCTGACATAGTTTGAAGATCTCTTCCATCTTGTACATGTGGACATGAAATTGTTTTTTATTCAATATAAAAAGCTCACAAAACTTAAGATGACTTTTCAAGATGGATTAGTGGGCTCCAAGCCTCTCTCTCTGATTGGCTGACTGTTTTCTGAGTGATCCAATTAAAATATAGCAGATTTCAGGTATACACTTTGTGAAACTAAATCCTGGAGGGTTGGATGGTTGGATGGTGGGTCTAGGGGGTGTGGCTGAGGGTGGTGACTGCTTTGTTGTGACATCACAAAGTACCAGAAGTCCTGACAGCTGCTTTTTAGGCTCAGTTTCCGAATACAGGCTGTGAGCATTTCTCTGTGGACTGAGACCTTTGATACTTTCAAGTATCAAAGAAATGGAGGTCTACCTTTATACAACATGGGACCTTTAAGTTTCTGTTTACGCTGAAAAAATTCCAGTGAACCAAAACATACCACAAAAAGCCATTTGTAAAAAATAAAGTAGACACAGAAAGAAGTCCTATCTACCCGCATATCAAAACAGCTACATATTTCCTCACTTTTTTATTCTGGGAAATATTAAAGACAGGCAGGTTAATGTGTATATATATACCACAGTCAGTAGTAAATGACAGTAAACTCTCATTCATTAAATCCATTAAATTTGTAGTTTTTTGGATTACATTCAACTATAGGTGATTTTTTTTCTTTTTGATATTTCACTTTTTACGACCTGTGAGTTAGGTCAGAGGGTCCAAGCATCATTTTGCATCATCACTGACTGACAGTAACTGCAGTCAAACTCAGGTTGAGTTACAGCAAGTTAAAGAACAGCTGCTTGTGGACCTGAGCAGATGGGAGTGAGCAGTGCCTGTAAATACCTCTAATAGCAGCCTTCTCTCTCCTCTTAGTGTCTGTTAACATCATTATATGTGAGCCAGTAAATGGTTTGATTGGTGGGGATGGTCTCAGACACACATAGCTGTCTAATTAAACCACTTCCCAGACTCGCCTGCTAAGTTGGGTCCATTATACATTTATGGTCCTGTTAAAGACATATACGTAGGTGACATGTCCCAGCATGGATTCACCCCACCCTAACCTGAGCAGCTGTGAGCACATTTTCCTTATCCATTCACCCATTCACAACTAATGACCGTGAGGCTGATGCACCCAAAGGTGGAGGTGATGCACCAAACAAAACATAAGTAGAAGAGGACATGCGTTGTACAGCAGCTAACATGCAAAGTGAATTCATAGCACAGCCCAGTAATCTGTTGCTAAACTGCTGCATTTCATCCATTTCTACCTTCACTGGATAATAAAACAATCGACATTGGTGAATTACATGAGGAAATTGTTTTGAGTTGAGTTGTCCTCTTTTATAACACCTTGTTTAAGTGATAAAACAGATACTTTGGTTTTTCTTGGCTTTTTAGAGTAATCTGATTTTATAGCAGTATGCAGTAATGTGGCAGTGAATGGGGGCTGGAGATGGTCTAGTGAAAAAGAATAGCTGAGAGCATCTCATTAAAGAAGAAACAACTTCAACAACTGTGAACTTAGCTCAAATTCAAAATTGTGAACTCAGCATGTGAACTAGTTTATATTAATCTGTATGGGGTGAAGCTAGTTGAGCTATAGCTCTTGTGAAGGGTGAACTTGCACAACACTGTGTGGGCGTGCAGAGCCTTTATCATGGTGCAGTCAGAAGAATATTTATTCCCAGCATGTGGCTTGGAGCAGGGTGGACAGGAAATGGTGTGGGCGGGGTCAAAAACATAAACTGTGGGAGATAGCATGGCTAATGGGCTAACAACAGCCGTCCACAAAACAAATCATCCAGAGTTACTGTCCCAAATCTGTACCTATGGTCCCCACAGCCAGACAAACATGTTTCCTGAATGTCCCACGCTTCTCTCAAACAAACTGGACTTTGGTCAGCCTCATGTTTTTGTTTGTCAAAGTTAAATCATGTTGAACCCTCTGTAAAGTGAAGGAGTCAGGTCAAAGGTGGAAGTAACTGGAAGTGAATGTGTTTATATAGAAATGAATGATGAAGCTGGTATTTATTAATCTGCCAGTGCCCTGAACATTGATATGTGGGTCCTCGTTGGTCAATAGCAGCAATAACTTTGATATTGAACCCTATTGATGTTGCAAGTTGCAAGATGTTGTTCTCATCTGTTGTTCTTCATCCTGCACCCTTGGTCATGTTTTTCCTGCCATTGCGTGTTTCCCAATCCTGTGATTGTTGACCCCACCCCTTACGTGTTGCACCTGTGTCCAGTTGTCGTTAGCCTGCTTGCTCCCAGTCTTCTGTGCCAGTTTGTCTTTGTCTCAGTAGTAAGTTGTCCAGCAGTGTCTTTGTGTTCAACCTCTTGTGTGTCATTTTCAGTTTCTTTCTTCACCTTGAGTTTAGTCATACCCCTTGGATTTGGATCACACCTGCCTGTCTACCTGTGTACCAACCTAGTATGTATTAAAGACCCTGCCTCTGATGTCTGGGTTTTGAGTCCTCATCATGTGGCTTAGGATAACTTTCAAATACAATGTTCTTGATTATTAAAGCTTCATTGATGGATATTTGGCCACTAGGAGGGAGCAGAACAGCCTATACACACCTTTGACATATCACCTCATCTCAGCAAACACATTCACACATCAAACACATATAAACATTCATCCAGCATAAATCTTGCCACATGTCAACATGAACCCACTATTCACTCTTTTAGTTTTAGACTGTTTAGCTTCAGAGATATGTGCTAACTTTTTAGTAGTGCACATTCTTCAGGGCATAAAGTGACATTTTGGGAAATATGGTTATTTTCTTTCTTTTGAGAGTTACATCATTTCTGCTTGTAGCTGACACCAGTAGCTGGTTATCTTAGCTCAGCAAAGCATAAAGAGTGGAAACTGGATCCATCTCATTTATTTTATCTTTTTCTTCACAGGCTCACAGTCACAAAAAGGCATTTCTATGCATTAGATAAGAGCCAAGCTAGCTGTCCCATTGTTTCCAGTCTTTATGCTAAGGTAAGGTAACTGGCTGCTGGCTCAAGCTTCATATTGAGGCTGAGACTCTTTAAACACACGCACACACAGTATGTGTGTGCGTGTAAAAAGTCTCAGTGTATACACATACACATACATATATATATATATATATACACATGCACACATACATATATGTGTGCATGTGTGTGTATGTTTGTGTGAAATTGAAACTAAGCCAAGTTTTTTTGCTATAAAAGGCTACATGTCTTCATACACTGCAGAAAATAGTACAGAGTCTATAATAATTATCAACATGCCTTCAAACAACCTCCTGCATGTCTGAAATTTTACTTGGATTTAATTTTGCCAAAAGCAGCAGCTTATTTCAGTGATCATCAATGTTAAAATCAACGATGATATGAGAGGCACAAAGAGGCTAATGAGAGGCCCAGCTCAGGCAATTAAGTCCAGAGCAATCTGCTCGAAATGCATGAAAGCCTCTCAGCTTCTAGTGTTTAAAGGTCACACCAAGCCCTCTTGTTGATAATGCTGCCTATTTTAAAGCATCAGAATGATTACAAAAAGACGAGTGTGAGCACGCGCACACACACACACAGGCAGAATGCAATTATAACGCATGCTCATAGACATTTACGCACACACATACACGAAGCTGTTGGAATCATTTGGCCGGTGGCTGTATGGTATTATTTCAGAATCTCATTAAAGCCGGCCTGTGTCACTGCCGTGCTGTGTGTCATCTGGCTCAGCACAGGGCCAAGCTGTGGATTACTGAAGAGTTAAAATATCATTTTTCACAGTTTCTGCAATAAAAGCCAGAATACAGAGCTGCAGCCCCTGAGCCACGAGGTCTGATTGCAGGGTAGCTGAGGCATGTTCATCTATTTCCAAAGTCGACTCCAATCTTCTTTTGTGTCAGGATTATTTCTCAGGAAACAAAGTGCTTTGAATCAGTATGAGGTCTGGTGTTGACCGATACATTTACTTTTTGCTTTTGCCAACAGACTGAAACAAGAGTGCGAGGAAACTGGGCGTGTTGAATCATTCATGTGGAAAACAAAAACTCCACTATGTGTAATTAGTATCAGGATGTCTTACATATCACATAAAGAAGCAAAGTAAAAGAAATGTCACTGCTTTCATCTCTTATTCTTCAATTGAACCTTCATCTACTTCCGCTCAATACACTCCACCCTCGGCCATGATTTCAGTTCCTTTCACCATTTTTCTTTCAACTGATAATTGCTAAGTGCTTAAATTTAAATTGACTCTGCTGATATTTAAAGTGAAATTGAACTAACTGGATCCTGATGGCCACTTCAGCTTCTCTCAGTGTATCAGCTGTTTTAACAACATGAGACAATTCAGGAAGTGGCCCAGAATAACACATCATTATGTTTATATGACAAATCCCTCTCAGTAATTAAGAAGTATTGAGATTAGATGGTATTGAAGAGCAACAAAGTCAGTACAGGGCGGACCCCTGGTGCGACAACACAACAGTAACAGGAAACTGTTGTTTGTTTCATGTGGGGTTTTTTTTCTTTTTTGTTAGTTCCCAAAACTACAGTGGCCCTAAGAGTTCAACACACTGCAGTTTAAGAAAACACATGCAAGTAGACAAAACACAAGCAAATTCAGAAAACGTCTTCATCATTGTGGCAACACACTTGTTGCAAAGATCCACAACACAACAAGTGTTTCCAGTGGACACTTAAGAGTGATGAATGTGACTCAGACACTGTTGCAGATCATTTTTGACCTTTGAAGATAAAAGCGTTGACAACAAGTGCACAAGGATGTATTATGGTATAATTATGGTTATGGAACATCAGGAGGAGAGAGAAGACAACCTGCAGCAAAGAGCAATGGGTTGGACTCAAACCTGTGGCCACTGCAATTAGAACTACACCTTCATGGTACTTCATGGCACTGCACGCCCCATTATCACTTTTTTGCGTCCACTGGAAACACAAGATATATAGTTAGTAAGTATTTATAGAAACAACTTTGTACAGATTTTGTTTGTTTTGAAGCAAATGGCAGCGACAAGCTAAAATTAATTAATCCACACAAACACCTAATGAACACACACAAACTCTAATGGGAGACTGTAGCAGCATGTTGAAATCAATGAGTTAATCAACTTGCTTCTTCCACAAACACACACACACACACAATGCCACATACACAAAAATGTCAAGAGAACAACCCTCCAATAATTAATTAGTTGGTGACAGTTTAATCAGCAATAATGAGCAAAGATACATGAAAGCACACACACACACACACATACACATGAGTCGGACTTAAATTTAGTAATAAGCTAAAACCAGTTAATCAGTCTATCACACACACACCTTTGCACGCTACTAAAGGAATGTGCTAATGAGCTGGAAACATCAGTAAATTGGTTGATCTAACTTTACCACACACTTAGACGCACAAGTGCAGTGATGTTATACAAGTTAGAGGTGTGCACAGTCTGAGGGAGTGGAGTGGGGATTGGGTTTCTTATTTGTATTCAGATTGTATGCACTCATGACAAAATCTGTACACAAGCTTCATTTTTTAAAACAGTCAGTGTTGCTTTTTGTTTTCAGAACTAACCACTGAATCAACATCTACAGGATGTTCGATAAACACGGGATGCAGACAGAAACACACACATGTGCCAGAGAAAATGTGCCTCAACTGTGTTCACATGCAACTACCGGAGATTTGTACATCAAGGATACAGAACAAACTAAAAACTGCCACAGGCTCAAGCAGTGTTACCTTTGCACCAACATGAACAGGGACAAATCCACTGAGCTAGTTAGTTAGCATGTGATGACAGACTGTACCACACAATCAGTCAGAGTACAGAGCAGGTCAGATCCACCCCCTCACTCCTCCTCAGCTCCACCTTCTCCTCCAAATATGGTTTCTACTGGTTTTAAAAAATTACTCAATGCAGTCTTAAGAACAGTGGTTCACAAACCAATGGGTGACGTCACGGTGGGTTGACCCTTGGTTCCACTACATATTCAGCTCTGGTTTTGGGTTTATCTTGGGTTCATTTGAGACTTGAGACAATCTTTGCCAGTGAAACAACAGCATCACTTGTTTGGCAAATGGTGAAAAAATGTAGCTGTTTTGTGTTTTCCTGACAAGCAAGGTCTTGTTTTTGTTCAAATACTAATTCATAAAATGTTTATCTTGCCACAATAACCACTTGAAAGGAGGTTGACTTTTACACAGTATCTAATAATCAGTGTTAGTTACTGGTGACCATGACCACAATCTTTACCTCACCATAATCTTAACATCTCTTAACATAACCAAATCTTAAAGAAACAGTTAGACTATTTTGGGACATATTATTGACTGGATCTCTGAGAGTTTCCTCTGCCTCCAGGCTTTAAAGACAGGAGAATTACCTCCTGGTTTCATAAGTAACTCACTGAGACTCATATTAATCCTCTCTTCACCCTCAAACAGACAGATACCTATTTCAACAAAACAACGCAGCATTATGCTCACATACCCACATCCAGTCTCATTACTATCTGCAGTCCTGACAGAAACTGTGGCTTCTCTCCTCTTGCTCTTTCTTCCCCAGACACAACAAAAGATTCACATTTGAATTGGATCCATTTGTTTTTCAGGGATGAACTGATCTTGTCTGAAACTTAGTAATTGGTGGTGAAATTGGAGCTCCCGCTATTTCACCACTTTTCCTCTTCAAGAGGAGAAATTTAGACAAAAACAACCTCTGACGTCCCATCTAGACAGGAAAAGCAGAATCTTTTATTGTGTAGTCCCACTTCATATGAGAGAAAGTGTAACTCCAATATACAGCAGAAGCCTTTGTGTGCGGAGCCAAGATTTCTGTTTGTTTTTGCCCTGTATTATCCAGTCTGGATCAAGCTTTGACTACAGGACACTTTAATGTGAGCTGCCAAACTGAATGCACTTCACTAATGAGTTCACACTGCATACAATAAGAAAGAGTGGTTGAGCAGCTGCTTGTGGTCCCAGTGTAAAAGCTCAAACCTTTACTCACAATTAATGTCTGTTACTGCACCATGTTTCCCCCCTCCCTCCAAGTCTCAGTGTGTCCCTACCCATCATGCTCCTCACCTGTGATTCAGTGCTTCTCACAAGGTGATGGGAGCTTCTACTCTGTGGTTGTTGTGTTTCTGACCTAAATGCAACAGCTTAGTGATCAGATTTTTAATATATATAAATTTCCCACATCAAAATGTCTAAACACAAACATTGTGTACTTACATCGTGTGTAAGAAGGTAATGTTAGCAATTTTCAAGCCTTTAATCGTGCTAATGGTCCATTTTATTCCATTACATGTCAATGATATTATACACCCCATGTGAAGGTGTCAGTGTTGACGTTCATCCAGTTTGAGGCCACATTTTTAAGATTAAAATAGTTGAAAACAACAAAAATGTTTATCATCACACAAAAGAACTTTACTTAGTGTTTTTACTGATTATAATAACTGTTTGTTAGGGGAGGAGGGGAGGAGTAAAAATCTCCTGACAGTGAAACAGTTGACAGTGAAAGAGTCCAAACTGGGACAGCAATGGTGACGAAGACAACAACTCCCATGATCCCTTGCAACACCATCTTTTGTTATTGTTTTGATTGAGAGATCCCGAGTGGCAGAAGTTACATACTGTGCATTTAGTATTGACTTCTATTAACTTGACTTAAACTAATTTATCTTCACATGTGGTGATGTGTTGTTATGTTTTCTCACTGCCTGCCTTTGTTATGAACACGCTCACAAGGAAACCAGTGGCAACTACTAACTACAGCAACACAGCATTGTGTTACCTTACAGTTAGCCACTTATCTCTTCTTTCTTATTCCCTACAAAAAAAAAAAAACAAGAGTTCATAAAAATGAATGGGAATTAATCTCCTGTTGGTCTAAACCAGAGGCAACACTGCTCCCAGTACATTACAGTGGGAATTTTACATGCAGCCGATAGTGTAGTCAACCAGACGACTACAGCTCTGAAGGATATACAATCACTGTTAACACTCACACATTCATTCCTTTGTTAAAACTCCACAGGGCAACTTAAACTGCATGTAAAAGTGTGACTTTAAACTTGGAGGAGGTTGTGATCGTGTAAAGTCACAAACTACACCTTAAATAATTTTTTTATATTTTGGTTGACACGTTGACGTGAAATAAGAGACTGCATTAAAGCAGACATCGTCCCTTTCACTACACTATCACAGCCCTGTACTAATCACAGATAATGTTGGTCTCAGTGAACTGAGTTACACTTGTGAGAATTACACTACCTGACCATCCGCAGCTAAACTGATCCCACTGACATTCTTTCACTCTCCACATCACTCAGTACATACAGCCTTTTTGCTTACAACCTCAGTTTGTGAAAATCAGTCAGGCATCTCACATGTCTGCAGAGATGTCGTGACTTCAAAAGGATTTCACTCAGCTGAATGTTTCAAAGTGCCTCTTTATTTTCATCACGGATCTGAGCATTAGAGGACTTTGATTTGAAAAGAAACTGGATCTATGGAAGGTCACAGGAACAAGGCTGCAGGATTTTTGAGTGTTGTTGGGCCTATATTAGCCTCTCTGCATCCTACCACACAAAGACTCCAATCCATGGCAGAGATTTTTAATGAATGTCTTAATGTTCGGAAACAACAGTTCTCTTTTTTTCATTTTGGCAATAAACTTAGCTGTTTGTTCTGTGATTTAAGAGTAGATGTCATTTTATTCAGATACAGTAAGCTGCATGTCGTCTCAGAGAACTAATAACTAATAACTAACTAATAAGATGTGTAACACCACAGTCAAGTCTTTGATGCAACAACATTGCATAAATGTCTTCAAAGGTCCTGAAAATGTTCTATGACAAATAGACTGATGACTAAGAGATAAGCAATAATCAAAGTAAAGTGTAAGTTGAAGTTAAAAAATGTGCTCTGCTATTATTTTACACCTAATCTAGTTAAGGCAGACGGAGATCTTTACTGGGTTCCCAAAATTCAGACCATAGACAGTAGACAGAAGTGCTGGAGGACACTGCTTTAACCAGAGTGAATGGTGGAGATGACAAACGCTGATCCAATGAACACCTCACAATAGGGAGGCTTGAAGTTGACCGTGATGTTTATACCAGTAGGTAGGAAAAGACGATCTGGTAAAAAAAAATGGAGTGACGAGTCAGAGGATCTATACTGCGGCCAGTAGGTGGTGTAGATTATTGGATGAAGAAAAGTTGTTCAAGTTGATCAGCCGGGAATTTACTGATGGAAAAACAAGGAATTGGGGCATAGACCCTAACAAATCTGTGTCATTCGCACTGTGTGGATGCAGTTTGATCAATATTGATTTCTCTGGTCAAATTTCTACCTGGATCAGTCACCAACAAATTTGTCCTCACAGCTTCTCATATCAGTGCTAAGAGGACAACACCCAACTATACCCGTCTTACTGTCTCTCTAACATCACTGCATGGATGAAGGAACTAAAACTTCAACTAAACCTGAACTCCTATTTACCCGGTGAATCAGTCTCATCACAATACCAGTATCAAAATTTCCTCTTCATTTCTTACCCCAACCAAGATCACAAGAAGCCTGTTTAATGTTTGACCAACTATCCTTCTCTAAATGTGTTGCATTTGTCTCCTGTTTGTCCTCATATTACTCTTTACACCCCCCAGCTCTTGGTCCACACCTTGGTTTTCTAAAAACTAAGGAACTAGAGAACATAGATAGATACAGACGATGATAATAATCTGATAATGTAGCCATGGGGCTGTATGTGGAGACACAAATCTTTGAAAACACTTGCACATCTTTTTTTTTTTTTAAATGCCTCACTAATTTCCTAAAACAGCTGTGTATTGCAGTGTTGAATGTTATTCAAACAGAACTAAATGGTGCTTTTGATGGGGACTATTTTAAGTAGTGGATTATTCTCCATTTTAATGCTCTTGTGAGTATTTCTGGCATCAGGAAGGTGTGTGTGGGATTGACTCAAAATAAACCACAGTGTGTGTGTTCATGACGATGAAGAAACATTTCATCCAGTGCAACAGTGTGGCTCACTGATGTGTTTTTAATAGTTTTTTTGCACAACTGTGGAGCTCTGTGGCTCAGAGGAATAAGATACAAACATAATACTTGCTATTACTTGGAGGATCAGTTTGTTGCTGGTTTGGCTTTGCACATGGGATTTACTGATAATAAAGAGTACAGAAATTGTAAGCCCTTTCTTACTGTGTTGTGTAATGCTTCTGACACTTAGTTTGACCTCAAGTTATTAATAGACAGTAACAGAGAGAGATGTATGCTTGTCATTTCTGTCCTCGACACTAACCTCATACCTGACTTGTATGCCTCTGACTGCTACCCATCTCTGTCAAACTCCCATAGACACACATGCATTCCCAGATCAATAAAAAAACAAACTTGGTATTTAGCCACATTGCCATTCCTCTCATTCATTTCCCCCAAAAGCCCCCATGGCGATGTCTGCCCCGCCTGTGCCCTGGCCAACACAACTCCCACCCGTCCCTCCAGCATCAAATGTCACAGCCAGAGGACTGGCAGCCAGTGAGCGCACAGCACAGCACAGCACAGCACAGCACAGCACAGCACAGCACAGCACAGCACAGCACAGATCAACACTCTGTGCCTCTGGAACAAAAAAAAGCAGAAAAACAGAGCCTTTACTTGTCACACAACAGGAAGTTGCTGACATGGTCCAGATCAATCAGATGTCCTATGATAAACCTGATGCAACCTGTGGCTGAGGAAAGGGATCTTTTTATGATTATTAACATTTACATTGACCATATGCGAAAATGCTTGAACTAACCAACCAAATTTTTAATATTTTTTTACAAATGACTTGGTTGTGGTTATCCTGAATTTGGACCCAACAGTATTGGAGGTGTTCAATATATGCTAGAAACCAACTGACCAAGCAAATGTGATTATACCCGTTCTGAACAGATAGAGAGAAAGTGTTGTCATCGTAATTTTTCAGTATCCATTGGAACAACATTGTATGAATCCTAATGTATCATTAGAGGGCGAGTAGAAACAATACTGGCCTGTTGCCTCATTATTACACCATTTCAGTTTACCTTTATCTACCACCATAGTTGCAATGCATTTTGTAGACAGTGATTATTTCCAAAACTTAAGCGTTGCAAAAATGTTTAAGAAAACTCATGAACAGAAGCCAGATATCGATGGGTAAGTCAATCCACTGGTCTTGCCCTCAGGCTGTATCCACTAATTGGTACACAGAAAGTGACTGAAGTAGCTGAGTAAGTGAAACTGGGGCCACCACCGATGGAAAGGTGGAAGGAAATTTGGACACTGGTTGACAATACAAAGGGAATAGGTCAGGTTTGCTGTGTGTATCTCTTTTATATGTTCAACACTGGTCATAAATGAGCTACCTCAACATCCACTTGCCCTGATGACTAATAGTAGTGATTGTGAATTCACAATAATACAAACTGATTTGGACATTTCCTCAACTGAAGGCAAACATCTCAACTTGACCACCAGGAATCCATTCATCCAAGACCAGTTCTTTTGGTATCCAAAAAGCAGGATGTTCCCTTGATGCCCCTGACGGGACTGATCACTAACTTTTGGCCATAAACATTTCAATTAGTACAAGCAACCTTACATGTAGCCAGTGCAAAGGTCGTGTTTAATCAAAGTTGCTCAATTTGACATTATTTGAGACCCCTGCCAATCCCACACAGTCTGTAAAATCTCTCTTCTTCTTTGCCATTATTCTTTCATTGACAGGTCTGCAGACTAGTAGAGCAGGCAGAACTACTGTTACACAAAGAGAAAATGAAGGGAGAGTTTCTGTGACTGTGGGAGAGGAAATCAGGTTTGTGCACTGAGTGATTGAGATTTAAGAAGCGTATGTAGGGTTGTGTAAATCTGATGATTGCATGAGCGTCCATGTGCAGACATCTGGCTTTGAGCAAACACGAGGGGTTTTAGTCATAAATCAACAGAATATTTACTGAACAATGTGTCACTATTGATGTATGACTAAGGTCAAAAAGGAATCATCAAGCTCAAATACATTTGAGGTAACTGGCAACATGCACTCAGCATCACCACATAGTTATTACAGTTAGAAGAAAGAAGAAGAAAATGTTTCTTTATGTACTGTTTAGTGTGTTTTTGGAATGAAAGGCTTTATTTGCTCTCCATATTTACAGAGGATGTGACTCAGTGGGAAGAAGCAGCAAGAACTGAGTGAATAAAATTCTACAATCATTCGACAGAGATGAATCTGAGCCAGCGGAGGATTGAGTTAACTGTTGAGACAAAATTAAAGAGCTGGATATGAAGACATCCTGGTGAGTGAGTCATGCTGATTATCACACAGACAAGTAGGCAAACACATACACACACAGTACATGACAGTGGATGTGCATGTGTATTCCACTGATACACACAACAAGTTAAACACACAAGCTGAAGTGTCTGTGGGTGATCAGCTGTGTCCATTATCTGTCTCACAGAGTGTTAATCACACACATGGCCCTCTCTCTCTCTCGCACACACACACACACACACACACACACATACACACACATACACACACACACACACACACACACACTGAACTGCCATACTGTACTTCAAAAGAGGCTCTTCATAGCAAACAAAGGACATCAAACAGTATGCAACAATGATTTACGGGTTGGTTAACTGGTCTGTTTTGGCCCCTCTACACATACACACACAACCACACACATGCACAAACATAGCTGGTGCAGACACCACATGGCATCAGGATTATAGTGAGCCCCTGCTGCAGAGCCAAGCTTGTGTGTGAGTGACAGAAGGAAACATGTCCAGTTACAGTGAGTAAGTGAGTATTAAGGAAGTGTGTTATTTTAATCTCCTTGGTGTTGGTGATCCTCTCGGGGATATTTTAATATTCAGTATCTCAAGAAAAAAACTACTTGCTTTGTGCTTTGTTGTTAGAAAATCAAACTGTCAGGGCTTAAGATGCCAAATATGAAACACATCTCCAGTTTGAATCTTTCTCTCTACATATATGGTTCTCTAGAGGTTCATGTGGTGACGGCTCAGTGCAACAGTGTCACAACTGTGAGTGTGAAAGCTTGAGAATTTTTGCAATGTGCATCGTGAGTTTGTTAAAAAAAAAACAAAAAAAAACACTTTACTTGTTTACTTGATGGATTTCCTCCATTAGCAAGTTTTAATTATCTGGTAGTTGATCTCCGCACTGTACTGAAAATAAGTGAATTAGTCTACAAACAGATAGCGGGCTGTGGAAACTGGTCATCAGTCTTGTTTATAATCCACATACAAGGACACTTTAGTCTTGTAGAAATCTTGTAGAATCTCTGAGGAGACTCACAACAGTCAAGCCCATGGGGTGTACACACTACCCCCCAATGAGTGACGTGATGGTAACACATAAGATCAAAATAAGTTTTGTCCACAATCACAACAAACATGGTTTCCTGGACTGTTTTGACACAGTAACACTCCCTACCACCTTAAAATCCAACAGACTATGTTCACATGCAAATCATTTGTAGATGTGATTGTGGAGTATCCGTAGTTGCTGCCTGGATTATATCACTTGCATGTTTCTGTTTTCCTTAATGTTCCTGATGGAATCTGATTTTTCTCAGGTCTGGTCACACCAGCAACCGTCAGTACTATTGAGTTTTTCCAGTATTGAAAACCACAGCCTTTCTCTAACCTTAACCAAGTTTAACATGCCTAAACACAACCCTTAAAAGTACAATACCATCACCAACACCAAATAAAAAAAATAAATTATCTGCAATTTTTCTCTGTGGTCACATACATATGTATCTTCTAATATGTATCTTCTAACACCTTTATCAGCAGGCAACATCACTGGTCAGTGCCTTTTAAAGCATTTTTTTTAAAATAAATCAATTTATTGATCTCTAATTGGTGTGGTGAAAGTTTGGTTAGGTTTTAGCAGAAAAAATGATTTTAATAGTATTTAGAAAAGACAAAGATTTATTAGTTACAACGATAATCACTCTGATCAGGTTAGGAAACATGTCATGATCATGGTTTAAAGAAACCAACAATTTACAAGTCAGAGGCTTTTTTGGTCCACTCCATCCATCCTAGTCTCCCTTGCCCTGCAGAAGTTGTCATCACTGAAAGCACCTGACTTCCTCCTGACAACCAAAAGTCCCACAGCAAGTGGACGACTTTGTCATTTAAACATGAATAGTCATTATGGGTGTTTACTGAAACAGCTGATTGTGTCTTTTTTCTTTGGAGAACAGTTATAAACTTCATTGCCAGGAGCAGATAATGAAATATGTTGGCAGAGCCATTTGCTGATACATTTGGCAGTGAACAGTTAAAAGTTATGTTCAATGTAACTGTTTCCTATATTGATTGAAAACACAATTTAAACGACAACATTTCCAGAAACTCTTTAATCCTGTAAATTAATTGTATATGGACTGAATTTCTAGGAGACAGGATGGAAAATTAGAGTACCCGAATTTTATAGGATTTTGTGCAGCTGATTAAAGGTTAATTATTGTTGGTCATCAGACTTCACTTTGGATTGTTCTTGACAAAAATTAAAGAGGAAGTGAGTTTGAGGTCACTGAAAAGGTGAGGCTTTTATTCCTGAAAATCCTGCAGCCGAGAGCACATAGGCCCTGTAATAATAACAGATAACGTTGTGTAGCAGTGAACTGAATTACCCTTTGAAATTGACATTACTTGACCACCTGCAGCTAAACTAATTCCACCCAGGCAGGGAGCACTGCTTTGATTCATTTGCACTCTATATCATTTACGCCCATTATCTACTTGCAGCTTAAAATTGCTTTCAACTTCAGTTTGGTTTCTCTGTGAAAATCAATCAGGCATGCAACCCTCTTCAGTTTATTTCTACCTGAGCCTCCTGCCTTCAAAGGAAAGATGTTCTTTGTTTAAGAGTTTTAAACTCTGCAAGATTAGCTAATGTTCAAATACTGTGTTTTTGGTTGATCATAGCATGTGCAAATGAGACACTTCTCATGAAGATTGGTGTGGTCCATGTGATGTTTTCAGCCTGTTCATTTAAATCAGCGATTACAAGGAACTAATGGTGCATTTCCACTTTCCAGGAAGCCAGGATCAACTTAAAAAACTAAGCCCTATTTGTGTTAGAAAGAAATGATTTCTATCCAGAAACTTTTCAAGAAACTTGGGAATCTCACCTGTTCTTAGTCGGAAAATTTCTTGAGCTTTCAAGAGACTTAATGGCCTTATTTGCTATATTACTTCTGGAACCTTGTGGATTTTTTAGGCATTTTTTGTTTCACGATGGTTTATTTCTCTTCTTTGGTTACTGATTATATATTGTTTCTTTTGTTCATTTGCATTTCTCCTCCTCCTGGCTGCTTCTCTTGTGTGTTTCGGCCTCTGCAGCTTGGCCAATATTGTTTTCACCTTGTTTGCTCATGTCCTTACTCAATCTTTTTATGTCACTCTTTAGAATAATAATGTTCAGGGAATTATTCACCACATCTGAAGGTCTTCTTCTCTGAACCGACCACTGTTCAAAGTTTCTCAAGCAACACAGTGTCTTTAGATACAGTACTACAGGAAGTACTAACCCCCAAAAAAAGTAGGTACGTAGGTAATAAAGTAGGTTTTGCATTGCTGTTTAGGAGCTTTGCCAAATTTTAAGCCCCTGATATATAATAGATGACAAATTTATAAGTGGAACCTTTGGTTCAGTTCACCTGAGATGTCCATAGCAATAAGAGGTGAATAGTCTTCCTCCTTTTGATTCATGCACTCTCTCATATGGTGACTGATGGACGGTTCAGGTTCTCCCACAGGTATTGTTTTATCACCCAGCTGGAGACTGAACAGAATGAAGAGTGGAGGACACAATAAATACATTTTGACGTTGATGATTTTATTATATTACATATTATATTATAGCTGGGATTATCTGACCAAAAATAAAAGAGAATTGGATGATTATTCATGTTAAAGATGGCAAAAAAACATACAAACATACCTTTAGGATTTAATTCACCGCCAAGTTTTCTGATACTCTTCCACAGAGTAAGTATGGATCAGCAGAGGCATCTCACAACATGCCCTTGGATGCCAGCAGGGCTCAGCTTAAGAGTGGAGATCAAATACTGGACCTGGGGGAGGTGTGGAGTAGGGTTTGAAGGGGCCTGAGGTTGAAATCCTGCACCTGTAGAAGTCGAGGTATATTGGATAAATGTCAGGATCTGGAAGACTTTGACCACTGGAATACCTTTGAAAATGAGTTTATATCTGAACCCTGACTGTGTCAAATCGAAAGACTCTGATATTCTGACCATTATAAGGATGTTTACATGTATAGTCATTTATGTGCAATGACCACTGTTTCACTCAATGGACAATATGAGTAAAACGTATGTGATTTTAGATTTGTGTCTTTTCATCGAGATTTTCATCATCAATATGTCCAAAACACAACTGTTTGCCTTGTTACAGCAGCCTGCGGGTTCCTGGGGCTGAGTGATCCTCCTTCTCTTCCTGTGGCAGGTATTATATTTCAAGTGAATAGGCTCATGGCATGGCAACAACAACACATGCACACACACACACACAGAAAAAGATTCCATTAAGATAAAAGAAATAAGTGATATCAAATAAATTTAATTTACTTCATAATTGCTTGCAAAAAGTGTTTTGCCAGACAGTGCCTGCAAATGTCTCTTATAATCTGAATCAGATTGAAATTAATAAATGCACATACTTTTACCATCAACATACTGAAGCACTAAAAAATAAAACTGTTCATTATGCAGAACGGCCCCATTCATCCATCCACTCGACTGTAATTTTTTATCGAGCAAAGTTACACAAAAAAGTTGCAGCTGGTAAACGTGGGGTTCACAGGTCTGAGGAGTCTCTTAAACTGTTAAATTCTTCACCATGTTGACCAGCCAGTCCACGACTGACCTGTCAGCAGAAAACAACAGAAACAGGAAACTGAATGACACTAAAAAAATACAGCAGACATGAAGAAAACTGTAGTTGCAACAATACGGGCCACGTCATTCACATTTGACCCATTGTCACGATAAAAATTTGATTTGTGCAGCTTTGAGTGTTTGAAAAAACAACAGATACTTCAGAGCTTCTTCTTCTATCTTCTTTTGTATTTTCAATAATATACAAATAAATAATTAAATCTTGTGACATATCCTTTATTTAAATAATAAGTCCACTGTATGCATAAGAAAGAGCAGACCAACCTGACAGCAACAACAAGAGTCAAATGAAATGGTTGACAGTGTGACTAGTGTACTGCAGCCAGGGCCCAGCACCTGTCATAAGTCTGTTTTATTTTTATTGTCCTTATTGAAATATTGCAAAGCTTCATATTTTTAAAAGAACAAATATAATCGTTACCCACCTGGAATTTAATTTGGTGACTTTCTTCTCAAAGGTTGTGCTGTAAAGTTTGTTGGGAAATCCTAATCCTAACCAATGAGCTCGACCACTTAGCGAGAACAGGGGCAAATAGATGATAAGATTAGCAACATAACGTTTAACAAGACCAAAGAAAAAGCACAGGAGTCGTGAGAGGATAGGTAGAAGAGAACTGAAGGAGTTTACTGCTCAACTGAAGAGTTTTTACTTTCTGTGCTTCAAGTTCATTCACTGCTAAAGCTAACTGACGTGCAGCCAGAGGCTAACGTTAGCTACACTGGCTACGCCCTGAACAGCAGAGCCAAGGAGTTGGACCAAAGCTGAGGTCCTGCAGATGAACTTCTCCCTTGTGAGAGCAGGTTTGTCTTTTTTTTTTTTTTTTTTTTTTATGGTTTTAAATCTACATAATTTTACCTTCTCAAATGCTTAAAAAATAGCTGCAATCTGTGTGTGACAACTTATGGCTGTTATGCCACTGATGATGAATGATGGATACTATTAATGCAAGTGGTTGTGAGATCAGGCGTCCTCACTCAGTCATTCATGCTATATGAGTATAAGTTGTTGTACTTTTCTTGATGGCCATCTGTTTCACACTGTGTAAGCTACCTTACTGTTGGATTGTCGGTGTCAGATTTCTGATAGTTGCCGTGGTGGACTCCAGGACAGGCTGTTGGAATAGGCCTGATAAATTTGTTGGCCGAGCTTGGCAAATAGAAATATTTGTAATCGCAATTATGTTACATTACAGCATAAGATAATCCTTCATAAAAATAACATACATAATTAATTTTGAATAAACAATAGACATGAGAGACACAAGAGATAGAATCAGATAATTTAATATTACACACAGGATGTCTCCATAATTTAAAACAGTTGAAAAATGCAGACTGAAAGGAAAGAATTACATAACACAAAAAAGTAATTGATGAACTAATTTAAGTTGAGTATCTTCACAAGGTCATCAACATGAGGATGGAAAGATAATTTGAAATTCATCCATATTCTATCCAATACTTTTTTAGTTGTAGTCTATTTTTTAGTCTTTAGGTTAAGTTTAATTGGTGAAAATAATAAGTAGAGTGTGTAAAGAAGGTCTGTAGGTCAGTGATACCCTGAATTGAACAAAGAGCATTTGCATACAGATGACTCTGTGCTGGCCTCATGATCTTTCTGACATAGTTTAAATATAAAACAGATTCCAGTATGGATCCTTGTGGAACCCCTTTTGAAATCTTGAAAACTTCATACTTGTTAGCTATAGATTCAAAACCAGCCTGTTCTATTTGCAGTGGAAGCAGTTTGCCTGAGATCCTGCAATAACTAATTATGATCCACAAATTCAGAAGCCTTGGACTTGATCAAGAAAGCACAGTGTTGTTTCATATCAAGCCAAGTGGTGACATCATTAGTAACAAGTCTGTCCACTGTAATTGCACTGATCTAAAATCAGACTCAGCATCATTGAGAATCCTCTGTCCAAAACTGTTCAATTTAGCGTACTTTAGCTGAGACAGAACATCTCAGGATGGGACAGTTATTACTGATGTAGTAAATGTCTTCCTCAGTGTTGTAAAATAGGTCGATCCTTAGTGAAGCAGCTGGAGCAGGGATGGAAATTAATCTGAGAACCAGGGGTTATTTCTATCCCTGATTCTGTACTTTTCCATTAGAGCATGTTTATCTCATACATACACTCAGCCATGAAGGTTGACTGTAAATATTTCCAGGCTCCAAGTACACCTGAACTAAATGATCATGGGCAACACAGTTTTTGTGTAAAAACACATTTCATGTGTGCTTAAATTGCCTCATAACTTAACATGGTTTGGCCTAAGGAATGTTTTATCTTCCCCCTTTATAGAAGCTGTGGCACAATGTTCACTTACATTGGTACTGAATACCACATTTTCACTATATGTAGATGGTGGATCTGTCAAAATAATGTGTAATAATGTGTTTAGAGAGTCCCATAAGTCTGTGGTTATGGAAATAACCAATCATACTTTATAGCACCCAATAGGACAAGTTCTGACTTATTTAGCTTGTTCAAGATATTACAAGTGCAGTTGGAGTGTGAGCTGGAGCCAAGCGTGGACTACAATATCCTACATAATATATATAATATTTTATAAACCTACAGAATAGACAGAATATGACACCTGGCTGCTGTACTGTACTGTAAATGTCACAGGTACGTCCATTGTCCCTCTCTGAATAGAGTTTGTGTGGGAGCTGCTGTGGGCCGGAGAAGGTCTCGGGTAGCTGAGATGATACGAGGGTCAAACTGTTGCTTAAGACGTAGGGAAAGAGGAGAAAAGACAGACTGGCACTATGGAGGATATCAAACTCAATAGTTTTAATGACCCCAATGGTTTTGTTTTTATCGCCCACTCACAACATCCTCATCCTGTTGCACAAATGTACTTTTTTTTTTTAGCTCCTCTATGTGTAGCAACATCATTTTTTATACTCTGTATTTGTTAAACCGTGAACCCTCACAGTAAAATTATTTCTTGGGAACAAAAGAAAAGGAGATGCCAACTTTATAAAACCTACTGGTATTAGGTATTAGGGGCCTCACAATCCCATTATCTAATGTATTTTGTCTGATCTACAGGTGTGTGATAGACTTTTAAATGCACCACTGAAATGGAAGAATAAAAACTGCTGCAGCAGTTCTTTTTTTTAATCGGCTGAAAAAAAAACCAAAATAGTACAGTGCATCTCAGGGGAAAAAAAAGATAGATAAAAGACCGTGATGTGCTTTAGTTGTGACGGACACAAATTGTCAACACTTCTGTAATGTGTCAAGGGCAAGAGGGAAGATTTGAAACCCAAGAAAACTGCATGAGAAATTCTGGAAACAGTGCTTCCTTATCAACTGCTTGACACAACACAGGATTTGCTCTAAAACTTCCTCAGAAAGTACCACAGAGTTGAACTAACAACACCAACAGACTCGCAAAACATTAGGATCTTCGGCAATTGTCCTGGATTCTGTTAAACGTATTTGTCGTATTAGAAACCATTGCGTGTTCTCTACATAGTTATCTTCATATTTGTGTGTGCTTTTGAAGCTATCTTTGAGATGTTTTCAGGCATCTGTGCGCGCACATTAATGTCAGTGTGCACAGTGTCGGATTTACCCATGTGAAGTAGGTCATATGTGGACCTGTAGGGCTTATCTCCCCGGACGTGTCCCCTGACCAGTGGCCAGTGGCCCAGTAATATGGTCACTTAACTGGAATAATTAGCACTCGGTGGGTTTCAGGAGCTTTCAGCCTATTGCATAATGTTATTTACCAAGCTGCTGCTACTTTGAAGAAGAGAACTTGCTGAGACGTGTGTTGAGGAAAGGAAACGGATGAGGAAATCACCAGGGAATTATTCATATGAGGAGTTTGACTGGGAAGCCAGATATGTGTTATTTGAAGATTGTGACACCCACTCTGACAAATTGACTGCAAACATGAAAGCAAAAAACAAACAAAAAAACCCTTATGAATATATTTCTAGGAGCCTTTTTCTTAAAAACAATGCATTTTCAAAGAATGTCCTTCAATATTCTCCAAACGGCTGTTCAGGTCAAAGGAGCTGGAGACAGGTTTTTAGTCTTTGACAGGGCTACCGCGTTAAAGCGGAAAGAGAAGGCAAACACAATCTATTTTAACTGATAACATAGAAATTGTTGTGTGGCTCTTGTCTGTACAGAAAAACATCATTCAGCATTAGGCTGAAAAAAAACAATATCTCCCCCTCAGCAAATCTTGAGTCCAGTCAATGAAACCAGATCGGAGGAATGGTTTAGAGTTTGACATTCACAAGAAACATCTGCTGCCGAAAAGATCTCAAAAGACGATCAAGAACTGTTGATTTGCATAAAGCTGGAAAGGATACATAATGGTAAATAATCTGAAAGACTTGAGATATTCATCACTCTGCAGCTGCTGGGAGACTTTAATGAGGAAAGAAGACACTAAGGCTGCATTGTTTTGGAAGAAAACAGTAAAAAAAAAAACATGATCGTGAAGGGGAAAGCTGCTTTGCTGTATCTGGGACCGGTCACCGTAGTTCAGTTGCTGGTTACTCATCTTGTGCATTGCGCAGGTTTGATCAGCTGCTATTGGAAGGAGCATGTTTACTTCTTATTTCTATTTTCTAGCTCCTTCTGGGGGACCCCGAGGCATCCCCATGCCAAGAGATACATAATCTCAGCAGCTTGTTCTCGGTCTACCCAGGGGCCCTTGGATGGGCCCAGAAGACCTTAATTCAAAGGTGCCCAGGAGACATTGTGATGCAGTAATTCCAAACACAGACTTTCAAACCTTTGCGTACCAGCTCAGGTCCTTCTTCACCACAACAGCCTGGTACAAAACCCACATTACTGCCGACACTGTAACAATCTGTCAGTCTCATGCTCCACATTAGCATCACTTGTGAACAAGACCGCCTTGATACGTCAGTCAGCACCCTGGCATTAGCATTTCCGGGAAGGTTGAGCAGTATGATATCCCAATAACTGGAGCCCTTATTTATTTCCAACTCTGTATCCTCCACTGAGGGTGTGTTGGCCTGGTTTCTAGGGCTCTACATAGTGTTGTTATCCAACACCAGTATCCCCAGTTAGGGTCAGCAGTTCACCTCTCCCTGAACCAAGCCCTGCTTTCTGTTCCTGAGTCTGCCAGAACTTCCTTCCCCTCCTGAATCTAAGAAGCTGATATCTGGCATTTAAAGACTTACTTCTTGAAGCCAGCCTATTTTGTTTTCTCATGACATTTTTTTTCACCAGAAATACAGAACATTTGGTCTAGTTAGAAAAAAAAACAATGATTTTGTAAAGATGAATGATGCACAAAGAGTGGGCTTTCAACTAGCCAGTTACTTAGAGAAAGCCTGTGAAATGAAGGAAAAAGCTCAAGTTGGTACTTATGAACCAGAAGATGCATTGTTAGTAAAATGTGTGGGATGGGCCAGATGCTTGGCATCAGATAAAAAAGAAAACTAATGCTAAAGCAGTTAACATTAGTTCCACCTCAGACTGCTACAACAGTAAAATGCTACCTACACATAATTGCATCATGATTAACAATCCATTCATGTAAGATGTAATCCTAACCACAAGGGCCCCTTCTTCTGCATAACCAGTACTTTACTTTTAATTCTTTATTGCAGCACTGACTGGTTGACCCTCCCAGGTTACACAAACACTGATGACATAAAACATGCAGGGCCAGGTCTGGTTGCAGGTACTGTATGTCAGGGAAAGGCCATGTTTTCTCAGCTCCTCAGTATGAACCCTTTGTGTTTGCAGTGGAGAGTTTTCAGATACAAATGTGGATTTATGACAATGGAGAACAGACAACCACATTTAAAACATTTTTATAATCAGTGTTTGATCACTATTGCTTTCTCAATGAAATGTGCACATACACATACATACATACACATAAGTTTTCACAAAAAAAGAAAATGAAGGGAGGATGATAAAGAGATAAAGGCGGAGGAGCTGCAGCATTCCAGCTTCCATATCTATAAAATGTAAACACACAGCAGGCCAGGGCGTCTGGCATCACTGGTCTATATGATGTTAACTGATGAGCAACATTAGTAAAGTGTCGCTGTAATCACTAGATTCTTCAGCACTAGATAGAGAATGTACATCTGGATCTTACATTGGCTGATGCAGCAATTTGTTCTGCATCTGAGATAAACAGATGTGTGTGTGTGTGTGTGTGTGTGTGTGTGTGTGTGTGTGTGTGTGTGTGTGTGTGTGTGTGTGTGTGTGTGTGTCAGACAGGGATTTGATCTGGATGAGCACATTAGTGAAGATCTGAATCAGTGTCATTTCTAATGTTTACCTGATTTGTTGGTGCCCTCAGCACTGATCGCCTCTTATTGAGTAACTGTAGAATATCTGATTATCTCTGTTTGGGCGTCTGCAGTGGAAGGATGTAGTTTTTCTCTATTGTAAATGGGACATGCAGTAGGCAGTCCAAAGTTGTTTATACATTTGTGAAGTATGGAGGCTTGAGGGAGATAAGGAAACAGTCAAGTTGAAAAAAAAAAAGCACAAATAATTAAGTAAATACAATTTTTTAAAAATCAGTAAAATGCAGTTGCTGGATTTGAAAGCCCACAATCACCAACACTTAACAAAGAAGAAGGAAGTAAAAGAATTCTGTAAAATAAAATAATTGAATTTGATTATAATGAATTAATGTAATTAACAATGGACTGAATGAATGGATCACAATTAATGAATAAATCTAGTTCAAATGTAGTTCAGTGTGGTTTTTAATAGTTTTTACAATTTACCAATTGGTTTTTCATATGTGTTACGTTAACTTCTAGACTGTAGCCTATATGATCTTTGGAGACAGACAGAAAGAGAAATGAATCACATTAGGTGCTAGATGTGATTTGTTAAGCCGCGGAGTACCGAGCCAGAAAACTAAGTACTGCTGTTTAAACCTCCAGTTGTGGCCAGCAACCTATGGCCCCAACATCTCACGTGTTTTTATCTCATAAGGTTGACATGGTGAACTTGACACAGAGCAATCTGTGAATGTAAGCCAAATATTTACTTTTTTAGCTCTGGTTTGGTCTCCAACTACTTGGTAAAAAACATCTGGCTCTTTAGCTGAAAAATATTCCACTATTATCTCCAGATAGCCACTAACTGGGGGAAACAGCTGTCGAGAAGCACAGTGCTAGACCTTTTGGAGTTTGGATCCATCCTTCTGAGGGGTTAATGAAAGCAAAAGCAAATAAATGCACCAAAGCAGTGGTTCTCAAATACCAAGCAGTCACAGGATTACTTGTTCTACTGTTCTACTACAGAAAACTGTTCTACTACAGAAAATTATGTTTTTGTTCTAATCTTCTTCTGAATGACTATGAAATTTACTCGTCAAAAATTTAACAAATACTAATTTTAAAAAAGGAGGATGGATTAATCTCTTACTCTTTTATTGAACTGGTCACAATTAACAGATATGTGAGAAGAAGTCATTGTTTTATATAAAAATCACTTAGTTAACTACAATTGTGTGTTCATCACTTGCAAATGATACTTTTCATATTACACAGTGCCATTTTAGCCATTGTTAACATACAAATACTAGTGATTGCAGCTTTAAGTTGATTTGTATTTAGATGAACTGAAATCTCTGGGTGTCTGGTGAATAAATCTATAAAGCCGGTGTGCTTTGAAAACGTCTGCTCTATGTATGTAAGATTTGTAACCGAGGGGATAAAACATTGAGAAGCATCAGTGTGGTTCTTTAATCAGCTACTCATCGTCACTCCTCTCCTGCCAAGTCCCTCTGTATAGATACAGCATATTAGTTATTGTCATTGAGCTTATTGCCCTTTATGGCTCTCCAGGCACTTGCCAAGTTATGGATAATAGCTGTTAGCCCTGACAACACTACTACAGTCAACGCATCACATCCTAATACTGTTTGTCCCTCCTTGACCTCCACAGTCTGAGTGAGGGTCTAACAAGCCCGTCTCCACTGACATGCTCTCTAATCGGCTAAGAACCTGCCTTTAACAGGGGCTTAGTAATTAGATGGCTTTATGGAGGGCTCCTGGGGGGACGCACACAGGCGCACACACACACACACACACACACACACACTCAGATAAATCTGTGGCTGTCTTCTTCGCATGCACACACAAACACACACGCACCAACTGTTTTACTATGTAATAATAAACCTTTTGATTTGTAACGCTGTATAATGATCATAATGTAGAGCTTAATGACCTCATGGACAGCTTTTCTAAACAAAAGCGCTACGAAACGCCATTAGAGTTCCTTTCATCATCAACAAACATGATACAGCTGGATGGACCCACACGTTCATTCTCATTATGAGTGGACTGTGTTGTAGAAAGTGTTGAAGAAATGGTGCTTTATACCTTTATTATTTACTTGATAATGAATGTATGAAAAGCAAAGAAATACTGATATCCTTTAAATATCATAATGAGGCGTAACCACTAAATATTATAACGCTGGCAAATATTATAAAGCTGCTATAATCTAATCTACTTACATTAACAACGCATCACAGCTTTTGAGTATGTGTGGCACCATAACCTCCCTCACATGAACACACGTTTCCATCATGTTATCGTGGTTTGCAGTTTTGACCGGAGCTGCTATAACTGCATCATCTTGCTCTGTCAACTGTTTATCTTCATAAACCAATTTCTATGGAAGCTTGGCTTGTGTTTGCTGTGTAAAGAAACATGTTTCCCATGAAAAGCATTTCATAATGTTAATCATAAAGTCCACAAACAAGAATCTGTGTGTAGAAATGATGTCCTACTGTGTTGGTTCGTTTATTTCCTCTCAGTCAAACCCTCTTACCATCAGTAATGAGTTGCCATGAGGGTCCATTCATGGTCCATTACTATTAACTACATTATACAAATATTATACATTATATATAAATAATATTGTTCCTCCTCAGTACTTTTTTTGCAGATGACACAGTTTTGTCTGCCCCGGGCTCCACCCCAGCCGAGGCTCTGACTCGTCTTCAGTCTGCCTTTGATGCTTTCCTGTTATCTCTTTTTTTAATCACAGACTTGTTTTAAAAAGATAAAGTATATGATATTCCCCACCTCCACCAGTGACTCCACCATCCTGCCAGTAAAAAGTGCATCACGACTCATGCAAACATGGCAAGGACTTTGGCTTGACAGCAGACAAAAATGAAACTTAAACTGGGCGTCTTTTTCTAAACCGTAGGACTATTGTGCAGTCAACTTTAATCGTTGGTGGAGATACTGTACAGTGTTGTGCTGCAGCTGAACTCTGGGCTTTACACTTTGTTACTAATGTTGTGTTCATTATTGTCTGTAGAACAAGACTGGATTGCTGTTTGTTTTGGGGCAGAGTTGTTCCACCTTTATGCTGGCAGCAGACAAAGTTACAGAGTCTGATTGACATTTGTATAAAACATATAGCAGGACACAAGCCAAACTCTCTAGAGTCTCAGAGTCCTGAGTCTGTCATGCTATCTAACATCACACACTGTTTGGTTCAGTGTAAACACGCAAGGTAGCTCTTCTTAACACCAAATACAGTAGTGGGGTAGAAATAGACTCATGACTCCTGGACTGTTTTTATTCTTTCTCTGCTAATTGTGTTTACCTGGCCTTAATTGTGTTGTCTCTGCATGCTGATTGTGTGCTTGTCTGATTGTGAAAGTTCTCTGTTCCTGTCTGATTATCCTTGAAATTACATTTCTATACAACAGCAAACCTATTTTGTAGGTAGGTAATTGTGACTGTATGACATTTTCTTATTAATGTAATAGGAAATGTTGTGATTTAGCTTAAGCTGGTAAGTCGGATATGTTGATACCAAACACATTCGGAAAATGTGTGATGTTTCAGTGGCTCCAGAATTATTAAACATCTTTATGGGCCTGGTTACACTCTCACAGCTCTTGGTTCAGGTTTGGGAAAGATCCTGGTCTGGTCTAATACAGAAAAAGCCACAGTCTGTTTATTTATATTTAACCTCTTTGTGTTCTGTTGTCTAAAACACAGGCGGGACTCTGGATGTGAACCTGGTCTCTCTCCTAATAAAAAAATTGAGGGATCTGAGAAGGATGGGTAGTGCAACATGTAGTATTTGGCCAGGACTGAACGGTGGGAGTAATCCTCCTCCAGAGCCATTTGACCTCTGGGTGTGTGTGTGTTTGGGATGTGGGGGGTTAATGGGGTGTGCCTGTGTGTGTGTTTTTAGTATGTGAGCTATTCCTGACCTCGGGTATAGACTTAACAACGTGTGTGTGCTTTGTCTAGCCTCATTAGGAAGCATGTGTGTGTTGTTGGATTGGCTTGGGTGGCTGTGTGTGTGTGTGGGTGGGGGCTGATAGGTGGTTTGTTTGGGTGGCGGGGGGATTTCCAGCCAGCTTAGCTTTAAGTGTGACCTCCTGTGCTTGGACAGCAAAAGAAGCAGTGAGAGGACACTGGTCCACAGTGTGTTAAAGGTGGGATTGTTCTGTGTTCATTCTGCCTCTGTTCTGCATGAGACGTGCAAACCGAGGTGGTCAAGGAGCTGGATTGACCCCTGTGTAAAAGGGCTGTCATGGTGGGACAGACATGTTACTCTAACTCCTGAATGCCATTGTGCTATCTGACATTGCACACTGGGACATCTTGTCAACATCTGTACAGTTTTTAAAGCAGTACTTTAAAAACTACTACTTTGTTCCACTAGCTGATCGATATCTCAGCAAACACACTGCTCCAATATAAGCCCCCTGTCATCTAGATCACCTACCCACTGTACATTAGTGCTGTTATTAGCACTCAGGGAGCTTTACCTCAGAAAAACAGGACTTTAGGATGAAACCCTCTGTGCTTTTGAAGGATGTTGCTGATTGATGGCTGGTTTCCAGTTAGAGAACCAAAAGTGCTGCACATGCTGAAGCAGAAGTCACAGGTTTGGATGTGATGTATAGTCATTTGATGTTTTACAACGAGGATATGTCAAGAACTGCAAGAAGCATTAAAAACAAAGAGGGAGACACACATAATGAATAGGGAAGTAGAATTAAACGATAAAAAAAATTTAGTTTACCAAGGAAGGCTGTTCTCATTCAACAGTCTGGTGTCCATTTGTTAGTCTGGAGGAATTTGTCAACAATGAAAGTCTGTAAGTTTGACAAAGCATTGTTTTGGGATTGGGGACATTTTAATTTAAAGAAGCTGTGTGGCCATTTCTGGGACAGCTGCACACAAACTATAACAAGGGGCACTGACGCTGTTCTGGAGGCTCCCAGTGGAACATTTGGCTTTTATATGGAGAATATACGACCTCAACCAGAGGAACCGGAGGATCTAAGAGGAGATGGAAATATTCATTTTTTCCCCCCTTTTTCTTTCTGTACATTATACTTTAAGGAAAGGGGACAAGGAAGAAAAACAGAATAATGTGGGGCTGATGTATTGTGTCAGAAAAATGCTCTGTATACACTGCATATAGAAGAAGTGTACACACATGCTTCTGTGCATATGGCTCCAATTAGTATTTTTTCCCCCCATCAATCAGCATGGCTGTAGGTTATTTTGTGGAGCCTGCGTATTGATTGGTTGATTGTAAACTCACAGCTGAGCCCTGTGGCAGCAGCAGGAATCGGGCTAATGGTGAACTTTCATGGGGCCAGTTTGGTCACACACCCTGCCAAAGAAACTATACCCCACCGCCTCCCTCCGTTTGGCAGGAAAACCATCGCTTGTGTCTTTATCCTCCGTTCGCGCTCCCGTCTGCTGTAGGCGCGCGCGCGCGGGTTTCCTGGTGCGCGCGCTTGGCACGGCGCCGCGCACTCCAGCCCCTGTGTAGTAACCCAGAGCAGCAGAGCTCTCAGCTAGACATGGCGGCGGATCCTAAGCCGGACTGGCTCTCCTGCCTTCCCTCTTCTTGGAGTTATGGGGTGACTCGGGATGGACGCATATTCTTCATCAAGTAAATATCACGCGGACACACGGATTTGTGGATACGCACTGCTTATTTCTGCGACGCATTCTCCCTGTTTGTCTTTTTTCGGCTTCTCTGTTCACCTTTTTCCCCCCTCCCCGTTTTCTTCCACTCACAGCGAAGAAGCAAAGAGTACAACCTGGTTGCATCCTGTTACTGGGGAGGCTGTTATCACGGGGCACAGAAAAACTCCAGGTAAAATCATTTGAGGATGTGTTTGTTTCCCTTGCGAAAACGCACACACACACACACACACACACACACACACACGCGGGCACGCAGCGATCTGGGAAAGGTTATCCGCGCGTCACGGTCGAGAAAAAAAAGGGGGGCGACAAGTTGCGGAGAGGAGCCGTGGAAGACGGTGAGGGGAGATTTCTTCTCTCTGCAGCAAAGCAACAGCCTCCTCTGCTCCGCTCCCCTCTCCGCTCTCCTCCGGCGGACCATTACGCACGGCGTCCCCCACCGCCCCCCAGCCTCCCCGCCGCCTCCCCCTGCTTGCTCCACCTGGACACTTTGCGACACACTTTTTAAAAGTTCCGTCACGTAGGCGCGAACCGATTTCCGAGCCGATTACCTGCAGTGACATATGACACATTCCCCCCTAAAAGCAGCCGTGCCGCAGACACGCTGCTGTTTCCAGGCACGTATGCGCACCGCGGCCGCCGATAGAACAATGCAGCGCGTCTGGCGCGGCACATAGTCCAACGTTGAGAGCCACATCTGCCGCGACAAGGAAGGCTGCCGGCTGAGGAGGCATCTCTGCATGCAGATCAGCAGCTGGAGGCTGAGCAGTCCACACACTCTGACACTATGATCGAGTAATCCTGCGATATCTGCTCTGGGAAAATGGGGAGGGGGGCGCGGAATATTGTGCGAAGCCAAATGAGCTATTTGTGGTCCAGACACTGCATTGCTATGCAGGTGTGTGTGTGTGTGTGTGTAATCTTCATATCTCACTTCACAGCTGCTCATGTTCCTGTGCCTTGTGTGTTTTTCTTCCCCTCCCTGTCCTCACAGATTTACCAACAGGATGGGAGGAAGGATACACGTTTGAAGGGGCTCGCTGCTTCATCAAGTGAGTTGGAATGTGTGGAGAGAGAGAGAAAACAGGCAGAAAGAGAGTGACAGATGCAGAGAGGGAGAGAGACAGTTAGAGTGGCTGTCTCAGACGCTGAGGGGCTGCATTGTTTGGTCAGTGTAGAGGTTTCCCTCCGCTCTCATCAACGCCCACCTCTCTGCCTTTCTGTCCTGCTGGAGGAGCAGAGGGGCAATTCACAAATATATCTGTTTGCCTCCCCTGTAACACACACAATCACTGGGAATGAATAGCTCCCCGGTCTTTCTTTCACCTCTGTTGAGGTTTTCTTCTTCTATCATTCATGCTCTTTCCCTTCACTGCTCTCTCTCTGTCTCTCTCTCTCTGTCTCTCTCTCTCTCACAAACACACACTCCAGTGGAGGGATTTGCTCAGGAACAAGTCTCTGCTGTCAGTGGGACGCAAGTTTGACAAGCACGTGTGACTCAGAGGCTGCTCGGCTGCGCTGAACAGGCTCTACTTGTTGTCGTGCTGCATGTGTGCACATGCAACTGTCTTTGTGTGTCTGTAACCTCTCCGGGGTGATTAGCTCCCTCCTTGTGCACATTTGTGTACATGTATATTTTATGGGCCTGTTTGACGACAAAAATGCCTGACAGCTCCCGGCCTCTCACACACCCACAGCCGACACACGGACACACAAACACACACACACACACCCACTCTTTGAGGTGGCGAGCAGCTACTTTCATTTGTTCTACTTACTTTCCCACCTAGTTTTCCGGCTGTTGCTCCTGCTGTCTGTGGCCATTTTGAGAGCAGCAGCTGACACATATGGTGAGCTAATACGGCCCCTCTATAAATAGCTGACAACCGCTGCTCGTTGGTATGTATGAATGCATGCAGAATGTGTACATGAATGTGTACACATGCATGCACATGGACGCGGAAATATACAAGCATGGTTACACTTTTAAGTGCTCGCACGTAAACACAAACGGCAGGATGTGACAAGTGGACATCTGTGTGCAGGTGTGAATGAAGTACAAAAACAAGCTGGGAGCAGAGCAGGAGACACCCAGCGACGGCGCAGGGAGGCGTGAGAGCACAATGAGCAGTGCGGATTGGCGTTGCAACATTAGCAAACTCAGAGGGCCAACTGTGCATTGTGTTTTTTTTGGCCCCCAAGTTCCCATTAAGTGCTGCAGACATAGACCATAAGCGCTACATGACACACCCAGAGACTGCTACTGGAGTACCTGACCCAGGTTTTCTGTGTCATTACTTTGAAATAATCTGATTAAAGACAACTTTATTGATGTACCACACTAGCACAAAGTAAAGTAAAATGTTTTTTATAAGATAGGTTTTGACACAGGTCTCCAATATAAAATAGGGCCTCATGAGTAAACAGTAATGCAGGACCCCTCTGCATCTGGGACCTCGGGGCCATTGGTAATCTATCTTCGTGGACTGGACCCTCCCCAAGGAGTCACAAGATATACCTGAGTGGTCATGAGAAGATTAATGGAGATTAATGGTTGGATAAAATGGATCTTTTTATTTTTTCCAAGCTTTCCTCTAATCTTTGCTGCGGTGTGGTACTGAACCTCAGTTTCCTTTGAGTATCAGCCAAAATGTACTTGTAAATTTGTGCATTTAAAACTGTTACTATTGAAAGATAACATCAAATGCACACTCACAGGCTTTGATATTTCCTCGTCTGAATCATAACCTTGCTTGTATTGGTTTTTTGAATTTATTTAGGAAAAGGACTTTTGTGTTATTGTCACACTAAAACTTTAAGATTGTGTCTGATGAAATGTCAGATAGTTCTTCAGGCATTTAAATGGTCTAAAAAGAGACGTTCCCTAACCAACAGCTCACACAGACGTGCTCTGTGATATGGGTGAGATGGATATGAGTATCTTCAAGACCCAACCTAACTGGACTCACAAGCACTTCCCTCTGATCTAAGCCCAAAGCTGTATGCTGCAAAAACAACCCAACCCCAGGCCTGAAATTTGATACTGTGTCTGGACCAATCAGGCTCTGTAGCAGAACTCCAGATACTCCACAAGTAAACATTGCTCAATTTCTGGGGCAACTTTCCAAAAAAGCTTGGGAAGCGCTGATGTAGAGTGAAATGCAGAGTGGAAATGCACTGAGCTCATCCAAATCTGAGGTTAAGGCTCCAGAAAACTACCACGAGCCTCCTGTTGAGTTTTTTGGTCATTGGCAGACAATATAAGTTGTGATTGGGGAGTGAAACTGGTCACTTGTGATAATTTCTGATAAGTTTTAAACCCGTTGTTAATTCACAGAGAATAGGCATTGATAGAGGGCATCAGCAGCCTTAACAGGCAGTCACTGCTGTTTCTCTGGTATTGGCTGACTCAAACTGAACTTCACCACACACAGTCTTGATTACAACGGGCAGTATTTTGTCTCGAAACAATTAGGCCTAGTGTCATATTCACTGAACAACACTGCGGAGTCACCACTTCTTCAAATCCTTGACATTCCTCCCAAATTCCTGCTGGGTCACTTTTCTATCAGTCTATTATTGGATTCCTGACTCCGCTGCTCCCTTTACATCCATGGCGTTGAAGGACACTGCTGCCCTTGAATGCCTGTTGACAGACGGTCACTCCCCAGGCTCAGGCCTTCAGGGTGAAAGTCAAACTCCTCCTTCCTTTGTTTGAATTTCATTGTTGGAATCTCTTCTTATCCTCTGAAGTGTTGTAAAAGCCTCCAAACACGAGTTGCCGGCATGTTGATTTGCTGCAGTAGAGCCAATGTGGGGGTAAACTGACTCCTCACCATGGCAATACTTTATACTTAGTTTGAAACCACACTGCCTCAACAACAAACATTGACACAATCCTGATTTCAGAGCATGCGAGGCTCCGGTGGAATAAGAGATGTTACTGACCTTTTGTTTCTGCTGTGTTACCACTACTTCTTTAGGCCAAACCACTGAAGAAGAAACGTAGAGGACTGGCTCCACTTTCAGTTGGGTTGTTGCATCTTTCTCATTTAGATTCAGATCAGGGCTCAAAGCTCCTGCAGTGTCTTCTAAATAATTTTCATAACATTTTTTTTTCTTAAACTGCCAAGATCTTGAAATCCTGCCAAGGTGTTTAGCTCTGCAGAGCTAACTAATTGCTCCTGCGCTCGCCCGTGGCGCGTCAGTGGAGCATTGATTTGGAATGAAACATGGCAGCGCCTCATGTGTCATGATGTTTGTTCGCTTTCACTCAGGTAAACAAGACTAAGCGTGACAAGTCGGTGAAATTGGACCCCGTGTACAGCATGTTGTACCTGACTGCTGTGTCACCTGATGATGTCTGGGAGGTCATTTGGGGGTTAATGCTCCTTTTTGGTGGTTTTTACTCAATTTACAGGCTCAGGTCAGCGTCACTACAAGTGTTAGTTGTACTACACGTGTTTAAGTATTTATGATGAAAAAGATTTACACTGTTGGAAACAGTTTGAGCTTCAGGGCTATGTGTCTGCTTTTAAATAGAGGAGAGTGTCATTCTTCCAGATATTTTAGATTTTCTCACTCACTGGTTTTCATATTTCTGGTTGGCTTTAATATGGTCTTCGTTTTGAAGCTATTGCATCAGGCTCTAGGCCAGTGACATAGGTGTGGGCACTATTTGGTGCCATTGTAATAACATGACCTTGCATATTTGCACATTTGACTCTTAATAAGATCATGTGGCTGCTGGTTGGCTGTATCTGTTGCAGAGGAAATGTCTTGAATTTTTATGTTGACAGACATAAAAAGATGGTTCCCCTTTGATTTCCATGCAGTCAGAGTATTGTGGAGCCATTGGAGGAACTGCTACTTCCACCTTGGTTTGACCACTAAGCTGCTGTGCTTGTCCTCCTAAAAAAGAACAGAGAATCTCACTTCCACCCATCTCAGGCTAAAACCCAATATATGGTGGTGTTATCTTCAGTATCTTCAGTGCTGCATGCTACTGTGGGATACAAAAAGAGAATTGGCCTGACTTGATGTTTCACAATAAGGGAACTAGGTTTGAAAGATTAGACATGTGCTCAGTTCTCGCCGCAATCCTCACACGTCAAACACCTCCCACCTGAACCGCCACATAGGCCAGTTGTCACATACTGCAGAGTTGCAGAATGTTAATGTTCAGACACAAGAAGTCATTTGTTTTTATCCTGTGAGTTCAGAAAAGGAATTTCCCATTTTTAACGCAGAATCAAATGTTCAGCTAGATGCTATTTACACATGTGAAACTGAAATGATGATGTGACGTGTTGCCCAGACATGGAGGAAGGTTGAAGTGTTTGTACGTGCTCTGAGCAGCCACAGTCAAAAGGCAGAGAACATCAAGACGTAATGTGGGAATAACCGTACGCATTTTCTGTCAAACCCTGGTTCCTTTCTTGACTCCACACAGCCGACCACTTTGTGAACGGGTATGAATGTCAGGTCGGCGGTTCAGGAAGGTTACGGAGACGGTTGGACACGGATTCTCCCAATCTGACATAAGAAAAGTGTGGGGGATGGTATTTAACATGCAGTTCTATACGGAGCACACCAGCAGCTGTAAAGTCAGGATATCTTGGCCTCGGCTGCATCAGGTTCATCTCCAGGCCGAGCTTTCTGAAAGTGTGATCAAAAAATAGCTGATTGCCCCTTTTAATTATCATAATTTACAGTGAATTTGATTATTTTTGTCATCTTCAGGGTAAAGTTTGGGTCATGAATGATGCTTTTTGATGCCCATGGCATTCACATAATTGACATTTCCAAAGAAATCAGGGTTTGTTTCTTGTGAGGTGATTTACATGTGTATTCGTTTTCTACCACAAGTGTGTGTGTGTGTGTGTGTGTGTGTGTGTGTGTGTGTGTGTGTGTGTTTGGGGACCCTTCCTCTCAGTGGGAGCCAGGCTGCCGTCCTCTCAAGTCTCAAATCCCAGGATAAATCACTCTGCTGCTTCACTTCTGACATCTCTCTCCCTCCCCGTCTCACCCCTCTAGGCCCCCACCCCACCCCTGTGTGTGTGTGTGTGTGTCTGTGTGTGTGTGTGTATATCTGTGTCTGTGTGTGTGTGTGTCCTGGTCTGTGTGTGTGTCCTGGTCTGTGTCTCTTCTGGCTGGAGCTGTTTGATGTTTGCTCCTTGCTTCACTGAGCACTCCCTAAAGCCTTTACCAGCTCCTCACATCTGTGCATGAGTTGGCCATTGAGGATGGGTGTGTGTGTATTTGGGCAAAGTAACACACAATCTATCCTCTGAATCTTAATGTGTGTGTGTGTGTGTGTGTGTGTCTGCGCAGCCACTCACAGCTTGATCTCAATAATTTTTTTTTCTTGTATCAGAAGTGTGACCTAGCAGCTCTCACACTTACACTACCTGTGTACATGTGTGTGTTTACTGATCCAGAGCCCAGATCCACTCTGACTCCTGACTGTCACTGTGTTCCACTCCTGACATGCTAAGAATATTTAATTGGATTTGATTGGATTCCCAGGCTATCAGGACGCTGCAGGCAGCAGATCACTTGTTATTGCTTTCAGGACACACACTGAAACACACACCTACTGTCACATTCCTCAGGCGATGTGTTTCCAGCCCAAGTTTTTTTTTTTTTTTTTTTTTTTTTTTTTTTTTTAAACCCACCTCTCTGTGTGGCTTGTGGGGCGAGGTGTCTGAGAGCTTGGTGGAGTTATAGCTGATTTATAACAGCAGAGATGGGAGGACTGTATCCATGCATGATGAGCACAGCCTGATGGAGGTTATTGATGGTGATATATGGCAAAGGAGGAAGGACATCTGCAGGACGAAGGCTCAGAAACTCTGAGCCGTGATAGAGGCCGCTGCCAAGCTCCCCCTTGCAAACATGAATGATGGCAAAGTGGAAGAGCTCAAAGATTTATTTCTTTTCCAATTAGAAAACTTGTCACTTAATATCTTTTTGTTTTGGAGATGTCCGTCCACCCATATGTGTGTTGGAGACTGAACTCTCCAGAAATCCAACAGCGCTGGTTGTTTGCTTTCTTTTTTCACAAAGATCTGCTGTGGGTGTGAGAATATTGATTTTTTGTTACTTTGCTTCACTTTGCAGTCATTTTGCAAAGGTATAAACAGAGAAATTAACCTTGTTAGAGGCAAAGTGTCAGATTTTGTCACTGGAGAATTCAATTTGCATTCGCCTCCTACTGACTGAACATTTAAACCATTTGACCATAATTTATTTGAGCACATTTATGCTTCCCTGAAGAACGCTTCAGATGTTAAGAGCCCCATATTGTATAAAGGTAGATCTCTGTCTTCTTTCATTATAAAGCAGCTCAAGGTTCTTTATTAATACTGTGAAAGTATCAGTGCTCAGTCCACAGAGAAATGCTCACAGCTCAACTGAACCTAAACATGAGCCATCAGTACTAAAATAACAAAGCAATCACTGCCGTCATCCATGCCCCAAGCCCCGCCCACCTGGGCCCCTCATCAAAGCTTGTATGATTGTACAGCTCCTGTAAAACATCGAGATGGTTTTTTGTTCTTAAAACCACAAATATGTCCTCAACTACAATTCAAATAAAACACAGTGAATTTGTAAAATATGGGACTTTTAATCATTCGCCCTTTCCGACTTTAATAACTCTGAGATAATCTGAGAACACGTATGGTCTTGGTTCTAGGTTCTGCCTTGTTGTCAGCTGCTTTACAGACCAGACCCAGTGCAGTACAGATGTGGGGCAGATGACAAAAAGTTCTAATACAATGCTAAACATCAGTGTCATTAAACTAACAGCAGAGCCTCATTAGCACCAATAGACCTTCGACCAACTCTTCAGAGCCTCACCTCACCCTCACATCCACGCTTTCTGCTCCACATCTGTCAGTCTGTGACATTAATCAGGGTCATATCATGTTGTCTGGATGTCTTTTCAGCTCTTGTGTTGCTGTTGGGTGTAACACTGCAGCCTCTCTGGGGCAGCAGGGCGTTCAGGTGCACAAGCGTTTGTTGGACGGTTGAATAGACCCATGAAGTCAGTTGTTACCTCCAGTGAGCACTCGAACAACGCTACCTCAGTTCTTACATTGCCCACTTGGCATTTTGACAACTCTTAGACAAATGCCGCATTCGTATCATAATTGCAATGTATCATATTTATGGGTCTTTGACTTGTTAATAGGATTCACATTTAAGACATCCAAGTCATAATTTTAACTTGGAGTTTCCTGAAAGCTGTGATAAATCCGACTTGGTGCTTCATCGTACAGAAGTGACACATAAACCAACATCTGTGCTTCAAGGTGACTAAACCTGAATATAGTGTTATATTGTTAGTGCAAAGAATTATTTATCAGGTAACTGTAATCATGCAACCATGTGAACATGTGCTGGTAGTCAACATAGGAATCATCAAGCTGTATGACATGGATGTGGCAGATAAACCTGGACTGGCTGCAGTCATCTTTGGGTTTCGTGTACTGGCTGAAGTCGTAGCTCAGAAACAGAAAGGCTTTGAATTTTCTGATCATGTCTGTTGGTCAGAATGTAATGGACCGTGTTGCTGCATTGTATTGTAGTCTCTGTTCTCTTCTGGTGGTGGAGACGTTGTTGCCTGTGTTCTTTTGTGCAGCAGGTTTCTCCCTCTTTGTTAAGTGTCAGCTTCAGAAAGAGGCTCTGGTGTTTTAATTAACACAGACGTTTTGTGATATCAAACTGCAGTGCAGCTGGATCTTTTTTACTTTACTTTGCATTTTTTGTTGAAAAGGGAAATCTAAGCGTGTGTCATCCCAGACAAAGTATCTTAACCACATCTGGAAACTTTAGGAAGTTTATGAAGTGGCTGGTGAACTTCCTCTTTGACAAGAACACAGAGATGTAAAACAAAGGAGTTAGAATATTCCTCTGAGTGTGATACTTCAATGAGAGGAATGAGAGGGTTCAAGAGGTTCAGAGGCTGGTGCAGCCTGGTGGCAGGCTTGGAGGGTGACTTAACAGAGGCTGACGTGCAGCTGACCTTTGACCTCTGTAGTGGGACAGTTAACAAACAGGGCGTGGTTTGTGGGGCTGTCATTTAGCCTGAAGCATGTGGAGATGAAAGAGGAGGAGAGGTTTTCAAAGCCTCGTGATAGTACACTTCTCAGCTACCACACAGACGGATGAATAAAAAATGAAGAGAAAAAGACGAGGGAACGAAATGAAAGAGAATCGGCGAGTGTAACCTGGAACTGACACTGAGCAGAGAGGAGGGGTAGTGGTCATGTCAGGCCACCAGGGCTGTCTCTGCTTGTTCCTCTCTCCTCCTGTTCCTCCTGTGCTTCTCTCTCTCTCTCTCTCTCTCTCTCTCTCTCTCTCCTGTGTGTGTGTGGTTTAGCTTGGCAGCCACTCAGTGCTGTGGGAATGCCACAAAATAAACTGTTAGAGTAACATGAATGTAGCCTGGCTGCTTCTCACCCACCAGAAAACACGACTGCATGCATCTGTTGCAGGAGCAGCTGATTCTGACTCACTGTATAAAATTCAGTGATGCTCAGCAAGACAATAAAACTCTGAGGCAGCACCATTCACCGCAGCGTGCGTGTTTGTGTGTGTGCATGAGCAATTGTAAGAGTTTGATCTCAAGTCTTTTTATTTCACAAGTGAGAATAACCGTTGTTTTCTTTTGAATGAAGGGCAAGATGAGGTTGAAATTTTGGATTGTAACGGAGTTATTGAAGCAAAATGAGGTAAACACAGCCCACAGCTGAAAATCCCAATAAATCAGAAAAGATCTTTTTATTTGATGTACGTTTTTGTGAGCAAACTGTAGCTGTATCTCGCTCTGTTGATGATACAGACAGAACCCTCTGTTACAGCCTTTATATTGAGACATTAGCACGTATATTGGTCTAATGGTGGGTGATATATCAAATCTACTCAAAGTGCCGTGGTTCGTTCAAACATCACAAGCTGTCACGTAATTGTTTAAGGTGCTGGCATGAAATCTGAGTTGGTTTCTCTCCTCTTGCTCTCTCAGAGAAAACACACTCCCCCACCCATCCAGAAAACTCTCCTCGTGTGTGTGTGTGTGTGTGTGTGTGTGTGTGTGCGTGCGTGCGCGTTTGTGTTTGTGTGCGCGTGCGTGTGAAAAACTAGATAGAGTGAAAGGAGAAACGCCAAAGCCAGTTTATATGAGCTCAGAAATGGTGATTGAAGATGGAGGAGGAAGAATTGGTTCAGAAAAGAAGCAGCACTTGTTGAAATGTCTTCCTCATAGATTCTCGTTGAGTGCACTTTTCTGTCATTTTGACCTCCTGTCTGTAAAAGGGTTTAACTTGGTTGTGATTTTCACCACTTTTTGCAATAAAATTTTAAATTGTTCCAAGGACCTTTCTAAAATGAAACAAGTACGGTGAACTAGCACAGTTCACCGTACTTGTTTTACCACCATTTACCTGTTATTGGCAGGGTTCTGTGGTGAATGTAGGTTTTGCTGTGCAGAATTAAGAAGACATCTCCAGTTCTGCTGCTTTCTATTGAACTGTCCTTCATGAGTCTGACAGTGTTATGAATGAAGGTAGAGTACTGTGCAAACTCGGTCCGGTGCAGTTGTGAACTGTCTGTCTTCTGCCTGTTGAGCAGGTATAGTGTCCAGTGGGTTTGTCGCTGAAGGCTTTTCCTCTGGGGACGGCTGCTGCCGCTGGTGGCCAGGTTAGTGAGAGCTGTGTGTGTTTTTCTTTGCATATAATCTGTGAATATGTTCTTCAGAAACACAGATGGGAAATATTCTGTGTGTGTGTGTGTGTGTGTGTGAGTGTGTGTGTGTGTGTGTGTGTATGGATTAGCTTTTTTGTGTACTTTGAGTCTTTGTTGCATGCGCTCAGTGTTGGTAGGACTGGATTCAGACCAGGTTCACCGAACCAGACTACATTTAACAAATTAGTTTGACTCTTGACTCTCAGTCTCTGTAAACTCTCAAACCTACCAACTAGATGTATTGAATTATTTTCCTGCATGACCATCATCTCATCTCAGCTTTAAGCAGAAAGTGCCTTTGTTAGACAGCAACTCGCACACTGCAAGAAGCTGTGTCTGCAAAGACCGCCATCCCCACTGTCCGTGAATGTGTTAAGGTTGCGTTAGGTCATCGTAGGCCACGTGGTTCACTGTGCAGGATTGTATCGTATTCAATTCACATGACTTCCACATCAATATAATGAAACACTTAGATTTAAACTCTGGATGAACCACATCAACACATTCCTGGTTATTTAATCAACATTTTCTCCGCTGAGGTTGAACTGCTTGTGTCCAGGTCAGGAGAGAAAGGAGATGTGTTGATGGGCACAGCGAGGCCTCGCCATTGTTCTGTACAGCTCTGTCCCTGTGTGGCTTTATCTCCGCTTTCTTTTGTAATCAGTCGTTTTGTTGTTGATGTACTGCTGTTAAAAAGTTTGAGGGCATCATTTCCATTAATGGTGGGAGGGAGATCACCCCCTGACTTTTCAGTTTACAGCAGTTTGATTGCTACATTCTCTCATAGACAGGAAGAGCTGCTGAAGGAAAAAAACTGTGGTTTCCCTTTGCTTACTTTTGGGGAAAAAAAATCTTTTTGATTTATTGGTGAACACGTGTATCATGTTGTAATGTTGTGTGTGGGTGTAGCAATCTAACTGTGTTGTCCAGTTGTTGTTTTTTTTTGTTTGGGACAGAGAGTTCCTAAGTGGGTTGTTGACTGGGTGGGGCAGAACTACTCATTAATAGTTTCCTGCACAATCTAAACACAGACACACACACACGCACACACACACACACACACACACACACACACACACACACACACACACACACACACACACACACAGATGTACTTGTACTTCTATGAGGACACTCACATAATCATGGCATAATCCTCTCTAGTCCTTTACCTCAACCTAAAGCTGATTCTAACCTAAACCCTCACAAAGATCAACTCAGACTCTGCATTAAAGACGTTTAAGTGAAGTCATTCGCTGCATCTGACCTCTGACAGCTTACGGCTGTGGTTGTGTGTTGGCATCTTTCCCAGATTGAAATATATGCTCCATATTCCATTCACACTATAATCTATGTGGGGGTTGAAGATACTGTGGTTTGACTGAGATCTGATTATCTGGAGCTGGAATCGTCCCTGTGGGAAATACAGGCCACTTCAGCGGTGACAGAGCAGGACACTGAGTGTGTTGACATGGACGATGATATCCTGAAAGAAATGCTTCACAGTCAACAGCCCCAGCACTTTTTCTGTGATTTAACATTTTATAACAATTTTTGGCAGCGCCGGCTTTGGTTCTCTCTGGTGACACACACTGAAAATGGTCCAGCAGGGGATGAAACATGAGCAGTCAGATAATCAGATAGGTTGTAAACTCTCCTCCAGGTTGGAGTATTTGAGAGAGAAAACAAATTATACCTCAGACTCTTGTAAACATCCATCACTGATCCCGGTTCAGCTTCAACCCGCCGTACTCCCTGTAGACCTCCTGTGTGTTCCTGAGTGTCTCAGAGTGAAGTCACTTTCATTTTCAGACCCAAACAGATCATTAGATTATCTGGCTCAGCTGATTTCTTTAATTACAACCTGTCTGATCATCTTGTGTTTCCTACCCCACTGGAACAACAGTGCTGTACACTGATGCAACCAGACGCCAGAGCAACTATCACTGCTTCTGTGATATTAAAGCCACTTATGATATGAATGTTTAAGACTTTGATATCTTCCAGTAACGATGAAAGATAATTACATAGAACCTGCTACATAATTGCTTAGAAAATACAAATAAGATCTAGGGTAGGTATGAATGCACCAGCAAAACCTAATCACATACTGTACAACACATGTAGAGCTAAACAAATACTTATCAGTGTAAAGATGGATGCATCAAACCATTGTAGCATAATGACAGAGTGTGCAGATCAACAGAATATGAATGGACGACCTCCCTTTACACCAATGGAAGCATCTTCATACTGATGCTGTCACGAATAAGACAGAGGATGGATCATTAGTTTCTGAACGTGTGTGTCTGTAAATGTCATGTCTAACAACACAGTCGTGATATGTCGGCGTGTATGTAGAGGTGCTGGATATTTATGCAATAGTTTGGACGTGCGGATCCAGCATTGGCCGCACAACACAGTAAAACACAAAGGCAGTGTAAGGCTGTCGGTTTGACAGTGGAAATATATGAAGCATGAAGTATGAAGTCACCCAGCGGCTCTGCAGACCTACACTGTCATCCCAGCCGAGGGTCAACCATTCTCTATCATTAACTGTGAGCAGGATATAGACTTTAGGGCAGTGGGGGCTCTTAACTCTCTGTCTCTTGGTGCTGGTGTTTTTTTGTTTTTTTTTTTTTTTTTTTTTACTGGAGCACTAATGCTGAATGGGGAGACAGCCAAATATAAAATAAAGAAATAATTGTCACAAACACACCTTCCCTATAGACCATAGAGCCACAGGCAGAAATGTCCATTCGCATCCTGAATGCAACACAAGCACTTCAGATAATTACATCTCTTGGAGTCTTAGAATGAATGTGCACAGTTTCAGCAGCAACATCATGAAGCTCCACCCCTTTCGTGAGTCATCTGATGAAGCAGGAAATGCAGCTTGTTACTCCTCCTCGCTGAGGAGAGACACACTCACACACACAAGAATTTAATAGGAGCTGAACTGCCATCTGCCACTGATTAGATTTGGATGTTCAAAGGTCAAAGGTCATCACTGTCACTGACTGGTTGATGGAGACAGTAGTAGATTGAGAATTATTTTCTCTGCTGCAACGGTTGTATTACACTTAAAAAAAAAAATCAAATCATGATTTCATCAAAAACTTTAGATCATATACACAGAACAATGTGTCCTGTGTGTTTTTGATGGGCAGCAGATGCTGTTGGCGTGTGTTGCCCTTCACATTTAGGGGTGAGTTGATGATTGTTGGACTGTAATTCTGCACACAGTCTCATGTAAAACAGCACAGTTTGAGGATACTTGTATTTTATACTTGTATGTTACTAGGTTTTTTTTTTTATAATAATGTGAGGTACTTGTTAGATTACACGATTACATTCATAATGAGATGATCTTTCTATTAAGTACATGGGCGTAGACAACAGTGACCAACAGTCTACAGCGTAGTTAAAAATAGTATTAGTTCCACCGACAACATTGGCATTATGCCAGGTTGATGAGCAGAGTGTATCATGGTTTGGTCAGCCCCAGACTCAGGAGTTTGTGAACCAAAAGATGTTGTTTGTTAGATTGTAACTGGCAGTGGCAGACACAGTGTCCGTGGTTGTGTTAATGCAAACTCTTGCTCTTTGTACTGACAAGGTTACAGGTTTATTTTGCCCCACCCCCTTCAACAGAAATGATGGTTATGAGGAACTGCAGTGGACCAGTGACAAGGTGGAAATACTCAGTCATGGTGCTGTCTGCTTATTTTTCTCAGTTTATGTCTTGTATTATATAGAAAACTTTTGGACTTGTTGTAGGCAGTGTGAAAAACCTAATTCTCTTTTTAATTTAAATCTTTTTAAATAAATACACTAGTAATAACTCAACATTAGAATATGTATTATTGTGTCTCTGAGGTTCTACATAAAGATGATACTTGAACTTTCAGAACTTTTATGGGATATAGTTGAGCCTGTCATGATTTCTAATAACTGAAGCTAATTATGCTAATTTCAAGTGTAAAGTGTGAAATAAAGTACATCTTCTTTTAGCAACCTGAAAGTTAATGATATTATGAAAACAGTTTCCCTTTTTTTTCTTGAATTTTTTTCTATAAGGAAAGATATAGTTTGATGTCTGGTAATTGGTGTGGTTTGTGTTTCTGACGGTAGGATATCTCAAAAAATGCATTACCAATAAATCTGCTGGACTGATAGGCCTCTAGCCAAAGAGAGGTCTATTAGATTTTGGTGGTGATCCAGATCTGGGAGTTCCACCATTAAACAATTATTGATCAGAGCCATAAGTGTGAAACTAATTGAGATGGAGCTTGATTCTAATTCCTAAGGGGATGTTTGCAGAGTCAAGAAATCAATTCAGCTTTAAATTGAAGCCATAGAAATGACATGTTCAGGTTGAACAGTAAATTGGAGAGATGCTGAGCGTTGGCGGAGGTTTGTGCTGAGTGCCTTCTTGTTTTGGAAGAGTGGGCATTGCTTTTTTTCTCATTTCAAAATGAAAGTTCTGAACATGTCGGGAGTTGTTTTTTTGCAGCCCACTCTTTGTTTCATGAGTGGGTGACTCTGGATGCCTCTCACTGTCTCTGCTGACAGTTTGACTCCCAATCAAACTTCTGACCTTGAAACGGGAACGGCCCAGGCCGCTCTCACTGCAGCGAGAGTCGTGGAGCCCCAAAGACACCGCTGACCCCGTTTAACCCAGCACTCTCTGAAAACGACTTTCCCCTTATTCCAGCTCAGTTGGTTGGAGGCGTCTGGATACATGCATTTAGGCCACTGGTACCCTGAGGGATCTGACTGTTCGGTGAGTGACAGTTTACTGTGAGTCAAATTGGAATCAGGGCAAAAATACCACCAGCCACCACCATTCAGGACCCTGAGCCTAAATCACACTGTAGAGAAAGTTCTGCAAATTGCTCATTGAAATGGATGCAACAATGAACTTAGGTCGATAGCAAACCACAAAAATAGTTGAAAGTTATGAAGACAAATTGAGGTTGTCACTGCTGACACTTATTCAGCCAAGATCTTACGCCGCTGTCACACAGCAGAAGAGGAAAAACAAGGGAGCACTATTTATTTGGACGTGGGTGTTTTCATGAATTATTCCAAGGAGGTTGGACCTAATGCAACCCTGTAGACACACCAGCCTCTGCTGTGTCACTGTATATATCTGTAACATTTCATTAGCAAGTAAAACCGGATTCAGAAGTGCATGGGGTGGACTCAGGCTTAGGACCCAGGCATGTGTGGTCCACAAAATGCCTGCATATTACATACATATTTTAACATTGTGGACAATTCAAGCAGTCTATTGATGCACTAGACTATTACCATGTGAGTGTTGTTACTGTTACATCTCAAACTTGGGGTCAACATCACTTTTGCATGGATTGGCAGATTGGCACATGTCAGTCTTGGCCACACTCAAAGGATGCTGCCTCCCTGATCGGGCTCCCCAAGAACTTCATGTGTGCCTTTTTAGTCGCAATACTAATAATTATACGAACGGGAATATGGCACGCAGATCCAAAATGGAGCCAGCTACTGGAACCTACCTTTCTACTACTTTTTTCTTTCTGATATCGCTTTGGTTTTGACTTCAGAATCGTGTACTTATTTGTACATGTTTCACTATAACAGTAAAAATGATCATTGAGTTTTTCTTATCAGTCATTCAGTTTAATTATGCCAGTTTTGGATGCTCCTGGTGTCAGAATAAGTGAACAGTTTGTTCCTGCAGCAAAAGAAAATATTTAAAGTGTTTGAGAAAACCCAATGTTGTCGCCTGCTTCTGTGACTTCTACTTTACCGCTCACTCCCCACCAGCCTCGCACAGACACGCACAGTATCTTTAAAAGTAATGAAGCATTTATTCTCTAAAGAGCGTTTATTGATGGTCTACAAGCTGATTTTACAGCTACTTCAGGCTGCTGGAGTGAGGAGGAACCTTGGCTGGCTGGATTGATTGAATTGAGCCTGTGTCCGCTGCTCAGCCATGGAGAAACACAATGAGACGCAGCTCTGCAGAGAGAAAACTCCAAACTGACTTTGATCGAGTCACCCCCACATCAACAAGCACTTCCTTGGCCCTGTAAGTGCTGAGATGGCAGTAGGACTCTGTCCCACAATCTCTCTGTCTCTATGACAGTTTGGACTGAAATATCTGTGGCTGTATTTTAATTAAGCAAAGTTATTGTTTGGTCCCTTTCCTTAAGGCCAGTGGCTCCAACCTTTCCACTAGTTCTGTGTACCCTCAGAACCCAAGGAATCGAACATTTAGCAAAGGTATCTGATGACTCCACATGTTTATCACAACCCCTTGAATGGATCCTTAACCCTTGAGTTTGAAACCACTTTTTAAGTTTCAAAAACCTTAATTTTGTGGAGCAAAAAGAAAAATATCTGCTGATCTGTTCCTCAAAGTATTGTAAAGAAAAAGGTCTTACTGGTTTTGGCACCTGCATTAGAATATTCAGACGCTACCTAATCCATCCTCACAGTCACATAAGAAAATTTTGTTTGTGCCTGTGATCTAAGGAGGAGAGGAAATCAGTCTCAGGATTCAGGTTGAATGCCCCACCATTTTTCTTTTCTCCAAGTGAAGAAACAGAATATTCACAGTTCACGTAATCCGGTTTAAGTTAATATACATTTTTAAAGTGCTTTAAGATCCAATTACCACTAAAGCGTAGGTCATCCAGAGAGCCAATAAAAACCACTGGAATGGCGTATTGATCGACTCAGTGTCAACTCATGCAGAGTAACACACAAGAAAATCACCACCTTAGCACAAATTCTTTTTCTACACATTTATGGTTAACTATATGAAAATCAGGGGGGAAAAAAATGAATCACCTTTCATTCATCATCCACTTCTCTGACAGTTTCTCTATTTCAGATACACTCGCAGAGAAGCATGATCAAGTCAGCCCGTTAAACTTGGATAGCTCATGCTGCTGGAAATGAAATTTTCATGGCCTAGCCTGTTAGCTTAGCTCGAAACCTGCCTACTCTGCAGCTTTTGCTCTGAACAGATAAATGTGACTTCATTTCCTCGGCTCATGTAAGTCAATGAAATAATTTGAAACACAAAACACTTTGCGACTTAATGCTACGCTAATCACAAGCTGCTGCATCCATCATCTGATATTACTCCACTAAAAGTTTGGTTGACTGCAGTGTATTTTACTCCCAACCTGATGAAACTATTCAGAAAGTCAGTCTAACATTTGGTCATGTGGTCAGACATATTTGACAGATGTGTGTAAATTGAGTTATATAACCTCAGAACTCTGACTGTGCTTGCATGCGTGCACGCTACAGATGCACTCTGGTACTTAACAAATAGCGCTCCACCTCTGAATGCCTGTTATGGGTGTGTTACGCCGGCTGACTCTGTAGACATGTGGATTAAGGATGAAGCTTTTAAGTGCCTCTGGTTTCCTTCTGAGCGTGAGCCTGGGGGTACGCCGCCGCACCTGACTCCCAATCACACAGACCGCTCAGTTAAAATGCTGAGAGCACGGCCTGCAGCAGCACTCAACCCTGCACCAGGTTCTAAAGTTTCAGAAGCTGCTATATCATATTGTGAAAGTTTAGTATTGCCACATGAGCCCGAGGTCTCCATAGTGATCCATTAAAACTATCTTCAAGTAAAGTCTCATAAAATGTTTGGTAGCACAAAAGAGCTGCAGTCTTTTATAAAAGATGATGCCTTTTTTTTTTTTTTTACCAAATGCTGTCACACAAAAAAACTGTCATTTAGGAGAGAGTGAATATGTACAATGATGATCTTGAGTTGCCTTTTCTGTTGTTTTTCTCTGTGTCTTATCACCTTAAATCCTCAGTGGTTTTCCCTCACACACACATATGTCGTCCTCCCCCAACCATTTACTGCAGAACGACAAAATAATTCCAGGTAGAGGGATAAGAAAGCAGCACACAGGTCACCATGACCTCTCAGCCTCTCACCGGTGCTGAGGGTCACACTCTTGACACAATGTTTTTATTCATGAGAGTCTCCTCCCACGCACAGCAGGAGCGAGGTGTGGGCCCTGTATGTTGTTTTATGTTCTTATAAATCTCTTGCTGTTGACTTGAATGTGTGAAAGTACATTAACATGGACAATCTGTCCCTTCCAGTCCAGTGGCTGTGGTTTTAATAGATGGCGATCACATTGTTTAGCTTGTGGTGCTTGCGGCTTTGGAAAATTACATTTTAAAAATTTATTAGCAACTTCTTTTTCCATTGTGTAGAGATGGTTGTTAGGATTTCATCAATACTACTATTATTATTACTCCTTATTGGTTCAGTACTTTATTGATACACTTTTATTTTTTCTTATTACTGTGCAAGAAAACTAATCATTTCAGAGCAGGACATGGATGTGAGACTGTGGACAAAGCGGTTGAAAATATCACTTTTCTGAAGGTTTGTGCTTGTTGAAGAGGAGTTTTGATAGATTACTTACGAAGGTTTTATTGCACTTGCCGTAATGAACATAGATCTCGTCAATTTAAGTAAAACGTACTGAGCTGCACTTTGCTCAGTGTCGTTTTTCTTCTCCTCAAAGCTCAGGCTCACCACGGCTGCAGTGGAAACTGTGATTTACTCCAGACGCCATATTTTCCCTTCTGCTTATCTTCAAGCGCAGATAAAAGAACCAACCTTACGAATACAGTCTTTTAGAACCAAGAGCAATGACGAGAGTAGCTCCGATAAAGCCAGCGATTTAACTGATCTGTGTGGGACTGGAAATACAATTAGTGGATCAATCAATTAGTCAGATGGCAGAACAATGCCAACATTAATAAATGATTAATCAGTTGGTCAGTTGAACACCTATGAGGGGATTTTGATAATCGGCTTAGTGATTGATTGGTTGGCATTGGTGCCAGTTTGGCTGGAGCCTCTCTGGGTGGAGTTTCCTCCCACAATCCATGCAAAGACATGCAGGTGAACTGCTGACTCCTGCAGGTGTGCGTGCTTCTTTGTCTCTGTGGGTCAGCCCTGTGATATTCCTTTCCAGACTGGACCTTGCTTCTCACACAGTGTCACTTGTGATTGGCTCGCGACCCGCAAGGATAAGTGGCAAAGCTAATGGATGGATGGAATTTATCACTTCAGCCATTTATCACTCGCATATGCTATAAACTAATGAACCAAGGACTCAGTGTAGGCTCTCTAATTATCCTTCATTCTGTAAAAGCTTGTGTTTGAAATCTTTCATCCTCCGTGATGGACAGGGAAACATCACGACTTGATCTTGGCACTGTTACAAAGCAACATGGGACTGTTGAAGTCAGCTGATTCATTAAATCTGTTGTCTCTTAATAAACAGACCCACAGCTGACAGATGAATAATCCCAGCTGGAGCTACATCAGTGGTGTTTTGAATGATGTCTCCTGGGATCCTCCATTGTTTCTAGTGGAATTGTCCTTAAATGTGTTTTATGTGTGTTAATGTGTGAGTGGTGCCAGTCTGGAGGTCAAGACAATGACAGACACAGGGGAGAAAACTAGCCCAGCGGGGACGAGTGCAGTGCTGTATGAAGCCAATAGAAAGCTGAAAGATTGAAACTCTTGATAGTTTTTTCCCTCTTTGCTCCAGTCGCAGGTTTTTCTCTCCGTTGACTGATAAGAACTTTCTGCTAGAAATGGATTTTGAAACGCTGCAGACTCGGAGCTACACAGGAGAGGAGAGCAGGTCTGTGCTGAACTTCAGGGCTGCAGCTCTCACTGTAGTGCAGCTCGGTGTCCTCCACCCAAAGCTGAATGACAACACCGTTTTGTTACTGACTAATAAGTGTTAGAACAAGTGTCCCACAGAGCTGTCAGCCAAGCAGCACAGAGTATTCAGCATTGATCCGGCCTGTTTTCTCAGTGCTGCTGCTTTTCTATTGCAAACTGTGAAACACGTAGAAATGTGTCATGATAAAAAATGAATTCTCTTAGTGTGAGAGACAATAGTTCAGCGTGTTTGAACAAAGATAAAAAACAGGGAGGTAACGGAACCCTGTGATTTTAAAAGTATTATATAGAGATTTGAAACACGCCCAAACAGTTTGACAAATATCCACAAACAACAGATCAAAAAAAAAAAAAAAAAAAATGCGAAATACACACACACACTGTAAATACTCACAACACCACTCACAAGAAAAAAAAGTCTTTTTTTTCCCAGAGAACCCAAAAAGTGACCGAGACACACTTGTTTCATGATTTAGGACTTTTGAAGTTAAAACCGCAACAAGTGCGACCCAGCTGTGTCAGGTCCACCGCAAGGCTCAGAGTTTTTGCCGCACGTATGTGTGTTTTTGTGTGTTTGGTGGTGTGTGACTGAATGATTAAATATGTTAGAGAAATCATGGGTGTCATCTTCAAGTAGTTATCATCCCCCAACAAGCACGTCACTACACAGCTTTCCTGATGTAGTTGGGAGTTGTGTGTGTGTTTAAGATGTGATCCTCAGGAAACAAGGTCCTTAGGGCCACAGGAAACACTCTCATCTGTTTCCTGTGTAGGACCCCCCCCCCCCCCCCGCTTTTGTGTTTTCATTTGCAAATATGTCCTGCTTTACCCGTTTTAATGTGGCTAACTCATTTTATTCTGTTGTGTATGTGTCCATTCAGGTCAGGACACAGTGGTTGTGCTTGCCATCTACACACACACACACACACACACACACACACAAATGGACATGGGACATGGGACATGCATGTGTGGCTGCAGCCTTTAACCTTGGCACGCTGAATACAAACACTTTGTCCTCACCAAAGTTTTTCCCTCAAACATCCTCAGAGTACACACATTGACTGTCCGGTTGGAGGGTAATACTGCCTACTATAATAATAATGTCCCTGTGTGTATGTGTGTGTGTGGGGGGTGGGGAGGGGGCCTCAGCCTCCAGCCTCCAACATGCTGTTGTTCCTCTTAAAGACTGTTTCTAGTGTTTTTGGCTTTACCGACGCATAAATTGTTGAACACGCAGGCTCTTTTCCCTCAGAGATCACTGAATACACAAGAGTGTGAAAATGAGGAAAAGCAGAACTTATCACCGCTGATCTCTTTGCTTATCACAGGTGTTGACATAGCAACCATTTGGTTGGGGAATTATTGGTGCATCGTCAAATGGTCTTAATCTCAGCACCAGCTATAGATACACTTGTGACTGACTGGTGTTATTGAATGTGTCAAATCTGCACACAAGTCTGGTCACTGTGTGTCTGCCCTCCACACTTGAGTGTTTCCTCCAGGACTTTCACAGCCTGAGCTCTCGCCTGTATTTGTCATGCACACAGCCTGAGTGCTGCTCCCATTCACTGTGGGAAATGTTCTCGTTCTGTCCCATTTTATCAGGCATGCATTTAAAGTGACTCACGTCAGCTCGAGGTTGACCAGTACTGTATCCCAGCATGCATAAACCAACAGTGATAGATGGCGTAAGCCACCCCACAAAATGGCAAAATATGAATATGTGGTTGATTATCAAAATAAAGCCTGGTTAAATCTTGTTCAAAACTGTGTTTAGAGACGTGATGACCTGCTAGCAGGAAACGGTCTTATCTCAGAGGCCTGTGGCAATTTACCAGTGGCACTGACGTGTCTGTGCCATTTTTAAACATCAGATATGATTCCCAGTGAAGTCTCTGAGCTGAAATCTAAGATTTGTTGCTGTCAGACTGGTTTCCTGAAGGTGAAGTTGATATGTTTTAATTGTCATATAATAAAGCTGCCTCTAGCTCATTATATTTATAGATCCACTGAATAAAAAAGAATAAAAACATATACGCATGAAGATGAACAGATGCGGACCATGCTACTTTGAAAATGTACTGTTAAACCCATAGATCAGATAATTGGACCTTTGGATGGAGTAACTCAGCAGGCGCGCTCCACCTGAACATAGCTCAGCTACTGTCAGTAAGGACGCTGTTGTCCTAGTTACAAAGTCAAGGTTTCAACAGTCAAAGGCCTCATTGGTAACATGGTCATTCAGCATGTACTGGGAGATGAAAAGTGCCATAACCTAGAGGTTTTCAAAGGCCAGTGAAACAAGACTTCAAAAAATCTTGATAAATGATATTTTTAGAATTACTGACCTTATTAATCACACCTTGATAATCATAGTCTGCAAAATATGAATCCCAATAACTCACTATAGTATGTACCTTGTATGCAATAGGGGAGTCCCCAGAGGTAGAACTGTTATCCTTTGACACTTGGTGATTTCCTGTCTTTCCACCCTTAGAGCAAGATATTTAGTGATGACCAGCTTTTATGTGAAAATTGTTGTGGAGCTTCATGGTCTCCAGAGGAAGAGCATGAAGGAAGGTCAGGGATCATGATTAGTTCAATTTTCCAAATGTGCACATGAAATATCCGACTCTAATGGACAGGTCAGAGTGTAGCAGCCCCCTGGTCCACGATGTGGGTTTATGTTTAAAGGATGTATAGCTGTTGTTCTAATTGTATGCGAAAAATAACATGTTCAAAACAAAGAGGGATAATTGTAATTATTCTGTTGTGCGCGCTGACACATTGTGTGCAGTAAGGCTGCATCCAGGCAGTTTGGCTCTGGCAGTGTGTCTGAAACGTGTTAGTGTGTTAGTAAGGAAACGGGCCTTTGTCTCCCACAGACAGGCAGACGAGCACAACGAGGCTGACACATTTACACAAACGGCACCGGAGGAAAACCAGCATATAGATGTGTAGTGGAGCCTCCCACCGCCATCCAGGAGAAGAATCGAACTTGAAGGCTCGTGCTCACCGGCCGCCTCGTGAGCAGAGCAGTCGCGTTTGTGGAGTCCGCAGCCGTTCTCACGTCTCGCACACAAGCATTCAGATTACACTGTGTGGTGGGACGCGTTCGCTATACTCAAAACCTGACGTCTCAGCAGGAGGGATTCACCAAGGGCATATCTCAGCAGGTGATCTGCACAAGTGGATTGTAAACAGACTAACACAGAGCACAGGCTGAATCTGTAGTTACAGAGCAGTAGATGTTACAGACTGACACCAAGTTTCAAGTGTAAAAAACTTTACTTGTAACATGTTAAAAACCACCATATTAAAACATTACATACATTTATTGGAGGTTTTTTTCTGCATTATTATCCAGACTGTGTTTTGTTTGGAGCTAAACATCTGGCTGAGTTTCAGATAATTTTTAGTGAGATTATCATAATCCACAACATGAGGTTAATGTTTTTATATTAGAAACGACAAAGATGAACCGATTGACTGTGAGCAGAGGCGGGTGTGTGGAGTCCACGGCTGATAGCAGATGACAAACAGGTGAGGTGGGTGTGGCAGACGGCGCTGGGTGACTAGCGGAGTGCGAACAGGTGTGCAGGAGGGCGGGGACAGCCAGGAACGAGAGAGTCAGAATGAACAGGTTCTCACACTCATGCTTTGTGGTTCACAACAGACCTGCAGAGACCTGCAGAGACCTGCACACACCTTTAGGCGCACAACTAACTGCTTTGTTCACTTGCCAAGAACCAAACACACACGCGCACTCCCAGATATTAGCAAAATGACATTCATCCTGGCACTAATAACAGCGTTTGTGTTCTGTCTGTCTGTGTGTGTGGGGATGGTGCAGAATCAGCGGTCTTAGCTGTGTCATTACATTACACAGTCACAGACATGTGTCATCGGGCCCCAACTGTCTGAACCAGTCAGTGTGACAGCAGGAGCTTGTGTCCTGAGCCTTGACGTCAAGTTACCAGGAAGAAAATGTCCTGATTCAACCAACTGGCTGTTTTTGCGCAACAGTGGCATCGTTTGTGTTTGGAGGAGCCAGAAAAACAGTCGTTTGTGTTTATGTGTGTCTTGGATTCTTATTCACTCACATTTATGTCTATTGTGCAAAATTGTCTTTTAAAGGTACAATGTATAGTTAGCAAAGCAGTGTAATGATATATATATATATATATATATATATATATATATAAATTATAGAGCTATATTTATTTATGTATAGTTACTCTACTAATGACCAGCAAATACAGGGTGATGAGGAGCAGTGTCACTACAAATGTGTTGTGAAATCAACTGCAAGTGCAAATCAGAAACATCCGGTCACAGACCTTAGACCTGTTGCAGACGTGAATGGTGGCAAACAGATGTTAAGACTAAACTCTGGTGGTGACCTAATGACACGTTCAGCAGTTTAAATGAGCTCAGGTCAGTTTGCTCCCAGTCGCAGCAGTTGGAGCAGTCTGAGTTTAATACAGCTCCTCATTTGTTAGTGTGGACGTGGTGAGTTACATGAAGTCAACAGGTAACTGAAACTTTACACTTCCTGACTGTTTGTAACCCTTGGTCTCTAAACTGTTGATGTGTGAAGTCCTGCTGAATCTTTTACACCAGAGACTAAGATCTAAGTATCAGAGATGTGATAAATGATCATTGCATTGCAGACAAACATGCTTTGTAATCACATGCTGACAAATTCACATGCAGATCTCTTCACTCCTGTCTCTAGTTAGTAGTCAGTTTACATGAACGACGCACACTTTATTTCACTTTAACGGCCACGCAGTCACAGCTGGTGGACAATCTTTTCATTATGGAAAAAAATACTCAGTACATTGTCAGCAGCACGATGCAGAGAAACTCTGCGAAAGTGGGGCAGCTGTGACTCAGGAGGTAGAGCAGGTCGCCCACTTGCCTCTGATGGCTGCTCCATCAGTGCAATTTGACTCCTGTGCTGTATAAGTAGTTGTATAAAGCGCCATATGAATGTGTGTGAATGTGGCTTTCATTGTAAAGCGTTTTGAATGGTCCATTTACCGTTTAGTGCTGAAGTCATAGCACAGGGTGCAGCTGAACGGGTGGTAATTAGATTAGTCTGAGTCTAACAGTTACAGCCGAGTTTGCACATAAAACCATGACTTTATTGGCACCTCAGCCACCTTCTCAATCACTGCGGTGGCCGAGATTCGCGGGTATGGTGGTATTTACGTCCACATCCAACTGCTGGGGAAGAAAATACGACTTCTCAGACGTTTAAATACTTCAAACTGATAATCATAAATGCAATTGTGGCATTGTTCAGTTCTACAAATGACTCTATATTACACTTGGGAAAATGATTTCTGGGATCAGCAGTCCCTCCTCCGCCTGTTATATTCTGTTAATGAAAATACACTGAGTAAATAAAGTCATTTAATAAACAGATCCCAAATGTTGAGGTGGCAAGAGAGTAATAAGATTAATAAGAGGATAATTATAATTGTGGAATTGATAATACAGTTACTGCTTTAAACAATAAATCAATAATAACTATAAATATTGCTGATGTAACACAGTTCATGTTGGAAATAAATAAAATGGTTAGACAATACAGATTCAGAGTCACATGTGTTACAGCTGGAGTCAGACACCAGCAGAGTTCATAAAGCTGGCTGGTTGTCAAGTGTGTCAGACACTCTCCTCCTCTTCTAACCACACACACACACACACACACTACAGTACACTTTTCAATCAAACTAATTCTCTAAATGTCCCATCTGCCCACCCCCCCACCCCCCTGTGCCTGCCTTAGCACCCTGCAGTGTGTTACGGTGTTGCAGTGTGCTGCTGTGCCCTCACGATGGCTGATTGGTAGCAGTACAAGCTGGTGTGAGGCAAAGTGTGATTAATGCGCGTTGGCTGGAGAGGAAGCTGGACTTTTCTGCTGTGCTGGCTGTGGTCGCACTTTCTCTGCCATCTGCCCCACCACCCTTCTCCAGTCTCCATGCTCAGATAGATGGAGGGAGCAAAAGAAAGGAATAAAACATTGGAGGCTGCCGGCACCGCGGATTAGACACACTTTATGTCCAGGAGCAGCGACGCAGCAGTTCACAACCACTCACACCGACTCACACCTGCAACTTGCCACCTGCAATTTTGTGATTAATGTCACAATATTTTGAGCAGATGTTTCAATTTCAAGAACAAACTCAAATATTGTAAGAGCAATTCAGTTACTTATACATGAAAGCTATAAGGTTACCACAAATGTAATTCATTTTATGAGTAAAAAAATATATAATAACGTGGAGATTAGCTGCTGGTTGATTCGTTTATATTTTACAGAAAAATATTATAAAAGTAAATCTTAAATAGCACTATAACATTTTAATTATATTATAGATTCTATATATAAGAAATGTCATGATGTTATGAGAATAAAGTCCAAATATTGCCATAGGGAAATATTATTAATATAATTAATGGAATAGTTTAGGGGGAAAAAAAAACTTGATAAGGTTTTATTTTATGAATATGAATCTGTCACAATGACAAAGTGGAGAGTCATAATATAGAGAAAAAAACATTATATAATCATTCTCAAAATATAACAAATATTTCTTATGTTTATTCTCATAACACTTTTTTTTTTAAGTAACGTGATTCTCATGATGTGATAATTTCTTTAAATAGCAAAACTTTATTCTCTAAATCTCTTTTATTTTTCAATGGATGTTTTCCACCAACACTGGCTTCATTTCCTCTGTCGAATTTTTTTTTTTTTTTTTTCCCCCTTCGATTTAACAAGCGGCGTCCAGCAGCAGTTGTTGGCCGGCAGGCTCACCCTCAGCTCCCCGGTGCAGCAGAGATGGTCTGCTGCCCTGTGTCTTCTCTCTGTCAGGCTCATCTCCCATCAGGCAGCAGGCAGGATGAATAGGTAATCTACCACCGAGACTAGCCAGGATTATAGTGATGGAGGGGATCTGAACCGGTCTGTGCCAAGCTTATGAAATTCCCTCAATCCATACCGGCGGCTGCCAGGCCTGTCTCACTACACTAATGTTCTCAATCTGGGTTCGAAGAGCCAAGCTCGAGCCCACCAATCCTCCCCCCCCATTCCCTGTGTGTGTGTGTGTGTGTGTGTGTGAGACAAACAAATGGATAACATGAATAGGATGTTCGAGGTGAGCCTGCTGCTCTGGAGTCAATAGGGAGGCTTATGCTTGGTTTATGATTATGAATTTAAAATCAGAGGATGGCAGCACAAACAGGCTTGTGGAAATCCAGTGTGAGCTCGTGAGAGTGTTCAGAAATGCAGCAGCTGTGCTGGTCAGTGTATCGGCAGGTTCACTGTCACAGAGGCAAAGTTTTTCCTCTGGCTTCCAGTTTGTCTTTATGGATACAGGCACACACACACACACACACACACACACACACACACACACACACACACAACAAAGCTCTCTCTTCACACACACTCACACCCTAAATGGATGATGTGGAGCTAGTGTTATGGAGCATTGTGTTCTCCACTGCAGAGTGTTACCCTGCTGCAGACTAAAGCCATAAATCGGATGAAGTTAGCGGTGCGGTGCCGGGCCGCTGCTCTCCCCCTGGGCTCGACAGATTCTGGTCTAAGTGTGTGGACCGAGGACACAAATACCACCACTGCTCCACAGTTACCGTTTATGTTAATGCTCTCTCTGCTTTATTGTGCAGACACTACCCAGACGAGAGTGACAAGAAAGATTGCAGAAGGAGTGAGAGACAAGTTTAAGACGGGGAGTAAGGGTGTGAGTCACATTAGTCATGTTCTGGCCTGGTGAAGAGCTGGTTTTCTTTGGACACAAACACACAGCTGCACATTCAGAGGGAGGATACAGAGTACCGGAGAGGTTTAGTATAATCTGAGAAATCCAGTGAAGTTTAATGCTTCAAAATGTTGTTGCAAAAGGCAGAAGTGTTTACAGTGGAAAGTCTTCAGTCGCAGAGAAGGATGAAACACAGCGAATCCTGCGAACGTGGAAACGACCCACACTTCAGCCTCAGTTCACCTGGTCGTGAAAAGAGACACAATTAGCACACAGACAGTCACTGTGTGTGTGTGGGGGGGGGGCATCAGTGTTAAACTTTTGTAAAACTTTTGTCTTCAGCTGCTGCACTCAGCCCTGCTGTCAGAAAGATGGAGGTGTCTGACACAGAAAAGGTTCTTTCAAACGTGTCTCTGGTGAAACTGTAATGGCAGCCACACTGCTGCCGTCAACAGGAGGAAGGAGAGAAACATCCACTGCTCTCCCCGAGTTAATAACGGCTCTTCAGCTTGTTGAATGTGGCACAGAAAGCGAAGACAATGAAGCAGGAGCTCATTTTGCCAGTGCCTCAGTTTGCAGTTTGGATGATGTCACATTGTTATGAGATTAAAGCAGGTGGATGGCAGCAGCTTGTAGCCTGTAATACAGGATCAGGTGTAGCCATAGCTGCAGCCCGTTCACAGTAGAGAACGCGGACTGTTTTCAATGGTTTGGTGCAGTAGTGGGTATTTGGGGACAGTGTGCTTAGGACTGAGTGAAAATGAGGCTTGGCCAATACCAAGAATTTTATATCACAAAGTCATGATGCAGGGCAGGCCAACTATTGCAATATAATGTGTAATACAATATATATAGATATATTATATATGTTATATTATTGTTATATATTAAATATTCTGAATATTCTGCATATAGTAGGAAATATTGCACTAATACAATGCAATGTACTATATAATTGAATATTGGCCAAAGGCTAATGGTGAATGACTCAGAGATTTTTTCTTTTTGGATACCCAATACTTTTAGGAAACATTTATTGTGGGTTTTTAGATTTGTGTTGATCGTGATGGGAACTGTAGTCCTACTCTTGGGTGATGAGCTGCACAGAGGCCAGAACCCTGAAACCCAGGTCTCCACCTGCAGGTAAACTGGCCTCATCAGTTTTAGGTGTATTTACTCTGCTTCTTCTTCTTCTTCTTCTGCGATAAAATCCCAGCTGTATTTAGGTGCTTTTTCCTCATGTAACATTCATGATTTGTTAAAAACTGAATAGTTAACCAAGTGGCTAGCTGTACTGGAGTCCAAACACGCAGGGCTGCTCAAATATTTAGGTGCTTTTATCAGGTTGATCCCCCATACATCTGCCTATGGTGCATGCACACTTGACAAATGACATCACGCACATTCATACACAAGCACGAACAAGACACGTTAATTGGATTTCATTAGGTCTTACTGATAGTTTGCTAATAACCATTCAACACACACACACACACACACACACACACACACACACACACAGTCTTTACTTTGATGTAAAGCTGGTAATTCCACAGAGCTCAGTGCTTCAGTGCAGCGTTGTCCGTTATTTTTCTTACTTCAGTATTCACAATTTCACATGTAAAACACACTAATCCGTTCATAATCTGCGACAGATCATTTCAGATCCTGTCACATATCATCTCTGCTCAGATTAACTATGTTCACACACTCCCAGGCAGATTTACAGTGAAGGGTGGGTTCCTCTGCTCTCCCCCTGCTGCTCGGAGTAAATGATTTCTGTCACCTTGTATAAATGATCTTTTAATGTGGACGGCCTCAGAGGCAAAATGCAGGGACCTGCAGAGTCATTCTGTTCACTGAACATGTTTCTGATCTACAGAGAGAAAAGATGAGAGAGAAAGAAGTTATTTTTGCCTCATCTCGGTTCATGATCTGGACAAGTTGAGTGTTTTCTTGAGGAAACTAGATCATTATTTTGTGATAAGAGTAGTGTAATTTCTTATGTGCTGTTGCCGTAAGAGTTTTCTGGTGATTAGGAAACATTCATTTATTAATCAAGACAAAATACATCTCTCTTTCTCTCACGTTGACAGTCGATGTGTTTATTTGCACATAGAGCATGGATGTGGGATCTGATCACAAGTCAGTACTAGATGCATGTGGAGACACATTCTGATGCCAGGTCTGAACAGCAGCACAAGAGCAATACTGCTGCATGTCCTGATTCTGTGTGATCTATGTGGCTCATCCCTGTTTGACTGGAACCTGTTAGCTTTAGCCTTTAGCATGTTGTCATGTTTGTAGCCATCAGGTGTTTATATCAGATCCCTTTTACCTGGTTTTTGTTTTAATCCAAACAGACAACATCAATGAGTCAGACTGAATTTGGCCAATTGCTTTATTTCAGTGAATTAAAACCAATGGTAAAAAGTGGCCAGGTGCTGTACTCGATACTCGATAATGGTACTTTATATTTCTAGTCCTCTTTGTCTCAGAGTGCAGCACTGTCTGCTGGAAATTACATTGGGCTGATTTACGTTCACAGGCAACCTGAAGCCCTACAGGAGGTGGTTAGGATGGAAAGTCCAAAGCTGTCACACCAGAGACTGAGGAGACTGGGTTCACACAGTTCACTTCACATTACCGAAAGATGGTAGTTTAAATGTAAATAAGCAGGCAGTGTCTGAAGTCACTACGAACTTTCTGTGTATTAAACCAGGATCTTTCTCTAACCTAAACCCAGCTGTGATTCTCTACAGAACTTGTAATGTTTCTGATTTGTTCAGGTTTAAATACATGTGTCATGTGTTTGTGAAATCTGTAAAAGTCTCCATATTTATAGATCAGAAAACGACTTCACTCGGATTTAAATAAATTAGCTCTCCTTGTTCCCACAAAACCGTATCATCCTGGGACCTTTGTCACATTATCCCTCCCGCTTAATAAAGAAATACTGTCATAAAAATCATCTTTATGAGATGAAATTGGGGCAATTGTTTCTCTCACAGTAAAATCCTTCTTGCCTCTGGGCTAACTTTTAACAAACTGGTCCCAGTGCAGCTGTACTTCGTCCATGGGGGGAACAGATCTGCCACTTAGTGCTCCAACTAGGTAAAAAACAAATGTTAGCAAGCAGAGTGCTCATTAGCATCTCCAGATTGAATAAAGGCTGCATTAATAAGAACAAAACTCCCTCTATCAGTGCTGCTGCAGGTTTAGTCCCTTTAGGACTGATTTGCACAAATGTTCAAGGCCTCGGAGAGAAATGTTATTGATTCACCTTGCCAAAGCGTTAATTAACACATTTTGCATTATAAGTGACATGGCATGTTCTTATCTCTGCTACAGACCTACTGCTAGAATCAGCTGAAAGTGACAGTGTCCAGTGACAGCCGTTCTGTTGACACCAGACATCCAGGGTAAATGTCTGTGGACCTTTTGGTGGTGGGAAGAACTTGGGGGAAGTGCTTTTCTGTACAGAGACAGTTTTCATGTGCAGGGATGAATTTTTCATTTTTTCGCTTTTTGTTTTGGTTGTGTTTCAAAGCCCACATAGTTAGCCCATGAGTTAGCTCATTTTTAGCCGCACTAACAGCAGCTGTAGGGATGGATTGAACTGATTTAGTCCAGACTCTGTTCTCTTTGAGTTGGGATTGAGTTTCTGCCCCAATTGAATCAGTTTTAGTATCATGGGCTTTTGTTCATGTGTGAGGGTAGGATGGAGTGGGAGACTGACAGTCCCGCACAGCGCCCGCTTTACTGCAGAGGCTGCACTAATCGACTCCCTGAAAAGGGAGCTGGGCCAAAAAGCAGAACTCTTGATCAAATATGGGATCGCGGGAAGTGACCAAAAGAATGAGATCAAGGATACAAGTGGCTGAAGGTCTTCCAGGCATGTCCAACAGATAGGAGGACCCAGATCTCCCTGGAGAGAGTATATACCTCATCTGGATGGGGAGGAGGCTCCCAGGAGGAGCTGGAAAACATTGCGGGGGGATGCCTGGTCCACTTTGTGTGACCTGCTGCCACTATGTCCCAACTTCAGAGAAGCGGAAAAAAATGGATGGATGAAATATCTCAATAACCACTGGATAGATTGCCATTGCCTGACTTTTCATCGAGTGGCACCAGCAGGTTGAAGTTTTTGGGGACAGTTCTTATGCATCACCCTTCAACGATGCAATGAGCCTCGGAAGTTTATTGGACTACCCTGCATGTTTCAAAATGCCGCTTCTTTAACAAGTGGCGCCAAGGGGTCCTCACATCCTTTCAAGTTTTAGGCATAACTGCTCAACTCCAAGCCTAAACACAGTCATGCATGTGCACCACTGGACTAAAAGCCATGCATTGTTGTCGTTCAATACACAGCCACGTGACATGATGTGTGGTGGGTAGAAGCCAAGTTAAGCTGTTGTAACACATCGAGTAGAGAAAGGATGAAACTGGTGTGAAACGTGTCAGTAGCTCTGCAAAGATCATCTTCAGTTCAGCCCACGCTTGGCAGGAAATCTGAATGCAGTGCTGGCCTATTGTTTGTATTCATAATGCCGACACACACACACACACACACACAGACACAAACATTTGAGGATGAGGAGAAAGATCCACAATGCAGGTATCACTACACACACAGAGTCCCTGCATCCAGCATAGTGATACAGCTCTGTCAACAGGATTCATTCTGTTTGTTGTACAATGTCTTACAGTTACTGTGTGTGTGTGTGTGTGTGCGGGGGGGGGTGTTTGAAGGCATGTGTTATTTCAAGAATCATGAAAAATACATGAGTGTAGATTTCATCCACTGGAGGAAATTTGGTTTGCAAACACTACTGAAGATTAAAAAAGTGACATAACATCACCGTAAATAACTGTGAGAAAGCTTCAGGTTACAGTGCAGCTGATATAAAACTGCAGTTTTTTTTGTGATACAGCACAAACACGTATGTCTGCTCTTCAGAAAAAAAAAAAAAAAAAAAGTCATAGGTCGCCTCTACATAATCTGCACATTAAGCAGTCAGACAGCAGCACATACCTTCAGAGAGGAAAGGAACTTACTGTATGGTTCTCTTTCTTTCTTTTAATATTAAACAACTATTAAACCAGTTACACACATCAGAGTATGCATGAAGGTGTTGGGGGGTACTAGTTAGTATAAAAGCTTTAGCGTGTTCAGAGGCAGCTGTGTGAAGTCTGTAAAATGACACTTGAGTCAGTTTCAGCTGGGACTGAAGACAACATGTCTGTAAATGAAAGCAGTTTGAGTAAGACAAAAATGAGGATACCAGACCCAGGTACAGGCTCCAGGCGATATGAGCTGCTGTAACACACATGAACCTCCAAACAAGGGGGTTTGACAAAGAAGAATAATGCTAATAATGCTAAATCAGTGGTGTATTTATTTTCAACAATTTGTTTAGACATTACTTTCAACGGAAAGTATTTATCCTGATTTAATCTCGGCTTTAAAGGTCACATAGAACCTAATGGTAGACCTCCTTGTCTTCTTTGATTATAAATCAGGTCTAGGTTCTATATTAATACAGTGAAAGTATCAAAGGTCTCAGTCCACAGAGAAATGCTCACAGCCTGTGTTCAGAAACTGAACATTAAAACCAGCCGTCCGACATTTGTGACTTTGTGATGTCACAACAAAGCAGTCACTGACCTCAGCCACGGCCCCAAACACAGTCCACCTGGGCCCACCATTTAACCTTGCAGTATCTTTTTCTGTGAGTGTTTATCTCAAATCTGCTAAATTTGATTTGGTCCCAGGCTTTGGTCCCTCTTCTGATTAGCTGACTGTCACCAGCCTATTGTTAAGGATGTCGGCACAAATAAAACACCAGCAAAGTACAAATTATGGGAAGGACAGCTCTGACAACTTGACAACTTTAGCGTAGTTCCTTTAGATTTAGCCCAGTGTGAGTTAAGCATTATCCAAAGTGTTGACCTCTGTCAATACTTTCTATTGTAACTCATTAGTTCGTGTAACAGGCTGCATTAGACGCACAGCTGCTGTGTTACATATCTAACAAATACTGTTGCTTGAATCTTTCACAGGTATAATTTAGAGCAGCTGATAAATGTCCTCCGCTCCTTTGCCATCCTCTCCTCTCATGTTGTCACGACAACCACACATTCACCCATTGAATGTGTGATCTTGGTACTGTAATGGACATTTATAATTAACCCTTCAAGCGCTGGAGTTTTATTTAAACAAAAATAAAAATACTGGATTTTGACGTGAAGGTTTCAAAAGGCTGTGGCTTGAAAGTGGTTAGAAATAAAGGCCGACTATAAATGAGAAAAAGATTGAGGATCATCCTCAATCTTTTGATGCACTATCACCATCACCATCGCACCATTGCACCGGACATGTCACTATCACTGTTATTACAAGACCGATCGTCGTCTCCTAAAGGCAGATATTCTCCAGAATAACAGACCCAAAACTCCACGGGTGACTTTTTTTTTTTGTTTCATTTTGCTCAAACACAATGGAGAGAATTGCATCACATCAGTGCATGCAAGCAGATTCAGAACATCTTTCCTCCTCTACCTCCTCGAACACTTTGTCTGTTTTCTTCAGTATTGTTCTTTGTCGCAATTTTGGGACTTTGGCGTTCAGAGGGTTAATGGACTGTGTGGTTCTTCATGGTCGGTCAAGGACTGTGTGTGTTATTGACTAGAAATAACAGAAGCCCCTGCACCTTCAGCATTTGTCTAGAAGATGTTTGCCCATGAAAGGAAGTTATGTCATTCTGTGGCACTGAACAGCCCAGAGCCCAACAGGCTGACCCAGGTCCAGGTCCATAGTGTAGTTGACATCTATTACTTCTATAAATTCAAAATCAGTTTTGAACAAGAGAGATTGGGAGAATGACAAAATAAGATCACATCTCCGTCATATGCCCAGTAGTGTAATAAATTACACTAGGAAGCTGAATTCATCCGTGATGTTTCCAGAGGTGAGCCTTTTTAAATACACAGCAGTTGCATAGTTAGAAACATGTGTATTACATATAGATACACATTTATGTGCATTAAAACACTTTGTTATGAGAGAAACACAAGGAAGGAAGCAGAGTATCAAAGTCAGAGGAGGGAGAATAATAGAAGGAGGAGAAAAGGAGTTAAAGTCGGAAAGGAAAAGCTCTCCAGTTCACTGGTAGAAATCTGTCACAGCCTGATAATGTTCTTCTCTGTCAGCTTAATGTCAACGCCCTCTTCCTCTATCTTTCTCTCCTCATCTCTCTCAGTGAATCCCCTGTCTCTCCTTTGTAATCTGTCCCTCTGCACGTATCCTTATCCTCCTACTCCCTGCTGCTTTGTGTTCACTCGCGAGCACTACATATTCCTCTCAGGCCGGACCTGTGCGTGGGTGTCCAAATATTGTGAAAAGGGACCCCCTGTTACTGATGACTTTACATAAGAGGGTAAATCTGCGAGTAGGCTGTGAAACAGTAGAACAGAGCGAAGATGTAAACATTGTTCACTCAGTATAAATGAACCACCTGCTCTAATGACTTTATGTAAGATGGTAAATCTGTGAGTGGGCAGGGACACAATGTCGATGCAGAGGGGAAGAGCACATAGGTAAAGAGAGGAGGAGGAAGAGGAGGAGTAGCTGAAAAAGGAGCAGTCACACATTTTTTGGAAGTTGACAGGAAGCTGAAGTTGTGGCCACACAGTCTTTCTTCGGTTTTTAACTCACCCGTTGGTCATTATTGCTCTGAAATGAATAACGTTTTGCACCATAATTGGTGATGTGTGCTCCTGATTCACACTCACTCACAAAATCCACACAGACAACAGCAGCAGCAGCAGCACAGACACAATGCAGCCTCCTCAGTCATTTTTAAGTGAGACCACTGCACTGACACAGCTGGAGCGGGCTCCGGCCAACAAGCAAAAAAAAACAAAAACAAAGAGTAGAATCTGTGTGAACGCTCACAGCGGCACAGTGTGATGTCCACCAGCGCACTGCTGGCAGACTACTTTGTAAGTTCAGGATTTCTGTTTACTTTGTCACCACAAAAGATAAAACAATCATCACAGTTACAGTCATAGATCTGCCACTCAGACTAGATTTCCTGGATTTTGTTCCTTTATTTCGGCAGCCTTTGCATTTTTGTCAGTCACACACCTGAATGAAGGAGGCAAGAACTGAAGTTGCTGTCGCTGTTGTTGTTGAGACTTTAGTTATCAGCTGGCTGGCAGCTGTGTTTTGGTAATGAGGTGCCTACGAATACCGAATGCATACCTTTGTATTAATACCAATGCCTTTTTGAGGCCCTGGAGATGTAAGACATGTCAGCGCTGGGAACTGCGACAGTGATATATCCATGCAGTTGAAAACGTCCTTCAACCTGAACAGCCCTACAGGTCGTCCAGTCAAGGTTGCAATACTGACGGACTTACCCGACAGTGGCCTTCCCAGACCTTTGTCACTGCAGTTACAATAATAAAGTGAACAATAATGCTCTGACTTGGTTTTAGCTTTAGGCGTCAAAAACCTACTTGGTTAGCTTGAGCAAAAGATTGTGGTTATTATTGTTGTAGTCGTGGTTACAATGACTATGTGGTTTGATTTGTCAAAAATTCACATGGGACTCAAACACGGCTCTCCTCTGTGATATTCCTGTGTTTTATTGACTCATCCATCCAACACAGACTTAGTCTCTTTTTACACTTTAGACTTTCCCCTCATAACTATGACATGTTGCCTTACAAGAAAATATAGCTGTGGGTCATAACAATAAGTCTCTGAAAACAGTTTGTATGGAATGAAACCTACCCTCGCACAACCCCCACAATTTTGATTTCATGTTTAAAATTGTTTGATCAGTACTTATTGATGTTGGATGCTCTGAGTTTGCTACAGCCTGTATGTCCAGCTGTGGAGCCATGAATCTGAACATGAACAGACCTAATACAGTCGAGCCACTTCTCTGTAATTTCTCTGAATGTGGATGAAGGCACATGGCACATCCTTTGAATTGAATTGTTATCTTTGATGCCCCAAACATCAAATCTTCGGCTGTACATTAAACTGTTGGTGAATTTGTGCTCACAAATTAATGACTTCATTTTCAACGGCACATTGTAGCCTCACCCCCCTTGAGACTCGCTGAGATCTGTGAGAGAGGAGACGGGGGAGGGAAGGGTAAAGGAGAGGATGAGGATTTTGAAGTTACAAGTGAAGAGGAGAGGGCAGTAGATGGGTACAGGATGAAGAGAAGACTGTGTCTCTCTGGAGGGAAGGGGAGAAGAGAGGAGTCACTTGAATAGGAGAGAGAAAGAGTTGATCTGGGAGAAGGGAGGAAGACAGGAAATGTGCTTTTTGGAGAGGAATAGTACAATGAGGAGAGAAGTCGCTTTGAAGAAGAGTTGAAGCGAGCGACAGCAGAGGGCTCATGGGAAAACAAAGAGGAGGAGAAGATTTGGGAGAAGAGAGGGAGAAAAGGAGCTCGGAGAGAAGAGGAGATGACAGGTTTATGGAAGAGGAAAGGAAAAGAAAAAGAGTAGAGTGTGTTGTGTTGCATGCGGCAGCCTCACCAATCCAGAGAAACCTGGCTGTGCTCTCCCTCTGAAGCATGTGCTCTGCTCATCACTGCTCTCCCCACCTCAATCCACTCTGCCGTTGTGTGTATTGGTGCCACACACTGCCTATAGTGTGGAAGAGTTGCTACGTGCAGGAGTTTCTGCTTTATTGTCGTGTGCGTGTGTGTGTGTGTGTGTGTGTGTGTGTGTGTGTATTCTTGGTTGACTGTTTACAGCGTGTCTTGGCTCGGGTGGTCCTTGCCTCTGCCAAACATCTTCTCTGAAAGGTCTCAGTGAGCCAGGAGCTGACGCACAGATTTCCCTCACTTTGTTCGTCGTGTAGCGGGCAGCGGCCCATTAGCTTCGACTCATTCAAGTGTCTGTAGGCGGGAAAATAAAGTGACCATATCCCTGCAGCTGCAGAAAACGTAGAGAGATAGAAAGTCAAACATAATTCAGCTGTTTCTGGAAAAAAAAACAAAAGAACATTTTGAATTTATCTGAGCCAAAGCAGGGAGGGATGTTGACTCCAAACCAATAGGATTAAAGGGATAGTCAACATTTTTGGAGCTATGTGTATTTGTTCTCTTGTTGCCAGATAGATAAAGGCACTGATGTGACTATCATGTGTCTGCTGTGAAAATCTACATCCCCCAGCCAGCTTCATTTAGCACAAAGACTGGAAGCAGGGCCAAACAGCTAACCTGACACTTTCCAAAGATGATACAATCCACCTACCAGCACCGCGGCTCACCTGTCAGCGCACATCTCCTTTTTTGCATTTGTACAAAAACCAGATTGAGCTCCCTGAATGACAGTTAAGGGGGTGTCAAAGTGGTAGGTTATCAATCTTCCCAACTAACGCTGGAAAGAAAATCATTATATTTCCCAAAATGTCAAACAACTACTACTCAAAACTATGGATCCCTAGATGGGACATGTTATAGATGGGAGGAAATAAGCGTTATAACTTCATACATTGTGACAATGTCATCAGTGTGTTGGCTTAAAAAGAAAATAATGGGTCAGAGTGTGCTGATGGACCTGGTTTACTGCCAGTGTGTTGTCCACTAGGCGGTTACATTCGTTACATGTTGTCTGTCCCCTTGACTCTTTTATACAAGCGTTAGGCTTCTTCATTGAGAAAACAGCACGAGCATTCACTTAAACCTCACAGATGTGCGGGCTCATTTCGAAGGCCTGACAGTTTAAGTAAAACAACTCTCTACTAAACCACAATCTGAGCAATTTTCTGAGCATTCTTTGTTTATTTCTTTTATAGTAACAAACTGCTAACAGGAAGGCACTTTTCATGGCTGTAGAAATACCCACATGCACTCACTGAACCGACTGACCTTCCCCATGTTTTAGACTGTTGGTTCTCTTTAGTATATCTGTTCAACAAAAGCTAACAAATGCTCTTTCTCTTTTCTTTCCATATCCATCTCCTGCTTAACGGCCTCACGTCCATTCCCCAGGTAAGACGTTTCATTTTAATCCATCTGCCCGTTTCCTGTTTTGTTTTGTAGCAGGCGTTGGTTGCCTGGTTGTGTTCTTTGACTATAATGGCTTTCCGCCCCAGCACTGAGACCTGCACGGTGCCTGCTGGGGCAGAAGGTTTGGTTTTTGCTTGTGGAAGAGCTGCTTTTATTTTTGCTTTTTTTGAAGTCAAGTCATATTTGTGTAAGTAACTGATTGTGTGATGGCTGCGAAAGTGTGTTTGATGGGGACATTAGTCTGATCTTAGTGAATGAAAGCTATTTATTAAAAAAAATAAAATAAACACAAGAGTTGCATAATAACATTAAAATTGCAAGTATGATAGCATGCTGACTTTGGCATATTAGCTTTTAGCTGACTTTCACCTTAACCTTTGGGTTCACTATTCATTATTGAGCAAGTTCTCCCATTAGGTCATGGAACTGAACCAACAAGGTCATCTTACTTGCACTGAAATCAGTATCTGAGATGATACACACAGATGAGAGCAGGGCATATCCTCTTCCTCTCTTGTGATTGGTCGGTGTGACTCCTGGTTCCCTGTGGAGAACAGAGCACAAAGACAAGGACAAGCTTAATGTGTTTTCAATACTGACATCACTTTATTGGGAAAGACACTTTACTCTAGGCTGGAGCTGCCTTGTGCAATGGTGCGTGCGTGCGTGTGTGTGTGTGTGTGTGTGTGTGTGTGTGTGTGTGTGACTGTAGGATGCCCAAATATGGTTTGTCCAGCTTTTGTTCAGGAGTGAAATATTGCCTCCCTGATTCCATCAGTGGCACAACAGGGTAATTCATTTCTCTTTCCCTTTTGTGCGTGTCTATGTGTGTCTGTCTGTGCGTTATGGGTGAGAGGCAGGGGTGGGCAATTGCATATCATGCACATGAATTGTGATCTTGTTTACCTGCTCGTGGTTAATCGTCCTCTGGTGCCTCTGGCTGTTTCTCGTGCATGGTCAGGTGGCGCGATGACGTGTTTGAGTGCCTCAGCCTTCTGGGATGGCCTGGTTCACATCAGCAGATGTTTCTTGTGAATAACAAACTAGTCAAGGTCATTCTAACCCACACCTTCAATCTGGTGTTGTTGACTTGTTTGTTCATCATTGTAACTTACATAAAGATCTTATAACCAATCAATGCAGAAAAACAGGTCCTTTTAAAACTTTTTCTTGCTATCAGCTTATTTCTGAGCAGGTTCTGCCAAAGCCAGGAAACCTGGTGTTAAGAACCTTGGTTTACTGTTTAGTTCCACTCAAAATTTTAATCACCATCATTTAGCTGGTTCAGTCTTTTTATACATATACTTAGGAATCGTGCACAGATTTGACTGATGTTTAGTTTTAAAAACAATCACACAGACTTTCTGGAGTCCCGCAGTACGCTCTGTACTTTTTTATGTTCTTTGTGTTATTGTTAGCATTATTCTCTGTTGACAGCAGTAGACACTCCTCTCTTTTTGGGTTTCATTAGTATTCACAAGGACTGTGTAGGTAATTTTCAGGCTTCAGCAACTTTATTTCCTGTTGCTATGGAGACGCATAGGAAATTGACCTTTTCAGGTGGTTTCATTCACTTAAAAATGCCTTTCAGGCATAAATACAAAAATAGCATTTAGACACAGCTTCTTCTATTGGTAAAGTCCAATATGACAAATATGAGTGCTGCATAACTTACATAATGTTCAAATTATCCATTAATAATGAATTTTTCTTTAAATCTCGAAGATGGGATGATTCAAGTTTGTCATGAGTTTGCTCTTTTTGACTGATTCTATTGAATATAATAAAATGGTATTTGATGAGATAGTGGCTCAGATCTGGGAACATGGTGACGTCGCTACAGCAAAGTCAGATGACGCAAGAAACACAAGGAGACAGACGATCAGACAACGTTTTACCCAGATCGTGGAGGCCCATTTATTTGGAGAATGACATCAGCAGGAAGGACATGTGACTTACTACAGCCAACATGAGCATGATGTCAGGCTTAATAAATGAAGCAAAAATAAAATGGCCATCTAGTCTCATTATAAGGCCGTGAAATGATGGCCTAAATTCTGAAAATAGCCCAGAGTTCGCTTTAACTCGACAGCTGATTTGCACTCATTTTTGCACCAGTTTTATCTGCTGACATTCAGCGCTCTGATAGCTTTGTTTAGCCTGGGATATTAAATCGTGACAGGCAGAACAGGCCCCGAAATACCATCCATGTCCGACTGTTAAAGAGCAAATGTGAACATGCTGAAATGTTAACACGCTTCTTATAAATGATGCATTTCCTCCCCTGAATCTCGCAGAGAGCTTTGGCGTTGCCGTCCTGCCTCTGTAGCGCTGTCGTCCAGAGACGGGAGTAAACACAGTCCATCAGAGAGCGGAGATGATGAAGCCACTAATTAGCTAATCTCTTGTTTCACTCACTCTTGTTCTGCCTCTCAGAGGGAGAGGTGGAGGATAACTATATTTAGGCCTGTTTGTGAGACAAAAGGAGTCACCTGATGGACCCCAGCCATGGGGGAACTGATTAGCATGCATACAAATATACCCAAAAACTGACAAAATGAATAGACTGCAACAGCAGTGGAGAGACATATGGTCAAAATAATAAATTAGTATAATTATTCAGTGAAAAATGATTGGGACTGGTTTAGTCAGCTGTAAACCTATCACAGTTCAACAGACTCCACTCACCTGGTGGGAATAAAATGGTGCCTTTTGACTTACAATTGATGCTAGAGAAACATAATTAAATGAATGTAATGTTAATTGCCATTTATTTTGGTTTTGTTTTCTAAGCTTTCTGTAGGATGTATTATAAGGAATTTGTAGTTGTTAAGTAATTGCAGAGTTTTAATGATATAGCCAAAAGAGATATCAACTATCCAGTTGACGTGTTGTCTTTGATTGATAATTCTTCTGGCTCTAACAATTTGTTCATTGGTGATTTTTTGCAGCAAGGTAAACTGTCGCTTACTCAGCTGGTTTGACATCCAACACTGTGGTCCAGTACTGGTCTTGCCACAACCAAATTTACTGAGAATGTGCATGTTGACTCCTGACTTTTAATCTTGTCCTATCATTGAGCCAAATTTGTATGTACTCTGGTCTATTCATATTCATGCTCCACAGAGAATGGGCTTTTTGTTTTTTGTGGACAATAAAAGATTCTTTTCTCTCTAAAGCTACGTTTAGGCTAAATATACTCTTTGCAGACAAAGTATCTCAATCTAAAAAGCACTCCTCCATGAAATTAACTGAGCATATTCATTGTTGTAGCAAGATACACCCTATTGATTTCAATAATCCTTGATCTTACCTGTAGCACTCTGCTCAGGACAAGAGGATTTTAGGCTAAATCATCCCTATGTTGATTGTTTTGGCCGGCACCTAAGCTTAGCCATTTTTTTTTTTTTTTAGTAAAGTTCAATTGTGGGGCAACACAGTTAGACAGGTTTTTGAGAAGAACAATTCAATTTCTTTTTAAATGACTTCTATAAAACAGATGACCATTATTTTCCCACCACTGATCTAATGTAGTAAACTCTACAGCCAACAGGGGCTGCAGGTGGGATTTACCACTCAAACACAAAGCTGCCATGAAACTGCAACTTCAGGCAACTACAGTCAAAAGTATCAAGCTATTCAGAAGAAGTAATACCACTTATGTGGTAAAATATAGCTTGTCTATAGGGAAAAAAAAACAAAACTAGTTGCCCTTCAGTGAACTCCTCATGAATCCTACATGACTACAAACTAGTTGAATTTTTGATAATTTTTAAGGGCCAAGATGGCAGCTGGTGCTGAGGACTGTAATGCTGTATCATAGGGGTGGGTTGATTAGGTACCATTGTGTACCACTAACATTGTGCATCTGCTGTGAAGTAGGGTTGGTCCTGTCGACTCAAAATAAAATAAAATAAAAACAACTTAATGGACTAAACGTCCGTGTTGATTGATCATAACTAAGAAGTATGGTGATACCTCACAGCTCCTGTATGCTATAGAATGTAACCTATCTGTAAATCAAGCTGGCGGGCCAACCAGTTTTTCTGCCAGCACTCCCTCCTCTCTGGCTCTCACACACAAATGCCTATGTTGGCCACTGCACACAAACACACAAAGCTGCCTGTATTGCTGAAGCAGATGACTGCACGTGCTCCACACACCCATGAACATCAACTAACAGGAAAGGAAGAAAGAAAGAAGGAAACAAGGAAATGAGGTTTCAGTGTCATGACCCCTCTCTCCCTTCAGGATTTATTGGGACATAAAAGGGGGCTATTATCATGTTAGCAAGCCAGGCTGCATGGAAATGACTGTGCTGTTATCTTGTTAGGAAATGGATTGCTCATAATAATAGTCTAGACATTGTGGGTTTAAGGTCAGACCACAATGTTCAGAAATTTGAAGTGTGTAATAGTTTAAATCCACAAAGTATGTGGCCTATTCTGACCTGTTTAACTATGATGCCTTCACTTCTGCTAGGTGGTTTGTGAGAGGCTCACATCAACTATCATAAAGGTTAATGTACCAAGTCCATGCACAACATACAGTACATGTTCATTTTTCATATCGATCATAACAACATAAGTAAAGTAGAGACTAGGGCTGAGGGCTAGTTTAGTATTATTGGATGCCTTTGACCTTTTTTCAAATTAAGTGTGAAACGAACTGCAAGGCTGAGTTGTAAAACTAGATTACTTCACACAGAATGGAAACAGCAGGTAGAGCGATTAAAAAGAAATTCTTGTAGTGACCTGTGCACTTCTGTGTGACCTTCAGAGGACTAAAGCTGGACCTCCTCTTTAGGTGAGATTATGTACACATAATTCATCAATGCATCACAGATTTTGGGAGGACCACAAAAAATCCACCTATTGTCTGGTCCAAGCCTTTGCTGCTGTGTTTAGAAAGGTGATGAGACAAAAAGCTGGATCACATTAAAACAACAGTTACAGGTTAAAACCAGAAGGGAGATTATGGACATATATGGCATTTGGATAGATGTACAATGATTGTGCTTGTGAATGGTTCCTTTGTCACGTTGGTGTTACCTGTGAAACCCCACAAGGCAGATTCCTCATTATTTATGTGAATAATCTCCCTCAGGCTAAAAGTGATTGTACTCACTTTAACTCTGTGATTTCAGGTTCAGGGTTGTTACCATTGTTAACAGTGTGGATTAATGGACACTCTCCCACATAAATAAACAAATAAAATAGCTAATTGGTGATGAATGCAAATAAAATCAAGAATAGAGGTAAGAAGAACATTTAAAACATTGCATTTAACATGCAGAAATGTTCAAGTTGATGAAGAGGCAGAAGTCAAACAAAATAGAAAACCATCTTATATGGACAGCCCATGGTAGCAACCTTTCTAAAGAGGCGATAAAACAGGCCGGGTGGGATTAAGTGCAGGCGTCTTACTGAGAAATATTCCTTCATTTACATCTCATAGTCTAATATATAGCCACGGCATTACTGCTGATGATGTGGGTTTGAAAGGAGTGAGTGACTTGTCCTATATGATGGGACAACCCACAGTAGAAAAATACAACCTTCAATTGCACAATATAGAAGAACTGAGGAGTTTAATACAGGTAAAAAAAAATGTTCTGCCAAGATCCTTTATTTACAGGTCTATTAAACCATGGTAGCCAGTGCTGTGCTGTGGTGCAGTGTGACTAATACAACTGATGTATTGTGGGCTAGGAGCTCTTATTGTAGCTGTCGTCATACTTTTTATTACTCTGTCAGAGTGTGCGCATTAATTTAGGTATTTAGAGATGTGTAAATCAAGTGCGTGCGTGTGCATATTGTGTGCCCAATTGTATATGGCTAAGTCTAGAGAGAGATGGAGTGTGTCAGTATCAGAAACCTCCATGGCTGGAGAAATAAAGCCAACACGGAAGTGCCAAAGAAGACAAGTGACTCAAGTGAATTTTCTTTTAACTCATTTATTTAAATTATTATGGCTCAGTGTTTATATCTGAGGTTGTGGCAGATTTGAGTAACAGGTGGGTGGTGTCATAGTTCGCTAGATGTCAGCTAGGCATCGCCTCAGCTAATTGGAGTCACTGAATGCAACCGCGAAGCCGTGTTCATGGTGTTGGAATATGACCTGTTGTTGTGAGGTCATTTATTTTGTTAGCACTAATTAGCAGGAATCGGTGCCTGCGCTCACCGTACCTGCTGTGTTAGCTTAGCCCTTAAACCAGCTAATTATCCAGAAAATGAATTGGCCTTAGGTTAGCCTCGGAGCAAGACGTCCAGGCGCCCAGGTGTGCTAGCAATGCTAATGCAAAGTTACATGCACCCAGGTCTCGGCTCCACACGCCAGCTGCACCACCTTTTTGCACATTTTTGGATTAGCTGGGAGTCAGGCACAGCCATGATGGCGCTGTTGCACCAGAAACCTATGGCATCACAGAGGTTACGTCCATCTATTTACAGTTCATGGTGTGTGTGGTTATGTTATATATGGTCTATATTTGTATGTCTACATGTCTTAGTCCTTTTGATTGAGATATTTAAGATGCACACCTGACAGACTGGAGTTTGAGCTAAAATAAATCAAAATAAGCAAATGAAGGCTTTTTCCTGAAGTCTTTATTTTGTCAGGCCCCTGCAGATGTTAGCTTTTGTGGATAAGATGTGATAACCTTTGATTTGTGCAGCACTAAAAAGTATATTCTGCTTCTTGCCTTTGAAGGCAGAAACATAGAGTTGAAACACCCTGATCAAACTGTAACGTGTAATGCCACCATCAGACATCTGTTTGGCTCACACAGTCCCCAGACAGTGGATATAAAGCCCACAGCTTCAAGAACAAGGCTGTTGCTGTCCAATTATCCGCGGCACTCACTGGCTGTTTGCTTGGTGTTGACATCTGTATTTCACTGACTGATGTATGGCTTCAGCAGGATTTGGAGTTTGAATTAATTAGCTCACAGGCTTTTCATTTCTCCCTCTCTTCCTCAAATCATCTCTTTTTTCCCGCTCCTTTTTCATTTCACTCACATCGCTGCTCCCTGTGTGTATACACAGTCCATTAAAGCGGACACCATGGACTCACACCCTTACATGGAGAGAGAGAGCCAGAGAGCCATGCAAACAGGTAGACAGAAGCTAGACACTTGACCTGTGGCAGCTGCGAGGCTGAAGCAGGCAGCCCCCTGGCGGGAATACGTCTTAACTATGTGAAATGAGTCTCCAGCTGTCCCCGAAACAATAAAGATCACAACTGCAGAGCATCACAGCAAAGAAATCTGAATATAGGATGGAGTTCTCAGCATTACTTATATCATTTACATACAAAGTCACAGTAGCTGGAGCTGTTTCATCAAAGCCAGATTCAAGCCATGAGCTTATAACATTTGCTGGGATGTGTGTGGTTTGAAAAAGCTCTGCTGAAAAAGGACATGATGTGTCTTCTGTCTCTGGCAGACAACAGCAGTGTGTTTTCCCCAAATAGCAGCGGCGCCTAAGGGTGGCAGTGTGATTCAGTCAGTTGGTCTGTCCTTTGGTACAACACTGTTTACCACAGCAAGATTTTGCTGCAAATCCTGGCCAGACTGTCAGTAAATCTGCTGAGGATTGTCAGGTTCCTATTTGAGGTGCATAAGGGGGGTCACCCTGACCTGCCTTGCCTTGTAGTGCCAAGAGTTAAAGCTCTATACACACAAACCTGTCAGGAGCAGACTATTATGAAATTTACCGACTGCTTTCACGGTCCCCAGAGTGTGCGCCCTTTCTATTTTGGTTGATTGATAAATCCAGTGACTTGTTGACAATGGCTGCATTGTGTTGTGGCAAAATCAATCAGACGCAACATTTTTGCCAGACAACCCTGCATTATCAATACAGTCTCATTGAAATTAATTTCTTTTGATTCAGTGCGAATGAGCAGTCAGCAAAATCAGCATTGTTCATTATTCTCTCATCGTCTTTTCGTCGGTGTCACACTCTTGACTCAGATGCCGCTAACAGTGGTACAGCCAGTAAGGTTGTGCAGCTGAGCCTCCAAAAGCTCAAAGCCTCTGGAATCATGGATGCCAGGTGTAAATGTAGCGTAGTGATGCACAAAAACACAAACGCATCGTATGCTACGTTTCCTCTGTGTTGTCATGTCTTCCACATAGTCAGCTTTGCTTTGAGTGAACGTGGACGACTGGTCGTCGGACAGGGTGAAAGCACATGACTGAATACAAGGTAGTATCTATTCAAGGGGACAGTTTACAAACCATTGCATCAGTGACAGTATTAATGGAGATAACCAACATGAGCAAGATAACATCTGTGAAAGGATCCAAATGTCAGTTTCAATACTTCTTTGGTTAATTACCCAGCCCTAGTTGACATGTGACTTGGACTGATTCAATGCTGGACTCAGGTCACTTGTGAACTTGTAAAACTTTTAAACTTGCCGATTAAATGATATCTGACATGTAAATGAAAGGGTCAACATTTTTCTTGCTGTAATAATTGGTTTTGTTAAGTCAAAAACAGACACCTTTGTCCCTATGTTTTAGAATGTAAAAGCTCCTGCAGTCGACCTGTTGAACGTTAAACAACCTGGTTGCTTTCCTCTGCTTGTCCGCTGATGTTTTACTACTGTCTAATTAGTGATCATTAAAGAGCTGAGCATCCACACAGGCCTGAAGCTGGAGTGTGTGCTGAGGAGCACTTCTATTGATCTGGATCTGGGCCTGTGTGTGTGTGTGTGTGTGTGTTAGATGGCTTTATAAAGAGAATACATCTTCAAGATGCCTGTGTGTGTCTGTGTGGGTTTGTGTGAATTAATGATGCAGCCGACAGATAGTAACAGATGCAAAGTGTGTGTGTGTGTGTGTGTGTGTGTGTCTATGTGTGTGTCTTCCCGTCCGTCCGTCCCTATTGCACATCTCTCTGTTGTCTCAGATGGTTCTTATTGTTCTTAAGCAAATAAAACATTTCTTGAATGTAGAAAACAACCACACTCATAAACTGGTGACATTTTAATGCATCATTTTCAAACCATTTCCTGAGTTTTCATGGAGAAGTTCAGTTTTACACTTCTAATGAACTGAATCTGATTAAATGCTAACTTAACATAACATTGTCTAATGTGTGTGCAGGCTATTGAATATGTTAAATCTTTCTGAAGACAAGCAAACAATTCTGCATCAATTTCCAAGCATTGTTGGACTTTTTATTTAATCTGAGGTTAAATTAAAACAGAAATTACTATCAATATTGATATATAATTAAGTGTTTTGATAAATAGTAATTGTTTGAGTCTATTAAGAGAGAATGACAAAATGTTTCCAGCTTCTAAGGACTTGGGATTTGCTTTTTTCTGTCAGACAAAAGGATGGTGACAGTTATTTTTCTATTTCATATACTAAATATAAAATAATTGACAGATCAGATCAGACAGATAAATCATAGAATAATGAGTTCCAGCCCCTTGTTAGATGTTTATCTCTGTATTCATCCACACTTTGCTAACACCTTGCTTAATGCATTGTATCTGTGTCTTGTGTCATCTTGTATCTTGTCTATTTCTACTGTCTTAAAAGCTGTGCAATAATGTCATTTGAAGAACCTAACAGGATGTTGTAACTGAGTAAAACCAGCACATGCCTCCACAGTACCTGCCAAAAGATGGAGTCATCCAGAGGCAAAGACTTCAAACTGCCTTTGTGAGCTATTACAGAGACGTTTGGTGATGTTCTGTATTTTTCCTGTAGCTGTGAGTGAGTATCACAGCCTGGTGTTTGTGATTCCTCTGAGCCATAGAGTGCCATTAAATACACATCAGTGAACCACACTGTTGCACTGGGTGACATGTTCCTTCATCAATGTGATCCTACACACTGTAGTTTATCTTGACACACCATCCGGCTGCCCCATACACTCACCACGGGATCAAATGTGGATTAATCCACAGCTGAAAATAGCCCCCAGTTTGAAGAACATGATTAAAAACAAAGAAAAAGGAGGCTGTCCACACGCTAAAGCTTCAAAGCTCCCGTGTCTACATTGCAGATTTTAGACCTTCAATGTCCTCATCAGGGTTTACCTTACAGGGCTGAAAGGTCAAAAATGTTGCAATTAATTCCTAGGAGCTTGCAAATTCAATCATGTAAACAGGTTGTCCTTTTTTTGTCCTACATCTGTACCCAGCAAGGTCTGGATGTGCACGCTACATACATGGTTTGGTAAAAGTAACAGTAGCCAGGTGTTTTAAAGGAGCTATGTATATCTAGGTTTTGCTCTTGCTACATAGCAAACATTACCATTATCAGTGTTTACTCTCCAGTCTTGTCCAAGAGCGTCAGCCGTCATTGCATTTGCAAGGCAAGGGGTTTGATGCACCCTTTGAACAGCTCAGGTCAGCCTAGACACTACAGTGACTCAGTAAAAGGATGTGACGCGATGGGCCAACAGAGCTGGAGCTAGCTTGTTAGCATGCTAACTTCATTTAAAAAAGAAAAAAGGCAAGCAAAAAAAGAGAGTGTTGCTCTTCACCACTGAAGACAGCTCTTGGAAAGTAAACTGGTGAGTGGACAGCTATTAATGTAAATGTGCTAATGCGCTAAATGCTAACAATGTCAGCGGGAGCCAATGAGCTTGAAGCGCAGAGCCACAAACAGGCTAGGGGCATCAGAGCTGATTGAGAGGTGGACTAACACATCAGGCATCTTTTTTTCCAGAGATTTGGGGACAGTAAGAAAATATAGAAAAACACCAGGCGTACCCTGTCATTTAGAGAGTAAAACGTTATTATTACCAATAATAGTGGTGACCAAAAGTACAAAAACAAGACCCACGCTGCAATGAACCAGAATTATCCTTGAAGGGTGTAATTGGTAACAAGATCCTTATACGTACGTAGCTAAGATGTAGCTTATGGTTGAGCTCTGTATTTAGGAATTCCATTTGGTCTTTGGTGATGCCCCCTTTCTGTATCCGAGAGCATTTTAATTCCACTCCATGTATTTTTAATGCTTACAAATGGCAGTAAAGCCCCCCATCCCTCTCCTCGTATGAAAGCTAATGCGTGTGTCCAGTGAGCCTTGTATTCACTAATAAGAGCTGCAGCAGCTTAAAGAGTTGAATGCTCGGCATGCAGACTGTTTGACTTTGCAGACTGTGCTCCTCTCCCTCTCTCTTCCTCATGTCGCCTCATTTTCATCTGCTCCTCATGCCGTCCCACATTCTCTCTCTTGAACTGGATTTAAAGATCCAGATGGCACAGCGGCTGTTTTTGTACCCTCTTGATATGTAAAGTGACGTCACCTTTCTCTCAGTGGGACCGTGTGCTCCTGGGTATTGTGCAGGCCTGCGAGTGTCTGGGGTGCAGATGAGACATGAGTGAGTTAAAAGGCGACGGCACCAGCTGCTGTTGTGTGTGTATGTGTGTTGTGTGTGTGTGTGTCTGTGTGTGTGTTTGAAGCTCACTGATTTGGCAGAGCATTAGAGATTTGAAAGGCAGTCGCGGCTTAGGACCTAATTTTGCGGCGTACACAGAGAACGGCACAAAACATGGAAGTTCAAAAGGGCAGAAGCTGCTTTAATCCAATGAGGAGAGTAATAAAAACTGTACGTTCTCACTCACGCACACAGCTGCAAACATGCAACCAAACAGAGACCTTCCTAAACATACAGAAATGCACACTTATAATAGCATATAACCATATACTGTGATACACACATGTGGAGCTCACTTTCATACCAAGTACAAATGCAGACCTCTGCAGGTTTTGTCCACATATTTATAAACTGACAGGATTGTCTGACTTCAACCAAGGAGGACATTTGCTCTTTCAGGAGCCACCTCAAAATGACCTTTCTGTCTCTGCCTAAATCCAATAAAGAAGAGTGAATATTTAGTTTGTAGTGCTTGAAGGAATAATAAAAACATTTTCAAAATGCAGCAAAAAACATCAGTGTTCCTGTTGTATGCTGTCACATAAACAGATTTACTACACTGCTCAAAGTGTTGACCTGCTGGTTGGGGTGTGTTCCACTTAGCTCCTGCTTTCTTTGCTTTATGTGAGAATGCATAGAAATAACTTTGGGAAAATAAAACAAGACTGGGTCAAAACCAAGAAATGACTGGATCTAGTCTAGGGCTAAAATGTCGGTTCCTTTTCTGTTTGCTTCTCTGCCACTGTCTGTGCTCATGGCGGACGGCGTCATTATCAGCGGTCATGGTTCAGTTTTTTTCAAACATCCCAGCACACCATTATGTGATCTGTCTACAGCGGGGCTACAATATAAGGTGAAGCAAACTGCCGCATGGTCTTGGTGGTGGTCTCTAAAGATGGTGTGTTTGCTATGTTGGCAAGACTGGAGGCTGTAAACGTCCCCTTAATAGAAACTGTTTAAGCTAATGCATTTTGAAAGAGCAGCAGCCAATAGGGAAACTCCAACTCAGTTATGTGTCATTTGGCTTAACATTGGTGGAATTATGATCACTCAGTCAGTCGGTGACATCTGTGATTATAGGGCTGGCCCTGATGTTCTGGTCCAGCCAAAAACTTTCAACCAGCTAAGGCTGCTTTCAAACAGCAGTGAGTCAAATCACAGGGTACACAGGTGAACACTTATAACTTGGATAACCACTATTTACAACTGTTTTGAGCAGAATAAGCATCAGTGAACAACATGTCCAAACTATCTGCAGAGTGAGACTAGCCTGAAAACCAAGTCTTGCATTTCATGGTGTGAAAAAAAAAAATGGCCCCAGGAAAATGCATTGGTCCTCACTATGTAGCATTTACAAGTACACAAACCCACACACTTGGCTAATCAGAGTCATGAAATATGCAAAACCTTGTCATTCTAACAAAATTCATGAAACTCAGTCAGAAGCTGCGTTGAAATCACAGGCTTCAATATAAACCCTATTACAAAGTAGCTTTGTTGTGTGGCACACGGTGACGTGTATGTGTGTGTCTCTCCGCCCTAACTAAGGCAAACATAGCAGCAGCTCCCAGCATCCCGCTCATCTGCTCTCACATCTCGTCAGCTTCCCTGGAGAGAGACAGCCTGCTGAGGACGCGCACTCACACACACACACACATACACACTCACACACTCACAGAGCAGACTGTTGACTTGTTTGTGTTCAGGGGAGAATGAGAAAAAAATCACTTTCTGGATGTTCTGTCCTCGAAAGTGTCATCTGATTTGTGTGTGTGTGTGTGTGTGTGTGTGTGTGTGTGTATGTATGCACGTGTATGATCTGTGTAATTTTCATCTGTAGTGGACCAGTGTTTAGGAAAGAAGTCACGCTCTCTGCTTTTACCCACCCTTGCTCTCAGACATTGACACACACAAACGCACACACACACACATTATAGATGTGTCAGACCTCTGGCTTGAATTCAAGGGGATAATTACAGGAAAGAGCTTTTTGGCTCTGAATGCTATTTGATTGCACTGTCTCTTCCTCTACTGGAAGTAAAGAGTTGATTGTGTGTGCGTCCGTGTGTTTGTGTGTGTGTGTGTGTTTGTGTGTGTTTACATACACACATGCATGCATGTATCTGTGTGTGTGTTGCCATGGAAATGTTAGAGGAAAGGGTGTTGCAGTGAATTTTATAGATTTGTAAGGATGATATGGTCAAACAGAAACATATACAGTTCAGACTGAGGCTCCCTCACATTCATCACCTGCACAGTTAAAGATCGTTCAACTCTGCATCATGATGCTCTCACTAGAGGCCAATTAAAAGACTCAAATATTCTGAGATAATGGTATTTTTATAACCTGAGCAGCTTTCAGCCACACAGCTCATCAGGCTGTGACTGTAGTCAGTGGGATTAGCAGTTCGCTCTTCTCATGCTGCTGTATTTCAACAGCATGGAGCCACTGAGCATATAACTGCTCTATACAGCTGAAACAATCAGATGAGTAATTGCTTCTTTATTAAAGAAGATTCAAGATATCATGACTCTGATGGGCAATTTTTTACTGTATTGTCTAAATGATTAATGAAAAACAAATAGTGTACAAATTAAGTGCCAGTAGCTTTATTACAATAGGCAGATAAAGAGAGGAAAGCTAGGGGAAAAGAGAGAGGGTATTACCTGCAGCAAAAGGCACAGGCTGCTGCAGCAAGGACACAGCCTTCGTGGTACACATCAGGGATGGGACCATAAACGACTTAATCTTGCACCGCTATAAAAAAAATGCTCAAAACAAATTGATTGTGGAGTCATTTCCATCATCAAGATGACAATCGGTGATAATCGTTACTAAATAGTTCAACTACCTCACCAACAAAGGACCAAGGTCCGGCACATCTCACTAGCAGTAATGTTTAATGTTCAGTGTAGTTCAGTTTGACTCTATGGCACAAGGCTGGTGAGACTTAACTTGTTAAAGGATAATTAATTCCTGTAAGTGAAAAACAGAGCCTGATTGAAAAAAATACAGGAAATATGTGAGAAAGAACAGACCCACACAGTGTTGCTATTTTTATATATACAAAAGGACCTGATTTTGATTTATAATAAGTTTATTTAAGAGCTTTTGATTTTTTTTCACAGAAGAGGATGTCCTATCTGTCATGCAATAAGAATATGTTTCTTACCAAAATGTAAGGTGAAGCAGTTTCTGTACGACATAAAATTTACATACCGTCCCTAGTACACACTCGACAAGGTGAGCTACCACCTCCACTATACTTCGAAGAGTTTTATTTGGATGGATGGAAGAAAGATGCTCTGTGTCAGAGGCCATTTTGTTATAATATGGTTCTTGCTCTGTCCCACATTAGCCAGGTAATGAAGAACTGTTCCACCAGCTTCTTTAGATAGACTAGCTCCTAATGATTCATTTGATTATTGATTAATCTATTGTTATTGTGTCTGTTGATTGACCAACCTGTCTCATTTAGAAGGACCATTGAACCATCAAGATTTCAACATCAAATAAGGATTTATTGGTTCACTGCTGTTGTAGCTGTTCTCCTTTACTCATAATGTCCACTCATGTTTTACTTTTTCAGCTTTCTTGCTGTGATCTCTGAATGTTTTCAGACAATCTCACATCTCATCCACTGACTGGCCTCAGCCTGGTCACATTTTTATCTGCAGCTGCCTTGGAATTATGGGAAAATTTGGTTAAGAGCCACAACTGAGATGAACCACAACTGTTTAGCAAGGTTTTGTTCTAGGCAGGGATATTTAGCCATTTTCATTATTAGAGATACTAATGTGATTTTGAATGGGGTTTATTTTTTCTGGCTGTAAAAATACAGTTTTCATCAGTGTTTATGTTTTGGGACTTTTGGAAAAGTAAAGTCTCCATTTGCACTGTATTTGTCAGCCTTTTTACATTTTACATGTACCTTTGTACATTTAAATATTACTACTGCAACAAGTCTGAGATGTGTGTGTGTGTGTGTGTGTGTGTGTGTGTGTGTGCTGTAAGATGGTGAAGTGATGTGTAATGTCTACAATACCAGAGATGTAAGTGTATATGTGTGTGTGTGTGTGTGTGTGTGTGTCTGCAGTCCTGTGGTTTGTTTGTGTGCTACTTATGTGTCCCACTGTCGCCAGTCATAGGCCACAGCTGGAGGTTGAACAGCCCTGTCATTAGGGCCACACACAGACACACACACAGAGAGAAAGCAAGATAATTGTGTCACTGGTTGTGTGGGTCTCAGTTGACTGTACTCCTTCTTAACCCTTTATCTTAGTGTCTTTGTCAACCGGCCAGAGACTCCAGATGGAAATGAGCTTGCAGCTAAATGTGGTGCAAATCATCCTCTCTCTTTGCATTAGATTGATGTTTTTTTATACGGCCCCTGACAAATAGATGTAATACACTTTCAAACATCAGGTTTTAGTGTCTGACCATAAAACGTCTGATGAAACTTAAGAAAGGCAGTTTGATCTAATGCATTAGTTAATTTGGAAGAAAAATGTATTTCTGTCCTGTTTCATGCAAACTACAGTTGGTTTAATGCTCAGCCATGACAGCAGACAGCCCCTGAGTACCTGCCTTTATGAGTAACAGAGGACAAATGTTGAAATCTGACAGCCTGCAGCTCTTCATGCTTTTAAAGCTTTTTATTATAATAATAGGATGTGAGGACAAACTGGCTCATCTGCTCTGAACTGGAAAGAATGGTGGAGATGGTAAATTACAGCACAAAGTGCACTCAAGTCTGTTAGTAGAAAAAGGGATTAATTTTAATGGGATCACCATGATCAGCAGATGAGCTCACAGTCAAATTGAGTCCACACAAAAACCCTCATGTTGTCAGTTTTGGAAGACTCCTGTGGGACCACTACAACCTGCAAGCTAAGTTAGCACTACTGCTAAGCTAATCTGCTAGCATGTTTACTGTTTGCTGTGCATACTGTTATTACAACATTATCTGCTTTTTTCCTGCGGCCACTTCGTCACAGTCTTGTACCCTGACTCTTTTTCTACCAACAGGGGGGCATTTGTGGTCCGACAATTTCCATTAATTTTGCTACAGATATTAATTTGCCCCTCAGAATTAATTGTATTTTGGTGACCCTGCTTCATCTTCATCAGGTCACAATTTTCAAAACAAATCATTTCCCTCCAGTTTCTCTCACCAACACCACCATTAGTCAGTGATGGTTGGTTGAATTGTGGTTGTGATGTCGGGTGACCAAAATTCAATGTCAGGCCATAATTAATTTCACATTGAATACTGAAGACATCTGACGTTGATATTTAGTTGGTGTTTTTAGTTGTCATCTTCCAAACATCTTATGTAAACACCATCTTGACATAAATTACCAACATTCTGGCCACGAGCAAAACCCGGCTACCCAATGTTGAGTTTTTGACATAAACCCGATTTTCATTTCCAACCAAAACTGAATGTCTGTCCAAAGTTCCATCATCATCAGCTCTCTGCTGTTACCTTGATGTCCAGTGCCTGCTGGACTTTTCCCTCTCAGATTCATAAAACCCAGAGCAAAGGTCAGGAGCTTTTGCTCATATTGGAACATTTTCAACTTGCACAGATGCACCTTCATCACAGTTGTGTATTTCTATGGATTTAAAGTGCAATTGTTCAGACTTTGAAATTCGCTTAGACTTCTTTCGCTCAAACAGTTTCATTTTAGTTTCTCTTGTTTAAAGAAAACCATCTGTGCAGAAGTGATGACTGCACCTTTAAATTCCCTGTCATACAGTTTACAATAAGATCATGTAACCTTTTACCCCCATTAATGACTCTTGGGCATTCATTCAGCAGCTAATCTAATTTGCCCAGCTGGGTACTTACACCATACTACATGAGATGATTGTCCCAGCAGTGTAAATTGACTCGGGGTGGTTTCATTCAATGGTGGTGACTCAGAGGTTTCCACTGTGGGAAATGACCATTTCTCTGGAGAAGTGAACATCCAGCCCATTGAACGCAGCAATGTTATCATGCCTGGATTAAAGCTGACTAAAAGGGCAGCCCAGAGCACCCCTCCACTCTCTCCTCTCAGCTCCCATTATCCCCGCTCCTTACAGCTCCCCTCAGCTTTCCACAATTACAGGGAGAAGGGCAGACTGTATTCTACAGCTCTGCCACAAGCCAGACTCTGTGTAATTGCCTTGACCCCTCCAGTGGTGCTGCTGCAGCATGTGTGTGTGTTGCTCTGGTTTTTAACAATTTCTTGTACTTTGGGCCCCTTTAGACATTTATCAACACAGACACAAACACCGATGTTGTAATTAATATGATCCCATATTTCCCTTTTGTTTCCCTTTGTTTCACTGTGTCTTTTGACCTCATTGATATTTCAGGTGGAAAACACAATTAGTACAACTTTGTCCAACATCATCACAACCTAAATTTAGGGCCAACCAGGACGACAGAAAACACTAATCTCATTAAAAATAAGATGTTGGCCACTCTTCTTACTGAAGAGCTGAGTGATACGGCATCAGATGAGTTTCATTCTTGACTTATAATAGCTCCCTGAACAGCATGTCTCAATACTTTATGTTCAGATCAATAATAATTTTTCAAGGGTATTCGTGAGGTTCTTCTGGCTTCACTATTGTTTATTTTATCTTTATCTCTAAGGTTTCAAAAATGTGACAGCATTGAACTTCTTGTGAAAGTAACCGCAATTTCTTCTTTGTCTCAACTGGAAGCATTGGTCATTTGGATTAAAATAGTAGTCCATTTACATATGGCGATGTAACATGGGGATATAACTATACCCGAGATTTGGTAGCAGTACCAATACTAATAAAATTCCATGATTCTCCATAGGAATTTCAATACCACTGCAAAAACTTTCAATTGTCACTGTAATGATAACGTTAGCCTTTATAAAAGTAATATGTCAGGACATGAACGTGTGGATGAGATGTTAATATGAAGTGAATAGATGAAACTCACTCACCTTGGAGTCTGTGTACAGATCTGAATATCTGTCTTTGAGCTGTTCAGATTTAGGTTTAGTTTTAGGTGGTTCCACTTTTGGGTTTATTACACTGCCCTTATCAGCTCTGGAAGAATCCCATCTGTAGTACCTATGACATCTACAGTACCTTTGGCACCTATGGTACCAAAAAAAAATTTTCAGGTTCATTTTTGGTATCAGTTCTTGTAAATACCCCAGTCTGGAAATGAGTGGACCCAGAACAGAGCCTTGTGGCTCTCCACATTAAATGTTTGGGTATCTTGAGGGATTAGCAGGCACTGTCAAGGCAGGATGGAAGATATTTAACCACTGCTATGAGATGCACAACTCATTGGTATATAAATGTGTGTCTTTTATTCCTATGTTCCTGAGTTTCAGTGTTATAGATGAAATGAGAATTGAAGTTCATTTTATTAATGTGCACAAACTGACAGATTCTCTTTCTCTTTTCGTTCCATGTTCATCTACTGTACGACTGTGTCACACCTCCTCCCCAGGTAAGACATTTCATTTTGTGTCTGTGTGTGCTTCCTGTTGTGTAACAGGGATTGGTTGTTTTGTGCTGTAATGGGTTTCATTGCTCAGGGCTACTGCACTCTTGGTGACAAACTTTTTCATTGCTGCAATGCTGCATCTTTTGTCTTGTTCAAAACCAAATCACATTCACGTACTTTGTATAGTGAGGCTGCTCCGTGTGTGTGTGTGTGTGTGTGTGTGTGTGTGTGTGTGTGTGTGTGTGTTGGAGGGTTGTGGCCTCGATCTATAAGTCAATAAGAATATTGACAAAAGGAAAGTGCAGTGTTCAAATCCTCATGCATGTACGTACTTCAATATGGTCAAATACTCATTGCAGCCAGTTTTTCATATTAAATGAGCTTGTGTTATTTTTCTATTTTCTCTCATTCACATGAGGATGATCAACAAAGCAGTGAAACATCATTGTGCTGCAGGTAAAGTGTCGTTATCATTGTAGACACATTAAAGTGAACAGACTGAGCTGGCCAGAGAAATTACTCAGGCTTACTTAAGGCATGCTGCAGGTAGGGCTCTGCGGATTTTCATTGGAGCACTGTGGATTTTTGTGTTTTAGTCAGGGTGGCTCTAGCCAGACTGAGCTTGCACAACAAGTGTGAGTATGTGTTTGTGTTTATGCTGAACCTGAAAGACTGGCTTCATCCTCCCACTCAGCACAGTGTGAGGGAGGGCAGTGAAGTGTTTGGGCGTGAAAGGATAAAGCTGTAAAAAAAGAAGATGTGCGGTTGTTTAGCCTTTTTCCCTGTGCAGATTTTAATTTATGTGCGTGATAAAGAGGAAGAGAAAGAGTGAGAGTCACATGCCCTTCTTTTGTCTTTCTAATAATAACTCTGAATTACATCCTCTTTTTGTGATACAGGTCTCCGAAGTATTGTGCTGAATGGCTGAATGGCTGGGTGGTGTGGAATATGAATATAGCAGCACATGCCAGTGCAGCACAAACAGCCTCCTCTGACAGGAAGGCTTTAGTCAGCAGGCTTGTATCAGAGTTTTGTTTGCTTTGTGTCTGTGGTTCTGATCTCCTTCAGAGGACAGACACAGGAAGGAAACAGAATAGCTCAATTATCTCAGACCACATGCCCTTGCTACATGCTAGCTCTGCACAAAGTCACGGCAGTGAAGAAGAGGCTGTGGTACATGGTGCGCGAGGTTTTCCAGGACTGCTGTTTTTTGTGGTGTTTAAGGCATTGTTCACTGTCAGCTTGCATGAAATACAAAGTATGTGTTTGTGGCCGGACATGGATAGGGCTTCCTATAACCTCCAGCCGACATGATTTAAGGCTTCATATAACCGCTGTTAATGTTACGGCTCTTTATAGTTGTATCTGCTTGGTAAAATCCATGGCAACATGTCTTAACCGCTACCGGCCACATTAGATATTCACGATCCACATGAACAGAGAGGATTCCTAAAATTCTGTGACCCCTGACATTTCAGCTAGTGCCATAAACAGGTCACACTCACATTCCCCCATCTCAAATGTCTTGAAATCTAATAGAAGACTTTCCATAAAGTTTGATGTGAACTTCTATGCTCCAGGGTGAGCAGCCTGGACATCCTGAAGCAGTTTGTAGTGGATCCTCCTGGACACCTTCCTTTGGAGATATACAGGGTCCAGCTGTAAGGGTAGCATTGGGTAGACCTGGATCCAGCGTTGCAGAGAGGTGGTTAGGTTGCTTGGCTTCACCTGCTGCCAGTGCAACCAGGGGTGGCAGGTTAGTTCTAGTTAGAAAAACATGTATCTGAGAAGACATTTCAATGAGGACGCATAGCTACAGTGACATGCTGTCATTTTTAAGAAGTCTTGAATTTAATTAGATAATATTCTGGGCCCTGATGTGCAAAAAGTTTGCTGAGCTGGGGATGAGTCAGTGAATACATGCACAGTTGCATTGCAGGACAACTGTTGCATATGTCACCTGCACTGTAGTTACTGCCGTTTCAGACCAAGCAATGGTTCATGGTTCAGTGCTGTCTGATACTCACTGCCATGTTTGTTTTTTTTTAATCAAGTCCTGGTGGGAACTAACAGTAGAAGACTCTGTGCTGTCATTCAGAGAGCTAGTTGTCATGTTGGCAGATTCAACTTTATAAGCATCTCACTTTGTCCGTTTTATCTTGTCACGTCAACAAATCGGTTTTGATTGTGGCTGAAGTTGGTGCTGGGATATCAGGCTGTCTGGGAAAACTAAATGAGAAGTCTCAGTAGCTACTGTCAAGGTGCAGTCAAGTGAAACGGGCTAACCTGTAATGACTCTGTGGCCAGCAATAGAGGAGTACACAGTAGGTCTGTGACTATTACAGTGAAGTATGGGTCTGGTTGAACGAGCCTGTTTATCTTTCCTTTCAAGAACAGCTATTCACTCTGTGGACCGTTTAACATCCAACGGTCACAGCCTCATTAAGTCCCCTGGGACATCCATGGGTGGCTCCCAGGACAAATCGCTCACTGCCCAAGGCACTGCTCTACTATCAGATTACCATCTCCACATCCTGGTTTAAGCCTCAGCTGGGAACAGCCCAGTGCTGATTTGGGATCAGGCCACAGAGACTCCTCCATCCCAAAATCTGACATCTGCTGCAGTCAGGGATCTGTTTCCTGTTCCCACACCCTGCTGCTGTCACGGACACTGGTCAACGCCCTAATGTTTAGCTCCACTATAATATTATTATTGGGTACTTGTCATTGGATTGCATGATATTTAAGCTTTCTGTATCTCATCTGAATATATCTGACGACAGCAACGTCAAGCTATTTTGGCTTGAATGTGTCTGGCAGCAAAGAGGGAAACTATCAGTCACATTCACAGTAACATATAACAGGCTAGATTAGTACTTCCTATGGGTACTTTTCCTTTAATAGCTGGAAACATGACCTTTTCTGACATGATCCTCCTGTATTACTAAACAGTTTACACCTATTTTCTTTCCTGAGTTTGCCTCCTGATTTCATGCCATTCAAGTGTAACTGATATGTGTTACCAGCTCCTGAAAGTGTGGCTGGTGTGTTGTTTTCACCTTGTGGCAGATCAGCGTCTCGACCGGCAACATACACTCATGAAACTTTACAGGTGTGTGGTGGAGATCAAGGTGGAGTTCGAGGATGGGCGTGGCCTGTGTAGTGGTAATGTAGTAATGACTGCTGAGTGCTCATGGGTCCAAACGTCAGCATGTTGCTGGGTGTCATGGCTGCTGTGAGCCCATTGCAGGATGTATTGTTTGTACTGTTTTTCCATGTGGCTTCCCCCTCTCCTTCTGATTGATGCACTGAATGCAACGCAGCCTCATAACGTTCCTAAGCACCATGTGAGGAAACCAGCTGCTCATATGAGTGTGCTTCAGAGAATATTTGTCGTGAAGCACTTATTAGTATCATATCAGAAGGTCATGAAATTATTATGCTAAAGCCTTTTTTTCAGACACTGATACAAATTGTTGTTATTATGACAGACAATATAGGTTATATTATAGTTATATATAGGTATATTTAGAGAGTGGGCAAGCAAGAAGGATGAAAGAAATGCCTCTGGTTATACATTAGGAAGTGAGGTCTAGGAAAATATGGTAGTCTGACTTTATTGGCAAAACAAGAAAGGGTCTTTTATTTATTTTGTTTCTTTCCCCACAAGTCTATTTCAGTTCAGCATGTCAGCCCAAAAGAGTCACTCATTGGTTTGTGAACTGGCGTCTTGAAGCCTTGAGTTCATAATCTGGTCGTCGCCATGTTGTTTTTTTGAAACCAGAAAAAAACATATTTGGAGGAGAAGGTGGAGCTGACCTGCTCTGTACTCTATCCTGATAGTCAGGCAGGTTGTGTGTGGTGTGTGTCAGTCACACAGTAGCCACACCCTAATGCATACCCTGTTTTATGGTCTATTTTCCTGTAAATGGGGCTATAATTGTATTGAAAAAGACTTGAAACTGGAGACTGAGACCATAAAGTCATTAGGAAAACTTTTACTGCGGTAATAAATCAAGTGAGAAATAGGGACATTTTCCCATAGACTTCAATACAATCTGACTTCTTTTTATAACCAGTTGAGTCGTCTATGTCCACCTTTATGTACAGTCTGTGGCTGCAAGATGTATTATGTGAAAAAAGGTCAAATAGTTGTATCTGCAATTCAGGTGCACCTCAGATCGCAGACTAAGATTATCAAAGTGTTGACTAATAATGCTCGACAAATAGGAAATGCTGAAGTTGGCAACAACTGAATCATGTGCTGATGGTCCTGGTTTCAGTGAGATATAACTCAGTCAGGAATAGTTCAGTGTGTTTGTATTGTAAGTGAATGATGTTTGGTCTGTGCTGCTGCCTGTTTGTCAGTCTTGGACTCTGCATATCAATGCGTGCACACACTGCCCCGCTATTTTCATGGCCAACAAAAGGCCAGGTGTTGCATCTTCCGTCGCTGTCCTTGAGACTGCGCCACAGTTTTGGCGCCTGATCTTAGAGGGAAGGATGGAAAAGACAAGAGGAGGAGGGCAAATGCCAAACATCAGCTGGTCTCTTCATACCAGAGCAGAGTTTGAGAGGATAAACTCTTCTTCTGCGTTGTTTATGGAGAAGTGAGGCGGAGCCGGTCTGTCTGTCACTTTCTGCCTGTTTTTCTATTACTTTGCAAAGATGGCCTGACCACGACGGCCTCGCAGATATTACTTTATCAGCAGAAAAAATAAACATATAAAACATCATTATTGACTTTTCCAACTGCGGCCTGTTGGGTTTGTATCGTCTCTCCCACTGGCAGCCGGAGGAACAGCTCATCTTCCATTCCAAAACATCTCTCTTCCCAACACACAGCACTGCATGTGACCCAGTATTCAGAGCTGGAGGAGGGATGTGTGTGTGTGTGTGTGTGTGTGTGTGAGTGTGAGTGTCCTCATGTTGACATGGGTGACATCAGGCCGAGTGGACGATGTCTTTTCGTGTGTCACGACGTGTATTTATCTTCTCCTCCATCTGGGCTGCTGTGGGTCACGGGTGTAACAGGAGAACTGGTCCCCCTCTTGTTTTTGGACCATTTTTTGTTTGTCTTTTGGTTCCCAACCTCAAGAAGAGCCACTCAAAGATGGTATTGTTATACAGAGTGAGGGAGAGAGAGACAGAAGAATGTGAATATGATGGAAGAAGGAAGAAGAATAAAAGCAGTCATGGCTGTAATGTGTTGATTACAGAAAATTAGACTAAAAAGAAAGAGGTATGAACAATAAGACCATCTTTGTTTTACAACCGGCTCAAAAACCATGAAAGGCGACACAAGGAGTTAAAGCAGAGAAAAGCATGATTTTGTTTGAACCTAACAACAGAAACAAAATGAAACTGTGAGAGTGTGGGCATTAGTGTGCAACAGGAGAATGGAGCACCGGGAGCCGAGTTTCAGCTTTCTCTCTCCTGCATGGCACACGGGAGGTGAAGACTTGTAGTGCCAGCAGCACTGGGCCTAGGTGATTTACATAAACAATTGCCCAACCACACCTACTGGGTATTTGCAACACAAATCACAAAGACAGACAATGACCAGCTACCAAGACAGGCAGAGTCGACACAGCCTGTCAACATGTTGACGTAGTGAAAGTACTTAAAACCACCTCTATGGTGCAGTAGGTGTTACATTTTGCCATGACACACACACACACACACACACACACACACACACACACACACACACATAGTCATCAGGTGAAAACATTACCAGCCACGTCTGTCCCTGCTGGCAATGAGGGCAAAAGAAAAGAAAGAAAGGAAGAAAGAAAAAGGAGAAAACAAATATCAGGACCAAGAGATTGTTTGAGATGAAGGTTTAAAATGAGGTTTAGTTCTGCAGCTTAACTCTTCCCCACGAGCTTTAGAGACGTGGCTGCACAGACCAGTCTCTCTGCAGAGCTGGCAGCTCTCTGCTCAAGAAATACTGAAGAGTCAGAAGCTCCGTCCTCCTCTGCTAACCAAGGAGCTGTGAACACACACTTAGAAAACGCAGTATGAACTGTGGCAATAAATTCTGACTGAAAAAGGGAAAGGATACTACACAGGTACATTAAAATGTTAAATTGTTCATACACCACTAAAATCACAAAAATGGATGACTTTAAAAATATAAGAGAGAATCTGTTTTCCTTTCATTGATGTGGCACTGCTCTCTTCATCATCATCATCATCAAGACTACTTCTTTCAGTATTGAGTCTAATAATGTACATATTCTATCAGGCTATGTTGTAGAGATGCTGTTATATTTTACTTTTAATTACTTTTTGCTCAAGGTTGTTGTTTTAATTGTATTTCAATATGTATTTTTGTCTAGACCCTTGAATCCTTGTTCATTTTCACACACACATGTACGATATAAGGGTCCACTGCAGTATAACAGGTTCAGTCAATTAAAAGAAAATATAAATGAACTTAATGTTGTTGAGTATGGTAAGTCTGTAATTGTAATTGTCAGTTTTCCAGTTATCAGTTGTTGCTGTTAACACAGTTTTGTTGAATTAGGGCAAATTGATATATATAATATAGGGTCGAAAACACTGTAGACATTGTGTGCATCTCTAGAGTAGATTTGGTGCAGAGTGGAGTAGATTTGCTGCTGTGGTATGAAGCTGTGACCTGTTCCACTGACACGGACACAACAGGCCACAATAGCCTGCAATACATGCTGGTATGAAGGACAGTTTACAAAAAGATTAAATTTAAAAAAAAAAAAAAAAATGCCGTGCAGCAGCAGGGAATAGGATTGGACTGATGATCTCACGTGTCCATCCAAAATGACACCCAAGTTTCCACAGTGAGGACAGAGAGTTGAGAGCCACGGTAAAGCACAGCTGACATGTGAAACGTGTTGAACCGTCTTGTATTAGCAGGATTTCATTCAAACTGACGTGAACTTATTCTTTCTGTAAACTATACGTGGTCCTTCGTAGCCGATGTACACCACGAAGACCAGATTGAAATGAAATGGTCTGGTTTACGGATCAGCCGTCTTACCCTAACCGTTGGGTCACAAAGTGCTGCTCTGGGTTTAAACACTTGTACAATTAGCAAAACCCATCACTTACATTCCAAGGAACAATCTTCAGGCTCTCTGTTGATGTTTTTTGCTGTCATATTTTTGCTGGCATGCAATGAATTTTGGGCCATGAAGGATCCACCCGTTGGATCCCAGAAAAAGGCGGACACATTTGTTGGCTGCATGTGATGAAGCCTTCTAAATGGGACAGAGGCTGCAGTCTTCAAATGCAGCCTCCGAAGGATGAGAGTAGGGACACTCAGTGACCTGTGTCGACCTTTCTGTACGCCTCTGCCTGTCTCTGCGTTTTGACTGTCGGGTAATTGACAGTAACGCACCTGTGTGAAATGGCAGCTGTCAGTATAGTACTTGATTTAGCTCTTGGCTGACGTCAGCGGCAGATCAGCAGCAGCAAGAGGCTGTTTGCTATTCCACAGCAGAGTGTGAGCTGATCAGGAGAACGAGGCAGAGGAAGCTGAGGTGGTGTAGAAGTGAGGCGTGGCTCAAAACACCGGCAGACCCAGCTGGGGTTGAACTGGAGCAAGTACAACTGCTGTTTGTGGTCACGGTGTGTGTGTGTGTGTGTGTGTGTGTGTGTGTGTGTGTGTGAGAGAGAGAGAGAGAGAGAGATGGGTGCAATTTTGGCCAAGACTAATTAAAATCTCTGAAAGGTACTCAGCCAGCTGACCATTTCTCTCTCTCTCTCTCTCTCTCTCTCTCTCTCTCTCTCTCTCTCTACCTCTCCCACTCCCTCTCTCTCTCTCTCTCCCTCTCCCTCTCACACACACACAGATGTTGGTCGCACGCCAACCGCTCGAGACGATTCTCCCAGCAGCACAGCAAAATACGCACACATGCAGAGATGAAAAAGCAGAAACTGCTGTGTCATGTTGTCTAGTGGGGAAACACAGAGCGTTGCTCGCCTGTGACCTCTGACCTCCTCGTCTCAGTGACCACTTCATCAGTGACACCTGTATTATCTGCTGCAAGTCAGCCCAAGAAAAAAAGCTCTGCTATGAATTCAGCCTTAAAGTTCATAATGTTGAAATTCAGTTATGCCTTTATTAAAGGTGGTGGACTGTATTATACAGGGAGGTGGGAGAGCAAAATTTAAGGTGAAATACAATGTGACGGTGTCAACAAATGCTGACTATTACTATTACTATTACTATGATAGAAGTGGACTGGAAGAACAGATGCATTGGACCAAAGAAAGTGGACAGTGAGTGTATGAAATGACATACACAATGACAGAGGCCAGTGTTTGTCAGACAGTAGAGTTCAGACTTGCTGGGCTCTTGCATTTGTTCATGAGCATTGAGCACAATAAGTATTAATAACACACTTGAGTCTGAATCCTTCAGAACCTTTTTGAAAAAAAATTTCTTGTTTAAAGGGAAACAACATACTTAAGAAAAGGTTAAACATTTTATCTTGTTTCTAATGTAGAAAAATGCAACATAGCATAGAAAGGAGAGCATAAACACCCAGAATACATCATTAGCATTGTTTAAATATCTGCATTAACAAGGCAGGGCTTTGTTTGTGTGACATGTGATGTTAATACAAACCCGTTGCTGTTTATTTTCAGATGTGTTCGGTCAAGTTCAGCTCACTGTTGTTTGCGTGTGTGCATGTACAAACAATATACACAGGAAAAATATGAATCTTGCAGGCAAGCTAAAGCAGAGAAGAAGAAAAACATACATATACAGTACTATACACAACACAAAAACAACAGCTTGGCTGCAGAGACACTGAAGGCAAAATGTGTGTGTGTGAAGACGTGTGTGCCAGTCGGCCTCAGATGCTGTCTGTATCTTTAATAGATTAGTCTGACTGCAGGAGCCTGTGGAGACGGAGCAGGGCCCAGTGAGGTGTTCTTATCATGGGGAAGCTGAATGTGGTCAGACTACTCCATCTTCGGAGGTCGGCTGATAAGAGACTCGTTTGATGAAGGCGGACCACTCTGACAGACACAGCTCAAAGGGAGTGAATGTTTTAACTCGGCCTGAAAAATTAAACACAACAAATACAGTACATATAACATAACAGGAAGCTTATTGGTGGTTTTCTGTGTGTGTGTGTCTCTGTGTGTGTGTGTGTTCCCTCAGTGCTGTAGAGCTCGCAGCAAATGTTCTTGGGCCACCACCAAAAGAAATCCCAGGCCTGTCACAGCAAATGTTTGCCCCCAACCACCCATCAACCCTCACACCCAACCCCCTCTATGCCACCACCACCACATACACACACAAACAAACGCATACTAGCATGCAAACACAGACATACTTCATCAAACACGAAAGGGATTTATGCAGTCCCTCCACAGTTAATTGAAATTATCTGGGCTGAAATGAATGGGTCTGTGTGTGTGTTTGCGTGCATGTCCCCTTGTTTATTTGCTGAGGAAGGACAAACCACACAGTGAGGAGGCTAATATGAAGGGAGCAACATGCCCAGCCTCTTGCGCTCTCTCCGACTATTTCTGTTCGGCTCTGGAGCTGCCACATGCACAGTAAACAGCAGACTCACCCTTAAAGGGTCAAATGATATAGTCCCAAACTGGGGGATGGGTGGTGGACCCACCCTCCAGTTGCAACACAACTTAACTCATCTAACAGATATGCTTTCAGTATATGTGGTGATACTCAATGAGTGGATAGGAAGGCCTTCAACAGATCAGACTGTAGCATTTGATGTGTTGCTCTACTGATGATGAGGTTAGTTCTGCTTTGCCAGCTGAAGTCCTGTGTCAGCAAAAGTCTAATGACCCAACTTCACCATCCATAGGTATGAACATGCCTGAGTTATTGAGTTTTTTGGGTTTTTTTTGGATAAATATTTGACGAGTTGAGGGGGAACACCCAGATGAGCCGTGGAGCTGTGAGGATAGATTTGGCCTGAAGGACTGAAGGACACACTGTTCCAGCTTGTCCCTTGAATGATGGAGCCCCTGGAACTGGAGGGAGTTTATCAGTCTGTCCAGGGTGCAGCTCATCGGGTGGAAAGTCTCCACGTCCGCAGTGAAAGTTGCGAACACACTTCATTGCCTATATGTCTGTTATTGTGTGTCAGTGTTCAGGCTCTGTATTTTTATTCATCAATGACCTATCAGTCATCACTCCCATCAACCACCCACTCGCCCTCTACTCCTTTCTCCTAGCTCTCCTTCTCTGTCAAAACCCAGTGCGTCTTCTGCACAGTTTAGAAAAATTAGGTCATACTGCTCCACAAATAGGACCTGTCAACACAGGGTTAAAACTGGAGGCTGACACCCTGTGAATGAATGCTAGGCATGTCTCAAAACACACACACTCATAACAAGATTGAGATTGCAGTTCATCCTTTATTTTTCTAAGCATGTGTGTGTTCACAGCTCCTTGGTTAGCAGTGGAGGTTGGAGTGTTTAACTCTTTAGTGTTTCTCTGTAAATGAGCTCCCAGCTCTGCAGAGCAGCCTGTGCTGCTGTTGAATGAAGCTCATGTGGAAGAGTTAAGTTGCATAACTAAGCCTTGTTTGTACCCAGCAACTTTCCAGCTCATTCTAAAGTCTGTCTGTTCAGGCTAATGTTAGTCACCACAGAGTTTTGAGAAAATCAGACTTTAGCCCCATATGACACCCGAGATGGATGGATGGATGGATGGATGGATGGATGGATGGATGGATGATCAAGCACCATCACCATCGGGCCATATTTTCTATTTACTTTTGATTTATAACAAAGTGTTCACATTACCATTAGCCTCAGCTGTAGCCTACTTTGTGTTTAGCAAACGCTAGCATGCTAATAAAACTTAAAAACAGTTACCCAGACTTCTTCTCTCTCACTGTGGGTACTAAAGATCTGTCCATTTTGCTACATGCTTAGCCTAGTTTAGCTAACCAGATGTTTACAGTTCAGTTCTCTGGCACCCCCCAGCAGAGGTGCATCTTTGAAAACTGCTGGGCCAAAGCTTGGTTAACCTCTTTACTTGTTAAACATCAAAATGTTAACATGGTAATCATACACGTTAGCATGCTGCTGTTAGCGTTTAGCCCAAAGGCTTTTCTGCATCTACACTAAACACAGCTTATCAGTCAATTAACCAGTAGAAATGTGTCTGTGGCAGCAAGTATGAAACATATTGACAACCAACCGGTCCCCAAGACCCTCAACCTCTGCTGCTCCTGAACACTGTCATTTACCATTTAACTATTTGTTTCCCATTCTGAAGTATCAAAAAGTTATGTTTTGCTGTTGGCACCAATACTTGAGCATTATATCAGCACCAATATCAACGATAACATTTTCATACAATAATTGTTGTGTTTAACAAGAAGAAAATCATTCTGGCTAGTTGAAATACAGAAATTCTAAATTTCAAAAACTAGTCCCTCAAAGTTAATATCAGTCCCATCTGTGACTGTGTAGGTTCAGGCCATCTGACAGGAGTCTGTCAGCTTCATAACAACTCTGAAACCATGGAGACTTTTCACTGTGACGTGTGACAGAAATGGTTCAATGTTATTCAATAACATATCAGCTAGTGTAGCATTTTACTTTATTCTCCCTCTCCCCCTCCATCTCCCTCTCCCTCTTGCACCCTCTCTCTGTCTCCCTCCCTCTTTCTCTCCCTCTCTTTCTCTCTTCATCTCTCTCTCTCCTTCTCTCCTCTTCTCTAATCCCTCTCTCTGTCTCTTTCTCTCTGTCTCCCTCCCTCTCTCTCTCATCTCTCTCTCTGTTGCTCTCTCTCCCTCCCACTATCTTTCCCTCTTTCTCTCTCCATCTCTCTCTTTCTGTCTCTCTGTCTCCCTCCTTTTGTCTCTTTCTCCCTCTTGCCACCTCTCTCTCTGTTGCTCTCTCTCTCTCGCCATCTCTCTGTCTCTCTGTCAATCTCTCCCTCTCTCTCGCTCCCTCTCCCTCTCTCTCTCTCTCTCTCCATCTCTCTATCCCTCTGTCCCCCTCTCTCTCTCTCTCTGTCCATCTCTCTCTCTCTGTGTAGTGACTGACTTGATGCTCACATTAAGTTCCCTCATGCCACATTAGTTCCCACATTCCCTCATGCCTTTTAATACCTTTAATGCCTGATAAAAATTTTATTTAAAAGATGAAACTGATTTTTGCCAGGATTATTGACAGTATGCTGCTGTTTACTTCTGACAACACAACCTGCAAAATGTAGAGCAACGTTATATTTGATCTAAACCAACGAATTGCTTAGTCACTGGTCCACATTAGCAGAGTGGATTTCATGAGTATTTCAAATGGTCAAGTTTGGCACCGAATGTTAAGTCAAATTTGCAATTTTGTCGACTTATTATTTGATGAAACAGTTCATTCGTTTTAAATTCACAATTATTTCTTATTTTATTTGAGATAAATGTGCAGCAATAACACAGGATTGATTAATGTAGTTAAAGTAGGAAAAAGCTGCACTGATCAATAAATAAATATGGTTTATTGCTGTCTACAGCAGCTTTATAGTGTGCAGAAAGCTCCTCCACTCCATTAAATCCCTGCAGCACCTGAAGGCAGCAGGACTGATGTGTTGATAAATCTGCAGCCTGGAATTGAAGCTATGCCAAACCAATGTGGTTGTAGAATAAGATGAACTTTATTAATCCAACGTACTTGAGGATTTTGTGATGTGCTTCCCTTTGTTTTCACGAGGAACAAATCAGGAAATATGGTCAACGTTAGTTGGCAGTCATTAGAAATGCTAACGTGACCAACGTGACCAACAGACACCTGCCACATTTTTAGTGACAGGTGTGCAGGACACCTGTACGCTGTCCATCACTAATGTAATATAAAATATATATAATATAAATATACTGTATGTATCGAACTGTTTCTCCAATCCAGTGCCTCCCACATATTGATATATATATGGCTTGACAACACATTGGTTTTTCTTTTTCTTTTTTACTATTTCAAATGGGTAAAAACTTAAGTCATTGTGGAGCAATGAGTCCCTAAGCCTCCCTCTCCCTCTTTCTCTCTGTGCACAAACCACTGTGATTATGTGGGAGGAAGGAGAGGAGATAGTTAGCATAGCTGCTAATCAATAGCAACGTTTATGTTAATTCTTTAACAGTAATACTGAATGTCTCCGCTCCAAATCAATACAAAAAATATCAAAGATTCAAATTGACTTGAGGATGCCTGGACTGGAAATATCAGCCAGCCAGTAACAGCGCACCTAGAAATGTAGTGTTCAATGAAGAGAGAGGAGGAAGACAAGGAGGGCAGTGTGAGAGAGCCCGACAGGGCAGAAGCAACAGGTGAGACCAACAGCAAACAGAGAGACGGAGGTGAAGACGTCAATTTGTCACACAGCACTTGGCAGATCATCTTATATACAGTGTTATTTAAAAACCAATCAAATTTGTATCTGTTCAGATCAGTGCATTTATGAAATCAGTTGAAAAGAAACAGGTGATGTGACATCTTCATTGCATATCATAACATTAGTCTCTCCACAGAGCCTACCACAGGCTGTATGAGGTCCCGCTACAGGTCCTCACCCCTCCTGGCTCTACATCTGGCCTAATGGGAGCCCCGTTAATCCCTGTTGTCTCTGTGCAGCGTTTCACAGATGTGCGTAGATCTTAACTGATAGTTGAACGAAACCCTACTTCCTGCCTCCATTTCGCTGTCACACACACGTTTTATTCACATCTCAATGGAAATCTCAGTCACACTCCAGCAGACGGATGAATATTTCAGCTCCATGTACTGTAGCCTCCCAGCTCTAAAGCCTTTCACCGCTACAAAGAGGCAAATCTCTTCCGCTTTATCTGCACTTCGTTGTGAAATATTGAACAGCTTGTCAAAAGCACGAAGCTGCTCTTTCTGCGGGACGTCCTCCTTTGTGTGATGGAGTAATTGGTGTAATAAAGAATAATAAAGATTCCCCAAACTCCACATAATGCACAAAACTCCTCTGTCTCTCTGTGTTAGAACAAGAGACGGCGAGAAGGGAATTGTTAGTTTTTTTCATGTTTGATATTCTCATTATATACAATTAACTTCTCAGCCCTCGTATGAAAATATTTCTCTACAGCTTTATGTTAAATTCAACAACAACTGAGAGTTTTTAGATGAGTTGAAGAGTTCATGATCAACTGTTGTTCCTGCAACGGTGAAACTGCCAGAGAGCAAAGTGTTGTTGGTCCCTGCAGGGGCCTCACAGGCTGTGAAGCCTCTATGGGGCCAGTGAGAGAGGAGCAGTGACAGATGCGATGCCTTTCACTTCATATATCATTCACCGTCTTCACCTCTCAGGAGATGGAATCCAAAAGGACGCTCTGCTGTCAAGACGGGGTGGAGAGTTTTCAGAGAAATCCAGAGTCAGAGTTTGAACAGAACTCAAACTGAGATGCACAGAGACTAACATCTGACTGTGCAGCTGTCTCTGTGGACACGCAGTACTTTGTCTGTTCCTCCTGTCATAGATGAAATGCATTTATTTTGCATTCTGCACTGATGAAATAGCCATTTGATTTCAATACAGACTATTGACATAGAGATGAGGAATGTGCTGCTGTGAACAGATGCAAAAACACGTGTTTTAACCACTTTGAAAAAATGCTCAGTTAAAGTGTAAGCTTTATTTTGAATATTATCATGGCTTTATTCATGGCTTTAACAGCCTGAACATTATATTGTCCCGCATGTTAAGTGCTAATTAGTAAAGCTTTGCATGCTAACATGCTAAATTAATTTTTATGTTGGTGAATAGCATAAAAATGTGGATAAACACTTAAAGGGGGGCTGAGGGTAATGACTGCTTTGTAGTGACATCACAAAGTTACAGAAGTCCTGACGGCTGGTTTTCAGGCTCAGTTCCTGAAAACAGGCTGTGAGTATTTCTCTGTGGACTAAGACCTTTGATACTTTTGCTGTATTAATATAGAACCTAGACCTGATTTATAATAAAAGAAGACATGGACCTCTACCTTTAGACTATATAGGACCTTTAAATAATCACATTAATACCCCCTGTTTTAATTCGCTGCTCTCTGTTTCTCTGTTCTTTCTGCTTGCAAACTCTCTTCCTCACAGAGTCTGTCTCATCATCTCTCAAGTTTCACTGCACACTCAGTCAACCAGTCATAGAATCAGTACTAAGTAGTTAGGTACTTTGTAATTGGCTGTTTTGTTTCCACTCCACTCTCTCAAAGGATTAAATGTCATGATAGATTTTCTTCAAAGTACAATTTCTAATTTATGCAAAAGATATTACTCTGGGCTCAGAAAACTCCCATCAAGCACAGAAGTTTGTCATAAATATGATTTCCTTAAGTCTGGATGGCATCCTTGTATCAGAGTCAGCACTCATGGTAACTGTGTAAAGATAAAAGTGACCTGTGATCTTTGACAAAGGTAAATCAGAGAGATGAGAGAGAAGTATAACTTGCAGATGATCCCAGCTTCTTTTGTATAAAGCATTCACGCTCCACTATAGAGACTATAGTGCTCTTCAGTATCAATGCCTGACACTAGAGATTAATTTCGACATCTCACTCAGAGGTGGTAGACTTGATGGACATATGATTCAGAGAAGATATCTTTTTTATGAGCTGCAGATTGTTCTGGGTCATGTTGCAGAGAAAGCTTTAATAACGGTGTCAGTTCTCAGACGATGATTGCAGTCACACAGCAGTGAGGGCAGCAGGGGTTAGATCCTCAGTTTCATAACATCCATTACTCCACACACTGAATAACCTGCAGTGGTCTAGTGTCAGACCTCAGTTGAATGTGCAAAAAGGGTCCTTGTTACAGTGAGGTCCAATCACAAGTCAGACATTAGCAGGACACATCAGGGGACAAAAACATTCAGCATTTGGAGTCATTTCCTACAGACGGGGACCAGTAGACGTTCATTCTGTCTGTATGTCTGACATTAATCTGAGCTGTTGTACATCAGCCCTCTGTGCTGTCGGGCCTGGCTCCTCCTGGTTCTCTCACTAAAGACTTGTGTAGACATTCATCTAATCAGACACTGTGATGAGTATGTAAACTTTAGAGCAAAGAGTCAGGCTCTCATTTATCCGCCCTGACAGTAGATTAGTTCATTCTCACATGAAGTGATGGAGCTTCTTGTGCCAGAAGGATGTGCGACATATGTCACCTAATCAGTGATGTTATGATGAAGTCACTGGTGACCCGAGAAATGCCAGACCGAACCTGACATACAGGAGGTTATCTTCAGTCAGTCTAACTACTTAGTCAGTATATAGTCAGCATGTTAGTAGATCTACTACTTGAAAGTTGGCAGTTTACAATTTTGTAATATACTATGTTGTTTATGTTGAATTTACACACAGCCTACCACTCATTCATGTCCCCTGTCCCATCACTGCCCACCTCTGCTACTACTGCTGCTTCCCTGTTAGGATGAACTGGCAGTGTGGTAGAAGTGGGTATTTTTGAAACTGCTGCTGCACTGAAATGCGCTGCCAGGCCTTTAATGTGCGTTGCTAAAATTCCAATTGGACACCACACAGTAAGCTTTAAGCATAAGCTTTGACATTAAGCCAATCACTTTACTGTAATGGCTATAGGTTAGTCAAGACTGGAGCTCGGTTGTGCTCCAAACGAAGCCCAGCGTGTCGCAGGGCAGCACTGTTACTGCTCGCTCTGGGGGAGTAGTGGGAATGGATGTTATGATTGTGGCACAGCCTCAGCGAACTGTTCGGAGCCAGGAGCATCAGACCTCTCCCCGGTCCTGATGATGAACCATAAAGATCCTGCTGTCCTGTGCCGAAGGGTCATTGGCACCACATTACATCCATTCACATACTACATCACTTTGAAATTAGGGAGATTTGGACAAATGTAACGGTTAAACATAACCACTGCAGAACCTTGTGAATTCTGTGGGCTCTGCACCGCCACTGAAATCTGCTGTGATGGTTATTTAAAGGAGTATGATGAACTCTTCTTCCTATGTAGAAATATAATCAATAACATACAAGTCCCTATATCAAGAGTGGTGTTGCCATATATGTCATTAATGTTATTACATTTATACGTCCCCTTGATATATGAATATGTACGTTTATAAACCTCCTGTAAAACTACTTATATTGAAAATATCTATAATTAATACATTTACATGGTGTAAGGCTTTGCTACCATATGTATGTTATTTATCTTAATGATACACATTTAAATTATTTTCAAACGTCTATTAGTATAAGCACACATACGGTACATAAACAAATAACATGCCAATGTCAATGAATAATATATACATGTTTTTATTTTATATATACATATATGTCATATATAGAAATTAATTTTATGTTCATATGTTACATTCATATTCTATTTTTGCATTTTTACGCAACACAGCGTTTTGGACTTCACGACTCTCTGAGGTGGAACTAACGTGTGTGTTTTCTACCTGCTCTTGTGGCATTAGGAGCTTGGTGAACTGTTTCATTTCACGCTGTGGCTTTGAAATGTTCATTGAAGGATTGATTGCTGTCAGACTCCTTACACCACTGTGAAGTATTGTTGCACCTTTTTTCCTGCTGTGAGTTTCTCCCCTTCTGTTGTGTTGCATTGTGGGTCAGTAGTTTCTCTCAAAAGCCTCTGGAAAATCAAAACAGTTTCAGTTCGAGATTCACTTTCTGTGTTTCACTGCAGGACCACTGTGTGCGTGTGTTTGTGTTTATGAGTATATATTTACACTGGTCTCCACACGTGTGTTTCATTGTGGAGGCTCTTATTACCTCCATCAAAATCCATGCCTGTATCACCGCTTCCCACACACTCTTCCTTCCTCCTTCTTTTCTTTATTTCTTCCCTGTCTCCTCACCTCCATTGTTTAGAGGAGGACATGTGGGGTTGCCTGACCTCCTGCTCTCCAATACCAACTTCAGAACAAGTTTCCACAACTTTGTGCTCAGGCAGCTTTTTTAGGAAATTAGAATTAATTTCATGTTGAGATACTTAGGCTGCTCGAAGCTCAGCTCCTCTCCTCTCCTTTTACCTCCTCTCATCTCCTCTCCTCTCCTTGTTCCTCCTCTTCTGTGCTTGTTTCTCCTCTTCTCTCCTCTCCTCTCCTCTTCTTGTTCCTCCTCCTCTGTCCTTGTTTCTCCTCTCTTCTCCTTGTTCCTTCTCTTCTGTCCCTGTTTCGCCTCTTCTCTCCTCTCCTTGTTCCTCCTCTTCTATCCTTGTTTCTCTTCTCCTTGTTCCTCCTCTTCTGTCCTTGTTTCTCCTCTCCTCCTTAACCGTCAACCCGGGTGTGTACATTACGTCCTCCATCTCTCCGCTTTGTTCATTCCACATAATTTAGTCCCCCACACACCACAGACGTACAGTATGTAAATGCCTCTGGGCCCTGAGGCTGTTATTAGCTAAGTGTGGGACCACACACTCCAGCAGACTTGGCTTTTCACTGGTGTTTCAGTTGTAAACACAGGGGACTCTTGTTTATACAGTGTTTTCTAGTTTGTTATTTGGGCCTGCAGAAAACCTCAGTTTGAATTCTGTGCTACTACAAAACTCACTTACACGGATTGAAAGGTGGCACTGACAAAAAGATAAAGTTACAGTTTTACCGTTAAGGACAAGAGACGTTTTTATTATCCGTGCTAAGTAGGCTGGTGGGCAGCCATAGCCATTAGTCAAGAGGCAGGTCCAGTCCAGGGAAGCTAAAATATTATTGTCCATTATTACACAGAAGGTAGAAGAGTAATGTAGGGGTGGTAAGAGTTTAATTTTCCCTAGTTTTATTACTGAAGGTCTGGATCAGCGCTCCTGCCAAGCCCAGCAGGCAGCAGATGAGCTATTTACTGAAGCTACTTGAAAAGTCTTTGTGAGGAAGTGAATGAGAGAGACTCGGTGAAGTGTCCAGGTGGCCTCCAGCAAAGTGTTTAAAAACTGTTGGAGAGCAGCGGTGAGGCTGGCTGCCGTCATCGCTGGTTGTAACAAACTCACAACCATGATCTCATTAACTTGTTGAGGGCCCAGAGGCAAAAGGTTTGGCCCCTATTGACCTCCACATCCCTTTCAAAATCCCTATCTCCACCCATGCATCCACCTGTAGGCTCTATGTTCCCAAGGGGGGCAGCTGTCGTCACTTGCCCTCCCTGCTGGTGACCTCATGGACAGATTCAAAGTCAGAGCTGAGACTAATATCAGTGCAGTGCTTTTTACATTCAAATGTAAAATTGTTCCATCAGACACCACTAATGAACAGAAAGTAAACAAGAATCATTGTGCTGGTGTGATTTTATGCATCAAAAGGTTAAGTGGCTCATTTATGAAGCACTTTACAGGTGATTTCAAAGAATCAATATCAGTATATATTGTGCATTGTAGCACTAGCAATACTGCAATATCATTTCTAGGTTATATTATTATAATTTATGCATTTGCCCCATGTGTGTACAGTGTAAACTATAATGACTAAAGTATTTGAAGCTACATTTTAACACAGCAAAAGAGTGGACCAGCATCGGAAGTGGTGAAAATTCCTTCCTTTGGTCTGGGTCCCTGGGGCATTTGCCCGCTGTGCCCTAGTGGAAGTTTTTAAAAACAAACAACAAATCTTTTCTTTGTGCCCCCCCCCCCTTTTATTTTTCGTTTGAATATTGTGAATGCTCTCATTATGAAAGGTAAATAACTAATGCTTTATTTGACAGATGACGATGATGATTCTGTTTTGTTGAAACAATGAAAGAGTGAGAGAGACGGCAAGCAAACGGGAAATGCTGGATGTTACACTGGTCCTCTTTCTCCACCCACTCCCTTCTCCCATTCTGATCATATCGCCCATTGGCAATTTCACAGGGTGACGATAGGACAATCAGACTGTGGATAAAACTGCACAATCCCAGCCCCAATGCTTGTTTTGCAGATCAGATCAGTGCATCCTTAGCTAAACTAGTTATCTTCTCAAGTGTTGCCATGTATAGTTGTGTTTCTATCATAGAAGATCAGAGGCTCAGGCCGTGGCATGATTTGTCCGTAAATTAACTTCAGTCAATGAGACTTGTCCCTCAACACACTCATTTTTCAGACTCATTATCTTCTCACTGAACAATAATGACAGCTATTATTGCCAATTAATTTGTTGTTTTTCCAGTTATATCAAAGCCACTTTGTCAGTGTTTTGTCGGCATCTTGTGGCCAGTAGTGGAACTGCAGCTTAAAGGCTGCATCGGCAGCACCATGTCTTTCCTGGTTGCAAACCATGGCACATAATCAAATGGCAATAGCTGCCAATAGAAACACATTTGGCCCTGCTAAGATTTTCACAACGTTTGACATGGGTGTTGGTTTTCGATTTTTATGTGCCAAAGTGCTGCTGGCTACGAAATTCATACTTTTCTTGAGATGAACCGGATGAACTGATCCAGGAATCTGCCTGAAAGAAAAATGTAGTCAGTTAAAGTTACTCCAGCATTGCAAACAATTGAACTCCAACCCGCCTTGTGCTTAAGAGTAGTAGTTTGTGTGTAATGTTAAGTGATGTGTAATGGAGTGTCTTACCCTCCCTCAACTGATTGATGTGGGAATATTGGAAGGAGTCATCTCATTTGCTGCTCTTCCTCTGTCTGCCCTCGGGAGCTGTTCTGGGAAAAACTGCATTACAGAACAACATTACAGCTTTTGTCACACTGAGCGGGAATAATAACCCCAACCATTTATTATTTGGTATAAGTACATGTCAGAATCTGAGCCACCTTATTCACCAAATGTAATGAACTTGTGGGAATTTGTCTTGATGATGAAGTTATGCTGCAAAGCCAAAGAGAACACGGTGCATCAGTCAAACTAAGACTAATGACTTTAACCATGAGGTGGATTGCATAATACTTGGAGACTTTAATATGAATATAATTTATTTTAGGATTATTCAGATTTATTACAAGTTGGGTCCTATTTGCACAACTTTGCCATTGGGTATTATGACAAACACCAGCACCAAAGTTATTATAAGGCAGGAAACGTGAGCACTCATGATGAAATGGGTTGGAAAGTCAGCAGTTTATTCAGATTATCTAACTCACCTAATTTGGATTTCAAACTACAAGTGAACACATCTGAAATAGTGTTAGGGATCCCTCATTTTATAGGAAAAATATGTGAGTAGAGTAGAAACAGTTTGGGTAATTTTTCTACTGATCACCTTCATTTTGTCTTCCAGAAAAAACACTGTTACACAAGTGTGGATGAGACTGACACATTAGTGGAGGTTCGCCATAATTTCAAGGCCAATTCTATCTATTTCAGTGAAATGGCTTCATTCCGTGGATTCACTGGTGGAGGTGAAGTACACCTCAGCGACTCTTTGGTTAACTTTGACAAAGATGGTTTTGCTATGCGCCAATAACAAATTGTCTGGACAGTACCAGCCTTTGAGGGAATGTAGAGTTGAAGGACAGCGTTGCTTAGACTTGGGCCAAAATGTGATAGTATCAAATGTTTAGTGGTAGTTTAGTTTTACCTTTACCTAAAACATAAAATACAACAATATCATATCATAAAATCATCAATAAGAAACTGAAAATGCATTTCCCATACATTAACCATACTACTGATCCTGATAGGCCTATCCCAGCTGACATGGGGTACACTGTGGACAGGTCACCAGTTTATCACAAGGCTATAGAGACAAACAACCATTCATACTCACATATACATTTTAGACATGCCAGTTAACCCAACATATATATCTTTTGACTGTGGGAGAAAGCCCCCACTAACAGCCACCTAGCCCCCTTTCTGACTTTAACAAAAGTAAAGAATGATTACCACCGAAAAAAAAAACGACTGCACAGATTCTTCGGTTCAGGTTCTTCCATAGCCATAAAATTCACCAAAACTCTTCTACAGTGCTTTTCCCAGTTCTTTTGATACTGAATAACATACAACCTTTAGCAGGGTTCACTTCTCTCCGTCCCTGTTGTTACCATCACAGACATGTCTGAGCAAACCGCAGCCTCTTGAACGTCCCGTGGACTCACCTCTTCTCTTGAGCCCTGCCGTAGCATTGGCACATTCCCTGCTAACTAGTCCGTTAGCAGGTAGCTCACCTACCACAGTAGTCCAACTAGTTACTGTTCGATGTCAAGGCATCACAAAACCTCCATCTTTATGCTTTATAAGGATATTTACGTTTCTTTATCAACATGACAAACTGTTCACCTTCGTGCTACCAGAGCTTTGTTCCATCCAGCGGACGGCTAACTTGACCACGACAGTTCGGTCTGATTACCTCACTAAGTTAGTTTGGTTTTGTAGAACTTGTCTGAGTGGTGACTCCTCCTGTGGCTCCTGTTTCTTGCCCCGTCTGACATCTTTTAGCTTTGTCACCACAATCTCAGCTATCAACTTTTTAGCCACAGGACCGATCGCCACGACCACGAAAATAAGACCCAAGTGCTAATAAACTTGAATTATCTTTTAATGCAGAATGTAAACACCAGTATTAACCATTAACCTCACTGACACTCACATTAGCCTCCTCTGGTTGCCGGCATTCTTCACATTTAATGCAAGAGATTGTGTTTACAGTGTGTAATTGAGTGTATAAATGGCTGTTTTTGTCCATCCCCCCATCTATATCCAGTTACTGATAAATAACACTTTGCTCCAGAGGACACAGACTTTTTAAGAGACTTTGCAGTTAGCAATTTTCTTCTTTGGTTTGTGGGGAGTGATTAATTGTTTAATCAAGGAAGCAGCGCAGTGTAGTCACAAAAACACACCTCACAAACACAACAATTAGACTCTGTCTGTTCACTCATCCATGTGCGTTTGCATTGCTAATATATATCAACGTAGCTTTGTTTTGTTAAATAAAGAAACCTAAGTGGAAAAAAGTAGATTTTGATTTAATGTGGTCAACTTCTCGACTGAAAGTGGGGGGGTGACACATTCATTTTACCGAAAACACAGAACATCCAGTTCAACTTTGAGATGTAAGATTGTGTTGTTGAAGCAGTGTCGCGTTGGCCTTGCTCATCTTCTAGTGTCACCTTTTAGTGGTTGAATAAATACTGCTGTGTTTGAAAAGCCATTGGTCCAGATTTCTACAAACATGTCTGAGGTGTGTTTCTTTCAGGCGCTTTGAGACTACACTCACATTGAAGGACATGTTGAGCATCTGTAGCCTACATATGGGTGGGTGTATGTTGTGCGACACAAATTTACGAACTTCACACATCTCTCAAACTTAAGATAATAAATTATTAATATTGTCAGTTGTATAGTATTTTCATCATTATTGTTGCTCTCTCTCTCTCTCTCTCTCTCTCTCTCTCTCTCTCTCTTTCGGTCTCTCCCTCTCGGCCATCACCTCTCTTTCTCACTCTTTCTCTCATTCTCTCTCTCATATAACCCAGCCGGTCGAGGGAGAAGGTCGTCCACACTGACTCTGGTTCTGCTGCCGTTTTCTGTCTGTTATAAAGCAGTTTTTCTCCGCCTTGCTTGGTGCTTGGTCTTGGTGGGAATAGCTGGGTCTCTTTGAACGATATAATAAAAAGATGCTCTATTTGAAAAGAGCCTTAAAAAAATACTGGATTTTGACATCAAGATATCAAAAGGCTGTGACTTGAAAGTTAGAGTTAAAGGCCGACTGTAAATTTTGATGCACCATCACTGTCACCCTCACACCATTGCACCGGACACACTGTCACTATCACTGTTATTACACCACCGATCGTCATCTCCTAAAGGCAGATATTCACCTTGACTTCGTCACTAGTGAACTTTTTCTGCTTTAATATACTCGAACACAATGGACAGAATTGCATCACATCACTGCATCCAGGCACGTTCGGGGCATCTTTCCTCCGCTACCTCCTCGAACACTTTGAGTCTGAACATGGCGTAATTTGGGGCTAGACTCAAGGTAGTGCACGTCTCCTCACTAGTGCTAGAGACAGCTTCCTGTGGAGTTGGCTTCAAGGAGCTGAAAAAGCAACAGCTTAATGCAGCTTTAACTTTACTACTAAAAGCTAAAATAACTATAGCCTATACACAAATGTTCAAGTTTGCAGCACAAACGCATTCTACATAGTTTTCACGCACTTTTGGCTCCAAGAAATATTTCAATTGCACTCTACATCTTTGTTTTACCACATCTAATGAAATGTGTAATAAATCTGTCAGAAGTCACATATTTCCTTGATATGCTGGAGACACAAACACAGACCAGTTCAAACTTGTTAATGGGAACCACAAAAGCCACGTTTCATTTGTTATGGAGCTTGTTTTAGAGTCGTTTTACAGACAGTTGGAATAGCAGCGTTTCTTCCATGTGAAATCTTTTCATCATTTCATCGACTTTCATGCGACACTAACTACTGTAATAATTACCATGTGTTTAACTCATGAGATGTGATTTACAGAAAGGAAAAAGAAAAAAGAAAACAGTGAGTAGACATTTTGGTGGTCTTAACTTCTGGCAGAAAAGAGAAATCACTGATTTCTCCATATTAAGGCAGTGAGACGTCCTCCCTCTCCCGCTCTCTCTTATCTCTCTGTGTTCCTTCTTCTATCTCACACTCCTCTCCTCCCATCCTCCCTACAGCTTCTCCTCCTCCTCCTCCTCCTCGTACTAATCGCAGCCATCGGGGGAAGCTCTTGTGGAGCGGAGGGCTGCTGTGGGTGCTGTCGGCGTTGGGTGTATGTGCGCAGCATGTCTGGGCAGGCTTTGATCCTGGCGCTCTCTCGGGACACAGCCAGGAGTATTAGGCACTTTTCCACTCTTGTCTTCTTTTAATTACGGGCCCATAATGAAGGCTGCACGCTCGGCTGCAACACATCACACGCTCGGAGGAGGAGGAGGAGTCATATCCCACCCATCTCCTCCTCACATTCCCCCCCTTCTTCCTTCCTTCCCCTCCACCAGTCATGTTGATCCTGTGCACTCCCACTTTTGTCAGTCTTTCTGTCTGGTGTTTGTTCTTTTTCTAAGACTCTTTCATCTGTTTATTTGTCTTTTATTTCATTTGTCCTTGTGCGTTTTTTTTTAGGGTGGATCCTCTTTTCCTCTCTAATGCCTTTTAATGCCCCTTCCTCTGTTTTTTTCCTTCTTTCTGTCTTTTAGTCAGTCAACTATTGGGATCGGGGGAGTGTGTGACTGACTTGTGTCAGGGCTGTACGCACAATTTCAATTTGTATAAAATGTACATGAGGCAAATGTCATGTGACACTGATGAAAACATCAAATCTGCATGTGATGAGGAGACTGTAACCTTCCTCGTGAAGCAAACAGAAATATCATGTTTTCCATTGTTTGGGTGAATCCTCTTTCAATCTTCTTCTGCAGTGGTTTAATGGTTGGAGAATTACCTCCACCGGCTTTTGATCCTGAATTTCTTTTGCTGAATTTATAAAATATATAATTAATTAAAATCTAAATAATTAATTGAGAGGGAAATGAATTGAGTTTTAGCTCTTCTACTTTGAGCCACACTTGTTGCTTTTTGAGCTAGAAATGATTATCATCAGTGACAGTTGTCTGCTGGATGGGAAGTTAGAGCCAGTGGGCATTTAGGCTAGCTTGGCATAGAGACTGGAAGCAGGAGGAAATGGCTAATCTGACTATCCAGAGTTCACCCTCCAGCACGTCTAAGGTTTATTACCTTTGTTGAAAATAAAGAGAAAAGAAAACAAAAGAACAAAAAGAAAGGATAGTCAGGACAGACGGATAAGCTGCTGTTCGCTAAGCTAGACTAAGCTGACTAAATCAACCCAAGACCAGCAGAGACTACAGGAGGTCACTGCCCCAGCTCCTCCCATTGAGAAACTTTCAAGACTCCGACGCTGGCCCATCACCTGCACTGACAGCCCCGCAGCAAAGGTCGAGAGCGCAGCGGCCCTACGGAAGCATTAGTAGCAGTGTAGCCGCTGAGGGGCCACAAAGGTTGGATCTGGATGTCCTGCTCCTGGGGTCAGCAGTGAACAGCGGCTGTGCACCATCTGCTGGGTTATCATCACAACGGGCCTCAGCTCTACATGACTCGTTATTATTCCAAACCTGGACGGCCTCACTTTTATTTAACCTTGATATCACAGTCGTTAATCACTGTCTGTCTCAGAGATTCTTGTTGTAAATCAGACTTGTAGATTGGACTCATTAGCATAACCTGAGGATTACATGAATAAATGAGTCAGACATGCAGACCGGTTCAGCAATATCATGTAATATCATGTCTTCTTAAAAGAGTTGTGAAATAGAGTCAGGACGTGGTTAACGAGGATTCAGACTGAAAACAACCCTGCATTAGTGCAGGAGTCAACAGTGAGATGGTGAGATATATATATAAGACACCAAAAGCACTGCACATTCATCATACTGCCTCACCATAATACTTACATGCGCAATAACCTAGTGTTACAAACATTGCTGTTGTTTCATGTTAGGCTGTGATAATGGCCATGTGAGCAGCAGAAACACAACACAGTGTTCGTGTTACAGAGTCACCCACCAGCAATGTGTGCTTGTGTAAAACGCCACAGGGCCTATCTTAGCTTAGCATAAAGACCGGTAGCAGAGGGGCAGAATCCAACACTAAAGCTGTTCATGATAGGTGTTTATGTTATGCTTGTCTCTCATCTCTGAGGCACGATCTTTTGCTTTTTATGAAAGATTTTTGCACTAATTATTCTTTATACATGTCATAATAAGGGCAGGATTCTTTTTTTTTTTTTCTTTTTGTGAATAATCTTGTCATTTTGTGCATGATCTCTTGATTTATTTACCAAAATGCAAATGTAAGTGTGGCTCAGGTGGTAGAGTGCCTCAGTCATTAAAGGCCTATTCCAGCAATTTGGCACTGCACATCCACAAACCCTCAAAACCTCAAAAAAAAAAAAAAAAGAAAAAAGAAAAAATGAAGTAGCAGCAGTTGTAATATCATGAGTTTGGTCCTGGCTGTGGCTCAGAAGCTAAAGTAGGGTCATCTGCTAATTGCAGGGCCAGTGGTTTGAGTCAACTGTGTGCAAGATACTGAAGCTCACATTGCCCCTAATGTATCATTGGTGTGTGAGTGTGTGCATGGTATAATGTGGCTTGTAATGTAAAGCACTGACAACCTGCAGGCCATCTCCATTTAATGTGGGTCAAGCAACAAAAACACAATCTATAGTTTCCTCTGATGAGTAAATGCCCAAGCTTTCTAAAGAATAAATTAAATGAACCCTGTCAGTCCTCTTTGTGATGTAGGACTGACCTCTGAGCAGTAACACGTCACACATTTTATCTCCAAACCCCTTTTTATTCATTGGTCTTCCTCTGTATCTGCCATATTCTTTTCTGCTCTGTTACTCATCATCCTCAGCTCTGCTCCCTCGTGTCTTCATTTGCCATCAGCACATTGCACTGTTGCAGCCCTCATGTTTTCTAAAGCACTTCACCTCAAGCTGTTTTCAAAGTGCTTCTGAAATTATACTTAAATAGTTATTGAGTTTAATGAGTGAATGCCTGAATTAGTACTTTCCCAAACCAGAGTCCAGGGACTGTCTGTGGACCCCGAGGGGATTCCACACGCTCCCATGGTGGGAAAAGGGATTTTTTTGTTTCCTTTACAGCCTGTTTTATTCATTTAAATGTCATTACTGAATGCTTTCACCCTCCTGCCCTGCAGACCTGACAGTATCCAGGGTCAGATTGCGGTCTATGAGGGTCATGTTGATGCTGTTTGAAATGTGCACTTGAAGCTAAATGATTTACATGCTGGATAAATGGGCGGTGGTCATGTTGGTTTGTGGCCACAAGAGGGGGGCAAAGCTCCACTGCTTCTCAGTGTCTGTGCTGTTGAGAGAATCAGAGGGACTTTAACTGCAGAGTAAATGATGCACATGGTCATCTCCAGTGATTTTAATTATTATTAATACACTGCAGAGGCACCAGGGTCTTTTTACTACTAGTGCGTTTCACACTGGCTCTTGTGGGAAATGCAAACCATGTGTAGTTTTCATTCAGTAGCCTCTTAAAGTTAAACCAGCACAACAGGTCTTGGCACACAAGTGTGAAAGTGTGATTTATTAACACCGAGCTTTCAATGTCAGACTTAATGATGGTTGTGATGATTGTTGCAGCTGGAGCTTTTTGGCTTCAGCTCCAAAATCACTAAACTTTCATCAGAGATCCATCAGCCTTCCCTCAGACAGGCCTTATGTGTTGACTGGGCGTGGTCCGGGCGTGTGTGGGTGCTGGAATTAGTCTCATTGTGTGAATGCACACAGTTGTTTCTGACTCTTCTTCAGCCTGTATCATCAGAGGAGCTGATAGCAGCTGAATACTGAGCCGTGGTGCAGGTTCAGTGCATTTCTCTTTGGGGCGGTCAGTCTTCTTTTCATGCACCACCTCAGCTCCGACGTGTTTGTATTCGTCCGTATTTTTGATGTAGCATTTGTAGTGATTTCTTGAGAGTGTAGTCATGTCACAGTGTTGCGGGACGGTGTCAGGTGAAGCTGTCAGGCTGCAGTTGCTGGGCAGTGTGTAAGGGGGTGGCGTTAAGCTTGGTCTGGGAGCTCTTAAAGATACAGTATGTGGACACGTCAGCAGACACACCTGGGTCAGGTCACTGCAATAAATCCTACCCTCGGTCATCTGTCAGAGTCAGAGAGGCCATTCCTCAGGCTGTAGTTTGTGTTTGCCATAAGTAACATCGCAAAGGAAAAATATAAGAAGAACGATTGGTTGACAGTGAATGGTTACATCATTTACCATACAGCAAACCTGGGACCTTGGGACTTGCTTCCCTTGTGCCCTGTCTGCACCTTCACTATCAAACTGTCCAGTAAAGACAAGGAATGTGAAAAATTAATAAATAAAAAAGTTTCTGGTGTCAGTACAATATTCTCATGTCCTTATGTTCACTGTCTGAGTCATGGATTGCTGATTGCTCCACGACGTGTATGTTCAGCTGAAGCTACTGAGATGGTCAACTCAGGTAACCTTTATACTGGCTGTGTGTAGGTTAATCGTTGGCATTTTGTTCCTGCAGCAAACATGCAACCACAAGGTATTATCCTCCTGCCACAGCTCAGCAAACTGCGGCGACCTCAGATGATTTGTCTGAGTCAGGCTGTCGAAGCTTCACTTTAACTTTAACAACTTCAGCTCATATATAGTGTTACACAGAGTCAGGACTGTGGGCTTTGACTGCAGCGTATTCACAGTAAGAAAGGACCGTCTCATGCGACTGATCTTTAAGGGGCATGTGAATGTTAAAGTAGCCATAGAATAATCCAAACCAATCCTTAAAGTTGCTTCAAAGTTAGTACAAACTTCACACAGTTTTTCTTCTGCTTTATATCTGCCTGATGCCCCACGGCTTGGGATCTCAACCAATGGCCCACCGAGAACGACGGTGGTGCGATCTTCATCCTCAATTTGAGTTCAATATACATACTGTGCATTTGTTCCGTTGAGTTTTACAGGTTGAACACAACAGCTAACAGATTCTATCTGTCTTTTCTTTCCATGTCCTTTCACTGTGCGGCTCCGTCATCCTCACCAGGTAAGACATTTCCTTATAATGCTTTTCCTGCCTGTTTCCTGTTTTGTTTCGTAGCAGGGGCTGACTGTGATGTGTGTGTGTCTGTCAGACCTGGTGCCTGCTGGGGGACAACTTGTGTCATTGTTTGTGGTGGAGCTGCTTCATCTATTTTGCTTTGTGAAGTGAAGTCTCATTTGTGTATGAGTGTGTTCGTATTCTGTGGTCGCTGGTGTGTGTGTGTGTGTGTGTGTGTGTGTGTGTGTGTGTGTGTGTGTGTTTGAAGCTTGTGGCCTCTGCCTGTAACGAAAGGGATATTCTTCCCAGTTAATTTATTGCATTAGTCATGAACTGGAGTTGCCCCCAGCCCTCACGCCGTCCTCTGTGACATAATCCATCTCTGTCTGTTGGTCTAAGCCTTCTGAATGTCACGCTGCATCTCTGCTGTCACATCTCAAGGTTCACCATCACTTATTTAAATAAACCAGAGCACTTTATATGTGTGTGTGTGTGAGAGAGAGAGAGAGTTTCATGTGTGTGTCCTTGTTTGATGTTTTTTGGATTGTCTCAGACTTGATGGAGTCAGGGGCTGATGGGAGGATGGGTGGATGGCTTGATGGACGAATGAGTAGATGGATGAGCGGGAGGATTCGCCCTGGCAGTTTGTCTTTTCTTTCCACTCTCTCCATCACTGGAGCATAAACCACTTTTTTCATTATTTATCCCTCCATCTCTGTTTCTCTTTAGTGCTTCTTTTCCCTGTTTGGTATGCAAACATTGTGCATTGTGTGTGTGTGTGTGCATGTGTGTGTGTGTTAAAATGAGCGGGTCTGCCCATGTGTGCTATAGTATGTGTGGAGATGGGTAACCATGACAACAGCAGCCTGAAGTAGGAGCGCTTGTGGCAGGCACAGCACAGTGCCCTGGCTCTCTTTCTATGTCTTTCTCTCTGTGGCTGGAGATGCACAGATACCACCTCTCCCTCACTTTCTCTCCCCCTCCCCCCTCGACACGCACTCTCTCCATACATGTTTAGACATCATGTGCAGTTCTACATATAAACGTGTCCATGGTGCCGGCATCTTGGCTTGAACCGTCCATTTAAATCAGACAAATTCTCATTTGCTGTATATTTATTGCTTCACAATGCAGAAGAAGTCAGTATTTAATGCTTCCCTTTATTTGCAGACTGAATTTCCACCTCTACCAGATAATTAGTGCGTGGTTCACATGACATGACCAAAGCACACACTGTCATGGAGAGAGGGCACAGAGCTGATTATCAGTGCATGGCAGCACTGACACAGAAGTTGGATGTGCCTGTGTTTGAATTTCTACATTACAGCTACATATCACAATAAATGGTCAAATCACATTTGTTTAAACCAAAGTAGGACTATTAATTTGAGAAAAATAGTAAAATGACCTCACTCCATGTTGGATTTTAGTGTGTATCATAATTAGAGCATGAACATAAAACCACCATTTAACTGAGAAAGGCTTTGAATGCAGTAAAGTGTTTGTATCTATTAGGCTTTGTCACTTTATAATAGCATTTGAAACACATGGCAGAGGAGACAGCCCACAGGTCATCTCTGCAGCAGCTTATTATGACCCATAGATAGATTTTATTGTGAGGTGACCTCTAGCGGCCATAGTGATTGTGACGGGAACAAAGGGGGAAGTCAGGTGACACAAGTGAAAAAGTCCATATTGGTAGAAGGACGGGATGAATGGATGGGTTGTCAAAGCACAGGACTTTAACACAGGAGTGCTGATTATTGTAACCATGATAGTGTAGGTCCTGTAATCTTACTTATGTACTTATTTTATCCCAAACCCAATTATTTTTCCTAAACCTAACCAATCCCTTTACTTAAGTGTTTATTAATGTTACCAAGACAACAAAGGTTCAGTTGCCGGCCACTGCTTCGCTCCATAGGTCGTATATAAAGGCAGTGACCAGTGGACTCCGTGTATATGGTTGTTTAAGTTGGAGGACTTGTCATACAAACAGTGAATTTAGCTCTAGTATTTATCTGAGCAGTTCAATGAATGAATAAAGGTACTGTCCAAACAAATACTCCGTGTGAGCTAAACAAGTGAGATTGAACAGAAGTCTGCTTTGTGGATGAAGAGTAGCAGCGAGCAGCAAAAATTGTCATCTGATCTTTTTTGCACTGTCATCCATCCCCAATTTTACTTAACCCATAAAACTCTCACTTTAAGATGTACAGTGGATATTGGACATATTTACAGAGCTTCACATTTAAAAACACAGATCAAGTTTAACTGCAGTAAAAACATGGAGCACTTCCTGAGCACATCTAGAAATCAGGGCACAAGTTTCCCTCTGTCTTCCCTTCCCCTGCAGCCTGGATGCAGCAGGTCAGGCATTGAACATCCCACCAGTGACATGTGTGTGACAAAGCAGTTGCAAAACCATGGGCTTTAGAGGATTTGTTTCGTGTACAGGTGTGCGGCTTCTTCCTGCATAAAAACTTTCTATCTGTGTACCTGCTCCTTAGTTATTATGCAGCACTCTGCCACCATGCTGGCATCTTGGCTGTAGCACAACAAGCGTGTGCAGGCTGGCAGCAGGAGAGCGGCAGCCTCAGTGATGGCTGCTGCAGCTGTACCAGCAACTGTAGCAGCAGCTGCAGCAGCGGAGGCATCCTGCCTGCATTTCTCTTATTCAAAATGTCATCACTTCCTGACCTCAAGCATCCCCGAGCCTCAACCAAAGACTACAAAGGCTACAAACTCCGCTGCTGCTTTCAATGTCAAGTGTGTGTGACGATAAGAGAGGGAGAGAGCTACGAGCAGAGCAACAACCAATAGCGGCCGTCCACTTTTTAGTTAAACTCAACCAGAGGGCAGTAGAGGCAGACTGCAGCAGGTGTAAACATCTCTGTTCTCCTCTCCCGTCCGGTGTTCCCATGGCGCCCTGTGGTCATGGCAAGCTTCAGACATGTCCTGACTTAATGTGATCTTGTTTAGCTTGCTGTTTGATATTCGTCCACAGTACGGCAGCTGCTTTCCTCTGCTGCTTCTCTGGAAGCTGCAGGACACGGTGTGCTCTGGTCCTCAGACTGATAATGGAGATATTTGAGGTTTTCCTTCTATGACTCACATTTTGATAGTTATCTTGGGTATGGTTGTATTAACGTGCAGCATGTAGCCCTCTTTTCAGGGGGAACAAGTTCTACCATACAAAGTTAGTTGCAACATATGTCTGACCTGTTGTAAGTCCTTTGTTTACAGCTTTCATGGTTTTCAATGACAGAGCCAGGACAAAGGTTTCCTGGGACTGGGTTGTTTGTGACAGACTACATCCCTTCACTTCACTTTCATGATGACACTGACAGAGAACTATTTAAGTAAAAGTGTAAATGTTCTTTAGCCACAGTCCAGAATTCCCTGTCTTTTAGCTTTGTTTTTGGTCTCCACACCCCCTCAGGGAAATATCTGGCTCTTATAGCTGCTCAGTGCTCTGCTATGCACTGGACTCTCACTGTGTGTGTCTGCTCTTTACTGTGTCTACCTGCTCTAGTGGGCAGGTAGAAAGGAAACAGCTGCCCCTGTTTCACATTGTCTCATTGTTCTTGACATTTCATGCTATAAAAAGAGGGTGTGATGTCATGATTGACAGCTGTGATTCACCTATGATTGGGCCGGGCAGGTTTACATTACTGTCTCTATTTATATTTATATTCATGTTAGTATTTAGCAATGTCTGTCTCCCACTTTAACCAAATGCTTCCCTGAAAAAGAAATTTGACACTGTATCAAAACAAAGACATTTGTCAGTGACCAGCTTACTGATGTATCAACCATGTGATTTGCTAAATACATTAAGTCATTACGTTTATAGAAACCATAACATAATAACCACAACTGCTCTTGCAATTCAGTTCACAAGCTGCAGTGATAAGAGTGGTTAGCTTTCTTTTTTTTTTCCCTGGGTGTTGCCTTTCAGGCTATGCAGAGATTACTGCTCTGCCCTGTGGAGTTGGAGGTGACACATCCAACGAGGAGTAGACCTGCAGTTAATCTTTATTGTTTTTATCAATGAAAGATAAAGCATTAAAGAAGTTATAAGAAGAAAATGCAATATCTATTTTTACTTTTTCACTGTGCTTATAATTTGGAAAGCCTGGTTATAGTATTTATAATAGATTATAGCTAGATTGTAGATAATATAAACACACATATGTGAAAAACCTCTGACTTTGTGTGTTCACCCCACTTCTGAAACAGACCTACACCATTGGTATAAGTGAAGATTGTGCAACTGAGCTATGTAATGAAACTCACCTCTTGAGTGATGTCTAATAAGTTATTTAAATTCCCATTATCTGCGTCTGAGCCTTTGGCAGCAGAGACAGCAGCTGATGAAGATGTGAGCACCTCAGAGACTGTCTGTCTGTGCCTCAAGTGAAGCAATGGTGACGCTTCACGGGAGGGGGAACGTTTTGATTGACCTACTAACAGCATCCTCAGCGTAAGAACTTTGTTTTCAGCCTTTAAAAATATGTGAATCCTTCACTATGCCACTGATTCACACTGAATTACACCCAACAGCTTTATCAGACCACTGGGCCTACACACACATGCACACAGTTACCCAGAGGGCTTTGCAGTTCAGTGCACTATTACATTTGCAACAGTGAAGCACGTCCGGTCAGTTTTTTCCCCCCCAAAGGTGCTGCCACTATTCATACCAACAGCTACACTCACAACCTCTGCAGCATGGCAGCCTGGGCTAGAGACAAGTCAAATTATTTTACTACACCACCAGCAGAAGAGTTAAAAATATTTCAGGACACACAGTTTGCAGCAGTGAAGCTCGCCAAGCGTAGAGGGTGGTGGTTGTAGCAGGAAGGTCAGTGGGGTGAAAATGCAAAGCAAAACTGGAGAGGTAGTAAACTTCCTCTGGAAAAATAAAAGGCGGAGATGGATCCAAACTGACCCGCTGCCAGCATGCGTTTCATCTCGGAGAGATAATGATGTCATTCATCAAGATGACACTCTTCAAATATATGAGCTCCACTCAGAGGGATGCAGCTCCTCATCTTTATTTCTGCATTTCTGACCTTTAATCTGTGCAATTATCTCAACTGCAGTCATACATACATATATACTGTAGTGTGTAGTGCGCAGTGTATGCTACAGTAGATCAGTTCTGCCCAGTCAAACACAGATTGGACCTAATCTAAGTCAACAAGGAAGACAGAGCGTGAAACATAATATGGCACAAAATATCCAACAAACCAAACAATATATTCTGACATCCCAGTTCATACACACAACATACACATATGTACGCTAAATGTGGCTAAAGTTTACAAATGACATACTTTCTGTGTGATTCTTAGGTGTGGTGACTCAGATTTTCCTCTAATACTCAAAAAGATGCTGATTGCTGAAATAAATCATCACTGTTTCTGTGAATAAACAGGAAGTGGGCTCCTTACATGCTCCAATTCTGCTCTAGCTGGTTTCTGTCAAATCTTGGCACTTTGTTTATTTCGAGGTAACATTTTAACACATTTCATCTAAGATAAAACAAATATTATTTCTGTTAGTGATTAGTATTCAACAACAAGGCCCCACGAGGCTAAATGCTAACAAAAGAAAAGGTCTTTCACTGTGTCTCTTTTTAAACGATGAGTGGTTAATGTCTATAGATGGAAAACACATGTGCTAGTGAGAGGTCGAGAAGTTTGCGTATTGTCAAAACATAGAGACGGATTCAGTGAATAAATGACAATGTACAGAAATCAAAGTGATTTCAATGTCAGTCAAGTTTGAGAAAAAAGGCAGACGAAAACCTCAGGCGTGTTTGGACAAACGAGCAGACTTTCACTCATTCACTCATGGTATTCCTCCATTTGATGTTTGACTTTTTAATTATGTCATCTTGTTACATCTTCTGCAGTAAGATAATGGCACCTGACTGGAGACTCTTGGTGCCGCCTACTACTTATCTGCTAATTTTCACACAACAGCAGTGGATGTCAACACGCTTAAAGCAGTAATTTAAGAATGACAATTTGTGACACATTTGAATATAACCTTATTTCAAATTACATTTATCAGTGAAAGTTAGTCTGATTTCAACTGTCAGACTATATTTATACTACATATAAGTTATCATTTTATAAGGTAGATTTAATGAATACAAAAAAGCAGCTGAACAATAATACGCATTCTCACCAAGCTTATCAAATTCAGCTGTTGATAGATGTGAGCCCCACCCATACCTGAGCCTTTAAAATCCAGCTTAACTGAATGTGACAGAACAGAAGCAGCACAAAACATAAATAGCTTTTCATCCAGCCCCATTTTGCATAAATGAAGTCAAACAACCTTAATGGAAACTGAAATGTGTTTATACGCAGACTTCAACCTCGCCCGGACCTTTCTTCCTGCCAACACGTTCCCGACAGCCTGATGTTTGTGATGCTGTGCGGGCTGCTGCTCGGGCTGATATTCACAGGTGACGGCTGATGGCAGTGCAGATCTCTGTCGGCTTATCCAGCCACGGAGGAGGCACGATAAGAAGGAGACAGGTAGCGGAGCAGACTGCTCACCATTCCCAGCCGATAGGAGAGATTCTGAGCAGCGCTCCAAACATTTTGTTCCAAAGTTCACTGAGAAAAGTGCCGATGATGGAGCAGAATAAAGACCACGGATTGGAAGGGAGGAGAGGCATGGAGATGCAGAGGGATTTAGATATGCCACATCATCTTCACGTTGGCAACTGACGAATGACACACACAAGCATACACAGACGGAAAGAGCTGTAAGAACCAAGCAACTGTCAATGTAGCGTTTGAAAGGGAGCAGTCCCCGACCCCCGGAGTTGGGGGTGTAGAATATGTATGCTACATCACCTTGGTGACACCATGTGAGAGGAATCTCCATCCTTCCTTCTACATCAAGTGCTGACTTAAGATCTGTCAGTTTTCTGTCCTGCACAGCTCAACTGGCTCCAACTCTTTCAGCTCCACCTTCAGTTGACCCCTCTTCTCCTGATCAAGTTCATTATCAAACACATACAAACACTTGATTCAACTCTGTTATCCCATTTAAACTCAGCCACTTTGTACATCAGGGGACAGATTAGACACCTGATACCAAAGACCCCAGTGGAAATGCACTCTTGAGAGTGATTAATTGTGCATCTGGAACTAGTGGTGTATTCAAGTCACCATTAGTCAGTGAGTACTTACAGGCTCCTGCCGCTGTAATGATGGAAGCTGAAGTGACACTGACATGGTCCATCTTTCACCCTGTTACATTAAATGATAAGTTTTGTGATATTTGACATTTTTATCATAAACAATAAGACGAAAAATCCAAAAACAACAGTGAGTACTATGTGTATCCACAGCCTGATGTTTTATACTCCTCTGAGCCGTGGAGCTCCAGCGGCTTTAATCTCGTTTTGGCAGGATTGCACTGCATAAATATAATATGTGTAAAGTTCTTCAACTTTAAATGAACTTCTGGTTCTGGTCTACTAAAACTAACAATAATAATGATAAAATACTTCCTGCCACATTTAAATTCTCCAGTGTGTCAACGTGACTTGAATGAACCCATCTGATACAGCCAAACTTGGGGATGTATTCTGGCTTTATTTCACACATTTTTGACCATTAGTCCACAAGGCTACACTGACTACACTTGGCTCATCCCACTAGACATTGTGTATCTATTTGCAGCATATTACAGGGATGGATACAGGAGCTGGCACAGTCAGAGGAAGCAGAGAAATGTCTCTGACTCAACATTGCGGTCTATAACACTATAACACTCAGTTTAAAATGATTAAAAATTGATACAGCAGAACCACAGAAACCACATCTTTCTTTTCTTTTTTCCCCCCATACATTCCTCATCCTTGTCAAAAACCTGGCTGTCTACATTACCCATTATGCTACTGAACGGCTGACAGGTCAGAAAAATATTATACTAGGTCCAGGGAGAGGTGGGAGTAAGTCACATATGCGCAAGTTACTAGAAAGTCTCAATTCCCAATGTTTAAGAGTGTTTGGCCTTGGTGGAGGTATGTTGTCTATGGACAATTCTAGCTATTACTATTACTATACAGCTTACCTGCACTGTGCTATGTTCAATTTCCTTCTGCAATTCAAATTGTGCTATTTTTGGACTTCGCTATCTTTGGACTTCACTCCAATCACCCAGTCGCGTTTCTGAAATCAAGAAAATGTAACATACCTTAAAAATGTCCAGGAAAAATGTAAATGTCATGTAAAGTCTTAAATCAGTGTTGGTCAAGTCCTCAAGTCATGTGGCTGATGTTGCCTGTAGCCTGCAGCAGAGATGAGGAGCAGGCTACACAGGTCTGCAGGCCCTGTTCCTCTAACTCCACAGCCTCAGATCTACTCCTAAAACCAGAAAACCAAATCAAATTCACCTCCGGAGACACACAAGGTTTTCTACAACTTTTTTCCCCTCGTCCAACAACCGGGAAAACACTGAAATATTTCTGTAACAAAATGGCCTGAACTGGAGAGCTGATACTTTAGATCATGTCTTTCATGTCTACTTCATGCTGCTGCCTCCTCCAAGGAAAACAAACAAAAACATACATGACAAAGACATAAATCGACACCTTACCCATCTCCTGCAGTTTATGATTGAGGTCAGCACACTCTAACATCATCTCCTTTTCCTTCCCATCATTCATTATCTCCTCCCTCTCTCTCTCCCCCTTCTCTGGTTTGTCCCTGCAACCTGGGCCACTAATTCACTGCCTCAATTAGACAGAGGTTTAATGAAGACGTCCCGCCAATATGATTACATAATTATCTCTGCATTAAGAAGATAGCTAATGCAGAGATAGGTAATGCAGAGATAATTATGCATCTCTTAGGCTACTTATTCTGCTAAGTAAAGTAGAAAAAGTGGCTTCCCAGGCAATGCACAGATGGAAAAGGGCGAGATAGACTGAGAGAGCTTTATGTAGGTTAAAGAAAGAAAAGTCAGAGTGCTGACTCCTCTGGAAAACAGCTGCAGCAGCTGTATGGAGACTCATCATTGTCGCTGTTGTCAGCTCTGTGTTGTTTGTTTGAGGATGCTCTTATTACTGGAATAAACTCTGAGGTTTCAGGTCAAAGCTGCAGATTAAATCCTTATAAAAATTTGAATATGAGCTGCTTTCATCAAACTAATGGTTTGCATTAATTGATGGTTACAGATTAAAACTGTTTTTTTGTCAAATTTGTCACCTTAACAAATATTGCTCTATGACTTCCATGTGTGTCAGAAGTAGTGATATAGCAAATTCGGATGGTGAGTACAGTTGGGCTGGGCTTCAGACTGGCTAAAAGACTGCTTTGTTGTGACATCATAAAGTTACAGAAGTCCTGATGGCTTGTTTGAAGGCTCTGTTTCTGAAAACAGGCTGTGAGCATTTCTCTGTGGACTGAGACCTTTGATACTTTCACAGTATTAATATAGAACCTAGACATGATTTATAATCAAAGAAAACATGGATGTCTATGTTTAGAATATATATGACCTTTAAATTCAGCTTTAGCTTGATAACCCAACACTCTGAACATGTAGCCAACCTTAATTTCTATGTCACAGTGGCGTCAATATTATGTAACACGCTGAAGCAAACACTCACAACAACTGCACAATGATTGCCGCTTTAAAGCCAGAAACAGGCAAAGTGCATATTGACATTATCATTATCGTCATTATTGACAGTGCAGTTATATTGTCATCATTTAATGTTATCAGTGCGGTTGGATCTAGGCCTCTTAAGCTGCCTGTTGATAATATGATATTATTGTTAAACTACAAGTAATGTAACATCAACAAATCTACTTCAACATACAACTTATTTTATGAATGTTCTTTTTTACCATTAGTTTTTGTGTTGGATGTAAATGTGAAGGTTGTGCGCTTTATGCTCTGTGGCTCAGGAGGTAGAGCAGGTTGTTCACTAATTGGGAGGTCGATTCCTGACCACATGCTGAAGTGTCCTTGGGTAAGATACTCAAACCCAACTTGCCCCTGATGTAACATTAATGTGTGAATGTGGAAAAGTGCTGTATGTGTTTAAAAAAGTGCTGTGTTAATGGGTGAATATGACTTGTGGTGTAAAGCACTTTGAGGGGTCAATAAGAGTAGAAAAGTGCCATGTAAGTGCAGTCCATTTACCATTTATTTTTAAAAGTCTGACACCTCACATCTAAAGACAATGTGTCATCAGTCACAAAGTCTTTAGACTCACAAAGAATGTGTATCTCACACTGTTTACAAGACTAGATAGCTTTGAGATCATGCTACTGGTGGACATTTCCAGGGAGAAATTTAGTTTTTCCAGAATTTTTTGCTCTTTAGAATTCTATATTAATGTCATTATTATTGTTATTATATAAAGTTAGTAAGTTAACACATAATTGTCATGATTTGCCTCTAAAATGGCTGGGTTTGGACTTTGTATTCATGATTTCCTGTTTTATTTTCAAATAATATTTGTGTCCAAACTTGTGTCCAACTGGCCCCGCCTCCCTTAATATTGGCCTTACACCAAATGACCTCTCCAGAGTCACCTCCATGCCTACTATTAACTTGGTTTGCTACTTCCTGTTTGGTGCTGAAGAAAGTGTCATTGGAAATTTACATTTGCATAAACCAAGACTAAAACCTGACAATAATATTACATATTTGACTTTATAAGAATGTCAAGATGAAAAAAAAAAACTAATTTTGGTGCTTGGAACCACACATATGTCCTCTGATAGATCTGGTAGATAGATCAAAAATTCAGATAAAACACTGGAAAATGTAATATATAGGCCCTTTAAGACATCTTGGATCACCTCACACTAAATGATGACGGGAGCACAAAACTCATGATTTTGTTCCGACATCGGAAATTTGTCTGTGTCTATGAAATCACTTAAAAAGTAGTTTGTTGTGAGGCCAACATTAGTCGCACAGTTTTAAATCAAGTCAGCCTTGACAGGTCTTGACACAGCTGTGATGAGTCTGATGAAAGAAATGTAGGCGCCAAACATTGTGACGGCTTATATCTTTGAAGTTTCATGAAATCAGTGGCTGCCACATTTCAGCCTAAAACACATTTGTAACGTATCTCAACATATAAACTTGTGTACACGAAGTGAAAGTTTATGTGTTGGTCGTCCACTGAGCTGCTTTCAACCTTCACTGTCTCACTGCAGGATGTAAGAGAGCAGCTGTAAAAGGCAGCAGGATGAATGACGGGGTTTGTCATTTGGCCTGACATTTGTGCGTGTGGGTCTATACTTCTTAGAGTTTGTGACCTTATGTATGGGTGATTTGTGTCATGCACGCCTGTGTGTGTGGCTCAGAGGTAAGTGAGGCACTGAGATGATATGTCAGGCTGGAGGACACAGGCTGCCCCTCCATCCTGCCAGATCTAACCATGTGTCATTTTACATTACGGCACTATGGCGGGCCGGACATGTCCCTGCCTATCCTTGTGTGTGTGTGTGTGTGTGTGTGTGTGTGTGTGTGTGAGTGTGTGAGTGTGTGTTGTGTGTGTGTGTCTGGTGACTGGGTGTATCATGTGACTGTGACAAGGGAAGCCCCCGCAGACTGACGGCCGCCTCTGACGTAGATGCGCAGCGGTGAGAAACGGGGCATCAACACTCTTCAGTCAGATCTCCTGGGAGACATGAGAAAATGTTAACAAATACCCGTTAGATTGCTGGACTTATTCAAGCTACAGCACACACACATACACACACACAGTCAGCTCCATCATCAGTCATGAACTGGATGCTGCTGCATCAAATCAGATCTTTTATTTCTTCCTTTTGTTGGTGACATGTCTGCTGGTAAAAACCTTCCACAAGCTAACACAGGCTGCTTTGTTTTGACTTTTTGAATCTTCTGAGCCTGAGGATGATTCCTCTTTGTCTACTGACAGAAGAGCTTTGTCATCCTGAGGAGATGAAGGAGAAGTTGAATAAATCAGAAGAACTATTAGTTCTGCAGCACATAGGGGAAAAAAAATCAAATGTTGTGATGTCTGACATGCAGGCAGGTGACAAATTAAAGAGAAAAAGACACAAAAAAATGTAGATCACTGCAATGATGAATCCTATGCTCTGGCCTTCACAGTCCAAACCAACTCAAATGAATCAAAAAGATCCAAGTGAGGGAACATTGGTTTATCCCTCTATTAGTTTCCCACACACTTGGAGAATCAATGACAAGACGCACATTGATCATATATCTGTCATGTTATTCATGCATGTGTTGCCATGAAGGATCGAAACAGGCAAATGTCTGATTGTCTGAAGACATTAAAGCAACATTAACATTTATTTTTAATATCTTAAAGCCACAGTTCCTCTGAATTTTCCCATGATTTCTTTCTCCCTCTATTGACTTTGATGGCATATCATAGCACCTATTCCCATCATTGTTGCTATTCCTTCCCTCTTTTCACTTTTCAAATTCTCTATTTATTTGAATGAACTCTGTCTACATTCAAACCACCACTGCTAATAGTATTGACAGAGCTGACAGTTCAATTAGGCGAGATCAAATAGAAGTGCATAATAAAATTTACCGAGGTAAGCAACAGAGAGATTTTAATGGAGATTTGTCTCCATTGATGTGAAGCATCTTCGTTGAGCATCGGTCCCACATGGAGACGGGACAGGACAGGATCCCTGTGGAGACACTTGCTGGTGCCGATGGAGCATAGCCAGTGGGTGGTTGATAGGAAACCATTAGACATGTGTCCTTGGACATCATGGAGGTCATGGTGAGGAGAGGAGGTGGTGGGTTGCGCAATAGTAGGTCTGAAAAGCAGACAGGCACAGGTGGAGTGATATTTAAATAATGGTCTCTAGTTACTGCTTGGCTTCAGTGCAGGCAGAAACATCACTGGTCAGATATGGTGGTATCAGGATTGTGACTGGGAGGGATCTGACAGAGTGGAAGAGTAGAAGTGACTGGCCCTGCAATCACATGTATGGGAACAAATTAGATCAATAGATTGTATTGAAGTCTATTTGAAAATGACTTCTCGCTTGATTTATTAGCTCAGTAAACATTTTCCTAATGGGTTTATGGTCTCAATCTCCAGTTTCAAGTCTTCAATACAACATGATGTTCATTTTTTCAATGATGGGTCCATTTAGAGGAAAATAGACCATAAAGCAGGGATGAATTAGGGCGTGGCTGCTGTGTGATTGACAGACTGTAGGACACACAGTGACTTGCTTGACAATCAGGATAGAGAACAGAGCAGGACAGATCCACCCCTCACTCCTCCTCAGCTCCACCTTCTTCTCCAAAAAAAAAAAAAAATGGTGACGCCCAAATTCCAAATTCTTCAAAACTTCAACAGCTGGGAGAACTACACATAAGAGAAATCGTCTCACAGCTCAACTGCCCTCCTGACGGGCCTCCCTTCATGCACAGTGAAACCCTTACCCATGGTCCAGAATGCAGCAGCCTGCCTGGTCTTCAATCGGCACAAAATCATTGACAAGTGCAGAGTGACTTCTGGGCATGCGCCATCTACTTGATCTCAATAGTTCAGCCTTATGCTCCTTCTCAGCCACCGCGGTCCTCCTCTTCCAGCATTGTTATCCCTGCACACAAGCTAATCTTGGCCGGGACTGTTTTTGTCTGTGGTTCCCTGATGGCGGAACAAGCTACCAGATGCTATCAGAGCAGAGGCAGAGCAGAGTATCTTCCTACCCTCTGTATCTGTATAATCTGTTGAAGACTCATCTCTTCTGAGAGGATCTCCTCTCCTCACACCTCTAACAGACTGATATACCACACTAACACTTCCTGTGCACTTCTTTGCCTTATCCCCTTGCATTTATTGAACTGATGTAGTATTTAGGACTAACGCCATCTGCCGCATGAGTAAATGTAAATGTGATGTAATGTAAATGTAACTTTTACACAGGCTTATGTTAGAGCCTTTTATTCCTAGTTTACCCAGCTCTCCACATAATTTAAACTCAACACTTCTCTTTGTTTACCAGTTGTCTTTTCACAGTTGTAATTTCATTGCTCATGTCGCTGTTGCTCTCAGTTTTAGCACAGAAAATAAACAAAGACTGTTTTCATTCACAAATTATTCCCAACAGCTTCCATTTTGCTTGTTTTTCTTTCCATCGCTGAGCTACTTGAGTGAGTATGACTTTGTTGTACTGATGATAGAACAAGTGTTTTAACCTTAGTATTTTTTTTTTATCCAAATGAAAGTCAAATCTAAACAGAAAAACATGTTTTCTCATCTGCCACCTCTATGGTTCAGGTCTGGTTGTGTGTGATTAAAGGTAGAAAAAGATGTTGGTCATTGTTAAAGGGAACTAATACTAAATGTGGACCCATCACTCCCATCCACCCCCTCTGAGTTGAACTGTTGTGGCTTTTTATCAGTGTGATGATAATTCCTCTTGTTGTTCCTGACAAAGTCACTTGAGGCTCTCAAACAAACATTTAGGCAAAGAAACTCAGATTCTGTGCAACTAAATAGATCTGGTCCCTTTCCTGGCAGGAAATCTCATGCATGAATTAAGTGTCAGGAAATCAGAATACTAATCAGACCTCAGTGCGTTAGGTCATGTGTCATGAGCTGAATTTTTCAGTCCCATTTCGTGCGGGAGACAGCTTCGTTGACATGAGACGTCAAGAAACTGGCAAAAACATGTCATGAAAGTCATTGTGTTTTAACTGAGCGTGGTAATGATATTGTAATTTTATTCTATTTATTCCAAATTCACGGTCTTTGCTCTCCAGTAACTGCATTTAACGGCAGATGGTTGGCCGAGGTGCATTCTGGGTTGTGAATGCAGGGATGTTTTACTGTTAGCAGATTCACCTCATGTTCACAGAGAGTGTCACGTTATTGAACAGATCAAACGTCACATCTGTTCATACACACACATGAGTGAGTGACACGCCTCTATTGGCAAGCTCACTCTACCAGCAGCACAATGTTGTGCCTGCAGCATCAGAAGCATTATGCAGACTGATGAACACATTTATTTTTACACTGACTTTGCAGGATTTGAATCCCTGCCCATGCTCTACCTCCTCTCCTTTCCTCTCTTCTCCTCTCCTCTCCTCTCCTCTCTTCTCCTCTCCTCTCCTCTCCTCTCCTC
>CM076669.1:13126268-13247528 GCA_038496675.1 Rachycentron canadum
CTCCTCTCCTCTCTTCTCCTCTCCTCTCCTCTCCTCTCCTCTCCTCTCCTCTCCTCACTCTGTAGAGCTCTCAAACTGCTGCACTCAGACCAGCTCCCTGGGAAAGCATCAAAACGCAGCCATGAATCCTTTTGTACACATGAGCTGATTCTTGCCTTTGTTGCCAAGCAACACAAAGAAAGTGTCAGAGGTCGTGGGTTTTTCAGACGGCCGTGAAGATGTGTGTAGCTACATTGAACTTATTGGCTGCTAATTAGCCATCATCAGTGAGCAACACACAAACACACACACACACACACACACACACACACACACACACACAGAGGATATGATGTAACAGCTCCCTGACAGGATCAGATCAATCTGCTGGGGAAAAATTAGCAGCTGGGGCCCTATTAACCTGCCATTCTTCATTTTCCCTCTTCTCTGTCTGCACATTGTTTGTGCATCACCACCTGGCTTGGTCTGTAACAGCAGGTGTGTGTGTGTGTGTGTGTGTGTGTGCCTCACGCATCCACTAATTTTACTCACAAAGATGAACTTTGGAAAAGTCTGGAAAATTAACCCTGATGATGTCATAGTGATGTCATCAGGGTTATTTCGACCTTATAACAAAAAAACTGCATCGTAAGCTGTATTTTAAAAACTGTGTGTGTGTGTGTGTGTGACATTATGAAATTGCATTATGGGAATTTTTCTGCTTTCTTCTCAAAAATCCTGCAGCTTAATGGATATACTGTAGTAAATCAGTTAAACCCAGTTAAACATAACATACAGTACTTAAAGACTGAATTTAAATCTGAAGTGTGTGTGTGTGTGTGTGTGTGTGTGTGTGTGTGTGTGTGTGTGTGTGTGTGTGCATAATAGATTTTTTTTTCATCAATCGACAAGTGTGTGTATGAGAAAAACAGAAACTAAAGTTCAAAGCAGTTTAGACTTGTTTTCTCTCACTTAGAAAAAGCTTCCAAGCATCTTATTGCCCAGTTTAGTGGTAACAAGGTTCAGTCAGTGTTTGATGCTGTCTTACTCAAACATTCCACTATGGCAGATGCCATGTTTCTGCTTTTGACTTAACTATCAAGTGATCAGCTCAGTGCACACATTGCAGTTGGATGTGTACACTCCTATGGCAGCGCACAATCCCAGGAGTTACATTAGTATTGGTCAATAACTTATGAAGCACGCATCAGGCTGGAGTTTGGGGTTGTGCATGTACATGTAGTGCATTTAACTGTCATGATCACTAGAGCTCATGGCCATTGATTTTTTTTAACTGCATTTGTATTATAGCTAGCTCTGTGTGTTACACTGCAGTTTAGGGTCTAGCACATCAAGTTTGCATGTGGCCTCACAACCACCTTGTGGTCACAACACATCTGGGGTAATTTTATATATCAACAGCTTAGTAATCAGCCAAGTAGAAGCACAAAGCTGATGTAATGTAATAAAGGTCTTAAAGATAGATTTTAACACTGGGACCATGTTTTTCATGTGTCTCTGTGGTCCAGACTCCCGAAGTCAACGAAAGTATTTATAACCTTAATTTAGTCAGATAATCTCATTGAGATCTGATCTTTTTAGCAAGAGAGACCTGAGTACAGGAGAGAGAACAAACATAATCAAAACACCAACACACGCAGCAAACACAACCAGGCAACATGAATCTGCAGAACAAAGAGCATAACCAAAGTACAGCACCAGAGACAATCACAGGCATCATTAAATGATCTAAAAGTTTAAAAATGGCCGGTGGCTTGAGACATTGCAGTTTTAAAAACCTCTGTAATTCATTCCAATTAGAGGCTGCAAAGGAGTAGAAGGCAGCTTTCCTAAGTTCAGTATTTTCCCGAAGGGGTAACTAGGTTTAAAAAGACCTGGGATCTGCTCTGGTGAAAAGTGGTTTTAAATGTGACAGGAGAAATGATAACCTGAGGCAGGAGACATTTACAAAAATGGTAGAATGCGGCTCTTTTCTTGTTTCCAGTGAGGACCATGGTGTACACAGTGTTTATCTCCTTTAGTGAATCACAAAGCACAGTGGTAAACTGCATCAAGATGTTTTTATGGAGCAGCATGTGAATAAAGAATATCTCCACAGGATGGTTGACTGTACAGTCATTTTACTTTCCTCAAGGCAAAAACATTTATTCTGATTTACAAAACCCATTTTTTTCTGTTGTTCATGTGCCAATTGCCCAACACGCTGTTTGAAAGTCAGACTAACTATCCAACCAAATTTCCTGATGTTTCTTATTGTTTACGATTAAAGTGTTAAAGTTTGCAGCATTAAGTGTTTGTGGATGTGAGGGAGATGTGAACTGGAATCATCTGTTCTTAGAGAGAGATGAGAAGAGATGTCTGGAGAACATTAAAGGTTGGTTGTAATATGGATATAACCTGAGCTAAAGTGGAACTAAATGCATAAAAAACTATTATCAAACTATCAATAAATAAATATAAATTATTTTATTAGTCTTCTTTTTATGATAAATCAGGCATAGGTTCTATATTAATACTGTGAAATTATCAAAGGTTTCAGTCCACAAAGAAATGCTCACAGCCTGTTTTCAGAAACTGAGCCTTTAGCTGTCAGGACTTCTGTAACTTTGTGATGTCACTGCTTTCAGCCACGCCCTAAGTCTTGCCAACCCTGAACCACCATCATACCTTGCAGAATTTGATTTCTCTGTCTGTTTACCTGAAAACTGCTCTATCTTTATTCGATCACTTAGAAAACTCTTTGATCAACACGTTAAATTATAAAATATATATAAATATATATGACCCAAAAAGTATTTCTGTGGGATAACAGTCCACACTTACAGCCTGCAAAGTGACACTGAGAAAAACCGTATGTTAAAATAAGCGACTAGTTGAGATGAAATGACGTAATCTGGTGACTAAAAAAACGTCTTCATCCTTCTCCACCTTCATAAAAATGGCTTATTAGGTCCGCAGGTCTGTTCATGCTGGATATAGAAAATGATGCGTACACTCAAAAAGCTGGACCACCAGTTCCACACATTAGTGCTGAAGTCTAATTTCCCTGCACAAAATTGGTTTCTGCCCATTTCTCTCAGACACAAAACCAATTTTAATATCCTTCTTCTTCCTCAACTGGCAAATTAATTATTTTTAATATCCATTGCACTGAGCTGCTTTTCTTTGACTCCTTTGACATAGTAGGCTTCACTCCTCTGACTTCTAACTTGTTAGATGTCATCATGCATCACTCTCACAGTGCCATGTCACAGGATGTTTTCAGCTAATCCACATTTTTATCCATGCTAGTAGGATGGTTCCGTGAAAGACTGCATTAGTTTGACATCCACTAATTTGCTTCAGACTGAACAACTCAACGACTAATGGATGATCATGAAATTTTACATATCCCTTTTCGCCAGTCAATCAAAGTTTCAGCTTATCCAGTGAAATATTTGAACACTGATGGGCTGAATAGGAAAAAAATTATTGCACAGACATTGGTGGTTCATAGGTGATATAGCCACTTCTCAAACTTTAACAACCTTTCCTCTGGTCAGTAAAATATCTCAACAACAGTATTAGATTGTTTGTCATGATATTCACGTTCCCCTGAGGATGAATTGTCACAACATGCTAAAATAAGATGGCAAAACATGGCAAACACGGTAATCGTGATACATCTGTAACATTGGCACATTCACATTGTTATTATGGGCACGTTAGCTTGTACATGTTGTAAGTCTGCCACCGTGCCTAAGAACAGATAATCAAAGCCAATAGAACAGATTTAGATTCTGTGTGTTGTTATTTCAAGAACTGAAAAATATTAAAAATAAGACAAAGATTCAATGGCTCATTTAAATTTTTCAGTATGACAGAAAAACATAAGAAGGCACAGCTTTAAATGTTTGTCCAGCTGCCTGCATGGTTTACCAGAATCAGCCCTGAAAGATACAAAAATAAAACAAGAGCAATTTCAGTGTTTTTGTCAGGCATGGTGTGTGGTGTTGATTCAGTTGCCAGCCAGCAGCTGAGGTTCACACTGCTCATACAGGGCGAACGTGCTCAGCCGACTTTCCCCTGGACTGATAAAGCTTTAAACACGTCTCCATCGCTGAGACATTGTGGGAATCTCAGCCTCATACTAACTAGCTGCTCAGACAGGTCTCCTGCTGAGACAACTCGACAACAGCGTTGTTGTAACGTTACATCACTTCGGATCCTGACCAGCTTTTGACTGGCTGCGCTACAAGTGGAAGGAGTTCTCTACTGCGCCTGCAATAAACAGCTAATGGAACATCCATGAAACGTTCATCACTGAAGCAAAGTGAATTTAACACTTCAGTAGTCAGTGCATTATCAGACCCCGTAAAAGCCAATACAGCAAATAAGATGAATGAAAGCAGTGGAGTGCCCTTGTTAAAAATTCACTTTGGAGCATTTTGCACACAGGTAACTTCAGCTGCTTCATTGTCTCGCCCTCGCTCTCTCTCTGACATCAGTAAGGACAGAGGACATTTCACCTGTTGTCTTGAAAACGTGAATCAAATGTGACAGCCCTGAAATACAGTTAATGTGTGTGAAGAGAGCGGCAAAGTGGCTGACTGCCGCACACACACACACACACACACACACGCACGCACAAGCTCAGTCACAGTCAGGGAGGCCTCTGAGATGACGCCTCAGGGCTGCTTTCAGATTAAAGGTGCCCCTTCTTGCTTTATTTGCACAAACTGGACAACTTGACCATTTGTGTTCACTGTTATCTATTAGCCGTTCTGTCATACAGTTTCAGTTTGCGTGGGCCCGTCTTTGCCTCAGTCTGGGCCGCAGCACATTTTAGTCTATTCATGTCCATTCACTGCCACTTAAAAATTCCCTTTCAGTCTGAACACGCTCACTCACACAGTCCACTGACGTGTCATTGGACTCCTGTTAACATCGTTGGACCAAGACAAATATTGTCTTGTCTTGTTTATACGTCATCCTTCTGCAATCCTTGTCAAAACCTGGTGCCTACATATCCCACTATGCAACCTGGTTCAATAAGCTCTTTCAAACACCACACTGTGTTTTTTCAGCTTTGTCAGATTGAATGAACTATTTTTGTTTGTGAATTGTGATTTTCCATATTTCCACTTTAAAGTAAAATTGAAAAACACACAAAATAAAGCAGTGCGTACTAAATATATCAGAGAAATGGTGCTTTTCATAAGTGATACAAGGGAGGGTTTCGTTTTTTGATCATTCATCATACATGAAAACAATCTTGGAGGACATTGCTCTCACAAACTGACGGCAGCCAAGACATGACAACATGTGGTTGTATTTCACTTTATGTCCAATTTTTTTTTCCATTTCACAAACTCTATAAACGGAGATAACCTATTTTTCTACTGCATTTAGTTCAGTATTCAAAAAGTGACAGATTGTCAAATCAGTGGGGTTATTTATTATGCAAAAATGCCAAAACGAGACATTTAGAAAATCATCTGGGACATTTTTCCCAGTTTTTCATTAATGATTATGAATTGAGGAAAAATAATCACTAGTTGCAGCGCGAGATGAATGTGACATCTGTGCTTCTGATTTTTTATTCCAGAAAATTGAACATTTCATCTGAATTTTCGCTCACAAAATTTCAACAGTAAGCGGTTCAGGGCAACAGTTCCATAACCTCATTTAATAGCACCATTAGCTGGCTTTGCAAGACTCACTCTTCCCTGGAAAAATGGGAGCATAAAAAAATAAAAGCTTGTACTAGCAAGGCTGTATTACAGTACGTGTGTGTGTGTGTGTGTGTGTGTGTGTGTGTGCGTGCGTGCGTGCGTGCGTGCGTGCGTGCGTGCGTGCGTGCGTGCGTGCGTGCGTGCGTGTTTTCTTGTGCCACATTTGCCCCCAAACAAACACACATGTCCTCCTCGCTCTTCATGTACATTTGAGCGCCAATATCTCAGCTAATGTGTTTTCCCTCCCGATGTCCCCTCTGTCTGCCATTTCCTCCCACTGCTGAACACTGGCGCTGGCCTTTTTTCTTAATGCACCACATGTACAGTGCATCTGGAGCAATGTAGCCTAAGTGCATGGGGCTCTTTCAAAGGTCCAAACTCATTACATCAGACCAACCTCCGAGCCCCCGAGTGCAACTTTTATCGATGGAAAGGCTTCTCGAGAGTTCGCCTTTTCACTGCGGTCTTGAAAAAACGCGACATTACTTGTCCCAAATATCAGACTATTTTAGTCACTGAACAGTGTAGTGGATATACCTCTCCAGCACGCTTTGTGTTTACCTGTGTCTGTCTCCTTCTGCGATCAGTGATGCATTTCTCAAGCCAGGTATGGTCTGCGCAAAGATGGTGATGCCAAGATGCTGGAGAAACACACTATTTCTTTTCATGTCCCATGGCGTCTGAGACTATTCTCAAACATTCTGCATTTTAGATGTTAGGGATAAGGGAAGAGAGGAGAAAACAGCTCGACATCAAAGGCTCTGCAGTGAGAAGCAGAGGGAGAGTGAGATGGGAGGAAAGAGGAGCACCAACTTTAAGGAGAAACTTTAAGTTTGACCTTGTCAGAGACAAAAAAAAAAAAAAAACTTCTCTTCCCCACTTGCTGATCCATCCACCAGCACCCAGATCTTTTCTTACATCTTATTCCCTTTGTTTCTTAGATATCACCACGCTAGTTTCATTTTGCACTAACAGGAACACGTGGCGGCCACCACAAAATAGTCTTCTATAAAAACTTCTCTTAGAGTACTTCTCTGTTTACCCTTTAAAATAAACAGCTAAGTAGATGGCTCTTTGTTCCCAATCTACAAAATAAGAGACCAGCTTTATAGCATCAAAGTCTGTGGCTGTGACATGCAGCTCTTGTTGTGCTTAGCCCTTTAGATTTACACGATGGAGATGAAATGTAATAATGTTGAAAGCTCCAGAAAAAGCTCCTGCTCTGTGAGTGCTCAGGAATAACTTTAATGCTTTTGGCCAGTGTGCTGTGGATGGGATCATAGCAGCTGCTCAGTTGTCATGGTGTGGATCTGTTTACATGGAGGGCTCGGTGCCTGTCACGCTTTCATCAGTGCTGCTTTTTCAGGTGGTTCCACCATGTCGGTTTTTGGGGGTTCGGACACTGTAGCAGCTTCTTGACCACGGAGATACTAATCTGAGAAGATGATGACCATGTGATACGGTTAAAAGTTTGGGATGATTCTGTCAGTTTTCAGAGGTCCATCTCCATGGTGGTCCTCGTCTGCTGATAAAGACCATGTGATTTAGTAGAAAGCTCTGGAAAAATGACTAAACCTATTCACAAATACTTTTTGCTTTTCCATTTTCTTGCCCTCAAAAAAAAAAAAAAAAAGTCAGCCTGTTTAAGGCAGATATTAAACATACTGATACTCATCAAAAAGTTACTTTTTCATCTACAAACACCAGTTGTTTTGTAAAATCAATGTCAAAGTGTCTTTTATGGAAAGTTCCAAAAACTATTGGACGCTTTGTTTAAAGCATCCGGTGTTTTAGTTTAGCATTTCCTCATGTCGTCCATCTGCCTTATCCCTGCCCCACCTTTTGAGTCCAGATGTGCCAACAACCTCTGCAAACGTCCGTTAATTAATGATCTTATTTGACTACAACACAATCTTTTCTTCTTACTCACCAGCGTCTTAACCCCAAGCTACTAAAACCTAAACTGAGCTACTTCACCATCTTTAGAGCTCATCACACAGTATTAGTTGTGTTTTGATCCCCTGGTAACTGAAAGTATATTTTTAGGTCATTGTGTTCCAAGTTTTTCTCCCAAGCACACTCAGACTTCCTGGCCTTTATGGATTGCTCCATTCCCAGGTGCCCCCCCCCCCTCCTTCTTCCAGATCATTTGGTAACAGCTTCTTCCTAATAAGCTTTCTATCACCGTCTTGTTCTTTTAGTTTGTCTAAGAAAGTGGGTCCCTAATAAATGCTGCTGATAGCAAGTTAGCAGAATGAGATGATATAACTGCTCTCAGATGGGATCGCTTTGATCACAGCCTCTGAAAGTTACGCTTTGAAACTGTATTAGACAGTACAACACTCGAACAAAACTCACTTAAAAGAATGTTAATGTTCAGCCTTGGTTTTCAGTGCGGAGTGTCTGATCTCAGTTTATGTGGAGGCAGTGGGTTACCTCTCTGGCTTGTTTGTAAGGTTTCTGCTTGCAGCAAACATTATACATGATTAATGACTGATACAGTCTTCCTAAAGCCATCACACCCACGACGTCTTGTTCTGGAAATAGCTAAGTGACAGAAAAATGGTGCGGCATAAAGGAGCAGGCTGCAATAGCTGCATCACACAGCTTTAAACTAGACATTCATTTCACAGCCGAAAAGGATTTTCAGCTGCAGAAAGAAATGAAGTCTCTTATGCAGGACACACGTCTGGATGAGACAGTATCAAAGCATGTTCAGAAGAGTCTCTGTCTTCTGCTGGAAAGTTGGAAAAGATGTTTGGGAAAAGGGGAAAAAAAAAAGTCACAGCTGGTTTCCCTATTCAAACATGAACAGAAGCTCCGCGTTGCAGCGAACATCACAAAACATCGAAATCCTCACACCTTAGCTGCAGTTTTAATCTCCCATAATCCTCTTTGTATGTAAATAAGTTTGGATGATGTCACACTAGGGGGACAGGAGGAGTTAACTCTTGTTATTAGTTTGCATGAACTCCGAGTTATAACAGCACAAATCCTGTTTGACTGTGAGGTACTACATGCTCTGGCATTTTAACAGGAGATACTTGGTCGTGGCGTGTTGCCAAATTGCTGTGTAATTGCGTAGTTGTCCCCTTCAGATTCCAAGCACTTGTGGACATATATCAGACACATCGTTCCATTGGTCGGTCTGTCTGTTGATCCGCATTAAATCAGATACTGATATTCATGGTCTGATGGGAGTGGCGCTTGGTGATGTTTAGAGGCTCTAACCGTTCACACAGAGCAGCTGTCAGGTCAGCATCATACACGTGTCTTTGATGAGGTACTGGCTCTTGAAAAGAAGCAGCTCCCTGCTCTGCCCCTGCTGTGGTTAAAGCTGCTTTAATCGATATTTTTAGCCGTGTCAGCCAGCGCAGCTCTGGGGATGACGACGCTGGTGGGTCGACCCACCACCGTGGCCCACGCCGAAATATCTCACTCAGCATTCTGCCATGAAAATTTTAACACAGACATTCATGGTCCCCAGAGGATGAATTGTAAGAACTCTTTTCATCTGAAGGCATCACAAGGCAATTTTTTTTCTTTGCAATACTCAGCTCAAAATGGAGAGGTTAATATTTAGCTGCAAGCACTGCCTCAGAGTGTTGTTCTTGTTTTCTGGCCATTCTACACCTTTATTACACAGGACAGTGTAGAGAGACAGGAAATGAAGGGACGAGGGGGGGGGTGGGGGAGTTGGGGAAGTGTCCTGCATGCTGGGATTCAAACCAGGGACTCGCCTGCTCAAAGCATATGCTCTTGAATACGCCCTAACCACATACAGATTTATCTTCTTTTTTTTCAGCATCTTCCTGCTCCTGTTTTGGCAACAATAGGCATCTGTTTGCTGACTTGTTAGCCATCACAACCTGTTGTGATCACAATGTTGTGTGTACAGCCTGCAATTGAAAGTCAAATAACAATAATATTATTAATGCTGGGTTATAATTTATTTAAAAAAAAAAAATCATGTTTTGAATTTTCAAAAAGTATTCACTTGTCAACAGAGGACAATTATGGTAAGAGGTCCTTGTCAGGAAAATGGAAACCTAAGTCGTGTTAGGTTTCAGCTGTGAAATAATTTTATCTTGAAGACAGTCTCATGAATTTTGGTCGTTTCTTGCCCTGGGTTCTTATCCTGTGCCACTGAACACATAACAAAAACTGTTGTGCACAGATTCTAGCACTTATCTGTGCGTCTAGATTATTCTAGATGTGGGTGACGGGACCAATAATCTCCCCCAACAGTTGTCTTTTAGTCAAACATTATCATTTCGGCTGAGAGACAGCCACTGCTGTGTGTTAACTTCAGTGTAAATCAGCCAGAACACTGAGCCTCTGAAGTAAGGCTTGTTTGTATGTGGTGTGCGTTCTGTTTGCTAATGTTAGCCAGCAGGTCTGGCGGCAAAGCAGTGAATTATCTGATCACGTAGTGAGCCGAGGAGATGAAATCACACTGAAATGAATCGATGCTTCCTGTGTCACAGCTCTGTACCGAATCCATACTCGTCTCTCTCTGACATCTGAGCAGACATGCCCGCTTGGCTCGGCTGTCTTCATGGGACAGCCTCGTGGGAGTTTTCTTGCAGGACACCACTCCACATTGACACATCTGAATGTTGAGGCTGGAACAATGGTGGTGCAGGCAGAGCAGGAGAGAGAAAGTGAGGGAGGGAGAAGGGGGAAGTGGGGAGGGGGGGGTGCTCAGCAATACTCACACAAGCACCGCTGCTGCCTTCAGCCAGAGTAAAGCCCCTGGAAGAGGCAGCCGTCCTCCTCCTGCTCTGCCTGCCTCCTCAACTCCTGCTACACTTCCACTGGTGAGTCAACAAGCTGTGGACTTTATGGCTGTTGTGTTGTGTTTTTTTTTTTTTTTTTGTAACGTGAACGAGAGTTCATATTTTCCTGGGGTGCAGACACTATGAAATATGCTGTACGGCGTGGCATATGCAGAGAGGTTATTTTGTTGGCAGTGTAGATTGCGATGCAAGATTCACACATGCTGTTGCCAAGGCTTTCTCTCAGAATATGAGCAAAATAAAAGGAGCTGCTCCTCCGTGGCTTGGAGCTGTTTTGTGTGCTGTTTCAGCTGGGTGATTCAGAGGTGCAATTACCTAACAGCAGCTAATGTCATCACTGCTGCCGGACGAACTGTCACTGGCTGCTCGTGTAGAATATTCACAGCCAGATGTTTGTTTGTCCTGGATCACGGACACATTTTCCCACACCAGGTGTGGGAAAAAAATCTTATTTTTCACAAAAATATCTGCTTTTGTATTCACCAGATGAAGAAAATCTATTTTACAGCTATTAGTTGACAAATAAAATTGAGTGACAGCTCTGTTTGTTTTAGAAAAACCCAAAATCTGTCAGTTTTCTATTTCAATTTTCTATCAAAGGAGGAAAATCATAATTTCCATTTACTTTATATTTATTTCTATCTATTATGAATAGAAAATTTCCCTTTTCCCTTTTTTTATTTATTTGTTTTAAAACAATGATAATATGTATCTATTTTTTATTTATTGAGGTCAGAAAAACATCTTATCTGTCTACCTAACTACATACATATATATAGGCTACATACTACCAGGACTTTGCTGGCAGAAGAAGCAGGGAGGGTGAAGGATGATGATGTTTGAGTTGGTGGATACTGTGGGAGTCGGACAAAGCTTCGACAATTACACTTCAGCCAGAGAGCGAACGGGACGTGTAGCGAAGCATCTCCATCACAGCGACGGGAGAATGTGCTGCAGTTTTCTTTGAACTGGGCCCCGGAGAGAGTTTTTGGTAAACAAGGTGATGACAGCTGACTCAGGAACAAGTGTTGACATGAGCGGGAAATTCTGAATGAAGCGTGACAAACAGCAAACTAGTTATTTCTGATCTCTCTTTGAAACAAGACTCCAGTGCAAATTGACTAGGAAGCTCCATATCCACTGTGGTCTGACCTGTTTGCGTGCATAAGTCCAAACAGTGGGGCCTTATATGTGCAAATGTAGGCATGCAGTGCAGTAATGCATGATGATAGTATAGTGCAATAATTATGACAGTCTTTTGTTTTCTTTTCCCTTGTTCACACTTTGATCTCCTGCTGTTTTTTTTCCCTCAGTAGAAGCAAAGATGCAGCAAGCACCATTTTTATGTATTAATATATCACTGTCAAATTAAGTGTGAATCCTGAGTTCATTTGCTATAAACAAACGAGACAGAGGCAGATCAGCACCAATTATCTCACATCACCACATAAGACCATATTTCCCTTCAGGTGAAACGACTGTTTCATTCAGCCTGTGTTTTTTTTCTCGTGGTTTATAGCCCTCAATCATTCATATTGGTTATAATAACATTATTCTCGCTGAGTTATAATAGCCGAGATCTGGGAAGAACATGACACCACTAAAAAGAAGTCAGAAACACATGCTGTCAGGTCAGGTTTTAAACAAACCCTCCAGGTTAGACACGGTTATTTGGATAAAAAAAATGAAGGCACTTACCCAAACAGCTCACTGTGTAACATGCTTTTCATGTCATTTCCTTCTGACTGTCATCACAAAGTGAGTGGGAGAATCATCTGTCAGCCCCTTACTTGCAACTCCAACTCAGTGATATGAAGAGTTTCTGACAGGTACACTATGTCCCACCTGGTGAAACGGCAGAAAAATTCAATGAGCCAATGGCAAAAATGGCTTCAAAGTCAGCTGCATCTTTAAGTTCGCAGTAGAAATAGCTAATCGAGGCTCTTTATATGGCCCCCACCCTTGTATTCACCGTGGTGACCATCTTGGAATAATGCATCACTACATTTCCCGCTCTTACCCTTACTCTATCTTTGCGTAAATGCTGCGTAAACATTCACCACGGTCGATTTTGACCCACCTTGCTTACTGTAGTTGTGTGAACACAGTTTTCTCTCTGGAACAATGACGTCTCTCTCTCCTCCCTCTCAGATAAAGTGGTTTAGTTGACTTGTTTACTACCTATGCTTTCACCCTGTTCTCAGAAACCAGCCATTACTTTGTTGAGTGCAGTTTTGTCATATCTGACAAATGTTGTCTGAGAGATGGTCTCAGCGTTCATAAATATATTTTTTTATTATTGCTGAATCAACAAATAAACCATTTAATTACCTGTAAAGTAATTACTTATTACTTGTCTTATTTTGAGACCAAACATTTATATCTGTAAATTTTTGAGTCAGATTGTATCTTTAATGTCGATGTGATGGTCTGATTGTAATCAACCTCATATTCTGCCATTTCCCTCATCTTCTTGTTTCCTCTGTGCCAACAACATGGCACTACTTGAGTCTGTCCTCCAGTAAAAAAAAAGAAAAGAAAAGAAAAACAAGCTCATAGGTCTGTCAGCAAGTTATTATGAGCCACACTTAAGTTTTTTTGCTAAGCGACATCTAGTGGCCGTAGTAGTTATGACAGGTGTGGTGCTAGTTTCTGTTGGAATAAAGCAGAAGTCAAACTCTTGTATTTCTGTCCGTTTGATTCAAGCGTCTGCAGCTGGATTCAGTTGAGCGTGAATAAGCAGAGACCAAAGGAAGGAAAGTGTTTTTATACACATATGTGGGTCACATTAGCTAAGCACTATCTAAACAGAAAGCATTTCATACCATCATGACTCAGCTGAGTGTCAATAGCATCAGGAGATCTTTAGTACAAGGAGATCTTCAGTACATACAGAGGTTAATGCTCAGTCTTACTCACTCAGCCTTACTCATGTGATGGTTATATACTACTGTCTGTTCATATGATGACTACATTCACTGTGTTAGCTCTATTTATGTGACAGTATTATAGAAGTAATGTTATATAATTTAATGAGAGGAGAAATACCGATATTAGAAGAATAAGATATGAAAATTTCCATTACGCAGGAGCACAAGGGAAAAATGCAGTGTTGTAGTTTGGCGTAGCAACCCAAGTCCACGCCCCGAGGAAGTTGGGGTGGATGGATAGGTCAACAAAACATTCCCATGTTTCCCATGTTTGATTCCCATGTTAAAGTAGCTGGTTCTGTTCGGCAAAGTTAACCATGTTATTATTACTGTCATTAACCTGTCACCAGAGATCGTCTAATGTTAAGGGAGTATTTTCACAATCCTTTTCCTATACCTAACCAAGCCATGATCATTATGACAGTAACCATGGCGATGACATTAGGTATGCTGCTCTCTGTACAGTCAGTGTGTTTATCATTGTAACCATGACAACCAAGGTCCAGTATGTCTGCTGCCAAAGGGGTGCTGTCTTGGGCAAAAAAACGACCTATATTGTTCAGGTTGTTGGTGTCGTTTCACTGTTTCTAACTTTTTACAGCCTCCGTGACACTTGATCAATCCCTCACACCGATCAATAGACTTGCTGTAAAACTAAATGTTCATTGCAACCCTACTGAAATACAACCAAGGCTCATACAATGTTTTTTTTTTCTTGTTACATTCACCATTGTCTCAAAAATGAGATGGCAGTAACAATAAATACAAGTTAAAATGCACCACATAGGACCTTTAATATATCATAAACCTGCTATGATCGAACTGTCCCTGATATTAACAAGGTTAAAATGCAGACCTAATGTATGTAAGTGCTCATTTTCAACCCAGCGCATCCTCACAGTGATGGATAATAAATCACACGTCTTGAATCTTCCTCACTATAACTCACTTGTCAGCCAAACACTTAAAATGTAAACATGTAAAACTGTAAATGAGCGGGTGTTGTCCGGCAAAAATGAGGAAGATGATATCACTGGCCTTTTATGCACTGAGCATGATGATGATGATGATTATGATGATGATGATGATAGGTGGGGGCATGGGGAGAAGAGGATCAGAGGAGAGAAGGAGAGAGGTGGCTTTTATTCCTCTCCAGTATTTCTTTGATGGAACTTGCTTTAACTCCAGGAACCCTCATCACAATTGCAATCCCATCAGCCATCTGTCACAGTTACCAATAGCAACATGGGAGCCAGCACAGGAGTGTGATAGCAATATGAGTGATGTGCTTTGTGTGGCTCCAGCCCTCTGGGTTGTTGTTTGCTGTTATATAACTCAAGGTTATTTGTGAGAAGCACTAAGAGGCTCAGTGTGTGCACTTGTGTTTGCTGGCTACTCTGTTCCTAACTACTTGTTTGGAGGGATTTTAACATGACAACATTTGTTCCAGAGCAGATGTCGATCTGGTTTAATGTTTCCGAATCACAAGAAATCTAGTTGGAGCAAATTAGAAATAATAATAATGATAATAAATTTGAAAGTATCTCACTGATGGCAGGAATTTTTTCACCTCTGAAATTCAGCTGTTGAAGACCAAGCTGCTGAACAACAAGGTTCAGGCTGTGTATTAAGTGGTTAGCATCTGAGCGAATGTTGTTTTTTGGGGGGAGTGTTTTCAAACTTTGGACTGAGCCAGGCTAGCTACACCCCCAGATTCCAGTCCTCATGCTAAGCTAATCACCTCCCTGGCTCTAACCATATTTCATATAATAGCAAATAGTCAATGTCAAACTATCCATCAATGATTGTGTAGTACAATAAAGAGTGCTAGCATGTTAGCAACACCAAGATGCTGGAAGTAGCTGTTGTAATTAATGGTATTAATTACACCTGTGCATCTCTTGCTGTGACATCAAATTGTTGGGGGGGAGTGACAAGATGGTGGTGTGAGCAGTTGGGCTTTCACAGGCTCCGGGTTGGAGCTATAAAGGACCAGCGTGAGGGGTTTAGCGGCATCTAGTGGTGGTGTGAACCTGCTCTGCCTCTACTGACCAGCCTCCTCCAAACGGCACCCACAGGTAAACAGTCGTGTCCAACAGTACAACATGTCTCTGAGCTAACCTGAGTCCTCTAGTCATAATAGGAGAAAACTGAAAAACAAAGGCCATTTGTTGCTCTGCTAGGTCTCGATGTAAGAAGGAGATTTGACTTGTTGCAGATTGAATGTGTTCGGCTAAAGGTCTATAGCCACACTAGCCTCATGAGGCTTTAATGGTCTTTATAAAGCAGAAAACAACTGCTGTATGGGGACCACTGTTCTCTTCTTATGTCTTATACCACCAGCTCTGTGTTGGCTCAACTATCATCAATACAGGCTGAACTCAGGCTAAATTCAACATCTGTCTCAGCCTCATCTGTTGTTGGTCAGACTCAGTTGGTCATTTTTCACCCTCAGCTTCTCGCTTCCCAGATTCAGAAAGACTAAAGGCTTGTTACCGTCAGCTCTCATTTGTCAGATCCAAATGTCTGTCTCTCCCTTTGTCAGCCCCTGATGTATTTTGTCATTTTACAGTTCAAGATGTTTAGTGTCCAGTGACGTTCATCATCACTAATTTCACATCCTGGCATCATTTATTCTCCGAATAACGATGCTTCAAACTTGGAACCCGGCTCATGGACTTCTCGGCCTTGGCTAGTGATGTGCACTTTTACAGATTTCTGAGAGGGACTGTTAATGTGTGCAGTTCAGATATACCCATCCTGGCATGCACACTCACTCCTAATATGTCTCTGGTCAAGGAAGGCTGTTTTCTTTCATCACTGGGGCTTTAATTTGAAGGTAACAAATTACATGTTACTCCAGTCTGCAGTGTTAATGGGATTGTGAATGGGAAGGGGTTTTTTTTCAACAAATGTGTGTACTTGAAGATCAAAAACCTCGGAAGTTGATCATTTTATGTCTTTGATGATGGAGCATGGGCAAACGTCTAAATTGCTCTCCACACTTGATGAAAAATGTGTCGTGATTGCACTTGTTCAAATGAAATCTGCTTCTCGTGAGCCACCATCAGATGATCTCCATGATGATTTCCGACTATTATCACAATCACTTCAATGGAAGAACGCACCTGATCATATCTCAGTCAGCTCATCAGGAGAAGTTGTCACACGATAAGACGTTAAAATGGGGGTAAACAGTTTTTCAAGTGCTATTTATTTTTAGCAGAGAAGAGAAAAAGAGAGAGAGAGCCAGTAAAGGAGGAGGGGGAGGGGGGCGGTTTGTTCATGCAGAGGCACAGGTGCCGTAAACGGTCACATTTGTTCAATATCACAAATGCAAATCATGCGTCAGTTTTCTCGTTTGTCTGTGTTATGACAAAAAGCCGAGCTGAACTCGTCCAGGTGGAACGCATTTTGCACAGATTTAGCTGTGGTTGCCCACTCTCTCCAAAATGGCTGCCACATTATGTCATACTCGTTGGAGCGCTGTGAGGTGAAGATATTGTCTCTCCAAAATATAAATATTCAGGTGGTGAGGTCAGTAGTAATGAATATATTTTAAAAGTGTTGTCATCTCACAAAACATGATTATCACAATATTGATTGAATTGAAATAATTGAATTGAAGCTAATTAACACAATCTTGATGATTAATCAATAAAAGTAATTAATGTTTGTCCCAGACAAACAGGGTCACTTACAGTCCTAGATTTAAAACTGAATTTTAAGGATAAATGAACTTTTTTGACTTAACAATTAAGATGTACTTTAAGATTAACTTTATTACACAAAAAACCCCACAAAATCTGACATTGCATAGGGCTGTGATTCTTTTGACTTGTGACCCCTAAAAATTGAAGCAACAGCGAGTTGACATGGTATCTCATATTGTTGAACTGAAACCAAGACTCATAGGTTGTTGAATTGAACCGAAGCCTTAACAAATATTTAACATGTGTTTAACATATTATATTTAACCAAAAAAAAGCAAAGAATGAGGGAAAAAAAGCTTGTAGTCTTTTTTCTGTATCTCTTTCTGTCCTGTGTTGTTCGTTTGAGTTCCCCACCCAAGGTGCAAACTGTTGGTTCCAAACCCATAAGACAACATCACGTTTACAGCAGTATGGTTAATGTCACGCTGTCAAGACATATAAGCACATGAATTAACTCTGTGTGGGCAGAGGCGCAGCTTGTCAACAGGCAAGGGAGGCAACTGCTTGGGGCCCCAGGCTATTAGGGGGCCCTTAAGGACTGACAAACTTTATTACATAGCAATTTCTCAGAACATGGTTCTCTCCCCCTTAAACAACTAATGGAGGTTTTGCAATGACACATAGGAAACCTCCTTTAAAGGGGAATTGCCCATTCACAGCTCATTTCACATCTTTGTGCTGCCCACTGTCAGTCCAGAGGGCCATATCAGAGGAGTTAGGGGTATGTCCAAAAAGTTTCTAAATATGCCACTAACTGCTTTTGTGAAAAAAAGTACCTAAAATCACAGACTCTAGCCATAAAATTTACTAAATTGCTATCACTGTTCAGTAGAAAACCTCCTTAAGGTATGTTGATGAACACTGACCTTTTAATGTGGGTTATTTACAATGGGACAACATTGATATTTAGTTATTTATTTAGGTTTTTATTGTACTTTATGTTTATATTTTGAATAAAAAATATTTAGATTTCATGGATTCTTCATTAGCGTCAGATAATTTATCACATAATGGTGTTTCTGTTTCTTTCCTAACCATCACAGAAGGAAACACAGGTATATACCATCCCTGGTAGTCCTCATTGGTTACAATGAGTAATATAAGTGTTAGCAGACAGTAGTTGGGTCATAATATGGATTGTTTATCTGGAATTGGATGCATTTTAATGCTGTGAAAAAGTTTGTTCAATTAAAAAATGTTACTCTTTAAATTCAACTAAACAAAAAGTTTTGATACTTCATAGAAAAGAACTCAAAAGACCAACTTGAATAAATTGTTTCATGGGACCTTTAAGCTATAGGATCTTTAGCATTTGATTGATTGATGGTGTTGGTTTCCTCCACCAAAAGGAGAAGTGTTTGAACATTAGTGACCTGTGCAGACCAAGACAGAGGGAAGGCCACTGCAGAGAGAGGAGGAAGAGGAGGGGGAGGAGGAGGAAGCAGGAAGATAAAAGGTCAGAGGGGACAGAGAGAGGCAGCTGAAGGGTGAACAGGCAGATTGAGACCTAAATGAGAAGGTAAAGGAGGAAATGAGAGGGAAAAGGTCAGGGAGGGGGCAGGAAGAAGAAAGATATGAGAAGAAACCGAGAGCTTGGGTGGGGAGGGAGGGATGGAAGGAAAGAAATGAAAGGAGGAAGAAAGGGAAGGGGCGGGGGTGGGATGTCAGCACTGGTGGCCTTTCTGAAAGGTTAGTGGCCTGGCCAGAGGGGAAAACGGTGAATGGCAGCCACTCTGCAGGGAGGAGAAGAGAGCTGTGGCCAGGCAGGGCTACATGGCTGCCACACACACATACACACACACACACACACACACACACACACACACACACACACACAGTTATCTGACCACAGGGCAGCTTTTTCACATGGCATTTAAAGCAAAGCACGTTTGTCCACACTGTGGACTAATGACATTAAACATTAGCTGACATTTCACATGGACAGAATTAGCTGAGCTATTGTTCAACAATGGAGTGTGTGTGCAGGTGTGTGTGTTTGTCTTCCATCATGAAACCTGGTGCTGCAGCATGTGTACAGAGAGATTGTTAGCTCCTCTATGTTGAATTTCGTGTGTGTTGCATGCTGGGTAACAAAAACAACTAACAATTAACTTTTGTTAATATCATTAACATAATGAACGGACTTGCTCTTCTTTGGCTTTAAATAGTTAATCCGCTCATTTTACATTTACTCATTTACTCAGTGACGCTTTTATTCGAAGCCACTTTCAAGTGAGGGACCGCTCCAAGTGTGACTGTGCTTAAAGCTTAGTGCTGGACTGAAGAGGCGACACCTTCATCTGTTGTCACAATTTAATGGCTTTGACATTTGCACTTCTGTTGCTTAAAATTAATGTGGATTATCGGGGGATTTTAGCATATTATTTTGTTCTTGTCACCTCAAATCACTCTGGATTAAAATGGCAGGTTAAAACCCTCTAACAGGCCACATGATGTACAATAAGTGGGATTTGAAAGACCTCTACACTGGAGTGAAAGGTAGATAGAAAACCCTATACTCTAAAAATATGATTACATGCTCTTCTTTTTTGCTTTGCCAAATGTGTTATGGAGAAAAATCTGCATGTATTATATTCGCTTGAATTTCATTTTCAGGACAGGAACTGTGACATCCTCATAGTGCACAGCAGGTTGAGGTCAACTAAAGCACTTAAAGCTAAAGGGAGGGAAACGTGGTTAAATGTGTTGAAATTGCAGCTCAGTATCTGAGGAATTATCCACACTGAATAACTCTGCTCCTGATGCCTACACTCAGCGCCAGTGCTGGAAGTAGCATGCCCTTTACATAAGCCTGGTGGAGAGCGAAAGTCTGGAGGTGGAGGATGACTCTAGCATGTAGCAATCCCAGTCTTTTCGCCATGACCATGACAGGTACTAAACCTAACTTTAATAGTTGCTGTGATACTTATACTACTGTGAATGTTCTTAGTGGTAAAGATGAAGATATAATAATTATCTATCAAAATGTTTTGCTCAATTGATTTAGAAGTCTTGTCATTGTTGTCGTTTACACCTGAAACCAAACCTATGCCCTCGATAAAAACATTTAACATGTGACTGTTGTTGAGTTCATCAAGCACCAGAATTTGTGATTAGTAGATGTATCAGAACGGTTAGTGTAGATAATCGGTTATCTTGTTTGTTAGCTTTCAACTGGTGGTGGCTGACACAGTGTTGCTGTGCTAATACAAACTCTCGCTCTCTGTACTGACAGTGTGTATCGAGATGGTTAGAGAAGGAAACATCGGAGAGACAGTTACATATTTGAGCCTCAGTCAGACCCAGACTCAGATCAGGAGTCTGTTGAGACCAGAATCACAGACTAGCAGACATATCAGAACAGTTAGCGTAGTTAGTATCTTTTATTCGTTTATTTTGTTTTTTTTAGCTTGCAGCTGGTAGGTGTTGTAGCGGTTAGTGGTTGTGTTAATGCAAACTCATTCGCTGTACTGACAAGAGTTCAGGTTTATTTAGCCACACCCCTTATCCCAAATGTTGACTGATTGGTTCCTTGGGTTTGTGATGTAAAAACCCCTGAGTGTCTGAATCGTAGACATTGGTCATTGGTTCACTACAGTTCAAAGTTCAAAGTCATGGTGGGTTTTTTTGCTCAATCTATGTCTTGTGTGGTGTAAAAAACATGGACATGTTAACATGGCAAATAACTTTATTTTTCATCAGAGGGGCTCAATAAAAATCAAAAGATAGCTACTTCAAACATTTCCTCAAAAAACACAGTTTAGCATTAGTCTGCATGAATAGACCATAGTCATCATTCTCCAGCCGTCCATCCATTACTCCTTCATGTCATGAACTGTCTGACGTGGAGATGCTAGAGTCCACAGCAGGAAGCTGCTGTGAACTGGCTTGGTTCCCTTAGTTTATTCCATTTATCTCTGTCTTGGCCTTCCTCGTTTACAGTTTGTGTCTCACCTCCTGCCTGTTCTTTCTCTCTTTCTGTTTTGCCATGTCTCTTCATTTCCTTCTCTCTTTTATCACCCTTCTTAATTTCTAGCAGCCTCCATGTGAGAAGGACCTTGGCTTCACATAGATGTGGAAACGTTGAAGCTGAGATTGCCCCGCTGATATAGACCATCCAAATCATTCAAGTGCTTAGAGGCATTTGGTTCGATGTGGACTCAAACATGACTACTTCCTGTTTGTGACGTTGCTGGTCAGAATATCCAGGGGCAAGATCTCAGTGAAGATTCTCAGTCATACAGTTCATGGCTTTTCCATATAAGCTGAATCGGGAACGACTGCACTTGGTTTCATCTACAACTGTTTATGTTGCCAGAGCTCAGTTCTGCATCAATATTTGCAGCAACATTTACAAGATTGCAGACTCCATTTCTTTTTTTCCTGCTGCCTGTTGCTGTTCATGTTTGAATATCTGTCTGGTGATTATGGGATGAACGGATAGAATCACTGAACCTGTGCCTTTAATGACTCAAGGTGACTCAGCCAATCTTCTCTGTCTCACAGAGCCGCGTCAGGGTGGCGGCGATGTGACTGAAGTTAAAATTGCAGAGGGCACGGTTCGGTCCACTCCTTGACGCCTGGCTGTGATTTGTCTTGCTGTGTACCTGAAACTGGGTGTAATGATGTGTCTGGGTTGAAATGCTGCTTTAAGTCGGAGATGAAAGCCTGTTGAAAGCTGCCGCGATGGTTTATTCACTACTTGTCATTTTTTTATGACATGCCGCTGCCTTACTGTGCTGTCTTGTTATTGGAAGCAGATACGCCTCTGTTCCATCAACTTCACTCGTGTTTTACTTTCTTGTTTTGAAAAAAACACACTAGTCACAATATCACAGGATATGACTGATGTTCTCTTCTTTATTATATTGAGTCAAAAGTATGTGTATGTATGTGTATGACACCGACGGAGAATAATCAGGAGCGCACTGGTAGGTTTTTTTTCTCTTTATTTTGCTTTGTATCCAGCCTCCAGCTGTAGGATGGAGGATGGAGGATGGAGCTATCCCAGCCACTGTGCTGCACGGCTGGCTAGATTTGAGCCAGGAGAAGCCCCCTACCCCTCCCTCCCTGGCTCCCTGCAGCCTCTGCACATGTGGCGTCCCCAGATGTGGGTGTGAAAACAGTGTACACAGTCAGCCTCCATCTGCTGCCAACACATGCTGACCCCTCGAGAGAGCCTGCTGAGTTTATTTAAGGATTCTCACTCAGGTGTCAGAGACCTTGGTGTCAGGCAGACATGAATATTGCATTATACAAAGAGGTGCCTCTGTTATTTAGCCTATTCTCATTAATATAAATGGCACGGGCAAGATAATTGCAACATCTGTCTGTAAGATACAATATAATTCAACAGCAATTCCACAATCTGCAGCCTCCAAAATTATCACACTCTTGAATCAACACTGATTATAACCATTCATACAGGAGGATTTGTTGTAGGACTGTTGTTGTAAAAGACTATCTTAGCTTTAGGTGTTCCTAATAAACTACAAACTGCATGCAACTTTAATTACTTTTCAGGCTTGTTGGGGTATAAGATATGAAAGTGACGCAGCCAGTTCATCAAGAAAGGCTTGATTAATTTGACATCGACACTGGAAGTTTCCCAAATTAAGTTGGGAGCGTCCAACAGGTCGATACAAAGGAGATCTTCCTGTGTTACAGTAAATGTCCAGGAACACTTCTCTGATTCTCCAGACCCAAGGAAACAATAACATACTGAGACTGCGGTTATTAAACCTGCAAGAAGTCAAACTGTTTAAGGAGGCTTTTTCACTTCATTCAAGCTGTGCTCTCGCTCAACACGGCTCCATATGTTCAGATGCTCAGAGATGATTTTTGTTTGTTTCAATCATAGCTATATTAAAGATCCCACCTTTTACATTTACAAAAACCAAAAGCCAGTTCAGTGTAGTTTTACATCTCTCTCAGGCTTCTCTCGAGCTCCAGTGACAACAGATCAGTCAGCCAATCAGAAGAGAGGGTCTAAACCGCTATTCTGATTGGTTGACTGTTTTTTGAGTGATCAAATAAAAATATAGTAGATTTTAGGCAAAAACCAAATCCTGCGAGGTTGGATGTTGGCTCCAGGTGAGCTAGGCCTGGGGTGTGGCTTAGGTTCAGTTTCTGAAAACAGGCTGTGAGTATTTCTCTGTGGACTGAGATCTTTGATACTTTCACTGTATTGATATAGAACCTAGACCTGATTTATAACCAAAAAGGACATGGAGGTCGACCTTTATACCATATAGGACCTTTAAGAATACACCATCTTCCAATTTCACCCATTCATTTCAGTATATGTTTCTGGGAGTTTTATCTTGTTTTTCATGTAAATATTCAAATTCTTTGCTTTTATGCAAAACACTTTGATGCATATTGCACACAGATATTTTTACTATTATATCATTATTACTTCAGAGTGTGGCCTCTACACCCAAACTACCTCACTATCCTCAACCTATTCCCAAGAGCCTGGACTGGATCAGGAGATACAGGGTTCTGGTCTTACCACTGCTGTTGGTTAATCAGAAAAAGGCTGCTGCAGAAATATGTGTTAAATGTGCCCCACTATGAACACAGTGAAATCAATTGATTTGCTTTTGGAAGACATTTTTTTTTTTAACACAATCACTTAATTGTGTTTATAATTCAGAAGTCAAAGATTAATAAATCACACTAAAAGGCCACATTTGTAATTGAGGGTAAAAATGGCTCTGGGCTTATTTTTCTATCTCAGTCCAAGAAGACTGACAGTTTATTTGTATGTGTGTGTGTGTGTTCCAAAGGTCTCCTAACTTCATTATAGTTGTCTCATGGTGTTTTCAGGGTCGATAACAGAACCTGTTCTGTGAGACTAAAGGAGGTGACGCAGTCAGCAGTTTTCTTGTGAGGCAGCATGTGACTGAGAGAAACAGCAGAGGGAGAGAGGAAAAGGGAGATGAGGAGACACTGGAGGAATGAGTGGGGAAGAGAGATGGAGGATGAAAGAGAAAGAGAGGAGAGGAGAGGGGAACCAGGAGCAGACATAGGTGAGAGAAGACAAGTGAATACGAGGGAGAGACTGAGGGATAGAGTATGAATATTGAAAGACTGCAAATGAGAGACAAAGAAAAAAGAAAGTGAGAGAGCTGAGGTGAAAAGAGGAGAAAAATTTATCAGAGTTTAACATGTGTGACAATAATTTAGTTAAACTGTAATCAGGCAATAAAAATATAATTGAACAAAAAAATCCACAAGAAACTGATATGCATGTATCATACACATCAAATAGTATTCATTGATATATAGGCTATCAATATATGTTAATAATAAGTCAGAGCTCCAGGAGTTTAAGTCCTTTTAGAGTAATTCTATTACTTTTATATCACATCACTATGTAAAGACAGAATGAGGAAATTGAATATTCATTATTAATTGATACATTTAGTTATATTTTCATTTTAATTTATTAATTCAGAAAAAAATTAATTGGATTTTTTTTAAGCTTCATATTGCATAATGTATAATACAATATAAGAAAGACTACAAGACTATATAGTTATGATGGTGATACATTTCAGACTCCATGAGAGACAGAGGCAGACAGTAAGATGATAAACACAGAAAAGAGAGAACGTGATGAAGGAAGAAAGACAAGAGACAGAAGGAAAAGGGGAAAAATGGGCAAAGGATGTTGGAGTGTGGTGGAGAGAGAGAGGGAGAGAGAGAGAGAGAGAGAGAGAGAGAGAGAGAGAGAGAGAGAGAGAGAGAGAGAGAGAGAGAGAGAGTCAGTCCACTGTTGTGCTGCTGTAGTCTCTCACTCTCCAGTCTGTTGTGGACTGGTCTGGATACAGCTCTTGGGAGGAATTTTTCAGTTTCTTTTATTTTGAAATCTTTTTTTTTTCTTTCTTTGGCCTACCACCAAACTGGGCATTATGCTGAAGTTTAGCACCACCCACTGCTCCAGGTGTGTGGATGAGTGTGTGTGTTGTGGGACTCTGAGCTGTTCATTTACTGCTGATTCACTGTTTTTTTTAAGGTTTATGATAGATGGTACATGTGGTTTTTTCCCCTCTGATTTCATTTTGACTTGAAGTGTGTGGTGCCGTTTCACTGATTTAATGCTCTCTCTCCCTTCTCTGTTTCCCCTCCCCATCTCTATCTCTGTCTTCCCCTCGCAGTCATAATGAGCGGAAGGTGACCTGCAAGCACCCGGTGTCAGGCGTCCCCTCCCAAGACAACTGCATCTTTGTTGTGAATGAACAGTAAGTCTCTCTGCACGGTGACACACCCACACAGCCCTGTATGCTTCTATGATTTTCAAAGGTAAAAAGACGCTTGTTGCAGCTGTGGCAGCATGCGAATGTGCAGTATGAGCAATGATCTACAGGGACAGATGAGGCCTAGGATTATACTAGATACCAAGAAAGCCAACCGAGGTCTCAAGTCCAGATATGACTTAGTTACAGGTTAGTTCCAAAAAGTAGCTGTAACCTCAGGTATTCTCATCACTCAGTGAGTAACCCTAACCCTCTCCAGTGTCAGTACAAGGTAAGGTCCATAGACCTGTTGGCTCAGTCCAGTGTGAACAAGACACCAGGACCTTTTATAGTGCAGGTTTGCCAAAAATGCAGACACACAGGCTGTAGGCTAAAAACACAGAGTTCAGTTCAGTATGCAGACAGTCAGTCACACTAATCCTCCATGACTTCTCAACAGTTCTGGCTCAGTGCAGGAAACAGGTGTTATTTTTACCTCAGGTTGAGACCTCGTACCCTGCAGTGTCAGACAGATAATACACACACACACACACACACACACATAATACAGCCCTACTTTCACCTTTGAATCCTGTGTCAGTCTGAATTTGCTGCAGCTTTCACTCCAACCTCTGACAAACTTCTTAGTCAACACCGACATACAAAGATGAAACAGAAGGACAAAGAAATAAAAGGACAAGCGGATAAAAAAAAAGACAAGTGAACAAATGAGCGTGTTTGTGTTTTAAAAATGAAGGTGAGAGCAGCAGAGTGAAGAGCATGACAGACTGTTGTTCTGATGGTACATTATACCGAACAAGAGAGTTAGTAGTTGTTGTTATTCTAGCCTTCAACACTTCATTCTGCCACTATCGACCCTGACTGTTATTAGAGATTCAATACTGGAAGAAATTACAGCGGTTCTGTTTTAATTTTGTTGCGATTACACAGTCAATATTTTTTATCTTCACAAATTCCAACCCAGAAAGCAAAGTGAAACTTATGATCCAAGTCTGGCCCATATTCTTCCACATCTGGGGCAGAATCCTCTGACATTGATTGACAGTTTGTGCGTCAGAATTGGTCCAGATGTGGAAGTAGCAGCATACAATCATGTTGTATAGTATATGGGGCAGATTACATCCAGATAAAAACAAGCATGTGGCCAAGCGTGAGTATGGGTTATTTTGCTATCTGGGAAACTGTGAGATGTGTATGATAAACATCTCTAATCAGCAGATATAAGGCTGTCATATGAGGGGGTTAATTCTAGTTCAGTGAACATACAGCACAGCTTTGTTTTTGTGTCAATGTGGGTGTGAACTGTGGTGTCGACTGTAAGTCACATTCAAGCTCCGACTGCTGCACGACTGTTCTCTCAACATGTGATGAGCACAGACAGTGTTGTTTGTCCATGCAGCTGTGAGGCCTTTTTTTTTTTTTTTTTTTTTAAATGTTCGGTGTTCAGCTCTCACCCAGACTGAGAGCAGAACCTCATCACAGTCCACCCTCTGTGGTCTACACCTCTCCAGATCCTCCATGGGGTTTTCACCACACAGAGTCCTCAGAGAGGAATCTGTCTTCAGTCCTGCATCTGAGCCCGGCTTCTCGGAGCCAGTGGTTGAATAGGAAGCAGAGGATTGTGGTTGTGTTGAACCTCCAATTAAGTCTGGATAATTATTCCACATTGCAGATCTAACAGGCCCAACAGCTCTGTGTCTGTTTCTTTCTCTGTTTGTCACCCCCTCTCTTCACATACTGAGCTGTCTGAATGCAAACCTTCACTTACGTAACTGCAGCTACAGCACATCTCCTTTTCCTACATACTTCCTACATCCTACACAGACAATCAGATCATAAACATAGTTAAAAAGGCTAGAGTAGCAGGACATCAAGCAGAAAACAAGCACAAACTGCAGAAGCTTGAACAAGGTTCTCCTGTAGATGTGTCAACAGCGAGAGCAGAGAGCAATGACAACTCCATCATGGACAAAGAGTGCAGCTCGAGCAGGCTTGTACACATTCATTGTTGCGGACAAGTGTGCACACATCCGCAGGGGAGATTGTGCGCAGGTCGACTCGTGGAGCTGAAGCCTTGAATGATCAAAGCGAGAGACAAACCTTCCCACGCTCCGATGGGAAACACAGAAATCTGCTGTATTACAGTTGTTTAGAGTTGCTAACACCCACTGCTCAATATTGTGTTCACTTCTTCACACAGTCAGCACAGCAGGACTCAGCGTGGACTAAGCTGAAAATAGTGTTCTCAGTCAAACTGAATCAACACCAAAACTCATGTTTCGGCTTTATACAGCGTCGTAAAGACAGATTTATTCACGTTTAACCACACAGAGAGTTTCTTTTCCTCGCTGACGTGGAAAGTTTCTGACCAGCAGTCATGATCAGATGTTAGTCAAAATGAATCCTGGAACAAATTTGATCCCAGATGTACTGCAGGAGGGGACAACAGGTATTATGCAGGTTAGAGCTAGCAGAATACAGGATTTACACAGACTGTTGTCTTTCTATTGCTACAGTATGTTTGTATAGTGAATTTGTATATTTTTTCACTGGAATTACTTCCATTACTTCCATTCCATTTTGTGCACTTTGAAAAAAGAATAACAGAAAATATTGAAGCATTTCAGATTATTTTTTCTGTAGCATAGATTGTCAGGCAGCAACACCCATGCAATGATAAAAGGTAATAGAATCTGGGTTTATGCCAAATAAATCAACTTCAAATACAGTGATGATCCATGTTGTTCGTGTTTTATACGTCAGTGTGCTCTGAGACACGTTGTCATTGCTCTGATTTGGATGAAGTGTGTTGGTTGCATTAGAAAGATGCCGTATGATAATCAGTCAATAAACACACCGAAGCAAAGCAGCAATGCTCCAGTCAAACAGTCAGACTGATCCAAATCTTACTTGACTTCATTCATGAGTTTATCAGGCCAAGTAAGTAAGTCACACACTAATTGTAAGAAATCAACAATTCTCTAGTTTAATGAGAAATAAAACAGCATGTCCCCAGCTCAATAAGCAGTAAGGCTCTAAAGACAATGCAATATTTGGATGAACCTGATTAACACTCAGATTGAACTCTGCATGTTTATAGCTTCCACAATTGCCACATTATCATTGCCAGACCCTTGAATCTCTGAATATCTTCTATCAGGTCAAAGTTCTCCACACTGATTAAAACTCATTGAAAAAGTAACTTAATAGCCAGAGTTTCTCAATTTACCTCAGTGAATTGTTTCACATTCTGAAAGTAAATGTGTGAATTATAGTGTAACACAAGCCAAGGTGTAAAATGTGCGAATAGCAAGAGAAATTTGAGTCTAACTGATCAGGACTGGATCAATCCTGCTGAAGTACTGGTCTTATTTTTTTCACCACAAGAAGGTCAAGAAACACAAGCAGTCAAATGATGAGACAGATGGTAAACAAATATCTGAGTTCGACACACTTTATTTAGAAGTGAAACAAGTGATGTGTAAAACTGCTGGCAGCCACACCCGTCTCTTTATAGCAGCATTATAGACATCTCGTGCACAACAAAGTGTAACTGTAATGCCGTTGCTTTGTTGGCAAGATTACAAATGCATTGCGTGCATGCATCAAAAAATATCTTGTCTAATCTTTATTATTTTATGCCTGAATTCTGCCCAAACATTATATGTCTTTGAAATGAAAGATATTTTTGTTTTTAATGATTAATGAACCAGACTTTACTCTGGCATTCAATTGGTTTACAACCTATCTGACCATCTGACTGCCCATATATCTATCTTGGAGAGATTTTGCCACGTTCCCAGATTTCACTAAATGAATTGATTAGCACATTTTCAGAAAAATGACCCAGAGCCCTTTAATGTCTGGTTCTTGCTCTAGACTGGACTGTCTGAGAGATCCTGCAGCTGCAGTCCACAGGCTGTAAATCCCTCTTGGTCTTCTTGCCTTTTAGTGGTTGAGTCTGATTCTGTGTGTGTGTGTGTGTGTGTGTGTGTGTGTGTGTGTGTGTGTCTGTCTGTGTCTGTCTGTCTGTGCGTGTGTGTGTGTGTGACTCACTGAGGATCAGCCACCACTGATTAGACTGTTTCTTTGCATCTCTTTGTCTAGCACATCCATCTTCATCTGCCCTCTTCTTCCTCTGTCAGCTGCTGTCTCGTCTCTTAAACCCATCATCCCTCCCCTCTTTGCCTCCTCTGTCTTGTATCCCTGCCTCTCTCTATGGTTTGTGTATGGCAGCGTCACCACAGACTCACAAACTGAGACAGAAAATCTCTTTGAATGTTTTCCCCCTCCCATCACTTTCACCGCTGTTGGAGTGACTGACTGCTGGATGCTCCCAACCCATCAACTCCGCGATGGGATCCGTTCTGCAGACGACACACTCAATTCTCACAAAGAAACTACTTTTCTGTTCCCCGCGAGACCAAGTGGAGAACAACAAAAAGTCAGGATGACGGAGGCTGAGATGAAATTTAGGGCCGCAGCTTCTCAGAAAGACAAACAAACTGCAGCAATTACACGCTCCACCTCCAAAAGAGTCGTCAGGATGGTATTTCAATCTGTTCTCCTCTCTGAATGTGCAGCCGAGATACCAACCACCCCAACAACACACACACACACACTCACCATTTTACTGCTAACAAGTTCAGTAGAGCTGCTCACTCTTTACTCTTTCTCACACTCTCACTCTCCATCACATTCACACACACACTATTCATCTCCCATCCCAATTATCTCCTCTGCCACACTGCTCCTGTTAACGAGTGCTGTTATGTGTGTGTGTGTGTGTGTGTGCGCGCGTGTGCGTGTGCGCGTGTGTGTGTGAGAGAGCTATGTAAATGAGGTGTGCATGATTTGTATTTTTAAACTTGTTGAGCGAAGTGGAGGTGAGAAAGTAACAGGGAGCGATAGGTGTAACTGCAGCAATGCCGTTAATGAGACTTTCACCTTGTTCCGCCCCAACTGGCAGGAAGATGACGAGTGAAACCCAAATGTCTTTGCTTTAAAATTCAGTCTAACCAACCTGCATGATGAATGTTATTAGACCTGCAGACACACACAGCTTTGTGTTTGTGAGTGCAATGTTCATTACAGCGTGTTGAGCATAAATCTGTTACATAAACCCTGGTGTCTTACATCTTTATATGTCACAAACAGTGACAAACAAAATCAGTCTGGTTCATCCTCTGGGAACCTTGAATTTCCACACAATGGTTCAAGCTGATCTAGCCGGTTGTTTCTTGGTCATCTTACTGTGGAGTAGGGGGTGACAGAGGAAGAGATGTGACTCAAAGATACTGTGTGACAGGTACAAAAACAGCAGTTGTGTATTGTAGTTGAGACATGGCTCAGGTCAATTATAACTGAGTCACATCTGAACACACAGACATGATACATGTGTTTTTAGATTCACTGTGACTTGAACTTCACTGTGACTTGAAGAATATCATTATCTCTGCTGTCCATCAAGGATAAACATCTTATAACTTGCCTTAGATGACTCATGTTTTCTTGTGTAGCTGCTAATCACGAGATGCCAAAATATAAACAAGTATAAAACTATAAGACTCGATGCTCGATCTGTAGCTAACAGCTAACTCACTCGACTCCATGGCACCATCACATTTCCTTTTTACATCCACCAAAACTTTGAGTATGAAATAAGATTGGACATAAGTTAGAAAGACACACAGAACAAACTGAGTGATGACGATTCTTATGCCATAAAAGTCTGGACCAGACACTGTGCGTGCAGCGTAGTCGGTAGCTGACAAACTGCAGTGTTGCATGCAGGGAATGTTTAATGAAGCCGGACACCATGTTCATCCATATTCCATTCATTTCACTGAAAGTTGTTCTTCATCTCCCAGGCCGAAAAACTTCCTGGCCACAGCACAGCAGATGCACATTAAGATGCTCTCAGACAGCAGCAGTTGCCCCCGGAGAGGAGAGAGGTCGAGGCCTCGTCTAGTTGAACGCACGTGGTTGTTTGAGTTGTCGACGGCCGAGGTTTTTAAACTTGCTGCTGCAGCTCCATGTGTCACCATGGCAACCGCATATTGAACACTGGGGAAAAACAGTGACGTCATGATGCTATTGAGCTAATCTCGCTAAATGACTCATATTGCTGACCACTCAACAGGTTGTATTAGGCTGTTACACACTCAAAACGCAGAACAACAGACTTCACCAGGCAGCAGACACAGTTGTGGCAGTTTGCTATGTGAGAGCAAACAGCCTGTATTGAAACATCACAGGGGGCTGTGTTGGTGGGGCCACATTGTACATGGTACCCACGATCCAAGAGGTCCAGTTGGAGTAATATATAAATATTCATCAGATGCATTGTGCAATGTGACAATCATCAGGTGAATGGCGGAAGTACAACATTCATTATATCTACCAGGAAGCTGGTTGTACTGCGGTATTGTGCTGGATGTTGCAGTGTTGCATTGCAGTAAGTCTTGACTCCGATTTAACTTTTATTGCATTGTTTTGAATTGAGTTTCCCCACATTGGTCTCCTCACTGTGACGAACAATTCAATCCTTCAAATAAATGAGAGGTGCTGCAGATCTGGACCTAACGTGGCCCAACCGTGTCACATGACCTGCAAATGTGACCATGCTTGTGACACAGCCTGTGGGGACAGACCAGGGCTTCTTGGAAAGGTCCAATCATGTGTCATTGAGTGTGCTATGTACAGTGTGTCTGTGCCACATGAGCCCCTCAAGAGTCTTCACATCTTCTCCCTTCCCTGAAAACCTTTAGATGAATATGAAAATAAAGCTTCCCCCCAGGCTCAGGATGGTCTTGGTCTCTGAAAGCTCCTCAGATCAAACCCAGCACACCACAGAAGTGGCGGATCACTTCCTTATGTAACAGCTAAAGACAGTGTCGCAGTCTCAGAGACAGCTGAGAGTGACTGCACAACACTCACACTTCTATGACAAAGGAGGTTTGTATGTCTTCATTTCTGTCTGGTCTCAAGAAAATATAAATGAGATACAAAGACTCTCTTCTCTCTCTTAAATTGGGCAGTAAATCCAACTAGTACAATCAGAAGTTCACATCTGTTTACATTAAAATGCTTCATTTTAATTATCAGCATCTATTTACAAACGTACCAAACTGCTGGCGTTGGGATTGGGTGAGCCAAAGCTGAGCACCAACTACTGACTCAGTATGTGTAGGTGCTTATTTTAAGGCTGTGTCAGTTTCCACTGATTTGCTCCCTTTCTAGTATTGACAGGCAAATGAGAGACAACTGAAATGAAAGTGAAGATGATGCAGTTGTTGTGGAAGCCTGGTGTTTATCTGCAGCATGCTATGAAACCCCCTGCCATCCATCTACATCAGTGTAGTAGCCATATAAAGCAGCACACGGCCTGTGAAAACAGTCTCATATAAAGTCTGAGAAAATGACCTTGAGGTGATGGTTATAGACAGTCTGTGTTTCAAGCTGGAGGTGTAGAATTTTTACTGGTCATGTAGTATTGTCTCTTTTTGGAGCCTCCGTTGGTTTGGTTTGGTTGGTGAGTTGGTTGGATTTGATTTCCATGATATATGGTCCTAGTACCATCTTAATCCAGTACTAGAGTGCCAATTTTAAATGTTAGCATGCTAATGCTATGGCGTGGTCAAAAATTTAACCACAAAAATTTGACCATACAGAAAAGTGATGATGGTGATGTTTGATGGCTGAAGTCACTACTTCCTAACCTTAACCTCTTTTCCCAGTGACATTAACTCAAACCTAATATTGGTGAACACATGAAAGGTGACTTGGGAGTCATTGAGAAAGGAATGAAACAGATTTTGTGACAACAAAAGAATGAATATTTGTGTTTTGTGATATTTTTCAGTTTCACACTTCTTTTCCCTGGTACTCTGTGTTTCAGCCCTTCACCATCTCAAGTATCTCTGGCTTCAACTTTTCGTTATATCAAATTTGATTTCTCCACCTGCACCACCTGAGGTCATTTAATGAGTCAGCGTTTCACAGCTCTTTACCTATTCGAACGTCACTCACTGACATGTTTAAATTAAGAGATTCCTAAAACCCACATCCACAAAGCTGCTTTCTACGCCCCTGGGGAAAGTTTTCCTCTGCTTAGCGTAACTTAATTAGGATGTACCATACGCCTCTGCACCTCCTGCTTTTATTAATGACTCTCTGGTCTCCTTTTTTTCCTTCTTTTGTAATATATTCAACTCACTACTGTCTTGTGCAGTTCATGTGCTTGATGTTTTGTTAATAGCCTACTGCTCACCCCAATCTAACACGTTTAGAGGCCGAGCTGTTTTAAATGATATCAGGCTCCTCTGACCCTCTCTCTTCGTCTTTTTGTCACTTTGTCACTCTGTCTTTTTCTCTCTCCTCCTGCTTTCGGCATCAGTCTTAATTATTAATATAGTCTGATCACATATCTTCAGTTGTCTTATTGTCAAAACAGAAAGATAAGAGGATGGGAAAACAATAAAAAAGAATAATAATAATAAGAGACAGACATGCAAGACTGACCAAATAGAGAAAACCACTGATCTTTTCCTGGACCAATGGGAGGCTCTGCACAATGGTTGGCTAACAGGTTGATCAAAGCCATGGCTGATGGAATAAATTTTGTAGGTTTAAATTAATAATCAGAGGGAGGTGCTGGTAGATTGGTATTTACAATAACAAAGACTTTTTCTGTTTGACCACAAAAGCACCTTTTTTCTCCTATTATTCTACATTTGCCTTTTTTGTCCATATTGATATGATTTCTATCACTGTTTATTTTACGTCATAATTTGAGTTCTTATTGTTTTGTCATTCTCTCCCCCCCCTTGTTCTGTTTCTAGTGTGAGTTGTGGAAAGCTTGTCCACCCTGACAGGCCCATAGAGGCTCCCATCAGGTAAACCTCCCTCACTTCACTGGAAGAGCTGCTGTGGCTTCAGCTTCTTTATCAGCGCTCATGCTTTAAGCACTAGTTTTGCTATTGACAGCGACAGTGACTAAAACCTGGAAGTTGTTGCATGCAGAACACCATCTTAGCATTTCTACATCTGGGAACGTACACATGGTTGTTAACTTGACAAGTCCGATGAGAAGATCAGTATCAACAGCTGTAGGAATAGGAAGCTTGAGGTTATTGCATCCCCTCTGCTAGAAGACATACCCTATATCCAGGCCCTATTGGGACAGTGGCTTTCACTGATGGAGAGATGCATAGAAAGAGAAGCTTCCCATGGAAAAGCTGTGCACTTCCCTTTTGCCCATTTGCCAAACTAACTCCTCAGCCTTGAAACCTTTTCAAAACAGTTCCAATAAAGCATGAATCTCACCTTTGTGCAACTTGTCAAAGCCTGTTTTCAAATGTGGCTGAAATGGCCAGTTAGAGGAACACCACCCTCTGCAGCAGCCGCTCTCCCCACCTGTGATTGCGGTGGATGTTTTATGACTTCCCAAAAACACAGGGTCAGTGAGCCCATTTCAGCTCTGCACTCCAGGAAGAGGCAAAGACGACCCTGCTCTCAGAAACTCTGAGACTTTAAGAATGAGGATTTGGTTTTCATCAAATGTTTGTCAGTGGAAAGCATCAAAGATTGTCTCCCATGCAGGTCAAGTCAACTTTACTTGTATAGCACCAGATCACAACAGAAGTTATTTCAGTTTTCACTTTTCATACAGAGCAGCTCTTAGTTGTTGTTGTTATAATGTTATTTATGGAGACGTAACAATTCCCACCATGAGCACAAACTTGTCGACAGTGTCAACATTGTGTGACTTGATCTAAGTAATTTGTCATATCATAAAATATTATGCTGTGCATTCAAATATCAACCAACAAAACAGTCAAACAACTTAAACTTTTTAAATATATTATGTTTTTTTTGCTGCTGACCGTACATAAAGTGTGTGTGTGTGTGTCAATAACACCAGAGCAGCACAACAACACTCAGCATGCACTGTAATAGTAATGCAACTTTTTAAAAATTTACTAGAGAAATTAGTTTTAACAGGTTGGCAACTCAGAAACTGCAAACCCCCTGAATAATGACAAGCTCACTCTCTGAAGGCTGCGTCCAGTGAGTGAGTACATAATATGTCCTGTTCTACCAGTAGTTTGTTACTGCATGATGCATAACACGTAAAGATAATTTACTATCTAGTCTGGATGCACAGAGATGACACTGATCTCCTCACGTGACTCTGTCAGGGGGCAAACATGTCAAGCTGTTCCTTTAATTTCAGTTCAACATGTTGGGTAAAACCAACACTGGCAATGAGCAGTAGCCACTTTCCAGGTAAGTCGTCAACCAGTGTTTCTGCTTCTTTCCAAGAGCTTAACAAATAATATTTATCCAGCACGCCGGGATGCATCTTCCAGCTTTGTCCTTGGCTCCATTTCTCTTTAATCCTGGGCTTTATCCTTCTCGTCCTTTTTCTTCAACTCGTTTCCACCTCTTGCTGACACTAACTTTATTTCAGACTGCGTGAATTTCCTGATGAGTCGCTGTGCGCTACTAATGATCAAATGATTGTGAATGATTAATGTGTCTCCAGCATACAGCAGGGAAAGTTAAAGTTTCCTCTGGATGAAATAACCCTCTGTGAAATTTCATAGAAACTAACTTTCCCCTTTCCTTCAGCAGTGATTTGTATGTCTGTTACCTATCACTGCCTCTGCTACTGCACTCTTTTTACTTGTTGAATAGTGACTCCAGTCTTCTCTCACAGCTAAAGCTTTGAACTGTCTTATATTGAACTGTGACTCATTAATCAAATCCAGGCTGATAAAATAATAATAAAAAAAAAAAACAATACTGTTACAGAGAAACAGACCTGAAATGATTTTTCACAGTGAAGGCAAACAGAATTCTGCCCATGAATTCACTCTAGTGGACAGTATCTGTGTCTGAGATCTGTAATTCTCCTTTATCCACTGTTTAATAAAGTTGCTTTATTTACCCCAGCTGCAGAGACGACCAGGCCTGTCCATTAGAGACAGCCCTTCGTTTTTAATTCCCCAGCTTTACAAGTATATCTTACTATGTTATCATTGAAAGCCTCTCTGTTTACGATGTTTACTACTCTGCTGAGGTTTTATTTTGCTGCTGATACTGTTTACTGCCAGTGCAAACTCAACACTTCCTCCATGTTTCTTGTTCTCTTGATAAATTCAGGAGATAAGATCAATTTCTACAAAATCAAATCCATGAGCACAACAACAGAGTCAAGTCAGTCTTCCAGCACACTTCTGCTCAGAGGCTCTGCTTTTAAAACATTTATTTATGATTGTTTCTTGACCTCGGCGATATCCATCCACATTTAATATTTTGAGACAGTCATGCCCAAATATCCAAATATTCCAATATACAATTATTGACATACATTTTATTTATTTAATCAGTTATTTTAGGGAGTATTTTATGTTGCAGTTGTTTTTTTAATAATATAAAATTTTATTGTTGTATCACAATCAATGTACAGGAAGCAAAGCAGTGAAATGAGGGTCGGACTCTGCAGCACCTTGCGATGCATAATGATAATGATTTTAATAAAATACTGCATATATCAGGAAATTTCGCAAGAATATTCGATATTATCCAGTAACTTTTTTCTGTTGCTGTTGGTCACAGCTGGTACAGATGATCCAGGCCCTTGAGAAAAACGAAGGTTCAGGGGCCATCACACATCAGTATAACTCTGTAAACAGATGTTTCTCAGCTTTCATTCAGTCCTGTGACTGCAAACACAATGGTGCAGTGTAAAGCTGAGTCATCAGTAACATCACTCACATTCAGAGCAAACAATGCTCATAGTGCAGAGGAATCCAAAAGGTAAATAAATGGATCGGGGGGGACTCACTCTGATCCTGCTTAGATGGCTGAGTAACGGCCCGCATCGCCAGCACTCACAATGAAGCAGTTTCATCAGCAAGTCACTGAAGTAAGAATAAACAGAGCCGAAGGAAGGGGTTTATGGAGGAAAGGTTAATAAAAGCGAAGATAACTGTGCGGCTGAAAGATGAAAAGGTCGAGGAGATGAGACAGTGGGAAGGACTGAAAAGGCAGAGAGGGAGAGCTGAGCGATCAGTGGGCGCTTTCTGTGGTGTGAGTTAGTCACCCTTCTTTAGATGTAAGGCTCTTGTTACTAAAGGCGAGTGAAGTCCTCTTCTCTCACTCACAGTCAATTGGCCGAATGTTCAGTGTCACTGACGGAGCCATGAAGTGGGAGCAATCTCACAATCCCTGCCTCTGGCCACAGGGTCTCCGTTTTCTAAGGGATAAACACTTTCTTGCGCGCGTACACACACACACACACACAAACCTAAGACTAGTTATATGTGAAAGTCGCCATCTCAGCTGAAAAATATTACTTAATGAATGTATTCAGACTCTGACTCCTTCAGCTCATCCGGTTAAATCAGCGAGTTTCCAGGCTGCTGTGAATAGACTGGTGTGTTTGAAGCCCCACTGTGGGTGTCTCACAGATTCAAACACACAGCAGTGTGGACACACACCTCTCAAAACAGTATCACACCCTGCAGTAGAGCACCAGCTGGTTGCAGCACATAATGTTTGGTTGATTGAACTCATTGCTGATTTCTCTTCATGTTTGCCCTGCAGAAAGCCCTCCTCGTGTATGTGAGTATCACTCATGCCAGAACAACATTCATTGGACACTGAGCATCTTTCATAAACCCAGTATTTATTTTCCTTTTAAGGCGATGGAGACCAAAATATATCTGGCTCCTTAGCAGGCGGATGTTTGAGGTTTTTCAACAGTTAGTCGGTTGTTCGGTACTGGTAATGTGATAAGGTGATAATCTGGTTTGATGAACGCTTTCTCACTAAAACAAAAACCAAAACAATGAGCTAAATGAGGCTGAAAACAAAGTCAAACAGCCAAGAATTGTCCATAACCTCCGGAATATAACGCACAAGCTCGTTTTGATCTGACACAACAATTGACAGTGTGACATAATTTCTCACTGCCTCCAAAAGCCATAACAAAGCACAGTTTTAATTACTGTTCTAGTCTCATAATTCCTGTGGCCTCAGGACACAGCTTTGATCCTAAACATATGTCATTTTCGAGCACTGGCTGAAAGTGCTGATGCTGTGATTTTTCTTGGCAGGACCATCTGAGCACCAATGCAGCGACATTGCAGCGACCAGACTGCTAATTCTGTCAGATAGCCCCATTTGTAGCTACCAGACTAGTTATAAATTTGGCCACCATTTTCACCTGGGAGGAAAATTATCCACATTACAAAACAAGGTCACAGCAGAAACCCAGTGTAGACTCTAAAATATTATGGCAGTAAGTGAATAGATAATAAAGTGAAGAGCAGTGTTTTTCCAGTGGTTTCTCTCGGAGCTTGAGAGTTTCATCTGAGGTCCATCAACTTATTCCTGCTTGCTTTTATTGTCAAGCTACTCTTCGCATCTCAGCCAAAAACAACCCGGGTCACTGGAAAATGTCCCTTTAGTCCTTCAGATCTGAAAGTGAGTGTTGGACACAAACGTTTCAGCTTATTATGTTCTGACTTCCAGAGACTTCCCGTCTGTGGCTTCGTTCACAGTCATTCGGGTCACATTGAGAGTCAGAGGCACCTTGAAGGCCAGGTTATGCATGAAATGAGCAAGTTTCTTTAAAGTCTTGCGTGATAATGTCAGAAGGCAGAAATATTTATACCTCTACAGCAAGGGGAAAATCCTGCATAATGAAGAGGGATGAGACTCAATCAATAGTTCAAATTGAGATAATAGAGCCACACACATTCAGACAGTCCCTACTCGAAGGCATTTATTTCTTCACAAAAACTGGCATAGTTTTGTGTAAAAGAAACAGTGAGATGTTTAAATTCCAGATACGTTGCCACTGTCACGCATCATACCAATTTCTTTGTGAAATGTGTGCGATTGGCAGATTGTCGGTTTTGGAAAGTTATAAAACGTTGTGAGATGCAGCCTCCTTCCCCAGTTTTGACATCAGACAAGTGTAACAGGAGGCTGTTTGACAACCTCACCATCATGTTATCTGAAGCGTACTGACACCTGGAGAGTCAACAGCTGACGGTTTGTGAATGACCTTTCAGAGATAAAATGCATGAGACTGTGAAAGCCTTTTGATTTGCACCAAGTCCAGTTGCCTTTGACTTTGAACTCGTAGGGATCCTATTCCCAGGATGAGTGAGAGGTTTCACAGACAAACAGCCTAAAGACATGTTCCACAAGGTATTTATGTGTAGATATGAAATTCAGTTTGATGTCAACTTATTGAAGTTCTCTGTGAAGTCTCAAAGCAGAAAGGAACCCGGGCTGTAATTAGAACAACATACCTCTTGTAGCTTCTGGGGAACCCTCTGCAGAATCCAGGAAGCTGCCCAGAGTCTCTAAACTACTCTAAAAGGCATAATTAATCATAAATCCAATTCACTGCTGCAGCTCCGTTAACTAATACCGTTCATTTACCCCCTATTAAGAGCTCAGTACTAAATGTGGCAAGCTAACTTGACTTAAGTGCCTTAACTGCTCTGCAGAATCTCCTTTGAAAAATTGATGACAGTAAGAGCTCTGCTATCCTGCACTGCAGAGACCTCTGATTGGTCAAAACCATCCAAACTCATGTGTCTGATCATCCAGTTGTAATTTCACACGTTGAAAAAAAAAATCAAACATAATAATAATCAAGAAATTGCTGTTTCTGCTTAATCTATGATTTTTTTTAGTTGGGGGTTTCCCATTTTGCTTCAGGGGACTAAATGTTGTATACTGAGGGAGATTATCAGAGCTGTCAGTGTGGAATATAGAAGGGCTGCCAATCAGCTGCAAGACATTGAAATGGTTGGCAGTCACAGTTTTCCTGCTACAGCCAATGAAAGTACAGTATTTTAGTACATTCTGGTAAATAATGGGGCTGTGCAAGATAAAGACTGAAACAATAAGGGGCTGATGCTTTTACAAAGGGTTAATAAGAGGTAGTTTTTATGCCAGAGCAGAAAATGGTGCAAGAGAGATAAAGGCATCCATTTTTCACCCAGGGGCTGTTACTGCTTGTAGCTTCCTGGTTATCTGATCTATAGTGTGGGACAATGGCAGGTGATACACCTGAGAAACAAAACCTATGTTTTTGTCGACACCTTCAGCTGCCGTGCATGTGTATGTGAAAACTGGCACTGACACGCTCAAATACATGTATATTCATAGTTGTCAGAGACAGTTTGGCCAGAAAGCTTTTTATTATTTATGATTATATTATTTTATTATTTTTTTTTCCAAATGAAGTCATCAAGACACCAAACTAATGAAATATAATAATAATAATAATAATAATAATAATGAAATAAAACCTGCAAGACCGTGAACTCATCACAGCTACATTTAAACACCTAGAGCATCAACATTACAAATGTTTTTATGGCTAACCTGCTAGAGCTGCAGTAGATGAAGAGCATTATTAGTATTCATCATTTTGACCGCCTAAAGAACACCAGTACTATATTACCTCTCCTGTTACCGTATGTTTTTAGCTCTAGCTTTTTAGCTCTGCATGTTTGGACAGGTGGTGTCCAGTGTTTTTTTTTTTTACTGTTGGAGAGGATGAAGAGAGTAGAAACTCCTAAGTAAAAAAAACAAGGAGCTCTGTGGTTCTTCAGGGGAAAAAAAAGAAACGGAGGCCTAGCCAAAGTATCATTATCACAGTGACAATGAGACAGCGAAGCAACTCAAGAAAAGCAAAAATTGTGCAAATGATGAAGTGAATTAATAGGTAAATGAGCAGTTATACAAGAAAACATTGGCGTCTGGGGGAGGTCAAAGCCGCTGGGACCATGCGCACTACCATCTCAACAGGTGCGAGTGGTCTGTTGGCTCCATAGCCAACTCAAAGCTTGCGGTTAGTTAGCCTGGAACTGCACTGTGAGTCATTCAACAATATGAAAACAAATAAATATTATCTCGACAGTAATAACAAGGATCCCACTGAATATAAACTGAGCTTCACAGAGCCTTTCTAGTGAAAATGTGTTCGAAAGAGAAATCTGTGTTTGTTCCCGTTTGGGTTTGAGTTCCACTTTGCTTGTGTTCTGCTGACCTTGGCAGCAGAGATAAAGCTGTCAATGTGTGGTGGTTTTAATCAGACTCAGGGACCTTGAACCTTCTTTTTCTCACATTAGCTATTGTCCTTCTGTTGGGCTAAAAAACTTTGAGCTGGTTCAATTTGTCAGGCCAAGTTGACAGGCCATTTAAATTGGTTGAACGTGGAGCCGTATATCAGAGGTGACACTAGGAGAATAATAGCTGTGATTCATACAAGCAGCTCTCTTCACTCTGTCTCGCACTTTCACTTTCTTTATCTCTGTTTCTGCGGCTCTCCTCTCCGCACGCATTCATTCGAGCCACTCTACCCTTCCTCTCGTTCTCATCCTCCCTCGCCTTAATGACCCGAGCAGAGACTGTGTGTCATTAAGAGACTGAAGACGGGGATGATGAGATGTGGGGGGGTTGGCTGATTGGTTAGACTCAGACAGATTCTGCCTCGGAGATTAGCAACCCCTTTGTCAGCTTGGTAACAAAACTGGCTACAACACTTTTGTATTTCAGTCACAAACATATGGTTCCTGTTGGGCAAGTGAAAACATTTCAACCTCCATCCGACATTTTCTGTCCTTTCTCTTCGTAGCACTGGCACACTTTTTCAACAGAACTACCTCATCTGCAAAAAGGACAGATCCAGTCCCAAGGTCACCAAACTGGACTCCGTCCCTCAAATGGCCTGTCCATAAAAATCACAAATAGAATAGGAGACAAAGCATATTCCCAGCACTGCACAAGACATGTTTGACTTCCTGAGAAACTAAAAGCTTTAAATCGACAACACGCAATTCAGGGGTTGCATTTGAAGACAGACTGCATCACAGCAGCACGACTAGGCTATCTCATTTGGAAGGCTCCTTCAGATATGTCCAAGAAATGCATCCTTCTTTTGGGCAACCGAGGCTCAAACGGGTGGATCCTAGCTCAAACTATCCCAAGATTCATTGCAAGCTGATAATGAAAGCAAACAATGCTGACAGAGAGCCTGAAGATTAAACCCCTTAAATGCAACAATTAGATTTTAGCTAGTTGAATAACTACCAACCTTTATAACAACCTTTAAAATTAGTAAATAAAAAAAAAAAGTCAATAAAAAAAAGTTATATCTTGTCAAGGTTGTTGGGGCAGCACAGACATCTTCAAACAGCTTCAAACTGTTGATTTCCTGTCGTCTGTCTTTACCAAATAGTTTCATTCATCAGTCCCAGATCTGCTTCTGTGGCTGAAATCTTGAATATGTGGTCGTTTTTCTTCAGAGGAAGAAGTAAAGGACTGAACTAAAAGAGAAAAGGGTTTAAAAAATGTGTTAAAATGTGAAAGTTTCCTCTCAGCCTTGGAAATTTATTGTTAAAGGAGATGAGTGCTGAGATCTGACAGTCAGCTCTTCCTCATACTTGGAAAGCTGAGCATAAAATGAACTGTGGACAAACCACAGTCTGGACTGATGCTCATTTAATTTCATCATGTGTTTTCTGAGTCTGTCACTCTCAGCCTGAAGTTAAAAATGGCTGAAGTTGTCATGGTTACACCTCTTCCCTCGTGTTTCTTGATATTCTTTATATAAAACTCAAATGTCTGACTGACTCCCTCTCTCTCTTTGCCTCTCTATGTCTCTCGCCCTGTGGCAGGCCGGCTCCTAAGGGTTCGTCAGAGCAGGGCAGCAGTAGCGACAAGAAGGAACGTCCCATGAGCACCATGAGTGAGGCTTCAAACTACACGGGGGGCTCCGACTACAGCACCTTCCCTGGCAGCCCTGCCACCACAGTCACTACAGGCACCACCACCTCCACCTCCTCTACACGGGTCAGTCATCTCAACTATAGACTGTTTATGGAAGTGGACATAGATACTGAAAAGTGAAGCTGGTGCTGAAGAGATATCTAATGACCATCAGGGGCCACTGGTTGTAGAAAGAACTGTGGAAGATTGTGTTGGAAAACTTCTCACTTGATTTGATGCAGCAGTGTCCGGTTTCAAGCCTTCTTAAATACATCACAGTGTTTTAAATTATGGTCCCATTTAGAGGAAAATAGACCTTAAAGCAGGGGATGAATTAGTGCGTGGCTACTGTGCGATTCACAGACTGTGCCACACATGGCGACCTGCTGGATTAAGCACAGAGCAGGTGCTAAACATGGCTCTTACGACGACGTTACTGTTCTAAATCAGGGCATATTATGATTAAACTGAGCCATAAAGTGAAAACTACCAAGCAGGTAGTGGGACCTGGCAGGAAAGGTGTTGATGTGCTGAAGTTTTCATGGGAGGGGGGCTTCTTCTTTAGCTATGATTAGCAGTGGGTTGCTAGGCGTGGCATTAGTAGTCTGTCAATTGGCCACTTTTGACCAGACTGGAATATCTTAGCAACTACTGGATGAATTGTCATCCATTTGGTTCAGACATTCATTGTCTAACCCCTGGTGAAATATAGCATATTAATTATGCTGTAATGGTGGCAGGCAGCTTTTGTAACCTTTGGGCACAGTGAGGCTAGCTGTTCCCTAGTCTTTATGCTAAGCCATTAGGCTGTAGCCTTAGATTCAACAGACACTTTTCTAAAATGTCAAAGTATTCCTTTAGGAAGAGTCAAGTTGTATCATGCAAAAGAATGTTTAGAGCACTGTATTGAAAACTGATGGAATGAATAAAAGTGATGTGTGCTAACATGAACCATCAGCGCAGCCACCGCTACCCCTGGAGGACTTGATTTGTTGTTTCAATAACGCCGCAGGTTCAACCTCAGGACATTCACAAACACGCTGAGTTGTCACAGGCACTCGGCTCTCCCTGACTGTCCTGGAACGGGTCACTCCGCAGTTGGTTTTGAACACCGTGCCCATTTATAAATGCTCAATACACACCAAACAGACAGGAAATAAATATGCACGGCTGGATCGAATCAGAAGCTCCGTGCTTTCATGAATAACTGATGCACCGCTTCTGCTTACACTGGTCTAAAGAAAGTGTAACACCGCATCGCTCCATGTATTCATGAGAAGTCATTATTTATAACCGAGCTGTGCCGGTCCAGCTCCTTGACTCTTTAAAAAGAACGACACACACACACTCCATATAGAAGGAAGAGACAAAAAGATAAAGCATTTAGCATTTTAAGCATACTTTGCACTGTAAATAAGGAAGTTGCTTGTGTTTTCTTTTGCCACAACAAAAAGACAACAAGCAGGGCAATTCTGCCTTGAAACAAACCTGAGCCAAACCACCACAACACAGCGCACATGTGTGGGGAGAGACAACCTGCACTCTGATCTGGCCTTTACTTTCTAGTATAAAAAGTTAAATGTATCTATATATATGTGTCTATCTATATGTATCTATCTATACAAGTTGTGTAGTGCGCATGTTCTCAGAAAGGTCAAAGGTTTACCATCAACATAAGAAAAGTCTAATCAATACAATCATAACATGTTGACAAAATTTAGACTTATTCACAGGACTCCTCTGTCTTTGTGCTGTTGCCTGACATAAAAGAGGACTTTATTCGACACTGCTGCAGTTTTCAGTCCTGATGTATGGGGGATGTGGAATGTGCTGTGTTTAATGAGCTGAATACATCTGCCTCTCGTGTTGCTTTTTATAGGTGCTGCTGCTGTTTTCATGAACAAGGTTTTTTTTTTTGTTTTGTTTTTTTTTTTACAGCCCATGCACAGAGCACTTGTCGTGTCAGATTGTGGTGTTGAGATCAGGGAAGAACAGCCGATATTGCGGGTTATTTTTTTTCAATCAGGCTCTTTGCTGTCTTTACTCTGCAGGAGATAAACAATAAGAACCATTTTTTGGTTTTTCATAAAGGTTTATAAATTGTTTTGTGTGACTTATTTATTCATATATGTGCATTTCAATGCCTGTGATGTGAATAAGCAGAATTTTCTGTATATATAAAAATATTATCTCCTTTATTATTTCACAGCCCTCTCGGTCTTCCAAAAAAGTCCACAACTTTGGCAAGAGGTCCAACTCCATCAAGAGGAACCCCAACGCCCCTGTGGTCAAGAGCAACTGGCTTTACAAACAGGTACAGGAGGAAGACAATTCATCTTCAACATTATGGGATGTGTCTGAGTCTGAGTCTGTCAGTGTGGGACTGAGGGTGGACAGATAGAGACAGGTGAGGGAATATGACCATGTAGCAGATGATGATACAGTATGTAGGAAATGGTAATATTATTCACCGCACTTGGATTTTTTTTTTTTCAGACTGAGCCACAGTAGATATAATAAAGAAGTCTTCCCAAACTTGTCCAACTCACGGCCCACTTAAAAATCTATAAAAGGTTGGTGGCCCACATCTGACCCCTGTAACGATACAGAGGCCAAACATTTACTTTTTATATTAATGAACAACCAAACATTCACAGTTGATCTGAAAGCAGGGAAAGCCTAGTTTTATGTTTTTGGCTGACAGGGTGAGGGGTTCACTTGTCAGTTCGCCATCTGTCTCTTCACTCTCTTTCCTTTTAAATCTTCCTGTTGCAGTCACACTGAGATAGCAAATAGGTGAACACTGTGATCCGCCAGGCGACAAAATAAAAGTTCCTATCGTATAGGACAGGGTAGGCCCTAATACAAGAAAATAAACAAGGAAAGCGTTTTAAACACTATTAATGTTTTAAAGATCATTTCATTTTAAAACGTGTTTCACAATTAACAAATTATTTTCGGCCCATTACCTTCGTGGCCCACAGGTTGGAAACCACTGACTTAAACACCAAACAGACAAAAGACAGGACAAAACAGTAAAAAAAAGCTTTCTTTTCAAGACTAATGATGAGAAATAAAGGCTTCAATCTAATGACTCACCTGGCTATGGAGTCAGGATGTAATTAGTTCAACTTAGAGACTAGAGACTGGAGGCAGGAGAAAACAACCAGCCTAGGAAGGCAGATTTGAAGCGTCTCCTCTGACTCTTCTCTGAGTGACTTGAATAAAGATACAGGAGATTTCAGGAGGGTGGGTCCAGGTGGGTGGGGCATGGCTGAGATTGATGACAGCTTTGTTGTGACACACACATCACAGCAGAAGTTATAGGATTCATGGCACCTCGACCTCGAATATGAGGATCCTGTTCCTGCTTCAGGCCTAGTCTCAACGTGAGATAGTTCTCCCATTATCTTTCCATCCACTCGCTTCAGGTTGAGCTTTTCAATTGTTCTGTGGACCTCTGACCCTCACACTCCCATAGACTGCTTCATCGAACGCTGTTCTACTCAGCTTCCAGACCCCATTCACAGCCACTGTCAATAACCTCTACATCTGAGCCCGTGTGCCCCCCCACTCACACCTTTTTTTCCCCATAGACCTGTCAGGCAAAGTGCTCACTTGCAGAAGAAATATTATCAGTGTTTATCCAAAGAGCAGAACAGGATCTGTGGCCAGATGTGACACTGTGCAAACAGAGCTACAGGAACGAGTGGAACAAACGAATGGTCTCAAAAAAAACAAAAAAAAAAACTTGTGATTGTCACTGCAGTCATATGACACCAGTGAAGAGGGGGAAAAAACGAATCGTAGCAGCAGCGTAGAGAACAAAGCACAGACCTTCGCCCCAAGCACCACAGAGGCAAATTTGTCACTGCGTTATGAAGAGATAAAACAAAGCAATTTGTCTCAGAGGAGGAGATAGAAGCTGGTTAATAGAAGCAGCCAGAGGGAGAGACTGAGAGGGTGTCAAGAGGAGGGGAGTGAGGGAGATCAAACAAGGGAAAAGAGGGAAACAGAAATCAGTGAGTGTGTGTTTGTTTGTGTGTGTGAGGGAGAGAGAGATAATGTATTTGTTCTCCTTAATTATTTCACTGTTTTTTGGCCCCTGCAGGACAGCACAGGCATGAAGCTATGGAAGAAGAGGTGGTTTGTCCTGTCAGACATGTGCCTCTTCTACTACCGTGGTGAATACACACACACACACACACACACACACACACACACACACACACACACACGTACTGGATTGAAACTCAGACACTGTGTTAAGATCCACCATCACCATTAGAACAGATATTCTGGGCAATTTCTGATGACCAACACGTAAAGGTGTTTTCTTCTTTTGATTGTCACCCAAGTCAGTAAGAAATATATCAGACTTGTGACACAATATTAAGATATTTGAAAAATGTGGTGTTTAAGTGCTTTGTGCTTCATCAGAAACCTGATGAACTATGTGCGTGTTTTTCTGTAGAGGAAATCTGGATTCATGAACTCAGTATTGGAATATGGCCCTGGATCAGTAATGAGATTTGGGACACTCATGCAATAAGGGGCCATAACCCATATCATTTAGTTCATATTGTGCTTCAGTATCGCGTTACAGTATCACCAAACAAATATATATTTTTGTCAAATCACCACAAAATTATTGCCGCACAGTGATTCTGGAGTCGCCTGTATAACTGGATACCACTAAAGCTAAGTGAGGAAATGACCCTTTACAGCACAGCCTGTTTAAAGTGGATCAACAAGCAGGTAATATATCTGAGATACTGTCACACCGTGTGGAGAGTCAATCAGGAGCAGTGTACCAGAGTAAAACCAGGGTTCACGAGGTCAAGTGCCCTTGTCACTTAACAGTAGTCGTCCTTGCTCTCCCCCACAGTTGTGCCACCCACACTGCTGCACTAATTTAGAGCTTTTCTTTTGCAAAAGCTCATCTGTTCCCACTTCGTGTCTCCTACACCCTTGAGAGAGATTTTTCCATCTCCATAAATTGACAAATTAGCCGCTCCCAGAGCACAATCAGGAGCCGCTTTCATGGCAAACCCAGGGGAGAATTGGATGTTTATTGGCTTAGCCAGGCAGAGACGGGAGAGAGGAGGCGTCCTCGGGAAGGACAATGACGTGCTTGGCTCTCCGATAATAACCTTTTCTTTTTCATTTTTCTCCAACTTGTTTTATCATTTTACTCTAAGGGCCTTCTGTCGCTCAGGTTGGGAGGTGATTGTAGAGTTGGGAGCTGCTGTACTTTTTGTGTGAGCAAGGACGATAAGCATCCATCCTACCGCAAGTATTTATTACCAGAGTGAGACGGCACGGTCATGATTACGGTCGTCATGTCAACACCTAACGCAGGTTATCACAATGTGAGGATGTACAACTTGATAGGCAGAGCTGGTTGATTCATCCTCAAAGAGCTGGAAAGTGAATCAAAATATTTTACCTAAACAAATTTACTGTTATTGCTGGTTTGCTTTTGAATGTGGCCGTTCTCCTGAAACCTAAAGGAAAGATATTAGAGCAAAGAACAGCTGATTTTAACGCTTTGCATTGCTGCCACATTACTGGCCGAAGGGATTCATGAATAAGCAGGTGTACTGGTGTTTGGTGAGTGGAAGACCCAAGTTGTCCTAAACCTTGACGATCCTTCAATAGGGCCAGATTATACTTTTCTTTCAAATATAAAATGTTAAAATAAATGTGGCCAAAGTTTCCAATAATGAGGTAAAAATCTCAGTGAGACTGAAGATCAGGTGTCAGTCTGCTCTCAACACGGTTCTTAGATCACGAGTTGATGTCAGTTCATTACAGACTTCTTTATTCCGTCGTCAGCTCCAAACTGGACTCATCCTCTCAAAACAGTCTTTCACTGACGTTTAATGCCCTCCAGCACATAGATAACAGAGATTGCTGGTTTACTATACCAGACAGCAGAATAACATTTTATCAGCAAAATGTTTGTATTTTCTGACAGCAGATGTTTTTCTCTTCAGTCGGCACTTTAGCTCATTTCCCACCCGATGAGATGGGCCACCTGGGCTGAGGCTATATGGTTAGCATGCTAATGGTAACATTAGCGATATAGTTCAAGCAAAACTTCTATATAGCTCCTTCAAATTATGGCTCAGATTCAGACGTGACAAGTTGCCAATTTCCATTCAATTGTGATTATTTTTAATGATTGATTATTGAGTTTCAAAGTTTGTTTTCAGAACCTCCACACTGGTAGGAGGATGAGGTGGTCCGCACCAACAAACACTGGGTGCTGCCCCTCAGCAGCACCCAGGCTTTTAAGGAGGCCTCTTTTAAGGAGGCCTGAGCTAATATTGCTCCAAAACAAGCAGTTAGAGATAAAGAAAGACTTTTGTTGAACTGTGACTGATGCAAAGCTATTCTAGTGTAGTCCCAGAATAAAAATACTAAACTGAAAATGATCACAATAGGTCCCTCTAATCAACCTGAGAAATGACTATGACAGTGCACAGTGTCGGCGCACTGATTGTAGTCAGGAGCTGATCTGAGCAACCTCAGTGAACCCGCTGATGAACCTTGAAATGTCAATTGTTCTAAAAAAGCTTTATGAAAAGAAAACACCCCCTCACACTGCAGTGTATACCCACAGCCTCTCTCTGCATGCCAGCTTACTCATCCCCTCTCTTTCTTGCTCATTTTCTCGGTGCGTGTGCTCTGTATCTCAATAATTCAGCAGCAGGGACGGGGGCCGAAGGAGATGTAGCGCTCACTGTGCAGGCTCGGCTAAAGCAAACAGCAGCACTGGCTGGAGGCTCTGTCGGTTTTTGCTGCAGTTGGTGCAGCGGTCATGTTTCCGCCTGTGCCCCACTGCCTATAGCATGTATTTTGAGGTGATCATGCAGTAATTACAATCTGAACAAAGCACAGCCCACACTGACGCATGAGACTTTTTTTTAATATGGAATCAATATATATTTATTCTGTAAGAGTTTCAAAACTTCTTTGCACTTTGCTGCCATTTTGCTACTGAAATAAGAAAAAAATAAGAGTACAGAAGAAGCTTTTCGTCTGGTATTGCCTTTGGCAAGGCCGTCCTCAGCTGGAAGATCACAGTTCACGCAGGAAGTGGACAGTAAGAGTGTCCAATCGTCTTGTTCTCTCCCTCTGTCTCTGTCTGTGTGTTGTCTGATAAGCCTCAGTACATTTTGTTCTGTCATCATTTGTTAGTCATTCATGACACCGTTGACCAGATAAAGTTTGACTTCCACATTCTCAGGCCAGACTTTACAGCGTAGACCAAAAACTTAGGAGAAGTCTGGAGCTCATGGACAGAAAATATCCTGCTCTTCTCTGAAACAAGTTACGTCTAATTTTCTGACAATGACAAATACGCAGTTATATTTTTATTACTGTCTTTCAGAATAAGGTTTCTGTGCACCTTGCTTTGGGGTCTGAAAATCATCAGCACTTATATTACATCTCCATATTGAATTAACTTCTCATTGAACCAGCAGTTTGTTAGTAACCAACAGGCAGAACAGTGGGTGGTAAGAGACTAACATATTGGAATTAGTGCAGTTACATACACAGAAGTGAGTGCTGATGGTGAGAGTTGTTAGTAAATTTATGAATACGGGGTGGATTCATTTTTAAACAGATCGAAATAAGACTAAAACAATTTTTGATAAATTCATCTCATAAAAGGAATGAAGCATGGCACCAAAGTCACTAAGTGGTTTTTCTAAACTGTCAGTTTTCACTTTGCATTTCTATGGTTGATGTGGCCCCTGGTTTCCCTCACTTGCCCTGTTACTGCTCAGATTATTCAGAGCTCCTTCAAACAGCATGGCCTTTTCCACCAGATCTAACTGTAAATCTGCTTCTATAAATGGGCTTTGATGTGTCTCTAACTAAAATAAACCAACATAAATAGATCAGCCCTTTCTGCACATCAAGCAACTCCACAATCTGTTTGGCCCGTGATTTAGAAAGATCACAAGTTCACAACCAAACTTCAAATAACCGGAGATGAATATTTTATTTTGTGTTTCTCTTGTCTAATCTATAGGCTAATGTGAAACAAGTGAGTCCTCATTAATCGTATGCCTCTTCAACCTGAGCCAGAACCTCACTGTGGCTTTGGATGCAGATGTCCACCTCCAGTATATTACCCCACCAGACTCCTGACTGCTCTCTGTCTTTGCTGCAGATGAGAAAGAAGACAGCATCCTGGGAAGTATCCTCCTGCCCAGCTTTCACATCTCCATGTTGTCGGTAGACGACCACATCAGCAGGAAATATGCATTCAAGGTAAAGTAGTGCAAAGGTCAAATGTTATTTCTTCCAGTCCATGGTAGTTTTTTTAAATTTGTGGTGGTGACGAGGATTTTTCTTGCGAAATATCTGACTGCAGTCTGCCAGCAGGAGCATGTTGTTCAATGTGAGATGTTATAGGAAGAGCTCAGTATTTTGGGGAATACACTTATTGGCTTTTTGTTCATTGCTTTTGAAACTGAGATAAAAAAGATGGAAATCAATTCCATGTCTGTGTGTTGAATGCAGAGCTGGAGTGAGGACATAGTTAGCCTAGCTTAGCATAAAGACTATAAGCAGAGGGACAACCTGGCTCTTTCCAGAGTTCAAAAATAGACTCAGCAACACCTTTAAGGTTTGAGTTTGAAAACATGGAGTTTGTGCAGTGTTTTTTTTTTCCTTTCTATCAGAGGTGTTTATTGCTTCAAATGGCCACATTTGTAGGTTAAGTGTAATTCAACCTGAGAGAAAAGGGTAGCCCTACTGTCATATTTTCAGATAGTCTCCCCTGGAAGGCCTTCGTAGTTATGTTCACATGAAAAAATGATGAAATAGAGAAATGAAACCCTCACTCCTTACTCACCTTTGTGCGCACACACAACTCCAGCATTGGAAGGATGTGGTTGAAGAGGCTCTCAGCCACACAACAAGCAGGATATACTGGAGCCTTTTAGATCACTAATGAACACATTTTATGCTTATTTAATCTGTGTTGAAACAGTAATGTAAAAACTTCACTCACCTCCCAAGACACTGGGATGGTTTGGTCAATACCATAGACTGTAAATAAAGATGATTGTAGCCTCAGTGGCTGACAGGTTTCTGAAGAGTGGTCAGCTCTGCCATTGCTATCTTGGCCATGCCTGACTCAGCCAAACCCCTGGATAATCCAAGACTCCAGTACATCCTGATTTCATAAGTAAAGCAAGCAAACACTCCTATTAGCATCGTTAGCACAGCCAGCAGCTAACTCAAGGCCAATTAATTAAACTGATACATAATAAAACTAACCTGTTAATGAAATCAAGCTTTGTACTTCACACAGACATGAAATTGATATTGAACTCATCTCACAATGATAGGTGATAAATTCCCCAAAGTTTGTAGCTGCTCATTTAAGGTGGTAATTTGACTTGATGGTGGGTGCTGTTGTACAATAGTTGTTGGTCTGTTCCTTCAGTGTGATTCTCACTTGTTCTGTTTTACCATTGCCAAGAGGAACCTTGAAGATCCCCACAGTGTTTTCACACTGAGACACACGGGGACGCAGCAAGGGAGACATGCACATGCACACACACACAGTCATACTGTACACACACACACACACACACACACACACACACACATACACACACACAGTCGTACTGTACACACACTCCTCTGCCAGCAGGAATGATATAAAGACCACAAACTGGTATCTCAAGGTCACTATTCAAGGCTGCTTCTCACACTGCTGTTTGTCTGTCTGTGTCCTTCTCCTATTCCTCTTTCTCTCACTGTCACCCTCCTCTCGCTCTCTATACCTACACTACCAGGCCACTCACCCCAACATGCGGACATATTATTTCTGCACTGACACAGCCAAAGAGATGGAGTCCTGGATGAAAGTCATGACAGATGCCGCTCTTGTCCACACTGAACCAGTCAGGAGGTTGGTGCTCGCCACAGGGGAACACCCTTATATCATACTTTTTAGCCATGATTTGCTTCAGTAATAAGACAATATGGTCTAGAAACATAACACCACTGGAGAAGCATTAGGGGGTGGAACCGTATTGGTTAAATTAATTAAGTGATCATTGATTGAATGCAGCACCCAGTAAACACACTAAAGCTTCTGTGGCCCCATGCATAGGCTCCATAGCTACACATAGGCTTCACCATAGCTGGTGTAACCCAAAAATAAAACTGCTTGTCAGTAGCCACAGAGATACCACATGGGGACAGAAAGAACTGCATTGATGTTTTCTCTTACTACACACATTTACAGTACTGATAGATATTAAGACAATTGAAAACACAACATAGACAGTCTTAGTTGTACACACAGGTGGTACACAAACAAAGAGCTAATTGCAGGATATAGTGGGTGTGGATGTAGGGAAATGTGCACAAGTTTAAAGTCTTGGCTGTATAGTATGAAATTATACTTGAGGAAAGGCCATAGTCCGTCACTGCTCACTCATATATCAATACCCAATGAACCCAGACTCCCTCCTGTCAGGGGTATTCCGGCAGAGATCAGAAACTTTTAAGAAGTGAAAGGACGGGTAATAGAATTTGGAGAGCTGTCAGACAAGCACAGGACTCCTGACACTAATGTTTGTCTTCTCATTAAAACTTTTGTTATTCTTTGTAGTATCCACCCTTTTTTGTTTGGATTCTAACTTTCTCTTTCTCCCTAGATCAGACAAGTTGAAAGTGGACCAACGAACGTCTCAGGAGCTGAACAACTTGCTGAACCACAGAGTCCTAACCAGGCCCGAGATCCAGAACAACGAACGCAACCGTGAACCTGTACGACAACACTCCCTCTCTCGAGCTGACGACAAACGACAAAAAGATCCTGAGAAACACAATGGCCAGAGGGAGCGGGAGTACTACACCTTACAGAGAGACGGCGAGAGGTACTCTCTGAAGAAAGACGGGGTGAGCTATTTGCTTCAGAAGGATGGAGAGAAGTATCTCCTCCACAAGGATGGGGAGAAGTACTTGCTGAGGAAAGATGGAGAGAAGTACTCGCTGCAGAAAGACGGAGAGGTTTACGCTATTCACAGAGAACTGGAGAAGTACACTGTTCAGAAAGTGGACGAAAAGTACACGGTGGCATCAACAGAGGAGAAATACGCTCCAACTAAGGACAGAGAGAAGTACTTACTCACGAAGGATGGAGAAAAATATGCACTGCAGAAAGTTGGAGACCGGCACATGCTCCAAAAAGATGGGCAGAAATATGTTCCTCAGAAGGAGGTTAAGAGACAGCTGTCACTCAAGGAGACAGACAGGTACAGCACACTGAAGGAGATGGAAAATAAATATGGTACCATACAAGTCGTGGACAAATACGGCACCGTGAAGGAAGTGAAGAAATACAGTACGCTAAGAGAGGGCAATAAATACGCTACTCTCAGCGATGCAGAGAAGTACGCTACGGTTCGTGATGGTGATAAATATGGCTTCCAGAGAGACCCCAGCGCAGAGAGGTCTCTGACCAAAATCAGCAGCATAAAGCTTCAGCCGGCTCAGGCTGCCGCCATCGCGGCCGCAGTATCTGCATCTCGCCAGGGCCAGGCCAGCCTCAACGTCCAAAAGCCTGCACAGGTTAATGGCTCTGGGTCTGGTTCTGGGTCCGGGTCCGGGACAGGGGAACCCACTGCAGACTGCAGCCCGGCAGAGGTAGATGGTGGCCTGGCCAGGGGTCCAGTAAAGTCCCCGGCTCCGGTGCAAGAGCCAGAGAGGGGCCTGTCCAGAACCAACTCCATGCAGCAGCTGGAGCACTGGGTCCGCACACACAGGTCAAGAGGACTTGATGATGACACCAGGAGGTGAGCCTGACTGATTGTGTATGTGTTTTGTCTTTGTAATTGCGCTGTTGTGTTTTGGGGGTTTTGTGATTAAAAAAAACAAAAAACAAAAGAAAATGTAGAGACAGCATTTTGTCCATTCATCTCTTTTTTGAAGGGCCTGTCGATGAGGTTGAGGATATCTAACATGTCATAACCAGTGCAAGAGACTCCAACCTTTTGTTATGTTCCTGACAGTCTTTGTCTGTCTGTGTTGGTAATTTTTGCACTAAGCACAGATGGGAGGAGATCTGGAAACAGGCAGGGGGTTTATTCAGATGAAGCTGTGAAAAGCTTCTCCTTCACTTCATGAAATTCCTGCCACCCCTGAAGGCAACAGGTCAGATATATTGTTGAATAGGCAGCCTTTGATTTGTTAAGTGCCACAGAAGAGTGCAGTGCCAAATGACACAAGGCTGCTCCAGATTAACCACACACCTCCTTATGACCACTTGTGTTTTTGTTTATGAGGGAGACATCATATTACTGGATATGACTAATCCTGCGTGTCAAAGCCTTATTTCCAGATTTCCACCCCTTATACAGTCATTCATGCATAGTTTCACCTTTCTTCACTACACTCTGAGTGCGACCTCTCATCCCAACAGGTCTGCTCTTCCACACGATTTCTTTTTTCATCTCTCACTCTGCCCTCCCATCCCTCCAGTCCACCCCCCTGTTCCCAATGTATCTTCCCTTGTCCTTGCGCTGACCTTGTGGGCCAGAGGGAGCTGAAAGCTTTTTGTGTCACAGATGTGTATCTCAGTAGGGAGCGCCAGCGTTTAGTTGGCATTTAGCCGGCTGTACTGAGAAATGCAGCAAAACAGAAGTGCAGAGCGCAGAAGCTCCATTTGCTCTCAGTGCTGCCCCTCTCCTTCTGCTTCCATGAATAAGTCATGGAAATGAGACTGTAATGAGAAGTGAGCAGGCTCAGTGCTGCAGAGACACATTTGTCATCTTTATCAGCACAAAGTGGAGAAATAGAGAAACTTTGTAGGACTGATCGTTATTATTGTTAACAGAGTCCTGCTTCTGCTAACAGCCGCTTTATTTAAGGTGAGCAGAGCTGCTCATAGTGCAGTGGTGAAAGAACCGATAACATCCGTGCAGCATTGTGTGAGCTTGTGTGCCTTTTCATACACTCACAGATGAGTCCTTTTTCATTCCTTGTGAAGAGCCTATAAAACTGAAGTAATACCACAATGTAATGTGCTGTCTGACAATAATTTAAAAAGGTAATTCTCACTTTTCTATAATTACAATCATTATATAAAAGGCAGTAGTCAAAGAATAGCCAGTATGTTCAGCATGAACAAATAGTGGTTGCTAATAAAGTTGCTAATAATAAATTACATTGGAGAGGGTGAATTACATGTATTGTAATGCAATTGGAACAATATTCAATAATTAATAATATCACAATAATTCCCACAATAAGCAGTATTTTTGATAATACAGTTCTTTTAGTAGTACTGCCCTGCTGCCAAGTCCAACCCTCATTTCACTGCTTTGCTTAGTGTACATTGTACTTTGGCATGTTATAGGCATGAAACATTTACACACAACAATAATTTGATTATTTATTATAAAATAACACCTAAAACACCATAATAATTCTTATTATTTTAACACCTCTATGTTCTCCCTGTGCCTGCATGGGTTCCCTCTGGGTAATCCTGCTTCCTCCCACAGTCCAAGATGTTGGGTTAATTGGTGACTCTAAAACGGCTCATAGGCCTGAGTGTGAGCATGAATGGTTGTTTGTCTCCATGTTTTGGCCCTGTAATAGACTGGTGTCAGTTGGGGTTGGCTCTAGCCCCTTCACGACCTTGACGGATAAACAGTACAGATAATGGTTGGATGGATAACACACAGCCAAAAACCTTCTATGTTAAGAGCTGAATATTGACTACACGGGCCTATTGCACTGAATTAGTGCTGTGGAAATGTACATTACACTGAATTTAGTGTTGCATTGTAGTTTTTTCAATAGAGTTACAACACAGTGAATATGTTTATACAGTGGAATGAGGCCACTGAATATTGAATTTTAAAGTTATGTTTTAAAATTAAGTACAGATAGAGATCAACTCCTGCAATATGAGCAAGCCTCCAAAAAGCAGCATTGGTCTGCAATACATTTAGAAAGCAGCACTTCACTGACAGAGACTTGGCATTTCTATTGGAGAAGATTTTGTGTCCAAAAAAGTAATTGATAATTCATCCAAATTAATTCATAATCTTTCTGGCTGTGATGTTCCCTTTTGCCAAATGTTCCCTCAAACTTGGAGAGCATTCAGTCAGTCTCATCGTTTTGGTGTGAGAAAAAAAATTATTTTGGTGTGGTGTGAAATTTGGGGAAGTAAAAAGAAAATGAATAAACTGCCTTAGGTGAGAGGAATGAAGTGTTTTTAGGCTGAATTTCCTCTTCAATGCCCTGAAAATGGGCACTGAGCTCAGGATCCAAAATCAAACATGGAAGACAAACAATGAGGATAATGTGAATTTGGTCATGATTGTTTGGTTCAAATGTTAGTGGACATCCACTCTTGACATGGATGAACTTCACAGGCTGCTTTGAGACCAAAGATTTGCTAGCTGTGATTTGTTCAATGATTCAATAAGTTCTGGCATATTCCTCAGTTGTGGTTCTCTGGACCAGCTGGAGGAGCAGATCAAAGCTCTGTCGTCGACTTTCAAGGCAAATGTATTGTTGTTCGTGGTGTTGACTCATTTGTGTGCACAGAAAGTTAAAAAGAAATTGTGAGAAAAATGAGGAAGGAATCTTAAGAGAGAAGTTCAGACTGCTCCTAGCAACCATCAGGGGCTGAGATGAATGCAGTGTCAGGCTGAATGGATGGCCATTCAGTCTGACATTATCACCCAGCAACCACAGAGATCTGACACATTTTCATGTTCACCACCTGGTGGGATGAACTGCCTTGAGAGTGGAAAGTGGTTGGCAGCAATAATAAAGTATTTAACCTGTAATCTATATAAAATGTGCAATTGTGGTGTACTACTTCTGTCTGGACTTGTCTCGATGCCTTGCTAGTCTTCCTCTCTGCTGAATGCAAACGATTGAAGACTGTGGCACTCCACCTCTCCAGGTGAAGAATGGTGGTGGTCAGTCAGAGTCACAGGGACAGCATTTGGTCTCACCGTGGACTCATAAGGTTAAGGCCACAGTCCCAGAAAACAAGGGCTTCCATTTTATGATTAGTTGCTAATAGCCAAAAAGATAACGGGCGCCTCGTTACTTCACGTGACCAGGTCAGAGCAAAAGTGAAGCAGAGCTCCGTTAATGAAAGTAGTTTGATAATTAAATCCAGTCAAGCACACCACACATGTCAAGGCAGACACATACAGATAATTACGCCTGTTCCTATTCAATACACACTGATTAAAGGTACTGATTCACTGGCCGTGATACAGTAAGAGTGAGTGCGGATGTTTGAATATGTGGATGCTTTACTGCTTTGTTCCTTCAATAACTGCAATAAAACATTAGATACAATTGGGAGGGATGCACTGACATTAACAGCTAAAATTATTAACGGCAAAATCCGGAACTGTTATTTGGTTTATTTATGAATGATTAAGAGGAAGAGCTTCTGTTGATCGGTCGTCAGCCCATTAATTTTAACGACACCATGATAGGCAGTTACATTCGGCTAATTGTGCTGATAATGTGGATCATACAATTATCATGTCCTCAACAAAAGAAGAGAAGCAGGGAGCATTAGACTGTGTGATTTCTGTGAGAAATGGAAGCTGATCCTCAACAGTGATGAAACTTAAGTTGTAGAAGAACTGAAGATTACATCTAATGATGTAACACAAAAATCCACTGCTGTCCAATTTGGACTAGCACTAGCTATTGATTGACTCATTCAATGACGATGATGATAAGGATACCAGCTCTTTCACATTCACTTACAAGATTCATATAAAAGTCATAGTTGACTAAGAATATACAAACTTTTAGCTTTTATTAAACCTTAACAGGTTGTATAACTAACAAGGGCACAGCCATTGATGATTTTACTGTGACTCAGTGATAATAGTCAATAGCTTCCAGTCATTAAAAAAATGTATTGCTTTAGCTAATGTTGTGATGAGACTGATTTCAAAGCTGCACTTTCTCTGAATTACACCATCATCTAAGTCCACTATCCAGTTCCAAAGTTTGTTAAACACACACATTATGCAGGGTGTTTTATTCTATGTCTGTTATTTTTAATATTTTTTTTTAAAATGGAGAATAAATTCATGGAAAAGATAGAGGAATGTGAAACTGTGTCCCCCTAAAATACTGAATGCATGATGCTCCTGTGTGAGGCTGTAGTGGAAACTTGTGTCATTGCGACTTGGGCAACAGCTAAAGCACATCAAGCCTGTTAAAGTTTCTTGACAGCATAGGCAACTTTAAATCTTATTGTGAAGAAACATCAAAACTTACCACCAGCTCATGAATTCATAACACAATTTTAAGAGTCTAAATAACTTTGTTTTTCTTTTTGTTTCTCCCTGAGGAGTAGACACAGGATCCAGATACACTTCTAATTGTGACAAATGAATCTCTGACCTACTTCTATTGGGGAGGAGGAGAAAAGTGTATTTGTGGTTACTAACAAGTACTCATTTCTCACTTTTTCTCTTTCCTTTGTCAGCGTTACATCCTACCAGACCTTACCTAGGAACATGCCCAGTCACCGTGCTCAGATTGTGCCCCGCTACCCAGAGGGCTATCGCACGCTGCCCCGTAACAGCATGATGAGGCCCGACAGTATCTGCAGCGTGGCGGGTTCTGTGTACGACCGTGCCCTCCGGCCTACCTCCACCAGCAGTGTCACCACAGCAGAGAAGAGACGGTCAATGAGGGATGACACTATGTGGCAGCTGTATGAGTGGCAGCAGAGGCAGGCCTTCTCCAGGCAAAGTCTGGCTCAGCCCACAGGTACAGATACCACAGAAGGATATAATACTACTTCCTGTCTCATTGGATGAGCTCTGACAGGGTGCTTTGGAGTTTTCAAGCCATACTAGTCTATACTTAGCTCAGAATCTGAGATTGAGTCACAGCTGGCATTCCAACCCACAGACCCCCTGAGCCCCTGAGAACAGCTGGATATGGCTCTGTGCTGCTATGTAAAAAAAATTTATAAAAAATAAAAAAACTTTTGGCCCAAAAAGCTTTTCCAACATAGGCCACAATTATAACAGAGACATCTTTGAAAGAGTCACCTGATTTAGAGTCACTTATTACTTTTTCTTTTTTTTTAACCACAGCGCTCTAATATTTTTAACACTATTTTTATGTGGGTATCGTCATATCAGTGTAAAGTCAAAGTGGGGGCCATAGCTCATTATTTCCCCAAAGCCCACTAGTGAGTTAATCCAGCCCTGGACGGAGATATTGATATAATCCTAATATTAATATTATAATGTTTTAGTTTAGTGTTGTGTACTTATAACTAGACCACAACAATTTTTCTACGAGATCAACTTTTACAGCTGTAATGATATAATCTCAGGTGCAGTTGTTATGGGGTTTAGGGGCATGTGGCCCATCTCCAATTCAGTAGGTAAATCACAAATCGTTTTCAGGACCAGTTTTTAAAATTTAGACATGTTTCCCATTGATGTTATGTCTTTTCGGTTCTGAATCATTTTTTAAGAGCTCAAATTAAAAGTCTAATTTAAAAATCCATACACTGAGTTTTCCTAATATAGAGCTGCAACTCATTTTGCAATCCATCTTTAATATTTTGTTGATGAATGCCAGTCTCAGATGTGTTATCAGGCATGTTCTTAAGTTTTTATTTTTCTTAAATTATGTCATTGTCATTTCAAATGGTCAATCTCTCTAATTTTGAATATGTCTCAGTTTCATGAACATCAGAGAAAATGCTATAACGGGGAAATGCTTTTGACTCCACTGTGACTGGCTCTTTCTTTGCTGTTGTTGTGATTGCAGCTGTGGGTCACTATGGCACCCTGCCCAGCACAAAGACTATGGGCAACATCTCTGAACATGCCGTAACACACTCCATCCCCACTTCACCGTCTCATGGCTCCCTGGCTCTCTACAGCACCTTCTCCCCTCCCCGCCAGCAGGTCGCTCACAATCCCAGCAATTCCCACTCAGAGGTGTCCTCACCAGTGTTTAGGGGCGATGTGACACTGGACCGCCGGCAGAGGGCACACCTTGCCAAGGTAGACTGCATGGCATCAAACTCACATAATGATGATATTAAAATGTGTCATGTAAAATGTGTGATACAATTGCAGAATTTTAAATAGCTTTCTTTAAAATATATAATTAAAACATTAGATTGAATTTAATGCTTCCACCCAGGAGTCACATATTAGCAAATGTGTTGAAGGTGGTGATCCTAAAGACATGAAACTCATTCCCAAATCAGTAATGTGACAAGGAAGCTGGAAGCAACAACATCAGCAGAGACTGTAGAGAAACTTTAACACCAATAACACGAAAGATATAAGGGAGGTGATTCAGAACATCAAGGCTACAGAAGCAGGAGCACCCCCACCATGTGTGAGGCCATGTTGCCAGATGAGCTTAATACATTTCATACAGGCTTTGATCTGCTCAACAAAGAGTCAGCTGTAAAGTCTACTCTACCTCCAGAGGACCTGCCTCTATCAGTATCCACAGTGGATGTGAAAGAATCCTGCTTAGTGAGGACGAGTAAAGCTGTGGGGTCTGATAACATCCTGGACTGAAAACATGAGCCATTCAGCCAGATGATGTTATTATTGACATTTGACCATATCACTGTCACAGGAGCACCTTCCCACCTGCTTCCAGACAGTCACTATCATCCCTGAGCCTTAAGAGTCTAAATGACTTCCACCCTGGTGTTCAATACAAATCTTGTGGACCGCACTCTGCAGTTGGATATTGGACTTCCTCAGAAACAGACCCCAGTCAGTTCAAACTGGCAGTTACACCTCCCTCACTCTAGTGCTCTGGAGTCCCTCAGGGTGGTGTGCTTAGCACCCTGCTGCTCTCACCATCCACATGATTACAAACAATGAGGAGGAATTCAGACATCTTACAGAGTGGTGAATGAAGAACAAACTGCTGCTCAACATAACAGAAGCAACGAGCTGATTGTTAATTTCAGGGGGAAAAAAAGGAGGCAAAGACGCAGAGGCGAGGCAGAGTTAGTAGTTTCAGCTTCCCAGGCATCAACATCACAAAGAAGCTGCTGTGGTCATCACACATCACCCTGTTAAAGAAAGCTCAGAGGCAACTGAAACTTAACAGGGCTAAATTCCTTGTTAAGTAAAGTTCTTACCGTCTACAAAGGAGCAATAAGGAAACATCCCGACTGGAAACACAATAAACTGGGATGTGCACAGCCTTAGGACAGGAGGGCTCTGCAGCGGGTGATTAGAACTACAGAGAACATCATCAGTACACATCTACAATGCATTAGTACCCATCTACTGTGCCACTGCTCAGTGATATTGGTAAGGTGAGGTGCCTGCACAGAACCCGAAAGATGCTGAAAGACGACAAAGTAATTGCTTTGCAGTAGCCCACAGCCAAAAAAAATATATAGATTTTTTTTCTTCCTCTTGCAAACGCTGCCTCTGGCCAACACCAATACCACAGCTGTATTGTTTACACCAGGGATAGTGGTGCTGAAGCACAGTGACCAGAACAACAAATGTCCACTGTTTTCTGCAGTTCTGATTCTGATTAATTCTGTGAAATGAAAATGGTAAAATTGTCATTCAACTGAAACACTTTACAAATGATATGGAACCTCATATAGATGTATGGCTCAGTCTCAGTGGACAGTCTGGTGATCAATAAAGCAATAGAAATCTTAAAATAAAACGCTGGGGCTCAGGAGCAGTCATCCATTTGCACCACACTGGGTTTCTCTAACAATAAATGCTGAGTACAGTGACAGCTCGAAGAATCTCTAATGTACAGTCCTCATGATGACGTCTGACTCTGGGTTTGGCAGGAAAACAAGAGGCTTTTCTATGAATTTAACTTATTAAAACAGGAAACAGAGATGAGTTTGCAGTCAGAAGCTGATTCTCACTTCAGTGGATAAGACCAATCTTCCTGTCACCAGTCTAAAACCCAGTCCAGTCCCTGGCCACGGGCTGTGAGCTGTGAGCTGCAGTGACACCTCAGACCAAGTTTGTGCTCTGACTGAGACACAGCTGACAGCTCATGTTAATACATTGTGTGACACGCGCTCTGCTCTGTATTCACAGCTGGACAGAGGGGGAAGCCACTGAGAACAACACTGGATTAAGAAACACTGAGTTGAACTGAAGTGTAGCGGAGCTGAATCCATGAGAGTTAAGAGGATGGACATTCTTTGGTCAGTGTAGTGAGTGAGAAGTGGGTTTTTGTCCGAACCGTAAGACCAGATGTCACTGACTGACTGAGTGATCTAAATTCCACCACCGTTAAGCCGAATGTCACATGACTGCATTGGAGTTTCCCTATCAGCCTTTTGCTCTTTCAAAATTAACTGGCAAACCCTGTTTCTATGAGGAGGGTTTATAGCCTGCAGTGTTACCAACATAGGGCATTTGGAGGGAATCGAACTGATGCAAATTTGCTGAGATCACCTCTTAAAGTCCACATTGCATCACTTCACCTGTACATTGTGATCACAAAGCACAAAGCAGATTCACTTCACCTTTTGACGTTGTGTTGTGGTCCTGCTGTAGATAGATCACATGCAGTTGCACTCGGACACTTGAAAAAAATAGACTAAACCATGGCCGTTGTAAACAACAGGTTCCCTCCTGAGCTGACACGGTAGGAGAGATGTAAACAGATGGAGAAGTGAAACCAGCTGACACCAGGCAGAATGCAAATAGCCGACAACCCAGTCCAGTCATATACTAGGTTTCGACCTTGTTGGTCTGGAACTCACATAGATGTCAAATGAACATATCAAAAGCAAGTCTTCACAATCATTGAATAATCTCACAAAACCAGGCAAATCATCTTATTTTGTAATCATGCAAAGTGAACCGCCATATTTGTTACTAATACTTTTTATTTAAGAATATCGATATGAGGATAATAAGGTTAGGTCAAATCACATTAGCCACCTTAGGACCCTTATCATTTTAGTAGATATTGTACTTTAATGGTGTATGGTGCCAAATAAAATTTCAATTAATCAATACACAAAATAATTGAAGCTGGGTCACTTAGGGGCACCTGAGTGTCTGCCTCAGAACAGTTAATCTAGTTGCACTCAAATATTTAAAATAGAAGAGATGTTTGTTTGACTTTTGTGTATTTAGTTTAACAATGTTCCACTTCAGCGTGATAAATTCTGCTTCTTCGTCCACTGTCCACAGCAGCTGAATTAATTACACTGACTGAATTGAGTCTAATCAGTGTTTTATGTGTTTGCTCACAAAGACAGCAGATGTTGGTGAAAAAATAGGAGGATGAAACTGTGGCTGAATGTTTGCTATTGTTACCTTTTCATTTTCATATTCTCCCTCTTTTGATGCAGTGATGTTCCTCTTCATCACTGAATGAATTTAGTTAAACAGCACTACAATGCTTCTGCTGCATTAGCTAATTAACTACAAATCATGTATACTTACATTACTGCCAGTCATTTTCAACCATTATGCCATTTTTTTTATTGCTGCAGGGTGGCACTGGTGTCTGACTCACATATTGTGTATATATGCTAATTCGGTTTTACATTGAATTCACATTTATTCAGTTGACAGACACGTCTAAACGAGAATATGGATGAGTTTTAATGTGGATCCAAGCTGCAGTGTTTCCAACCAACTGTAGATATTAGATCAGGTTCTTATGAAGGCCTCTGAACACTGTTTTACAGTAAGTGAGACAAGTGTAAACAGATAAAAGAAAGTTTGTTTTTTGGAAACGTTCTTGTTGTGGTTAAAGGCCGTGTTAAGTTTTCTAACAGTCCGCAAAACGTGTTATTGTCCATCCAAAGCCATGGTTTCACAATGCATAATCCAAAATGTATATACAAACTCAATACTAACTGATTAAACAAGTACAGGCTGGATTTAATTTGATTGATAATTGAATTCATAAGGAAAATCACCTAAATACAAAAACATAACATGCTTATGTTCTTAGAAATGGATATCAGGGAGATGGGATGGAGAGCAGAGAGAGCTGCAGTTCCTAGTGAAGGCCTAATGTATGAGCTTGAAGCACACCTGTCTGCGTTTCTGACATAAGGCAGGGGAATGAATGAGTACAATTGTTGTGGATATCTTCTCGGCCAGAGGCTGCCATTGAGACAGCATGAGAGAAATCACAACAGTCCACTTAAAACTTTTTTTGAATTTGTGCTCCAGAAAACTGAAGTGAAAAAAATCCCTTACTCATTGCGAAAGATGGCCTGTTGTTTTTTCCTTATTTAACTACAGTAATTGCTGTAATTTCTGAACTGTAATCTGAAAGATTGTGTAAATCTTTAGGTATGGTCCTTTAAGGTAGCCTAACTAGAGGCACTTGTTCCCTATGTGGTGCCTCTACAGTTAGCAGAATGTATGTTGAAAGATTATCGTCTAGCCCTAGTATTTTGTATCAAAGTATCAAAGGTCTCAGAGAAACTACAGAGAAATGCTCACAGCCTGTATTCAGAAACTAAACCTTAAAACTGGCCGTCAGGACTTCTGTAGTTTTGTGATCTCACAACAAAGCAGTCACTTCCCATAACCATGCCCCCAAGCCCCACCCACCTGGACCAACCATCCAACTTTGCACGATTTGGTTTCTCTTTGAAATCTGCCATATATTTATTGAATCGCTCAGAAAACGAATTAGCCAATCGGATCAGAGCCTCAGATACTCTCATCGGATTGATTGACTGACCTGTTGACACACAGAGAGATTCCCTGAGAGAGGAAATAAAAATCGACATTAATATGGTTTGGAAAACACAGGTTGAAGTGATTCAGATCACCTAAACTGAAATGAGTGAAAATGTGAAAATCCCTTCTGTCAGATTCACTCCACTGTCCTTCCTCTCCTGCAGTACGGCTACCCGACTGACCGACGATCCATTGCAGCTGGCGTCCCTCCTCAGACCATCACCCCACAGTCCCTGCAAGGCAAAACGGTGAGTCTTACACCCTCCCCTCCCAAACACTACTGTACGAGATTCAGCCTACTGAATGTTGAACCACCTAAATAATAAACACTCTCTGCAGCCCATTGCTGACATTCAACCACTCACACACTTAGTGACACACAACTCGAATGTTCTTCAGCCTCTTTTGCCTTTTTTTTTTGTCCACTTGTGTCTGCCGGACCAGTGTAATTATTGACAACACCACGTCTCTTAGTAACAGTGAAATCTTACACACGCACACAGAAACACAAATGCGTCAGCACGAGTGAAGTTGCCTTTGCTCTCAAATTGAAGCAACAGCAATCAAGGGTGAGAGCTGATCTTTCAGTTTGAAGCAAACTGTGCATAGTACTGTTCTTGCTTGCTGGGAGCCGTGGCTGTCGCTGTGGATGCGTTCCTTTATTTCACTCTGCAGTGTGTGTGTGTGTGTGTGTGTGTGTGTGTGTGTGTGTGTGTGTCAGAGAGAGAGAAAGAGAGACCTATATGTGTTTGTAACCAGTCCATCACTTTTTCATAGCAGTAAAACAGACATTACACAATCAAGTACACGCACACAGAGGCCAGTGTCAAGAATGTTTCCCCTCTGGTTGATATTTTATACTGAATATTGTCCGGATTATGTGTCTTACATGTCACATGTGAAATGTAGGAACCTTTTCAGACTGGAAGAAATAAAACAGCAGCTTTGTTACTGTCCTGCCTGTTCTGTGCTACACCAGTTAGCAGAGCTGTAGTAAAATCCTTGTTAAGGAACTTATGTCAGGGCTGTGAGTCTGTCACATCGTTGAGCTGTTGTTCTGCCCCCTGGTGACCAGAAGTAATAATTTAATGCAGCTTCTGCTGATATTGGTCAAGTAGTTAACAGACTATTCATCTAGATTCATCTAGTGCTCACCTAAATGCATAATCTCATATTTATGGACTGTGATTGTCATTATAGGCGTACGAGTGGTTCCTCTCTTCTTAAAGGGCACCAGAGTCACTGTGTCATATTTCATCCCTATTAGCCAATGGGTGTTGTTGATGTCAGTGTGGCAGCTCTTCTTCTTCTCCTGTATATGTTGCTCTGTGCAGCCCGAGGAGCTGACCCTCCTGCTGATCAAGCTCCGCCGGCAGCAGGCGGAGCTCAACAGCCTGCGGGAGCACACAGTAGCTCAGCTAATGGCCCTGGGTATGGAGGGGCCCAACGCCAAGGTCAGCGCTGAGTGTATACATACATACATGTGTGTGCATGTACGCATTTGTGCTTTCCCTACCGAAATCCCACATTTTGTGTGTCTGCAAAGGGTGGGGTGGGGGGTCTGTCCCTCTGTAAGACTGGCTGTTTGCTCCAAATAAAATTGAACATTGGTGTGTTCAGAAAGGTTCTGTGAGCTAAAGACAGTAAACTCACTACTACTGAAGAGATTTCTTATTTGATTGACAAAGTTCCACCACTTAGGTCCATCTGAAATGTGAAATTTTATTCAGCCATTCAAGGTCCACATGGGATGTATCCTAATGACGTCTCGGTTCTCCAAACATTTCTCAAGTGTGACCAGCAGACTGGAGTTTCTACAGGCATTGAATAGCTTGACATCCACAAGATACACGGTCACAAAATGTCACACAAACATCCATGGTTCAAAGGATTCTACTGACTTCGATGTCCTGAGCATCTAGTATCACAAACAGGTTGATATTCTCAGATAAACTGCGATGAACAGAGTTTAATGCTGTTGTACTTGAGTAAAACCCCAACACACTTTTAAAACAAACAGAAAACCACCATGGCTGAATGTTGAAGCCAGTACAAAGTGCTGTAGTTCATCAAATGGCCAGTAAAACCCCACAAAGATTACAGTTCAATACAATTATTCTTTGAGATGATATGGAGTCTGACATGACGACAAAGTTATTATTCATTTAAACCCAGATCAATTCTCATTTCCACTGTGTGGTGGGAAATCACAGAGGGATCATGTCCTCATGTTCCTGAAGAGCTAATACGTTGAAAGAATAACATGTCATAGGGAGTTGATGACACCAGGTGTCACAGAGGTAGCATGTCTGTCTTCTGCAGGTATGGACGGTAATAATTAATATGATTTATTTTACAACACTCAAGAAAATCAAGAAAATCCTAAATAACAAAACTCCCAAAACCACGATTAAATTCACAGGAGGTGTCAGATTAGGACTGGGTGTCACAGTCGCCTGACATTGTTGCAGGTGTGAACACGCCAAATTCAATTTCATTGCGCAGTATTGTTGCAGCATAACTGCGCAGACCAATGGGACTATCAGTGTGCTGGGGGGGATTGGTGCCTTGATTTGTGGGCTTTCTTTTGTACTTATGTTTGTGTGTGTTTGCATGGAAGCACTTGTTCTGTCCATGCATGTCGGCTGGATGGATGCATCAGGGCTGATGCATTAAACAACATGGCAATTTGTTTCCTCTCAGCTTTATGTGCAACACAAGTTCTGGTCTGAACCCATCAGCTTGTCTGTCCCTCATGTATGTATTAACTTGATCAGCTCTAACACACTTTATTTGGACTCAAGGCTCAACAATATTTTATAATGCATTTACAGTAAGTGTGCAACATGCCTGATATTCCAGGTTTCAAATTTGTTATGCTGAAATATTGTGTAGCATGTGTTGTTGGTTGACAGTATGAGGGTGTGTTCATGTTGCAGAATAGGTAATCCAACTACTGGCACTTTAATAATCTGCATGTGTCCAGGCCAATATAATACACTGTGATATGAAACAGCATGATTTGGGCTTTTACATATGATAATATTATGACAGGGTTTAAATATTGTTTTGTATGTCTGCACTGTTAAGTCTTTTGTATTTACACCAGACTAAAATGAGCAGTGACTCTCTTGATTCAATTTTGACATCATTTCCACTTTACTACTGAGAGTTTTCTGGCTGTAAATATTTACTAGCAGTATCACCCAGACCTACGTGTACAGCAGTTATGAAAGAAATACCTCAACAAGAACAAGGTGGGTTTTCATCCGAAAGTAGAACAAACTGAAACAGAATTTCTCAGAAGAAATTCTGCACAATAAAAATGCAAATGAATCCATCCGCTACTGTTCTGCAAATAGTAGCAGTTGGTTTGTCAAACGATAAACAGCTGGTGGTTATACTCTGCAGAAGATGACACACTTCAAAGGAAGACTGACAAACAGATGGAAATGTGGTATTTATGTTTGCTTCACATAATATTTCAAGGAATTTTACAGATCTGCTTCTTTTGTCTTTTAATAATTACACGCTTTGTGTGCTTTATGATTATTATGGTACATTATGGAGTGTAAACACGTGGATGGAAACCTACCGACAAAAATTCAGCTGAATCTTCTCAATAGTGGTGCATGCCTGCCGATAAAGTCACGACCCCTCTTGCTCTGCTGTTGTTCTTAGCATTGTTGGTCACAGTTAGCAGCAGCCTGGCGTCTCAAATCTTCTCTCACACCCTCCCCTTCCTCTTTTCACGATCTCTCCGTTCAGTTGAAACGTGCCTTTGACTCCTCTGTTTCCTTCCCTCTCTCTCTCATCTCCCTCTCCCTCCTGTCTACTTCTGTCCACATCTACCAAACAACGGGGCCTCACTTTTCCTGCTTCCTCTCTTCCTTGTTCTGTGGCTACTGCAGACCGATGTTCTTTCCCATCACCTTCAGAGGAACCTTATTTACCTGGACAGCCAGGTGAGAACTTCTGATCCAAATATATAGATTAAGGTCTGTTTCTGGCTACTTTGTTTCAATGTTTTTATCTCATTCTGCTTTCCTTTCTTTTCTTCTAATCTGAGCTAAATATCAACTGATCTTTGGTTTAGCACAAGTGTAACATAGTGCAGAATTTGTTAAGAATGTTAGGGCTTGACATAGGGCGTCCATAAAATTATGCAAGATCTAATTTAACTGTTTCACCGAACATAACATCCAGTTGTAGTTTATAGCATACTGAAATAAAATGAGAGGGAAGGCAGTCAAAGGAAGTCAATATTAAAACTTTGGGTATATCAGAATACTCACAAGTAAATGAAAAGGACTGCACTCATGTAAATTGGCTACAATATGCGTAAACACTGGTTACTCCCTTGAAGGATAGATAGTGAAATAGCTATCACAGTAACGCTGTTGTAATTTTCAGAGCCGTTATGTATGCACAGTGCTTGGAGCTGTATTAAACATCCCTCACAGCCTTATTTGTATGTGCCCAAGTGCAGCAACACTCAGCCTTGCTGATTGCTTGCAAATGTCAGCTTTGTACACCCCAGACAAGAACAATTCAAACAACAAACTAAGAGAAAATGCTAGAAAGGAAATGTGAATGTCAAAATAAAATAACATCAGAGAAGGCATTCGGTTTCCAGTATATTAAAGAAGACTATGTTGTGCAACCATCAGATGAACAAGTTTTGGTGACAAATTTTCCCACAACTTTTTTTGTCACTAATGTTAGAAATAAGATGGAGGTTCCTATTGCAATTCATGAACATTGTGATGCAGCAATGCTCAGTGTGCCAGTCTAATTGGAAGATTAACCAGTCAACAGTTCACAGAGACATTCCCTGATCATGGCAGGCATCTAAATGTGCTGTTTATTTTTGGCCTGTGGGTTAGTATTTTCCTTCCCACAGTCCTTGCATTATTGAGTAAGACTACTTGGCTCTGAAAAGGTCAAGTGCTTTGGGAAGAAAATAGTCTTGGACAGGATACGTAAGAGGGACCGACCAGCAGTTTGGATGCTAATTGGAAAAATTGAAAAATACTTTTTCGCTAAGTACAAAGAGTCTATTTGAGGAGCTCTAGTTCTGCTTTAAAAGGTTCAGTCAAACATGTTTATCCTTTGTTCATTTACATTAAAGATAGCACAACAGTGTTTCACCTTTTAGCCAGTTTTATTTCAAAACGCATATTGTTGAATACAACTACACAGATCTGTGTATACTCAAGAGTAACATGGTTTTTTAATGAGTGTGTGTGTGTTTCTGTGCATTGGTTGGTGTACATGTTTTTGTATGGTTGTGTGGACCTTTGTTTGAAGCCATCATTGTGAGGACATTTTATTTTGAAAGGGCTGTTTCATGGTTAAGACTTAGTTTTAAGGTTCAGGTTAGAATTAGGTTTAGGTCAGATATTGGGTAAGTGTTGGGTTAATCATTTAGTTGTGATGATTAATGGGCAAAGGAATGTATTAGTCAACAAGTGTCCTCAGAGCTGCAGAACCAACTCAAATGTATTGATTTTGTAGAGTTACGGGAGTTAAAGTTGGTCGTGCTGTGGCTGGGGTTTGGCAATGCTCCCAATCTGAACACAGATCAACTTTCTCAAAACCAAGAGGACTTGGAAACCTCTTGTGCATCATGTACTTTACTGAATTTAAACCAATGGCTGCCTGCAAACACACTCAAAAATGTCACACCTTTCATGTGTTTTGAAAATCGATAAGAACTAATTAGGGAGGTATTTGTAATAAATGAACTAATGCAAAAACACAAGCTAATAACTCTCAAGAAAGTGTTGCCTTTCCTGGCTGACCTCCACTATGCGCTTCCTGCAACCACAGAATATTTCAAGTTAAAATATTACTGAAATCCTAGCTAATTTGTGGTATTCCATATTTTGCATTTGGTCAGTCTCCTATAAAGCCTGAAATCATGTTCTCCTCTGTTTAAGTTTAAGGGTTGATCAGTAAGCTACAGCAGAACACTTACAGCTGTGTTGTTATACCACTGTGTCCTCTTTCTCCATGGTTCTCCACTAGACGAAGGAGAATGAGCCTCTAATCTTCATGATTCACACTATGATCGAGAACTCGGCACCAAGACCACAACTCTACCAGCAAGTAAGATCTATGGCAGCTCTGGCTTGAGACAGTGTCAAAGGACTCCATTGGTCTTTTGACATACTGTATACGTCGCTGTTGTTGGGTCAAAAGTTCATGGCAATCGTGATATTTTTTGTTCAGTTATTTAAAAACAAAATGTATTTGAGTTATTGCTCAACAACAGAGACATTTCAGTGTACTTGGATCAAAGAGTTTTATCTCAAAGAAAAATGACTCATGTACCTTAAGTATACACTAACTACAACTAATAAGAAAATAGCTTGATGTTTGTTTTTTCCAAACAAATGTCTCTGGCTGCTAAAAGAACTCTTTAATCTAAGTGGACTGAGTTAATGCAGACTCAAACCAGACCTTTGCCCTGGTAGCCCAGTGGTTGTGTTTCCACGTCCTCCCCTTCACCATCAACCTCTTTCTTCACCATTTTGGATGCAGTCAGTCCGTTCATTGGCCAGCTGTTACCCAGCAATCCTTCCCAGACGTCCTCACAACATTATTTAAAATGTATATGAAGTTGTTTTTGGCTCTAGCACGTCTCATTTCATTGCTTTGTGTTGATGCTGTTGGACCTGACCTGAAGCAAGCATGGCTTATGGTATCATAGTCATGGACTTCTCCTCCCACCATCTGTCTTCATACAGCACTGTTCACTGTTGGGCAGCACTTTGGAAATGCTCACACAGTTTGGATGATGTTTATCTTTAAAGTTCACGTTTCCTGATTTTTCTGTGGCTCTGCATAAAAATTATGCTTTTTTTGTTTCTGCAGCAGGAGTTAAGGAAAAAGAGTGAGAGGAATAATTAATCTTTAAAGATTTTAGCAATAGTTATTATTTTGGGGAGTGAGAAGATTGATAGTACCGCATTACAGTGTGATAAATATAGAATTGGTTGCAGGATGAGGTTAGACTATCTTAAAAACTGGGAAAACAACTGTTTATCCATCCTCCTAGTATTTAACTGGGCAGATGGTCAGTGAGTCCAGGTTTTAGAATACACTGATAAGCCACAACATTAAGCTGATTAGTGTATTAATACAGTATATCCACAAGTCTGACATTATTTTCCTATTCACTTCAATTAGGGCATTGCAACTAAAACATTACAAACAGTTACAAGCTTTAATGTTGTAGCTAATTAGTGTAGATGCAAAGGTACAAGTAGCTACACACACCCACTGCTCCTGCCTGTTGCTCACCAAGAAATGGTTCAAACACATAACTGTTTGCTCCTGAAACCACAAATTGTCTATTTTACATTTCTGTTTACTGTTGAGTAACTAGATACAACATGTTGATTATTAGGAGTGCTCCCAGTACTTATGCTAAGCTAGGCTAACCAGCTACACTGTCAAACATGGAGACATGGAGACATTGGAATGATATCAGTCCTCTCACCTTAATCTCAAAAAGAGAAAGAATGAGCATATATCTCAAAACCTTGAACTAGACCTTTACAGTATTTAAGAATTGCAAAGTCCTGTCTGACAGTATATTCACAAATCTGGACTTCTTCCAGTTTATATGAGGTAAACTAAGGAAGCAACAATATGTTTCACTGCAACTGCAATGCAATAGCTCCAGTTTCATGACCATGTTCGGCCGCAAACAAGTATATCCGCTTTAAAACCTCAATGCAGCAGCAGTGATCGTGTCATGCAGATCCAGCCGTGGAGCACTGACTAGATCAGTTTCAAACTGCCTTTTAAGAAAAGTGCCTGAAAATACAGGCCTCCTGTAATCAATTTATTCATGACTTAACTAAACCCTCCAGTCGGTTGCATTGTCTTTAAACAGCTCCGTTTGAAGTACAAGGTCCCACTTTTCCCTCTGTGTGGGTTTGTGCCATCACCTCTCAGCTGTATTTCCTGGAGCAGAACATAATAATGTGGATTGTAAAATTCAGTCTGGGGTATTGTCAGAGGATGTTATCATCTTACACCAGACTACTCTGTCTGCCCTCATCTATCACTTTCTGTCAGAATCCTTCTTTTAATGTTTTTAGGACACATCAGTCACTGCATGGTAGTTTACATTTACGCTATGTAACAAAGCTGCTCCATTACATTATACAGGTGTACTCTTGTCTGTTGTGGTTGTAGGCCCAGATCTATTTTTGCTTCCATGGATGTTTCCGATCCTGTACGACCCACTTAATGGTCTTCATGGTTGATCATCAAAATTATTTTTCATCCTTGAACCAGGAGTCTGGGTTTCACAATGTGGATTTTAGTCAAATATAAACCACGGAGACCATGAAATTTCTCTTGGTATAAAAAGCAGGGATGTTATAATGTCTTGAACTGCACATATACCCACAATATAAAAATTATGAATTAATAAGGACATAGTGATGCCACAGGTGAACTGAAATAAACATCTTAGTAGAAGTGGCTGACCTGGAATAAAAAAGGAAAAACAGAAAATATTTTACATGCATTTATATGAATCTAGCAATCTGGCTTCCAGAAGTCTAAGATAAAGTCTAAGAGAAATGTGGCCTTAATTTGTTAACACACCAAGTTAGAGCAGCCTCTTTGTGGCATGAAAGGCCAACCTGAGGCAAAACAAAGTTCACCAAGCTATCAAACCTTCAAGATCCTCTCCAGGGATTTTTGAAAATACATATTAATCATTTGTTTCTGGCATGGTTTTTCTGTTCAAAAGCTAAATTACCTGGTTAGAAATTGAGGAAAAATGCAGGGTATATGAAAATACAAATATTTTTATTTAAAAAGTTTATCTTTCCACATCACACCTGGACCAGGATTATCTTAAAAAACAAGTTGTGACATCACAAATCTACAGGTAATCGCTTTAAACTCCTGTCTGGTGTCAAACATATTCATTATTATGGACAATGAAGACAAGCGTCAAAGACAAGTAACATTTTTAACTTTGAAGAAATTCCAAAAATATCAGCCTTTTACCATATCATTTATAAGAAATTACTCTTGATAAAGATTTCAGAGAGTAAATCAGATTCAAACTGTAAAGGCAGTGGGGACAGAAAATATAATTTTAATAGTGAGGTACACATCCTTCCTGTCACTGGGGAAATTACACTCTTGCATTTGATTAATATTTCTAATAATGTGGGGCTTAATTTTATCTTTATTGTGTGTGTCTGTCCTCCCATGCTGCACCTCCCTCTGTCTTTCTGCATTATAATATGCAGCTAGAACATCCCTGGTGACACCTGAGTAAACAGCTTCAAGGGAAATTAGAGAAGATTAGTGAATATGCACAGAGCGCTCATCCCTTCATCCCCTCACTCGCAGCCTCTGGAATCAACAGCAGGAGGCAAATTATGAAGAGTTTCTTTCCTCAATCTGCAGCACTTGTAGTCGTACCACTATTTATATCCCAAATATGACTGAATTTTTGTACGTCCAGAAACATAACAGGTTACTTAACACAGACAGGCTGGATCCTCTATGCATTAGAAAAAAAATCAAGAAGTCATTCTTTTCCCTGAAATTGCATAATTTTGCAGCATTTTGGGGTGGAGAACTCTTCATGGCTGGAGGCCTCCGCTCTCCATCCTAAGAGATGGGTTGTTGTCTCCCCCTGCTGTCTGTCTCTGACTGTGCCTCCTCTTTCAGATCAGCCCAGACGACTATAAAGATGGCTCCCTTGTCCAGCGCACAGAGGAGCCTGACATAGACGTAAGACAAGCGCGGCCTTCCATAACACATTTCATTTCATTTCAAGTTTCAAACAAGGTTTAGCTCATGTGCCTGTTTGTGTGTGTTAGACCAAGCTGAGCAGACTGTGTGAGCAGGACAAGGCGGTGAGGATGCAAGAGGAGAAACTGCAGCAACTACACCGAGAGAAGGTACAGCTGCCACTGTGCATATTCATGTTTTTTGTCTCGTGCAGGCTTATACGTACAATAATAAGTGCATATATATGTGTGTTTGTGTGTGTGTGTGTGTGTGTGTGTGAATGGCAGCACACACTGGAGACGGCCCTGCTCTCAGCCAGTCAGGAGCTGAGTGAACAGAGCGGCTCCAGTGCTGCAGCCACACAGAGCCTGGTCCAGCAGAGAGACGTGCTGCAGAACGGCCTGCTCAGTACCTGCAGAGAGCTGTCCAGAGTCAACACTGTGAGCACACCCCAACACACACGCACACACACACACAACTGCAGGACAGGTGGAGGAAGTTTACTGATGAAAAACTATTCATGTTTGGTCCATTTCTGCTCATGTTTCACCTGGAATTTAAGACCAATAAACAGTACCTGGCCTGTGTTTGTCATTTCATTCCTAACTGTAATACACACAGGTTTCTTGTGTGTGTATGTTGTATGTGAACTTTTTTTCTCCACAAATACATTTAAAGGATTATCTCACCCAATTAATAAAAAATAAATAAACTAGAATGGCAGTAGAGCTCATACTACCGCTGAGCTGATGTCGAATCTGCACGTATCCATCACAATTAGTATTATCTCTCAATATCACTGGGATATTGCATGAGATTACATAGGGCCAATATAAAATACAATCAATAGATGATTTCCCTGAGGAATTGACAACATTTCCAAAAATACCCAATCTCACTCATCTCAATAAACAAATTCCTGGATCTGCCCCTTTAACCAGCGGCATAATGGATTCAATGGGTTCACCCCTGGACCACGTTCCATCCCTTCACCAAGTTTGGCGCGATCCAGTTCAGTGCATTTAGTGTAATATCCTGCTGACAATCAGACAAACAACCCAGACATCAACAACACTGAACCTACAATGCTAGTGAAGAAATAGTCCCTGACATAAACGCAATCCTGTTTCAGCCACTGTGAGTAACGGACAAAAGAAAAGTTGATGTTCTGCATCATTGAGGTTTGAGTCATGAAGCCTCTCACTCTGGTTATATTTATAAGATGCTGATGGCCATTTTTGTTCTGTTGGTGATGTGAAGTCAGGTCAGAGTCAAGGATAACGCTCTGATTTCCTGACCTGCGTGGGGAAGGAAAGGAAGAGATTTGTTCTAAATGAGAAGATATTTCTGGCACTGAAAGAACGAGCTTTGGTTTATTGAGCTGCAGGAGCTAATACTACTATTACTAATACTACTAACTAATACTAATTGGAAATGTGGAGTAAATGTCATTATTTGAGAAGTTTTGTGTGCATAAATACAGCACATGCACATACATATCACATACAGTACGTGCACACATGCTCATACACATTCTTGTAACCCTGATGTTGGCTGATGTCCTGCTTTCAGGAGTTGGAGCGCTCCTGGAGGGAGTACGACAGGCTGGAGGCTGATGTCACTCTCGCCAAATCCAACCTTCTGGAGCAACTGGAGGCCCTGGGCAGCCCACAGGTAACACACACACAGACTGACACGCACACTCATACTCTTAATGAAGTGATCAAGCTTTTAACAGTGTGTGTGTGTGTGTGTGTGTGTGTGTGTGTGTATCTTCAGACAGAGCCTCCGAGTCAGCGGCACATCCAGATCCAGAAGGAGCTGTGGAGGATCCAGGACGTGATGGAGGCTCTGGCCAAGAATAAACCACAGCGAGGCACCGACAACAGTGAGAGTCTGGAGTGACACATTCTATGATTCAGTTCATATTTATCTGATGTGATATATAGTTGGGGGGGGGGGGGGTATCCAGCATCTTTCCCCAAGGATTCACTCTGTCTCCTGTCAGTCTTTCTACCATCAACAGTGTGGTAGTAATCAACTGTGGTACAAGAAAATTCAAATCATACAATGTATCTGAAGCATCTCTAGGTTCCTTTATTTTGTGTATAAAAGCCTGTGTTGGATATGACAGGAAATGTGGCCTGAATACATGACAGGTGCTTTTACAGGTGTCTTCTGTTTTGGACACTGCTAAAACCTCCTTTTTTTCTGTTCAGCAGATTTCCCTGGTTCCAAACCTCTCTCCAGTGCCCAGAAGAATGAAGTAAGAACATCCTCACTTACTCTGAGCTGATTAAATCCTGCGTGTATGTTAAAACCTTTTTTGCAGGATGAGTCTGTGATATTTGCTGTGGTAACCAGCAGGGGTGTAATGATATGTGCATTTAAAGGTTACGCTGGCTGAGAGACACCTGTTGGCAAACTAAAGAGTTAGTGTGAAGTTCATGGCCACAGGATTCACCAGGAACAGATGGGATGTCCTCAGCACTGAATTATAATTTCTACACAACTGCAGACTGGTAAAAAAAAACAAACTGAAATTTCTGTGAGGCAGCTGATTTATCACAGTGACCTTTTTGGTAACACAGATGTGAGCAGGCACTGATTAGAAAGATCCTTGTTGGTGCGTTCATAATTTCTCCAACTATCAAGACTTAAGAGTTTGTACATTGATGGATTTACAACGCCTCTATTTTCCCACCAGATTAAAGCACAGAACAAACAGTTAATTCATTTTTTTTATGAATATTAATATTTATTTGTAAAATTTGTAAAGGTTCCCACAAATGTGTTGCAATTGTAGGCTCTTTTGCTTGCTATATAGTACCAACATACAGTACTACTTCCTGTAGCACAGTATTGTCCCTATAATGCATGAGAAAGTTGGTATTGGCTTCAATTACTTTTTTTTTTTTTTAAATTCCCTGAAAAGGCCTGACTTTTTTTTTTACCTTGAGCAGTTTATCAGTTAACTTTGTACCATTAAAGGTTTTTCACTGAACTCGAGCTGCTGAATTTAGTAAAAACTATGGGGTGGTACAAAATTGAATTGTGGTGCAACCGTGTAAAAAAAAAAAAAAAAACCTTTTCCAAGAAAAAAATGAAAACATAATTTGCTGTCCATGATGCTCATGATTTAGATTTAGATTTTTGAATAATGTTATTTTGCCTTTCAGAAGGCAACACTCCACACTCAAGATACCAGATAATGTAGAATTGGTGGAGACCAACACAGAGCTGAAAGGACACTAAATGTTAGACTTACAGGTGACCAGAGAAAACTTAAATTGTATAAAAATGTTGCTCCGTATTTGTTGAATGTGTGCTTGATTGTTTGCTAACATCTTTGTCGTATCAGTTTTAATTGAAATAGTGTTTATCACCATTGTATTTTTAGCTGCACGGCCTTCAAGTGACCAAAAAATCAATGAATGGTTAAAGTGTTAACATTTTGAGCACATGTCAAGGTGTCTTGACTTCAGGTTACATGACCTGAATTCAGGTCAACCTGCTTCTTTGTATTGACTATGTAGGCAATTGTGGCTGTCAGTCTGAACACACCTCAGAGTGTTCTTGAATGCACCATGGAGACCTTACAGGGTATTGAAGTAGCCCCTGCCTGCACCTCCTAACCAGAAGCACAGTGCAGTAGCAGTCCATGATTTCCTTGGAATGAGACTCGTTATGTTGACTGTCAACAGGCAGTGACGCTGCTGCCACTCAGTCCTCTCAAGGAGGGCAACAACATTGTGCCCCCCCGCCCGCCCCTCCCCCAGTACTACGACTCATCAGAGCGACCCCCTCACCTGCTCACCCACCACTCACACCCCAGCAGTCGCCTGCCCCCCCACGCACTCCGCCCCGAGGACCGCAAGGCTGGCTCCAGGAACGGAGCGCACAGCGTAAGAACCCGCTGAAATGTCCATGCCGTCCCATGTCTGATCGCTCCGCCCACCTCCTTGGTTTGTGACATCAGCACTCCGCATCTGAACTCTCTGAACTCAACAACCATCTTACAATTCATTTTCATCTCCCTCAGCTCCATCCTACAGACTGAATTAACAATCATTGGAAGGGACTCATTTTTCAACAAGCCATTTTTGGATAGACTCATCACAGCATTGATGTTTTCTTTTTTACCCCTGTGATCCCTGCTCCATCCAGCCGCCACTGTCACTCACCTACCACATCACATCTAGACCTGTTCTGGTCCATACATGGATTTATTTGTGGGATTTCATTGTCGTGACAGTGATGTTATTGTTGTTATTGTGTGTCTTGTTTTTATAAAAGCCATTTCCTGTGAGATCCCAGTGTCTGTGAAATTACTTTTGCTGACTACAAGAACTTCTTATTCCTATAACTGAAGTTTGAGGACCACTGTGAGGAAAGAAATGTTATATTTCAAAAATAAAGTTGTATTTTCAGACAAAGTCATAATGTTGGGAGAATAATTGTAATTTTGACAACAGAAATCACACAATTTATGCTTCAAAAAGTCCAAATGAAACTTTTTGTTTAGTTTATTCTCATGATATTATAATATTTTTAGCAGAGAGGGCAGAACAAAATTTTCATTTAAAATTATTTTAAATTGAAATATTGTACCTTCTCTCATAAACTAAATATTGAGTATTTTCTTTTGAAATGTCAAAATTTTCTTGGACAGGTAAAGATGACATTTGGGAGATACAAGGTTTTTTCCCGACAGTGGCAATAGAAATGTTCCAAATCAATCAGTGATTTGAATTTAACTCTTTAGAAGTCATTTATTTTCATGTAGGATTTACTAAACGAACAAAGACGCACTGAAACACCCTGCATTCTGTAGTATGTGTGTATGTATGTGTATCTGTGTCTGTTACTGCTGCCACATTTGTGTATTCTGACCCTGAGTGATCTCTCTCACAGCAAGCTCCAGACTATCGGCTGTATAAGAGCGAGCCCGAGCTGACCACAGTGAAGGAGGAAGTGGATGAGGCCAATGGTGAGGACAAGGACAAAACCGAGACCGCCGCTGAGAGTAAAGACAATGCACCTTCAAAAGGTACCCAGCCCCCACACCCGCACCCCACTGGCTTACATAAAACTGATGCTGTTATGCTTAATGAGTGGCCTAACCATTATAGGTTCTCAGCCTCTCTTCTGATTGCCTGATTGGTTTTTTGAGTGGTCAAATAAAAATGTAGTAGAGTTTAGAAAAACACTCAGCTTCTGTTTTCTTGCTACAAAATCAGATTTGTCATGAGGGGCCATTTTGAGAATAAGAAGTTATGAGAATAAGAAGTATTAAACATATTTTTCATTCTAAAAGAAAATACATTTTATGAATGTTTCTAAGCTTTTCAGGGGGCATTTAGGTTTTCTGTCAATTAACATAATTTTCTCATCATTTCCTTAATTTTAAAAGAAGCCCATAATAATATTTTTTAATACAGATTCATGCTGTTGCGATTGCACTGAAACACTAATCAAATTGATTATTTTTCAAATTAAAACAGCTGTGATGTCCCTGACTGTCGGCTGTTTATCATAAGTGCCTTTTTACATGTTTTTCATCTTCTGTGAAATGGAGCGTGGTTAAATGTTCTGTCACATCATGAGCAATTAGCCTGACTGCAGTATTTGTTTGGTAATGTGTAAGTGACAGAGATCCACACTGTTTCTCCAACAGTGCCCCCCTACCCGGTGGGCATCGTCCCCCCAAGGACCAAATCTCCTATGAGCCCTCCAGAGTCCTCCACCATCGCTTCCTATGTCACCTTGAGGAAGACCAAGAAATCTGAATCCAGATCAGTAAGTTTTGCCTTTAGCATCAGCTGAGGCACAAAATATGTTTGAATGAACTGACTGGGTTTTAATCCACAGATGTGTCAGAAACAGCCCAGAGGATTTCTGCACATCATGTTTGCTAGTGTTGCCTGAAAGTGAATTGTTTCCCATTTTCCCTTCAGCTTCACCGCATTTCTTTCTCATCTCAGAGCTGCAATTTCCTGTTCAAGCCTCTGTCCCGTGTTCTGTGTTGATTTAGCTGTCGCACATATTGTCCTCTTTTTCTTATTTGCTTTTGTTTGTGGAATAATATATATATAATGTTATGTTGGTGGAGGTTTCCACTCCAGTTAGTCTTGTCATGCTGCTCCTGTCATGAAGTCTGAATAAATGTACATTTATTTATCTCCACAAATACAGAGAGCCATGACCCAGAATTACACTTCTTCAAGCTGTACAGAGCTAAATTTAAAGTACATTTTATTTGTGTAAAGGAAATCTGCTAATCTACCCTTGAAATTAACAGAATATCCCCGAACCATAGACGTGGGGTGAAACTATAAGCATTTGGCTGAAATGGAAACAATAAAAAAAACCTTGAGCAGGGAGAAGAACACATGTATATTATATATAATATGGGGGGAAAGGGGGACTACTGACAAGTGCAGAAGTATCACAATAAAAGCCTATTAGTGCCTCAAAGGGCCTGGTTCCTCCTTCCTGCAGAAAGCACTGAGTTTAAGAAACTAACTACAACCAGACAGGGTTCCTCAGCTTGTTCCCATATGAGAACACCATTACTTCATGACACAACTTTGTATGCCAAATATAAAGATCTGTAACTAGAACTGTCTAAAAGGTTCAAACAGAGATGCTATGCTATTTAACTGTTATAGGAAATACATTCAATGGCTGTTGCAGAAAACATGGGGGCTTGATGTGATCAAATCAAAACCCAGTACTGTCCTCTCTGAGCAGCACAGTCACTTCTATCTGTGTGTGATCATTGTACAGTGAATGCAGCTGAAATCACAGCCCAGTCTTTGTCTTTAACTGATGTATTTGGTGATTTTATCAGATGACGTCTTGGTTATATCATTTAGCAGCAGCTTGGAAATGACTGCTGGTTGATATGTAGTCTTAATGGACCAGTCACTATTTCATACTTGTTCTGCTGCTTGATAAGGAAAAAAAACATGTAAATGAGAGCAGCGTCACTGGGAGTTCAGCTGTGTGAAGATGCTGTACATGTGAGCACAGAGAAGAGGAGAGAAGCAAACAGAAAGAGGAGAGAAAGCAGCTGACACTGGATTGAATGCAAACAGGATCAAATGATGTCACTTGTTTACAACAGGTCCACAATTTTGCACATTGACCAGACACAATCAGCTATAAATTAGGCTTTAACCTGGTCTTGTTTAACTAGGCCATCTCTTGAATACCAACTTGTATTGGATAGTTTACAGTAACAGCCAGCGATGTGAGCTGCAGTACAAAAATGTGCAGGAAAGACAGGATCTGTCTCTGACTTATGCCTACACTGCACCGCTATACCCTCAGATGTGAGACACACATGCTCACCATAAACCTTCTGCTGCTGTGTTTAACTCAGCAGTGCCAGAGTTGAACAAAACAGACAACATGCTGACAGCATTGCCAAGCAAAGGTCACGCAGCTACAAAAACCAGCGGGAGTCATCCACCGAGCATCAATGTGTACATTTCAAATCTGCTCACCGAATCAAAGACATAAAGCCAGAGGAAAGAATGGAAATATGAGAGTTTGCTCCTGTGCAGGACCGTCCCAGGAGCGCAGTGGATCAGATGGGCTTCGGGGAGCGAGAGGTGGGCAGAACGAGGATGAGCGTGGAGGAACAGCTGGAGAGGATTAGGAGGAACCAGGAGGCCTCGTCGCTCCGAGAGAAGAAGAGGGAAACCCCATCGCGCTCACCCTCTTTCACCAAAGACAACCCCTTTGTTGTCATGCAGGTGATGTCACACCCCAAACACAGATACACACACATACGTTTACAGTACATGAAAGCCTTAACTAGACTGCTTTAGTTTAGATATAGGCTCTTGTGTTCATTCACTTTGTGTGTGTGTGTGTGTGTGTAGACCCGGGCCCAGGCAGAAGGAGCCTGTGCAGACCCTGCGGAGCTACAAGCAGCTCTTCAGCAGCTGAAGGTGGCTCACATGGAGCAGAGCAGGACAGATGAGGCCGCTGGGACTCGCACAGAGAGACTCACACTGACTGCACCACAGGTTCATAGGCTGTTTGATTAATATCGTTAATATTGATAAATTGTTAACTTCCTCAACAACATCCTCTAGCAACTGTAGCAACATTACACATTACCAAAGTGTGGCTCAACTGTTGACTGAGGTGCATGACAGAATTGTCTTTCCACGTCCAGGAGCTGCTGAGAGCAGAGGGGGTGAAAGATGACAAGTGTGAGGACGTACAGCAGGGCAGGGCTGTGACCCTGCAGAGTGTGAAGGAGCTGCAGGCTGAGGCCAACACAATAGACAATGAGGTGGGCCACCGCAGAGACACACTGAACATGTAGCTTTGTCATAATTCAATCAGTTCCTGTGGTTTGTGGCTTCTATTTAGTTCTCTCAACTAGTTTCTTTCCCTTGAAGGGCAAAAATAGATGAGTTGACATGCTATTAAAAGCCTGTTACTTTTTCTTATTGTCTACAAATCCCATGCGAAGACCCAAAACCAAGGATGTGTTGTATTGTCTCTGAGTATGCTCTCTGACATCCCCATCCAGTTTGTGGTTCTCAGCACCAAACCTACCGGTTCTTTATCTTTAGAAAACCTCACTGAGGCTCTAAAACATCTGGTACTACATTGTGGTTTTTAGAAATCTTTATTATGAACTATTTTAAGCGGCGGATGAATCCACATTTGGTGCGCTAGTAAGTGTTTTTGGCAGCAGGACGTGTGTGGGATGGAGTCAATGGCTCAGATTAAGAAGATATGTCAGGCTTTACACACAGTACTGGTTTGTAGGATGTATTCATTGTTAGTCTGAGTCACAAGTTAATTCAAGTTTGAACTAGCTCATGAACATGCAAAAGGCAGAATAGTATTTGAAATAATACTCATGGTATCTGTCGATACCGTCAGCAGTTAGTGAAGTGGCACAGTAGCTAGTGGTGGAGACTCAAATGAATTCTTTTCCATTGCTTTACCATACACTGTTAAATTCACCGCCTGTAATCCCAGATCTGTCTGCCACACAGCAGCTAATCGGCCACAGTGGCCGTAACGTCTCCGAATGTAATCTGGGACAATAACAAGAGGATTTACGGGAACGTGGAGGAAGCCAGGTTGGCTTTCAAGGCTTTATCTCCTGGATTCAGCCAGGATTGGGAGCTGGGTCTGGGCTGCTCTCGAGCAGGATGCCACCCTGAAGCTCCCTGGAGCCCAGAGTGTTTACAGCACCCTCATTCCACAGCAGCGTTCCTTCATTCGTTATTTTATTTGTTTCTGTTCTGTCGTCAATCTGTTCTTCTATTTTTTTATTTTATTTTTTATTTTATTTTTTAGTTGGTTTTTCTTACTTGTTTTTATTTATTTACTTCTCTCTCACTCTCGCTGACCTCACGTAAAGTTTTATATTTTATTTGTGTGTGTGTGTTTCAGCTGTCTGAGCGTCAGAGGGTGGTGATTCTGGACCTGGGCACTGAGCCTCAGCGTGTGGAGATAGTGAACCTTGAGCCCTTTGAGGATGATGAAAGCAGGGAGCAAGATCTGACGAGCTCACCTACAAATACCACCACTGAGAACAGGTAGGGGCGTGTGTGGGACTGTGGAAATAAGTTTGTCTCCTGAAAACCCAAAGTGATGAGATACAAAGAGAGCAGGCTTGTTTGTACTGTTTGTACTTTGTAATTTAGGTTTCTCTAGTCCGGCTTTAAGTGTTTATTTCTGGTGCTCAAACAGGGGTTAAGAGATCCCACAAATATAAATATAATGAAGTATTTGTCTGTTTTGGCATCAGAGTCTGACACGTTCTGCTGTTTGCAGTTTCCAGACTCCTGAGCCTGAGACGCCCAGCCCAGAGCCCAAGGAGGAGGAGGGAGACATGACGCAGCAAGAGGGGAAGCTAGAGAGGAGCCTGGACTCTTACAACCAGTTTACAGCGGACGACAAGAAACACAACAACAACAATAACAACATGTTGGCTTGTGAGTGAAGACTCCCTCCATCACTGCTATAGATTTATATACATAATGTCTGTTTATGTCAGAACTGAGGCCATGTCTCATTTAAAGGCTCAATATCGGTGTAGCTCTACGTCTCCTTTCTCAGGCTTCTCTCAGGAGCTCAGGTCAGTTAGGTAAGAAGATCTGTTTTCCGAATGAGCCAATAAAAATATAGCAGATTTCAAGTAAACATTCAGTAAAAAAACAAATATAGAACTTAGACTTGATTTTTAATATGCACTGATATTTGAGAATTTATCACACAACAAGCACATTTATAAATTGTTCACAAGACAACTCAGTTTTATTTGTTTAGCCAAATCATAAATCGAACATTTTCTTTGCATGATCTTCAAGTGTGTATAGTTTAGGGTTAGTGAGTACCATCGGTCCTCTGTGATAGATCCTGGAAATTAGTTCAATGTAATTACTTGTAATATTGTTCAACTGTTTGTGACTATATACATTCATATAAAGCTGATTTTCCATTATACACCAATATGACATGGCAGTGTAAAAAATAAGAGAAGAAACAGCATGTAAGGTTTGACTTGTGTCTTGTGTGTGTGTTAGCATTAGGTTAATCTGTGTGTCTTTGCATATCAGTTATGTTGTTTCACTTAGGAAAACAATGAAATAAGCACATTCCTTCAGACCTTGATTGACTGTCAATTGTGCTGCTGGTCTGCAGCCTGTAGCACAATTGAAACTGAGCAGGTCGCGTGCGTGTGTGTTTTTGTGTGTCTGCCTCCTTTCATGTTGTCAGTGTAAAATTCGACTGAAGTGTCAGAAGGTAAATCCCTGCTGCTTATCTGCAGGGAGAATCGAGCTCCTCTCTGTCTCCACCCTCACAGCTGCTGCTCCTGAGGCTGGACTTAAATGTCACAGATGTGTGTGAAGTTTACTTAACACAAATCAGACCGTTTGTAGAACAACGTACTTGAACTTGTTTCAACCTGCCTGGCTCTCTATCTTTGCCTTGGCTGTGTGAGACCCAGTCACACTACAGGAGCCCCTCACATTTAGCTGACTTTGCTACAATACTTTATACCCATACATTTTTATTATAGCTGAAACCGAGGAGCATAAAAAGAGAATAGATATATTTTGATGATACATCTGCAAAAAAAGTGACAGTGGTATGCAAAAAACATAATATAAAATTAGATGAGTAAGCCCCAGCTACACCATCAGCAAATAACTAGGATGGATGGATGGAATAATTATGGGTGATAGCACATTCACAAAGTAGCAATTTTTTTGTCTTTTTAAGGCTCGGTTTTAAATTCCCACTGCATTTATTCGCACATGACAAGACTGTGGAACAAGGAGCAATAAAATCACTTGGTCTTATGGACCCTCTGGCTTTCAAGGCAAACAGACAGCACACCCTAGTGGATAAATACTTAAACTACAATGTTTTGAAATTAGGTTTATCTGAAAAGATAGGCGGGCTCTGAATGTTTGAACATTTAAACAAGGACATGAACACGTGTGTTTGTATTCGATGAGAAGCTTGATACCACTGTGATTTCAGTCCATCATATACACAGCAGCTTGGCATCAATAGCAGGTGGGAACAGCTAGCCTTGCACAGTCCAAAGGTAAAAAAACACCTCTAAATGCCTCTAATCTGTTTTATTTAATCTGCATGCAAACAAAAGCATAACCACATGATGGATGCTGAGTGATGTTTTTTGGCTGGCCGCAGGAACCTCCTTTTAGTCTCCAGCTCATCTTATCATCTAGCAATGAACATAAAACTTAATATTTTGTTGACAAATCAGCGCTGCACTGTCTCAAATCTTGACGTGCAGAATATCAAATGTTATTTCCCTTGTTACTCCCATGGAGGCTATGTAGAATTATGCTTGTACCATGTGAGGTTGCTATTTTCTCTTTGAAAGTGGCCTTGCTGAAGCAAAATTATGATTTTATGTCAAATTCTGTGATCTGTGGCATTTTGAATGGAATGATGTGATAGAAAGTTGGTATACAGTATTGTATATCATATTAGATTTATATATTAGACGCTCATCTCTCAAGTGATTGTGTATTTCTGATAAGTGTCCTGTAATCAAGCAGTGTAACATTATGCTTGTTTACCTTCAAAGCCTGTGGTCCATCACCACATTTATTGCATATTGTCTGTTTTTTTTCCCCTGACTCCTTAATAATTACTGTGAATCTTCATCACTCTCATCGCCTCTGTTCTCTCCACCCTACAGCCCAGACATTCACCTTGGTGAGCAGCGACACGTGAGCGACGCCGGCCTTGACATCCACACTGGCATCCCGTAGAGCCCAAATGTAGCCAGCCTGCACAGAGCATGCTCCACGGCTTCCTGCGTTTACAACAGAACTACTTTGATACTACTGTTACATGCCCACAAGGAGACTGAGAGCGAAGGTGATGACGGGCCCTGCTGACGGACAGAACAACACACAACGGGCCGCCATCACATCCAGACAGAGAGAAAGGCAGATGTACTGTATCTTTAGCACCTATTAGATCTGTCCATACTGATGTTTCCTGAAGCTAAACATTAAATCCATGTTGTCATATTTATCCCAAAACATTTACGCATAAATATAAGATTGTGAAATGGTTTAGTTCTAAAAAGATGTTACAGATGTCACAGATGTTGGAGCATGGTAAAAAATGGTTGTACGCTTGTATAAAAGATGAATCAGTCAGATGTTAAATGAGTTGCCAGCTATGCCATAACCATTAGACACACATTTTTTCATTCCTGAAGAAGAGGTGGTAGAGATGATTAAACTACACCTTATGCACACAACAGTTCTTATTGCATAGGGTCAATGCAGCTGCACTGGTTCACATCTGGAGGCAGGTGTACTGTCTGATTGGTTGGCCACTGGAACTGCTGATTTAATCCTCTAAGTCAAGGGCTCCTCAGCAGTACTAATGTGTCTTGGGTCCAATGCTGTTAGATTCAGTAACTTTTGAACTAGCCCAGACTCCTCCTGCTGGCTGCCTGTTTCTCCCCATGAATCTCACCATTCAAGGTTCAGTTCTGGTTCAGCTTCACTCACTGGTGTCACTCACTGGTATGAGCAATGGGCCAAGTAGAAAAAGATGAAAATAAAAATAAAGGTACTGTCTTTGTAAGGACTTACTCCAGAGTCTCTGGCACACTCTCAGTGGGTGCTGTGGCTTCCACCAGGAAAACACTTCTTATTTTTATGAACAGGATCTCTAGAAGAAGAGAGAACGATGTAGCTCTGTTGGTTTTATCAGACCGTGACCTAGAGGACCCACCGGGACTGTTTACAGCTGAGTGTGAAGCAGCTGGTGTTGGAGTCTGCACCTCCCACTCTGAGAGCACGGTGCACTGTAGAAGACGGAGTAGGTTCAGGAATTGAGTTGAGTCTGGATCATCCTTAGAGAGAGGACAAGGAGCTCAGACATCTAAAAGAAAGTTGGAGTGGAACCTTTGAGAGAAAGGGACCAGTGGAGGTGGTTCAGGTATCTAACGAGGATCCTGGACATCCTGGTCCTTCGTGGTCTATCATGCTTGTCCAACTCAAAGGAGGCCATTAGGTATCAACACACCCGGCACCTGACATGTAATGTCACTGCAGATGTCGAATTTTGGTTGTTAATGAAAATCAGGTTGACGTCAAAACCCAACTTCGGCTAACTGACATTGTGTTTAGCTGTTTGTCTAAGTAGATGTTGGGTCTTGCTCACCGAGTAGATCGTCGATATTTTTATGTCAAGATGACCTCACCGTGAGATGTTGGAAGACATTGGATTTTATGTCAAGTTAATGTTGGCGTTAGACGTTGTCCTGGTGTTTTGGTACCTGACGTTCAACCAAATACCAAGATCTAAAAACGTTGCTGGCCAGCTTCAGGCCTGCAGGGAATAAACACAAGGGAACAGATGGCGACACTTGGACATGAATAGGACATTTTATCAGTTTCTGTGAGCTGCAGGTTTATACAAGCCACTGGAAAATGTAGTTAGAGTGCATTAGTCCTTCCTGTTTTGCTGATGAATATTTATCACGTTTGTTTGGCATTTGTTAGCTAATACTACCTGTCCAGCTGCAGACTGCAATATAAACTTGGATTACCACATTTTTTAAATTTGTACTTTTTGCTGATCAGGTCAGGACGTAAAAAAAAAAAAAAAAAAATTCTGTTCCGTCTTTTATGTCCTTGCCTCATGTTACCACAGAGTCTAACCTGATGTCCATCATTCTTCCATTATTTTAGAAGCGCTACAGCTGTAAGTTTAAGGAATGAAACCATTTCACAATCTGGACTGTATGTACAACTCGTTTTGGGGGTAATATAGCTCCATAGAAACATGTTGCCAAATACATACACACGTGTCAATATACAAAACTTTTGATACCTTACTAAGTATTAAAGTCAGTTTAACATAATAAAGATTAAAATTAGAGTATTGTACTGGTCTGGAGGGAGGGGATGTTAGCTGTTACTGGGCTGCTGGAGGGGAGTGTACAGCTGTATATAGGAGCACGCAGACGGGCTAAGCACCAAAACTCAACACACATGCAGTGCTTTACTTTAACCCCAAAGTGACCGCTGATGGTCTTGGATTTTAAATCTGCTCTGATTTTAATTCTTTGTGTTGATTTGAGACCAGAGGCTCCCTTATCGCTCTATCATTTGCACCTGCAACATAACAGATTGTCCTTCATTGGATATATATATATATAATATATATATTAAAAAAAAGTATATAAATGATCTTAAAGCAGGTTTTTACTTCAACAAGGTGCCACTTCATGCTGCTCTTTTCCTCTTTTTTTGGACAGAACTAAGTCTCTTGCAGAAGTTGGGATTATTTATGTCAAGCAGACAGTCTGTTGGACGACACACACACAGTATGTGAATGTTTTTGATTTTCACTCTGCTTTTTATTTTTCAGCTGTCCCTTTTTGTTTCTCTCTCTTTGGTTTACATTAGTTAGGAGATATACAGTAAAGAGGCTGAGGACATGACACAGAGGTTGCGAATTTGTCCCAGGTGGTGAAAAAAAAATCGGAGAATAGCACATGTACGAAGCAATAAGTCGGACTTTGGAGCTCCAGGATATAAAAGAAATTTAAGAGATGTATAAACTGTAAAAAAAATAATAAAATAAAACAAGATAGCATAATTTATGTACACACTGAAAAGAAGAAGAGCGAAAATTATAACTATAAGAGGTTATTATTAATATTATTAGGGTCAATATGCAAAAAGTTCATACCCATCTGTTTTATATCATGTGAAATAAATGTTGATGTTCTTAAAACATGCTCGTAGCTGTTTTTTTTTTTAAATCTTAATTAACTTTGCTTTTGAATTTGCTTTTCTGCTCTGATCTTTCTCGTTGACCATTTATCTGACTTGACATGTGACTCCCTTCAATGGAAACAAGTCATAGACATGAGTGAGCTGGTAAACCAAGAGGGATTTTTTTTTCTATCTCAGGCAGTAGAGAGGTCAAAATGTCCATTGTTTTTATAAGAAAAAAGCCTTTTTAACTCTTTTACTATTGGATGATTCCTCAGATTCATCATGGGTCCTATTGGAGGGCCCAGATCCAAGCAGAAGGAAATGCGTTGAGTAGACAAAGTTCGATCTAAATTCAAGATGGCTCGTATAAAAAGTGGAGGCCTTCAGCAACAGGGCCATAGCTGAGATACATATAAAAAGGTTCCATACAACAATAGTAAGTGCACCCTGAACTTACCTAATAACACTGATCAACAAGCTAACACTTCATGCAGAAAAACAAGATGATGATGATGAAGACTGAACAATTAATAGACTTAATTAATAGAATTTCCAGTCAATCAAGTAACTTATTTCAACTGTAATTGTATAGTAATGGTGTAGTAGTGTAGTGTAATTGGCCCTTGAAAAAACTAATAAGCAGATATTGAGTCAACTATTCCCAAAGTCAACAACAAACTAATAATACTGAAGTAATGTGTGTGCATGCACAGAAAAGTTGTATTTCACCATTGTTATGTATGGATTTACAGCCTGTGTGCTGTGGAACATGTTCATATGTTTTGGCATCATATACCTGCAGCTATAGAATGAACAGAGGGTTATTTCCCCCATGTTGGCACAGGCAGAGCATGAGCAGGCCTTCATTTCAATGCAACAAGTTGGCCACTCAGGTCAGTGCAGTTCAGTGTCCAGGCTGAGTGTGGAGGGTTAGTTCGGGACCAGCTCGGCCGTGGTCCGGACACCGGGGCCGAAACGGGTTAAAAACTGCACTGGCTCCTTCAGGAATATCCGCCTCGCTGAGATAAGAACGTGCCTTTTCAGCACTTTTTGAGTTGGATCATTTTTCTGTTTGTCGGAACACGTGGAGCTGAGAGGCCACAATGCCAAAGATCGCCTATGTTTACGAGGATGGGTCACTCGTTTTTTCACAGCAGAAGCTCAGTCTGCTCCTCCTAGTGGTGCAATGTTGTACTCACATTTTTTTTTTTTTTTTTTTAGTCTGGAAAGCAAACCAATCAGCGAGCAAATATCTGACCAATCCCAACTATTTATCTAAAACTGGGCGGGTTTGATACGATGAGTGACAGAGGAGCACTGCACAAGCACCTTTATTAACTAAGATGGCTGCCACTGTTGTGCAGAGGTCTGTGGATTATAGGTGAATTTTCTCTAAAAGAAGAACAAACTACTGCAATATTACACTTGATGTTTGTCATTCTACTGTCAGGATGTGGAAGAAGTTTAATTTACTGGCTGTTCCCGCTTGGTGCCATGTCACATGCTTCGTTTCTCTGACAAGGCCCCTTGGAAATTAAGAATAAACTGTGAATGGGTCTGGTGAAGCCAAGCTACATTTTGTGATTGTCTTCATTGTTATCATATCTGGTATAAAGACAAAAATGTTGAATATCATTTAAAAAAAATAGTTTAACTGCTAAATCAGGATTTTTGGGGGGCTTGTAAGAGTTATTTTAAAGAGGCTTACATGATTTTTATGTCAGCTATCATGAGTATCAAGGTGTAAATTATATTAAAAGGTAAAAGCAGCATGGATAGTTCTGTGTGCATTGCTGTTTTAGATGCTTTTGACTCAGTGTAAATATCAAAGATGGTGAAGTCATGTGCTGGCGCGGAGTGAGGCCTCACCTCAATAAGCCAGCTTTGACCATGCGGGGCCCCGACGTCACGCGAACCCCCTGCTGTGCTTTACGCTTGGAGCGGAGAGTGAGTGGAGGAAAGAGGGCAGCTTGAGGGCAACTTTTCGAGAGGAACATCACCGAAATATCTTCCCGTGCTGATCCAAAATGGCTCAGATAACGACCGAAGGGGCCGAACAAGACTCTCAGCCGACGTCGGATCAAAACGGCACCGGTGAAACAGCAGAAACCGGCACAGAGGAGCAGGCCGTGCCGGACCCCAAACAGGAACCGGGCGACAACAACGAGAACAGAGTAGGAATGGACGTGAACAGTGGCCGCGGAGCGTCGGAGGAGCACGGGGACGACCCGTCTCCTGGTCCCGGCGCCGACAAAGAAACCGCCTCCCCGGCTGAAAAACCAGACAACGGTGAGGGGGGACCCGGCGGTAAACTCTCTGAACCGGGGAAAAGTCCCGTTCAGGGGAGTTTGGCGAGTAGCGTTGATTCCGCACAAGAGGGCTCCCGGGTGCTGAAACAAGAACAAAGAGAGGGGGAGAGCGTGTCCTCTCTGCCCAGCCACCGCACAAAGACCGCGGAGAGAGCCGAGCACGGCACCAAGAGACGGGCCAGCGTGGAGCTCGCCTCTTCGGATGGAGAGCCGCTCAGCCGGATGGATTCAGAGGACAGGTCTGTAGTGAGCTGTGTGGAGAGGCCTACACTGATTTCAGCCTAAAGGTGGTGTTGGGTCACAGCACCGTGCCAAGTTCACTGGTTTCGCTGAGGACAGTTTGTTTACAGGATCTGCACAGGCAGCACTTGTTCAGCACACAGGCACCGGGACGAGTCTATAATTCACCCCACAACAGCTCAGCTGGCGCCTTTTATTACTATTATTAACACTGCACCACCTCCAGCTGTTCTGCTCCACTGAAATAACACGAAAAGGGCCCATCAGCCTCGGTGGAGGTCTGTCTGTTTGTCCACTGCACCACCCTTTTACCTCTTAATGTTGGTGGTGTAGATGCTGTGCAGCATTAATGTGTGTTCAGCTGCAGGCACACTGTTTGCCACCGGTGACCCCCAAAAGTGGTGTTTATCTGGGATGTGTCTGTATTTAAATATTTTATTCTGTTATTAAGGTGAAATAATGAAAAAGTCAACAAGGAAAGAAAAAAAAAATAGATATATTTCAAGGATCAGCTTTCATTTCCTCTTCATTTCATGACCACTCTCTCCCCTGCAACCTCTTGTGGTCTCTGTCTGGCTGGAGACCTCACCTTTACCTTAGTAGCCATCGAAATCCTGATATTTTTACCCACATGTTTGTAAGTAAGTCAGAGTTTAAAAATAGAAAAAAAAACCATACAAGTATGAAGAGAGTAACATATTCAGTACTTGTTTGAAAGCAGATGTTTGCCATGTGAGTTTAATTTCAACGCAAACACAACATTTCCTGCAGCTTTTTCCTAGTGAAAGTCTTTCAGCAGTCTGAAGTGATTATGGACATTTTACCAGGAAGCAGCTGCGGAAAGTGTTGAGATATCCTCACAGGGGCCCGTGGCTCTTTAACATTATTAAAAGTCCCCTTTTTTTTTTTTTTTTTTAGCACTTCCTCTATGTTTTATGGTGTTGAAATACCATACGAAGGTATATATGTGGTTTTAAGGACCAAAACCATCTCATTGTTGTTTTTACATCCCAGGCTTCTCTCTGGAGCTCCAATAACAACAAGGTTAAATGGTGGGTCCAGGTGGGCTAGGCTTGGTGGCATGACTGAGGGCAGCAACTGTTTCCTTGTGACATCACAAAGTCACAGAAGTCCTGACGGGTGGTTTTAAGGCTCAGTTTCTGAATACAGGCTGTGAGCATTTCTCTGGACTGAGACCTTTGATACTTTCACACTATTAATTTAAGACCTAGACCTGTTTTATAATCGAAGAAGAGATGGACGTGTACTTTTATACTGTGTGGGACCTTTAATATTATGGTTTAACTGAGTTCAGCTTTTCAACTTTCGTCAGGTCAGTGATTTGCTGGTGAACAGGTGGTCAAGTGCAGGTATTAATAATAGTTCAGCCAAACATCCAGGACACAGGTGAGGGCTTGTTGCTGTGTCCTGCCTGCCCACCCTTTGGTACAGAACTGCATGTCCCTACATTGTCTGGACATTTTGAACATCACAGCCACGGAGCTTTTAATTGACATAAAAACGCTACACAGCTGTTTTATAGTATGACTCAGGAGTCTACACACTCTGTCACACGATCACAGCAGAAATGAGTTTGTCTTTTATCACAACAATCAAAAGGTAAACAGTAAGAATACTACCTTCGTGTAACAAAGTGTGCACTCACTGGACATGTACGCCAGAAAATGTATCAGCGACTACTTTCATTATTAGGTAACAGTTTATGTGTCATACCAGATGGTCTGTGGATGTTAAACTGTTGGTCGGACAAAATAAGACACCTGGAGGTGGTGCAGTGAAGACGTCACACCGGGCTGAGGGAAATAACAACACACATTTTTCACAATTTTCTGACATTTAATCAGCAAAGATAGTAAATTCAGATGTAGTTAGCCCTAGTACGGGTTTCCTCACACTTATGTCCTTGGACCAATAGAGCGTGCCCAGTTGGCAGGTTGTGGGTTTAAGACTTCCTCTTGCCTGGCAGGTTGGCTTCCTGTTGCCTCTCCACACGCACACACACACACACACACACACACAACTGGGATAAATTAATTGAATATATGAATTGATATTGATACTGTTCAACTCGTTCCACTGAATGGATCAGATTCTCCTCGAACTGAGCGCCGGTCTGAAGCCAGCGCTTCAGCCTGTCTGCTGAGACACACTGGACAGTTGAGGGCAAGTTGTGCAGTCAGACGACAGGTGTTGTGTACAGATATGGCCCTTACAAACGACACCGGGCTGTGGTCAGAGCTTGTGGTTTGCGCTCTGTCCTGTGAGTGTTTGTGGCTAATAGTGCAGAAAACAGAATAGGAGTGTAACAAAAGTGTCAATGTTTGGCAGTGTTGAGGAACCCTGAGTGCTACTCATGTGGCATTGTCTCCACATACATGTTTCACAGTAAAGGCCTTTATGCATTTAATGTGCACATCCAGGATGGATGGTTTAATATCAGCAGAAGATCCTCAAAAGCTGCAGAAGAGGAAATTTAATTTAATTTCTATGATTCAGAGTAGGGTTGAGTAATTAATCTAAATATTACCCACATTGCAGTGTGGCCAAGTCAAATATCCACATCACAGGATCTGCAATTTTCATGATAAAGTTAGAAGCATTGTGGCGTGACAGAGATGCCCCCAGTCTTTGAATCATGGTCTCCAGATGAGGTTCTTTGGTACAAGCCAAAAATATCATTTTAACTTATTACTATAACGGTGACTCATATCACAGTCACAATATCTGTCAAAAAAATCACAATGATGTTTTTTGTAAAACATATTGTCAGTCACAGTCCAGTGCTTTGGATCTGTGCATTAGTTGTAAAAACTTTATTAAAGTCATGACCTTAAATCTGATCCCTCAAAATGAAGCAGTCAGGATGTGAATAGAGGTGTAGTTATCGGTTGATTCCGCTCCCTCCCTGTTTTTTCTGGCTTTTTCTCGGTTCATTAGAGAGTGAACTTCCCCTTGAGGCATCAGTGATGTTCACGCTGCGAATCAAGCGGCGCCGTCGTGATACTGTGAGCTAAAGCCTGAACTTCTGCCAGAATCCTCTTGCCACCGGTCACGCCAACTGACACGATGTTGTGAAACCTGTACCGGACGCACCTACACTGCTTGCCGTGTGTTTCTAGAGCAGCAGTGGATCACTACAAGCACTTCCACTCAAAAGACCTGTTTCCACTTTGATGACAGGAAATTTAACTGTTTCGATGCCACTGCGTGATTCACTACCTCAGCTCCTACAGTTGCTGTGAATGTACCAAAAAATAATAAGCTACTGGATGTTTCCAATCAGGTTTGTGTCTAGTTTTTAGACTACATCCTGACATGTGAAGCTTGAATCAGACAGGTTTGATATGTGCTGTTGAGTCACTGCCTGTAAACCAGGCTGCCACCCACTGAGCTTTTATGAGTGAAAGACAGAGCCAGATTTCTTTGTGACTAAGACGAGCACACAGACCTTTAACTGGTATTTTACATTTCCTTAATTACTGTCATTATTGATCAGTCTGCTGATTATTGTTTCCACTGGATGTTTGGTCTCTAAAGTGTTAAAACAAAGTAAAAAGTGCTGATAACAGTTGTGTGTAGTTAGTACCAAACTATTATAGAAGACAAAGAAAAGCAGTAAAGGCTCACAAGTTAAAACCAGGAAGTGTTTGGTTTGTTTACTGTCTAAAAGACATAAGGTGAAGGTAGTTCATAGACTGAGGTTGACTTCTTCCAGCAGTAAGAGCCAGATGGAACTATTGGCATTGCAGATGCTTCTGGCAATAGATGATTTTGCTGATTGACTATTTTCGGAGCGATTACTAAGAGCTTGTGCCTTTACCAATGTCAAGATGGTGTTTGGCTCATTTTCCAGGCTCACTGACCTGTTTTTACTAGAGAGAAGAGGAGATTTGAAGCTACATTGAGTTGAGTTTAGGTTCTTAAAACCTCAAACATATGTTGTGGATATCAACAATTTAAATAAAACACAGAAAAAAGTGTCAGAAATGGGACTTTCAAAGACGCAGGGATTTTGCGCTCGAACTTGGAAACAACCGCAAAGACGAGGACTGTGAGAGCTGGAGCATCTCCAAATTGTCAATTGTTTCACACTATTTTATTATATTATTCATAAAAATAAATCAAATTCAAATTCCTTAATTTGTCCCACAGTGGGGAAATTGCAGTGTCACAGCAGCAAAGAACACAAAAACAGTGCAAGATGATTAGGTAAGGGTACAAAGGGATAAAGACAATAGTAGTAAATGTAAAAGGGCTTCAATGCTGTTATATAGACAAGTTTGTGCTCTTTGACATTTGTTCACACACAAGCTTAAACATACCAACAGTGGTTACTAACTTGTTGAAATTATTGAACGCACCTCAGGAAGTTTTTCTGATTCCAACGCGTCCTGTCCACTTTGGCTGTTTGTGTTGTTATCAGCAGAGAACCCAGACTCCAGAAGAACAGATGTGACCGTCTGCTCCAAGACCAGTCTGGCTGCCCCTGGACTTTGGCTAAATCCAGCTGTTGTGGCAGCTGTAAGACCACACTGTAACTTTTGTTCCCAGAGAGCACGGTGGCAGCTGGGCACTGGTGTGTGTGTGTGTGAGGCGCACAGTAAACTTGTGTGTTTCAGAGGTGTTAGTCCTCTTGTAGAATGTGTAAACTTGGCCCCCACAGAGAAAAAGTATGGACAGTGATCTGAGCAGATGGTCATGTGACTTGGTACACACACACACACACACACACACACACACACACACACGCTGCAGCTCTATCATACATGGATCCTAAAAATTTACGCTGCTCTCACCAAAGCTCAGATGAAACTTGGAGACAGATGTTCAACAGCCAGTGGTTTCAGTTCACTTCAGTCTGAAACCTGTTTGAGGGGACAGCCCATCGCTAATGGCAGTGAATGTGATGAGTAGGTATTAAACCACTTCACCCACTTCTGTGATAGTAAAAGCTGAGACAGTTTTGAAATGAAGGAGCCGAACGAGGAGACTCTGGCTCCAATTGTTTTCACCTCAGTCTGAGCCGCCGCTTTTCAGACACACTTCATTTTGCTCTGAGCCAAAGAGTGGACGTGCTCACACCTTGGAAACAAGTCAGAGACCAGGAAAGAGCAGTATCCGATCAGAGAGCGGGGGGGAAGTGGAGGCAGGAGGTCCAGGGCGAAGTGAGGTAGTGTTTATATGTCTGACATCTGAGTGCAGCTGTGAGGTAGATGCAGTAAATGTCAGCTGCCACCTGCAGTGATATCACAGCATCTGTTTGGTTTCATCATCTGCTGATGACATTTCATGACATTTCATGATTCTTTCTAATAATCAAAGTTATTTCTTAGTTTAGTTGTCTTTAGCTTAGTTGCGCTCTGGATGATTATAATAAATATATAAAAATAATAAAGTTGTGTTATTGATATTCCTGTTGATGAATAGTTATTTCACATTTCTTTTCACAACCACTACTTATACATTTGCTCACAGAGCTGGTCTGAGATCAGTGTGACGTGAGCAGGACAGCAGCTCTTGTCGTTTGCATGTGGCGCCGGTCACGTTGATCATGTATCATCAGTTCAGTAGTATTGTCTTTCTAATATCTTCTCTTTGTCGTTAATGTGTGTTTACCCTCCAGTATCGGCAGCACCCTGATGGACATGGAGAGCACGGCGTCCAGTGGCCGCTCCACCCCGGCCATGCTCAACGGTCACAGCGGGGGTGCTGTGTCTGGGGGTGGCTCGGCGCCAGCGGGGGGGAAGTCTCTGAGCTACACGTGCTGCTGGGATCACTGCCAGCTGCTGTTCCCCAGCAGCCCCGACCTGGCTGAACACATCAGAGCCACACATGTGGACGGACAGAGAGGAGGGGTCAGTGTCTTACGTCTCGGGGTTCTGTTCCCAAGGAATTAGTTTTATTTTACAAGATAAGCTTTGGTGGCGTCAAGTAACTGCAGACTTCCTTCAAACGCAGGTGCGAAAAAAAACAACAGTTGGAGTGAGAACATGATCTGATCCAACCACAGCACAGAGTTTGATAGGAATAAATGGAACATCTCCAGTTTCTTAGATATTAAAAGACCAGGCCAGGCAGCAGTAACTGTCATTTTCATGTGTTGTTTGGAGAAGAAATCTACCATATTGACCATGAGGATCAAAAGACATAAGAGGAAGTCATTCTATGAAAGCATCATTAACTCAGCTGACCAATCACAATTGAATAAGCCCTACAGCAGTTCACACCTCCATGTGCATCTCTAGTGAACTCTCGTGATCAGATCTCTCGTCTCGCTGCAACTGTTGGTTTTTGTCAGTTTATCTGTGGGGGAGAGAGAGAGGAAGTCCAGCAGCATCAATGCACAGCTCTACAGTTAAATCAGGTTCTATCCATTTGAAATAGCAACATATTTTTCTTTCATGAAACTGTGGCAGAGGATGTGAGCAGAGGAGGCGGTCCTTCACTGTGGCCCTGGATACATTTGTTTTGACACTGCCACATGTGGTCCAGACCACGTCCAAATGTGGTCTGAGTGATCAGATCTCAAATACACCCTCAATATCACACCTGAACTTACAGCTGTCCTCCTGAGACAGATGTTAATACCAGGTGTGAACTGAGCCACAGTCACACTCGCACCCCGGAGGCTGTGGACTTGACTCTGACAGCATCTTTCTTCATCTGTGACAGCAGTTTTTGTTTTGTTTTGTTTTTTTTGGCTTCCTGACAGATGATTCAGGCCACAGTGTCTTTGCAGTGAGGATTTTGCTTTGGACTCATTTGTACTTGTCTTGAATTTATTCCCTCTGTGGCAACAGACTCTCAACAGACTTGAAGACACCTGCCAAGCAACAAGAAGGCTTAACCCATAATGCAACACTCTGTGGGAGAATCTTTCCATTTTAACATGTAATGTAATGTGATCTAATCCTTGAAGATCGATTATGATACAACCACTGCTTTTTTACATGTAATAGCCACCAACAGTGGCGGCTTCCTGTGCAGTTCCTGCTGGGAACAGGGCCAGAAAACTCCAGACCCAAGGCACTTTCTGAACAATACACATAAAAGTTTATTTTTATAAGTTATATAATATCTCCACCAAGGAGGTTATGTTTTCACTTGTGTGTCTGTAAAATAGAGAAGAACCTATTATTATTAGTGTGTGTGTGTGTGTGTGTGTGTGTGTGTGTGTGTGTGTGTGTGTGCGCGCGCACGCGCGTGTGTGTGCGCGCGCGCACGCGCGTGTGTGTGTTGTGCTTTGAACACCATCACTGCTACAACCTGTCTCTCTGGCTCTCCTGACTGTTTGTGTGCCACACAGGTGTTTGTGTGTCTGTGGAAGGGCTGTAAAGTGTACAACACACCATCAACCAGTCAGAGCTGGCTGCAGAGACACATGCTGACCCACAGCGGAGACAAACCATTCAAGGTGACCACACACATACACACACACTCTCATCAAGTCCACTTCACTACGTCTACACAACATACCTGTAATACTGTCACTGTCTGTCTGACCTTGGTTTAACTGACACTGTCAATCATTTGTGTTCCTGATAGTGTGTGGTCGGGGGCTGCAACGCCACATTTGCCTCTCAGGGGGGGCTGGCACGTCACGTCCCCACTCACTTCAGCTCGCAGAGTTCATCAAAAATGTCCAATCAGGGCAAAGTGAAGGAGGAGTCTCCATCCAAGGCCGGCCTCAACAAGAGGAGGAAACTCAAGAACAAGCACAGACGCTCACTCCGTATGGCTTGCGCGCCAAACACACACACACACGTACGTTTAATGCCATACTATACACAGAAAATATATTTTACCTTTTTTATCTCCAGCCCGACCTCATGACTTCTTCGACGCTCAGACAATGGACGCCATCCGTCATCGAGCCATCTGCCTCAACCTGGCAACACACATCGAGAGCCTGGGCAACGGACACAGTGTGGTTTTCCACAGCACGGTGGGCTCACACACCAAATATTCCCATATTATCCAACACTAAAGTTTCGATGTTTTTAGTTTTGTTAAAGTTTTAGCTAACGGCTGCCTGGTCGATCAGGAGCTGAATAACTACACTCTTCTTTCATGAAAGAGCCGACCTAACTTGTATGCGTGTATGATTTCAGGTAATAGCCAGGAGGAGAGAGGACTCTGGGAAAGTCAAGGTCCTGTTGCACTGGACACCTGAAGACATGTAAGACCTGCTCTCCTCCTCCTCCTCCTCATCCTCACTCCTTGTCTTCACATCTCCTCCTGCTCTGCTCTCCTCTGCCTCTTCATAGCAGTAAAATACAAAAAACTGTTGAATTTCTGATTTATTTTGACAGAAATTGTCTCTAAAATGCTTCTGACTCCACATGCAGCTGCTAAAATGGTTAAAAACATACTTAGATTCAGGACAGGCACAATAGCGGAAGGTGCCAGTTTTGTGTAATGTTGCTGGTATGACGACATCAACAAGTCTATTTTTTTTGTGGTAGCTGCACAAACCACTCATAAAAAAAGATGTGCCTGTTATCTCTAGATCATGTGAAGCAACCACACAATTTATCTGCTCTAACCCATTAACATAGGCGGTGAAATGAAAACCAAGCTGCCACTACGCACGCACCAACACACCTACACACCTACACACACACACACACACACACCTACACCTTCACCTTCTTCACCTTAGATCATCAGAGACACAAGCAAACATCAAAAGACAATAAAGACTAAAGGCAGTTTGTACTGTGTTGGCTGCCTTAGCTGATTCTTTGCAAGGGTGTAACTCATGTTGTTTTCTAAACTGTGTCATCACACAACAGCAACACTACACGTTACACCCGCAGATGCATGTGTAATTAAGGCCACCGCACCAAACCAAATGATCTGTAAGATGATGTGAAGCACTGGGGACTTGCAGGAAATATCCAAACCTTGTTTAAAGTGGAGAGAGTGACTCCGTTGTGTCCTGTCAGCAGGACTGTGGTGGGGAGTCCTTGTGTACCTTTCACACCTCATCTGTTTGCTTTGGTCAAAATGAACTCTCTTATGTTTGCCCCCTTTTTAGTGCTGTTTATTTAAAGCAGCTGTTGTGAAATCTGTCAGGACCAAACAAACAGGTTGAGACCGTCTGCAGAGAGGGGTTTCAGCCCAAACGCTGCAGATGGACCAAATCAGTCATTTTTTCATGTGTTTTTATCAATTATTATGATCAGCCAACTGAATTGTTGAGGGAAGCGATGCTTGCTTGCCTGAGGTGCTGCTTCACATGCAGTCACATGTGAGGTAATGATCACAGTCCAGATCAAGCTCCTGAAACCTCTCCCTGTGTGTCAGACTGCCAGACGTGTGGGTGAATGAGAGCGACAGACTGCAGCAGAAGACCAAGGTGGTCCATCTGTCGAAGCTGCCCACAGACACAGCTGTACTCCTCGACCCCAACATCTACAGGTGTGTGTGTGTGTGTGTGTCTGTGTGTGTGCGTGTGTGTGTGTGTGAGAGAGCTCATCTTCAGTGCACTAAAACATGAAAGTCTGGGACACTGATGAATTATCTGACCTGGTTTCTCTCACAGGATGTTCTTCTAACACCTCCAGAGAAGCTCTACTGTCACTTCCTGCTAATCAGACGCTGAGTCGGAGGCCGCCTCCTCGTCTCATTGCCTCCATCTCCACGTTCTCTTCTCCCCCTCCTCCCTCTCCCAGCGTAGTGTCTTGTTTGTCGTGGCTGTCTGAGGCCTCCAGTGTTTTCTCATTAGGTGCTGAGTTTACTGAGGACGCGTAGAGCAACATGTTGCTTGTTGTAGACTGAAAACTAACTGACAGAGCTGTAACAGTAGACAGTTAGACATTTGTAGAGAGAAGCTGTCTTTGTAAATATTTGAGATTTGTAATATATTTTTATACTTTGAATTTTTTACTGTACTGTAGATAGAAGTCTTTTTTTCCACCAAACATTTTAAATAGATGTTTTAAAAACTGATAATATTGGTCATGTGCATATAGCTGGCATTGCTCTGGTTTGATGTCATTAAACCTTTCCAACCTTCACCAGGTCTCCAGTCATGACAGGTGTGCGTTTGTCTCCAGGTGGTATGAGTCATTGCAAGAATATCAGTGTTAATAAGTCGTTGGCTGTGAGCCTATTAGAAGTGAGGTTACTAAGAGCAATTATTTGTTTACACATGGTGACGCTGCCCTCTGAGAGCAGCAGAGGGAGACAGTGTGATGAATGGGTTTAATAGTACAAAATAAAAAAAAATTAATCCTGTCTCTAATGTTTCTCATTGAGAGCTGATCCATAAACTCCAGATAGTCCCAGAGAAGGAGCTCCATGTTTTATACAGGCTCACAAGAAAATCCTCAGATCTGGCTACACTCCAACAGCTTCTTATTCTCACGACTCTCTTTGTTGTTGCTGTTGCTTCAACTTTATTGAAACAGCCCAAGAACTTGTATTGACGTAAAAACAGGCGTGCACAAAAGTCATCCATCGGAATAAGACAAGCTGATGTCTGTATTTACTATGTTGGAATATATTTCTATAATCAAATTACATAGCGTATTCTTTGAAAACTTTAGAGAATTTGAATTTTAAAAAAAAACTGAGCAAAAAAATACATTTTATAAATAAAACAGTCACCTTCAGTATTTGGATCATGGAAATATATATTCACATTTCAGGGAACATTTATCATAAACCTTGGATCATAACAGCAATTAGTTCCTACCAACTCTGGAAAAGGTGCAGTGGTAACAAAAAAAAACCCTTTTATAGTGTAGAATCTGTAAAACAATTTAAATATTTTTTATTAATCAGGAATTGAAACGTACTTGAAACATCGTGAACTTCTCTCAGCAGTGAAGATTTATCAACGCTGCGGTTCTTTAGGTGAAACATTACATTTAATGTGTGCAAAAGAAGAGACCAACAGTATTTTATTATCATCCGTTTGGAGAAGTAAACTTAAAGTAACTAATTAGTGGATTATTTGTATATATATATTATCTGTGGTTGACATGTATGTTGACATGGAAACGGTCAACATTCGCCGCTTCCCTATAATCAAAAACACTGACGTCATTTTTACTGGCCGGAAATCGCAGACGGGACTGTGTCCGCACGGGAGAATGGCTGGGCTGTTGAAGAAGGTACGAGTAGAGGTCATGTCTTTGTTTTAATGACAGAAAGAGTCGCTGAAACAAGCCGAGCCCATTTTGTTCGCGCTAACTTTGTACTGTTGTCATTGTGCATTAGCGTTGCTGTCTCACGTAGACGGAGTCTGCAGTGTGAAGGAGACGCGGCGCTGAGGTGGCTAGCTGTTAGCTGTTATGCTAACGTAGCTTGGTTGGGTTAACGCCGAGGAACGAACGGCCATCACGTGAACTCGCTACATACTCAACTATGTCTATTTACCTTTGTGGCTGAGGCAGCGGTGTTAGCTAAAGAGAAAATAGGCCTCTTAGCATATTATGGTAAAATGGATAAAACCGCTTTGCGGCCTCGCTCAGTAATAATTTCTCGGGAATGATGGGAAAACAAAGACCGTTGAATGGGTCACTTTACAATTCTATCTATTAGGGTTTAATGGGTCACTTCCTATTAATATTACCTGACACTCATCAAAACGAACTACGACTAGTTTTCCTTTTGTTTTCTGGAAGTAATTTGCACCAAACGACAAACGTATTCTTAGTAAACGCGCAACAAACTCCCGGGCCTGCAAAACAAAGTGTTTTTTAGTAAAAACTGTCAAGTGTTCAACATAATGCTGCCGTTCACCAAAAGCAGGTTGACTGGAGCTGAGGGTGAAACGTGTGGTGTGAACACGGCTGCACCGCCATCGTGTCCGAGTGTGATCTCTGCAGCTCGTTCTTAAATCCACTCCCAGTGAAGGCGGTGTTCCTCACAGCGGGGCCGTTTGGTGAATTATCTCTGCGCCCTCGGCCACGTTAACCAGAATGATTGCGTTTGAGTGCGACACCAGGGCCCTGGCACTGACAGACAGCAGTAGTGTCATTCAACACTTGTCTGCCTTATTTGTCTGAAGTGCTTGAATGTTGAAGAGCAGAATCTGTAAAAATCTGTAAATAGGCTCGCAGCTGCAAACATTTTAGGTTTTCAGTGCGAAACAAATAGTTTCTATTTGCCTTCAAAAACAATTTTATTAAGATAATAAAAATGATCTGTGTGGGTAACATCATCAGTGTATGTAAACATGGTCTCTCGGTGGCATATAGTAGACTAGTATTCTTGTAATAATAGTTTCCCACTCATTCAAGTGTATGGGAAAGCCAACTTATACTATTTCTTATTAATGGATTGTATTTTTTTCTCTGTGGTACAATTCAATGTAATGATTTTATCTATGTGTATCACCAGGCAGAGGATATGATAATACTCCTTTATCAGAATAGGTGTTGATCAAATGTTTTCTCATTTAGGCTACAAACCTTTTAAAATAACCAAAGATACAGTGTGTGAGTGAGGTAGTGAGATAGGAACATTTTCAGGTTACTGAGTTAAATCTCTTTTGTCTTTATATTGAAATGAATATTTATTTTATTAGATGCAGTTTGCAGCCGCATTTCCATTTAAAGTTGTCAGAGCACATTCACAGAACTGCACAGAAGGAGGTTTGAAGATGAAGTGAAAAGGTGAGTAGGAGCTAAAGTGACTCAGACTTAACAAGTGTCTCTCCTGCTGCTCTTTTGCAGACGACCGGCCTGGTCGGCCTGGCAGTGGCCCAGAATCCACATGAGGTGAGAAGCCGACGCTGCATACAGCTCCCCTCCATCTATCTGTTTGGCTCTGTGTAGTGCAGACCTTGGTTAACGTAGAATTATTAAAACCACATTACAATGTGGATCAGAGCTGGAGCTGTCAGTGGTTATCACAACCACTAACTAATCCACTCTGCTCTTCCCCTCAGCGTCTGAGGATCCTCTACTCAAGGATCCTGGCAACACTGCAGACCATGCCGCAGGACGCCGCCTACAGGAAGTACACAGAGCAGCTGATCAATGAGCGCTTAAACCACATTAAAACGGTCAGTACCAGACTGTGCTGTGTGAGGATATGTGCTGTGTAAACTCTGAGGATCAGAGATGAGTTTCTATATGTTTGTCTTCATAGGAGAGTAATCCTGAGATGCTGGAGAAGAAAATAAACTCTGGTCAGATCGAGGAGGTCATTTTACAAGTAAGTTCATTTCCTCTTGTGCTGTCAGGGCCTTAGGGCTGTAACAGAACAGAGCGAGTTCCAGTAGCTGCTGACTGTCAGGAGAGTGTGTGGTGATCATGTTTATTTTCTGATCCAGTCCTTTTCTGTTGTTTTCATTTATTGTCGCACACTCAATACACAAATTTGATTCTGATCTTACAAAATGAGCGGGTGTTACAAGAGTTCATGTTACAGCCAACAATTTGGAGCTTGTTATTTTTGTCCAAACACTGATGTAAAACTTAAGCTGTTCCTAGGGGTGCTGGGGTTTGTTAGATTGTTATTGTGAGGTTGCCAGGTAACCAGTAGATAAAACAGCAGCATAAACTGCTGCGATTAAAAGTTTCACCCCACATAAAAACCACAAACATGCATTTTTCGTTTCTGGATGAAATATGATGCCTGTCAGTGAGCTCTCCAGGCATCGGTGTGAATATTTTTGAAGTGACTTACTTAACTTGCTCTCAAAAACAAAGAGGATAAGTGTTCAGACTGTTCCTTTAAACACCTGACTCAGCTGTTGGGTTCTGTGATAATGACACCAGAGTGTATCATGGTGTTGTTGTTCATGGTGCTGTGCTGTGTGTGCAGGCGGAGCGTGAACTGGCTCTGTCCAGGAAGATGGCTGAGTGGAAACCATGGGAGCCGCTGATAGAGGAGCCCCCTCCCAACCAGTGGAAGTGGCCCATATGAACACACCCATGTGTGCTGTCATACTGTTGAGTGTGTGTGTGTGAGTGATCCTGACTTCTAATGAAGTAATGTACAAATAAAAGTCCTGCAAATATTTCCCCATATATTCTCCAGAGTCATTTGTGTGTCACAGCAGGTGTATGTACACACTCACATGACACAGTTACAGTTTGTGAAGAAAAACCACCTGTTCTCATGCTGTGAGGATTGTGGAGGTTCAGACTCTACAGATATCGTACCACCTGAGTAAATGAGATGAACCTTTACAGAACTGAATAATAATAATAGAAATGTGGATCAACACCTATAATAACATGTTTCTTATGAAATTCAGCTTTGGTGACTCAACCATACTTTTGCCTGTTAGTAACAGAACAAAGAAGTTACTTCATAATTAAGTATCCCCACAACAAAGTCCCTTTAAACAAATCAAAGCAGTAAAAATGATCAGTTTAAGCTTGAATAGAGCTGCTACAGTCACATAGTTGTGTCCAGAGGAAGCTTCTTGTCGTGTGCAACGAACTAACAGCCTGTGTCTTCAAATATCCTTCAACACACTGTGACTTCAGACAGAAATAATTTTATGATGCTAAACTGCACTGTCAAGGTCACATTTACAGCTGTGTCTCCTTCAGGCTCTGACTTCCTGTGAGCTGCTGGTGGCTCTCTGTAACAGCTGGAGCATGATGGGATAGATGGAGGCAAACTCCTTCCCCTGCCGAGCCCTGACCGACTGCACGTAGGCCTCCAGGGCGCCCCTTAGAGGAGAGAAGAGGGGAAGGACACAGTTACACTAGATGATGATGATGATCACACAGTACAGGTTTTCAAAGTGCAGCTTCCTCTGTATCTAAATAAATCAAGACAACACCTAAAGCTCAACCTGCACGTGACTGAGCTCATGTTCCTTCAGGGAAAACTTCTTATCGAGACCTGTCCATCACCATGACGACACCATGATGGTGGTGAGGCTCCTCGATGATGTTGCTCTCAGCAAACAATGCAGCAGTAGCTTCTCATCAATTATTGCTTTTTTAATCAGGCGGCTTCAACCCTTCCAAACCATTTATTATCTCCCTCTTTGCCGGAGCGTCGGCCGTCAGACCCTCATTTCTCTAAGTGACAGTCATTTGGTTGCCTTCCTAATTGTGTTAAACTAGAACACTGTTTTTTTGTGTCTGTTTGCTGCCTGTTTTTCACCTGTGTCCATAAAACTGAAACTCTACAGAGCACCTTTGACTGTGTGTTGGGCCTGTGGATGAAAGGTCACCTGATGAGGCTGAGCCGGTCTCTCTCTGAGGGATGATCATCCAGCCACTGGGAGTAACGGGCAATGGACCACTCTGCTCTCTGTGTGGGGGGAGAAAGCTCTTTTAGTTGATACAGTCCAGGCACAGTTCTCCTTGTATCTCAATGAATCTAGAAAATCTGTATCCAGTAAAGCTCTGAGTGTGTAATGTAGCTTATGTGGACCTGGTGAGGTGACTTGAGCTCAGACGGGGCTCTGGTGAAGAAGAAGTGCAGCAGGGTGCTGTAGGGGATCAGGTCACCCACAGCTGAACTGCTGGCTATCAACTCACTGGTCTGAAACAGCAGCGGCCTGCAACACAAGCACAGACTGAACGGTAACACACTGTCAACACACTGTCTTTTCATGTTTTAACCCAACAACCACAAATCATGTTGATTTTTCCCACTGGTTCATCAACAGACAACCAACAAACATGACTATTCTTTACACTCACCTTTACTACAACTGCATTTACTGATTAAAATGAGCCCATCGCTGTGGCAACTCAGCTGCAAGCAGTGATCATTTTCAAACCTCTCACAAAATGTGATTTGCGTGGACATGAACAGTGATGTTGTTCATGCAGTGAAGAAAGGCCCAGGCTTAAAGGCTCAGTTCACCCAAGAGATTACTGACTCCACCCATAGACTGTTGATAAAAGTGGACGTAAACTACTGGGCTGTAAAGTGAAGCCAATGCTGAAGTGTCTTCAACCTGCATTCTATCTAATGACCATCGGGGGGGCGACACCACTAGTAAGTCAAATGAGTGAGATTGTATTGAGTTCTATGTGAAAATGTCCCTACTTCTCACTTGTATAAGTAGCTCAGTAAATATTTTCCTAATAAGTTTATGGTCTCAGTCTCTACCCCTCCACCCCTCACTTCTCCTCAGCTCCACCTTCTCCTCCAAAAATGTTTTTTTTCTGATCTCAGAAAAATCCAGATGGCGATGACCAAATTACAAACTGGAGGCTTCAAAACTAACAACTCACAAACCAGTGGGTAACGTCAAAGAGGGTTGCCACTTGGCTCCAGCCCAATAATAATAATATGAGTCACTCTGAGAGGTTCCCCTATACAACCGTTCACTGATTGTTCAAGTATAAAGTGAATGTGGCTTCATCTGGTTAAACCGGCCCCTCAGTGTCCATCATAATTGTGTTTCCATGGCTACAAAAACATGGCTGATCTGCACTCATCCTTATCTTTATAGTAAAATCAAAGGTGAGTGTTGGTCTTCTTTATGATATAGGATGAAACATACCTGAAGGAGCGCAGCATTCTGTATGGTTTCCCTAAATCAGACACTCTCCTGCACAGGGGAGCTACTGCCATCTCCATCTGAGATACACACACAAAAAAACAAGACACAAGACACTCATAATTGAGTTATTTGTCAACTGCCCTGGTTACAAAAAGACAGGCTTCACACCAGGCCTGTGAAAACCAGGCCTTCCTCACCTGAGCAAAGTCAGCAGCCAGTCTCATCTTGCCTCCCTCTCCCAGTGGGCGCAGCAGGCTGGCGTGGCGGATGAACAGCTCGATGGCTCTCTGAGCGATGGACTCGGTGCTCTCGTAGATGAAGTCCACGCACTGGATGTGTCTGAAATAGTCGGCCATCACTCTGGAGATGAAGCCCTGCAGCTCCTTCATGTAGAGGGAGCAGGGGACGTCAGGCTTATCAGGGCTGGACAGAGGCCTGCAACACACACACACACACACATACGCACGCACACACACACACACACACACACACACACACATACGCACACACACACACACACACACACACACACACACACACACACACACACACACACACACACACNCACACACACACACACACACACACACACACACACACACACACACACACTGCATTAATTTACCAGAATTACACACAAAAAGCCAACAATATCCCTGTGTTTGGCCAGTCATGAAAGATGCTAGCCCACACATTCCACCTTGGCAGTGACACACACTATTACATTTTCTCTGAGGAACATTCAGAGTGTTTGTTTCTATGAGAAGCTACACGGCCGTTTGGATAAGAACCCAGTTACAGGCATGTGTTTGCAAATTGTCTAACTCCTATAAGTTTCGGTCCTGATTCCAAACATCAGGTCTTTAAAATAATTTTCTATCAGAGCTCTGACAAGATGATATTTAAAGACTTAAATGGTAAAAAAATCCATATGAATATTGTTTGCTACATTACATTGTTACATTATCGTGTTAGAAAAAGTGATTGTATGCTGAAGCAATATTAACTCCCAGACATCTGCATCAGCCTAATAAAGAGAATAAGAGAGAAAAGTCTCCCCTTTGATCCAACAGTTCCAGGAATCACTGGCGGAAATTATCTACTCAAGTGCTTCAGATTTTCTTAATGCCATTAGGCTTCATCTCCATTACAATGCACTATCATGGTTATCTGAAAGTGGTAGTTTCTAGTTACTTTATCAGTGGTTCTATTTTTCTTGTGACTCTCTTTGTGGTTACTTGTTCGACCAAAGAGACATTTCTGAGACACTTCCCATTTAGAGGAAAATCAGAGGTTAGATCCACCCCTCACTCCTCCTCAGCTCCACCTTCTCCCCCTTAAAAATATGTATAATGTGGAGTTTCAGTGGAGTTTTGTTGTCACTGTAGTCAAGAATCTGAATTCTTCCTCCATCACTGATAAGAACAATTGAAGAGGAACAAAACAACATTGCTTCTGAAGATTAATTGATTAGTGCTGAAGAACTAAGTGTGGTTCCTCCAGTGAGAACATGAGAACACAGGGTCCGTTGTTCCCAGGTGCCTGGACAAGTTCCTCCATGTTACTTACCCTGAAAAGTCTTCCTGGTGTAGTGTGATGATGATGGCCTCGATGGAGTCGCTCACTGACTGCAGCAGAGGCTGCACTGCACTGCTCATCAGGGCTTGAACCCCCTGAGTCAGACAGAGGGAAACAAACTGATGTCAAACAACAGACAAAATCAGTCAAACCTGACTCTGAGTCCAGACCTGACAACAGCCACTGTGCAGCCAAAGACCACATCACATCACATTACACTACTGCTGGAGTGTAGTCAGAGCAGAAGTAGATATTTATGAAGTCCAATGACTGACTCACGGATGAAAAGTGAGACTAAAACTAAAGGCAGTGAGTGAGTGACTATGTCTTATCCAGGGTAGATAATGTAGTCTCAATTTTGTTCTTTTTCATTTTGTTTTTCAACCAGATGTGTGAAGGAGTCTTTGAGGATTCTGGAAGCAGCTTTTCTAAGATAACATCGTACCTAATAATATATGACGGTTTCTGAGCTCTGTGACTTGACATAAATGTGCTATGCAAGAGGTACAAATTGTGGCTGACACATGGGAACAACACCTTTAACCACTGCGACTGTACACGTCAACAATGACAGCTGTAGCCTCTGAGAAGTCCCAAAAAAAATTATACCTAGAATAAACAAAGTAGACACATTTTCATATAAAGGCTTCAACTAAATCATATTAACACGGGTGCAGAGTTGAAGACTCCACTGAGGATTTAATTAACTTTACAGGTCCCAGTTTTCTAATTCACAATTAAGATGAAAGGATGAGAGCCTCTCGACAAGAGAGGCTCCATTAAGATAATACACCCAAGAGAAGGTTTTTTCCTGTGATCATTTTATAGCAGGTGACAGACACATTTTCTTTTCATTCACATGAGTTTAGGATGCTTTGCTTCAAAGAAACAGTGGTAACATATGAATGACAATGAAAACATAAATTAAATAGCTCAAACCTCCAAAGAAGAAGACAAAGCCTCTGCAGCAGCAGGAGGACATGACCCCAAACCTGAAATAATCTGCAAAGACCAAACACAGGAAGACAAAGGAAAGGATTCATTAACTTTATCTGTATAACACATTTTATACATAAAATGCAGCTCTATGTGCTCTACATCAAACTGTATAAAAAACATTATAACACTCATTTACAGCACTTTTATGTGAGATTTTATGTGCAGGCAATTTGGGTCCACAGTTGCAGACTTGTATCTTGAACTGCAGGAGCCATTTAATGCTGCAGAGCTCCATGACCTGAGGCACTGTCACATATGCATGGAGGTACTAAATCACAGTGGTGTGTGAAGTACTAATACAGTTTATGAATCAGCAGAGAGACAGGAGAGACAGGGAGTCAGTGCAAAGATGCTACAACTGTTCTGATGTGGCCTCTTTTCTTAAAAATCTGGCAGCTGTATTTTGGGCAGGGAGACCACACGTGACTCAGTTTGTTTGCATCAGGAGCAATAATGTGGAAGAAAAATTGTGCCTCAGATTGAGCCTGTTCACTGAAAACGTCTGTCTCAGAATCAGCAACAACCTCAGCTATAATTTGTTTTCTCATCGTTTTAATTTTTAAATTCATACAGTATGTCCAAACTGTCAAACATTGGACGAGGTTTATCAAGATGGGAGACTATGACCATGTTGTAGTTCAGTTGCAGCTGACAGGAAGCATGTATTATGGGCCAAGTAAAGAACCCTGAGGAACACCACTGACAAAGAACCAGGAAGAGGGTCTTAAAACAAATACCATCACATGTTCCAATCTAAGAAAGCAGCTCCTTAACTACCAAAATAAACTCTGCTATCTTCAGGAGCTTTAGGTCTCTATCATATGTTTTCCCATCTACCTTTGCTATTCTGCAACCTGTCTTTGTCCCTCCCTACCTCCACCTACCTGGAATTCATTCTCAATGTTTTCACACAGTAAAATTTTAAGGCCTCAAGTTGAATATTTAATACTCCTGTAATCTGTTTTTTTATGCTGTTAATCAGCTGGGCTGCTGCGCCAGGACTCATATCTCATCATACATCTTTAATGGAGGAGGCTGAGAGAACACACTGCACCCTGACTAGTTCTCCTTTTATCCCCCTTTAATTTCCTCTGCTTCCTTTCACATAAGTGTGTGATATTTCTATACATTAGAAAGGTTATGCTTACCAATCACACATATGGACACCAAGCTGTGGCTGTAGTAAACTAATCTGCTAGCTACAATACAATGAAAACAATGACGATACAGTGACTAAACCAAACTAGTGCTGCATACTTAAAAAAAAAAAAAAGTCACTGTAAATCTAATCTCTCTGAGTAGACCAAGTGTCAAACCACCATGTCGTCACCCACTGGTTTGAAAAGTGTGTGTTTGTGTGTGTGTGTGTGTGTATACTATTATATGACTCTCCTCTAATTGGGACCATAATTTAAAAAATGAACATTGTGTTGTATTGAAGAAGTCTTGAAACTAAAGACTGAGACCATGAACTCATTAGGATAATGTTTACTGAGCTAATAAATCAAGTGAGAAGTAGGGACATTGTCACATAGACTTTAACACAATCTGACTTTGTACAATCAGCAGAGTTGCCCCCTGATGGTCATTAGATAGCTTCACTTTACAGCCCTGAAGAGGTGCATATGTTAGGTGGGAAAATGCTGAAAATAAGGTAATTAAAGTTGTAGGGAAATATTTATTCTCTAATGGTAGCAGTGTTGACAAGTGCCTTTAGCTGTGTCTTTTTCATTTGTGCAGTCAGTGCTCAGCCAATGATTGCAGTCATTTTTAGTGTTAGTGAAACAATAATAAAAAAATAAAAATCACAGCAATATCACAGTCACACTAACATGTCTGTTGTTCATTCCCACCTTGGAGACAGCCTGCTGTAGACGGTAGAGGGAGTTGATCACAGCGACGTTCCTCCTCTGGCCGTCTGTTAATGGACCAATCACCTGACTGGCATCACCCTGAGTACACAACTGTAGACAGAGGAAGGTTTGATTGATTGACTGACAGGGACGAGATGCGAAGGGGGGCAGTGTACAACATAAAGACAGGGTACAACAATTCTGTAGTTAAACTGGCTCTTCATCCAACCTTTTGAAGACTCTATCACAACTTTATTGAGCTGGTGAGCTAATTACAGAGTGGAGCAAATGGTACCCTCATAGGTATTTAAACAGACAAGCTTTTTGGATAGCACCAATATGCACATACACACACACACTGCTGTACACACCAGCTGTTCAGACTTGACGCAGAAGAGCTGGACCGTCTTGGCAGCATTCTTGGCCACAGCAAGGGACAGATCTGGATCTACTGATGCTACATTCAGCTCACTGCAAACAAACAAGCAAATGAGACAGATTTCACATTTCAATCATATCATCAGGCTAATTACCAAGCTATACACTGTGTTCATAGTCAAACTGTAGCTCGAATCCATAATGTTCTTTATCAATAAAGATTCATCTCATATGTCTTTTAATGGTTAGGGAGTTACCCTTGTCTTTTTTTTCAATGTCAGCTCATGAACATGGAATAAGAGAGATCACAATTTAGTTTAGTTAAATGGTGTTGATATTAATATGTATCATATCTAATCACTGGAAATGCCTTAGTCTCATTTCGTCATGTTTTTGTGTTGCGATTGTCTTGTGGAATGGGATGGCTCGCAGCCTGTAACTACGAACTAGCAGTCCAGCAATGCAAAAAACAGGAAGAATGTTTTTGAAGCTAAAGGCCTCAGTACGCTTCATACAAGCTGATCGTTGCACAGCATCTGACACAGCATCTCTCAGTGGGTAGCAGGGTCAGATCTTCAGCTACTGTCATTTGCAAATGTAATGCCTCCAAGAAGAAACTTTCCATTTTAATAATTCCTCAAGACAAAACCATATTTTGTGTTACTTTATGTCCATTTATGTTTTTCCACTTTAACCACGACTGAGACTGCTGCCTATCACCAAATGGGTTTTTAGAAATTAATGAGTAAAACTAACAAATAGCTTGTCCTATAGGATAAATTAACAGCCATTAAACCTGTCGGATTTCTGCTGTAAGGGACTTTAACTGGGATGTAGCCCACGTGCCTGCTAATAGTCTTGATGATGCTGTCCAGCTCATCGCTGGAGGGCGGGTTGCGGCCACCCATTGGGAACACGAGGTTGATCGGATCAAAGAGGCGAGACAGGGACTTGGAGAGGTAGGCTGCCTCATACGGCTGCAGAGAGTCCTTCAGGGCCTTCTCTGGGCTGCACACACACAGACACACAAAAAGATTGACACATAATTGAAGCAGGCAGAATGTACATACACAAGTGATGCGCTGAGAAGATATTTACAAACAAGAAATGTGTGAGAAAGCAGTAACCATCAGTTAAACAACCAATCAGAACCATGGATATAAGAATCAGGGGAACCACATGATAAGATAAGAAACCTGCATCAATTCATTTCAGAGTAGCTTTCAAATCTACAACCTTTCAAATAACTCATGGCATTATCATATCAATAATCTATAATAATACATACAATATCATCTAACTGGTTAAAATATCGGTGCTGATATTTATTATTAGGCCACCTAAACTGTAGATTTATCCTATTACTGATCAATGCAGATGATGATACTATGATACTATGATGTAATGATACTAGAGGTGGTGTGTGCTGTGTGTGTGCATGTGACAGAGGACAAGAAAAGAAACGTTTGATATTGTACTGAAATGTTTTAAATGAGGTGTTTGTTTCCTGCCATCAGTAGTTTGATTGACAGGTGTGTACAGGAGCTCACTGTGTGTTATTTAACGTGTGCCGTGTGCTCAGAAGCCACCAGTGCACTTGCTCATGTCTTCAGTCCCTCTGTCTACCTGTTACATCATTCCTTTGTTCTTCAGTCTCCCCCACAGTCGTTCACTGTCACTCACCTGAGCTCAACAGGGTTGTCTCTTGATGCTGTGAACCAATCAGATACTAGTGCTTGTTGCTATGATTGAAGAACTAATTGTTTTCTGTGTGATGCAACGCTGTCCGTCACTTCTTAATTCGTCACTGTTGCTTAATGCAGGACTGAACAGACAGGTCACCAGGTGTAATACGTCACAGCTCATGTGTTATCAGTAGTTTGTGTTAATGGTCTCAGGAAGAGAGAAGCACACAAAGACAAAGACCACCTCAAGTCCACATCTGTCTCAGTCCATCTGGGTCTTCAAAGGAAATTTACATGACTGTTGTCCTATAGCATTTATCTATTGAATACGACTATAAACCAACTGTGAACCAACTGAGCAAATGAATACCAGGAAAATAATAAGGAAAAAAGGAAAAAAAATATAATACTGCTAAAGCGCATACTCATGTTAAGGGACAACCTTTTGTTACACAGGGTCATCTGTGAAGGTGATTGGATGAACCATCTGTCAATCATAAGACACTGAGAAGAGCACAGAGGAGGAAACACAACAAACAACAAGGAGCTCAATCTAAATGGCAACTCTCAATCAACACTGAGTCACGTGTGAAACAACACATCTGCCAAACAAACATGTAGTGTCCAATTACTTTTGAACCCTTGTCATTTGGGACTATGTGTTAAAAGGTCTGAATCTCTCACATAGTTGTGTCAATGTTAGTGCACACCTTCTCTTTTTAAAGCAGAGATTTAGCACTTAAATGTAATATGAATTATTTTATTTCAACTTGAATGTGCTGCATTGTCAGTTTGTATCGTCTTTGCTTTTCTAAAATGTAAGGCTTTGCTTTTTTGGGGGTAATATATACGGTGCATACATTTGTAACACGTGTCTGAACAAACAAAGCTCCAAAAATAAGCTTTTCCACCCTGGTTCACACCACTCAAAATAACCCACAGGTGTGATCACAGCCTGAAGTGGTTTTGAGTGTGTTGATGTGTGTGAGCGGGCTCACCTGTAGTCCTGTTTGCCATGGGTGAAGAGGTCCTGGCTGTCTGTTTCTGTGGCCATGATGTCCAGAGACGCATCCATCCCTCCGCTGCCTGTGAGAGCTCCCTGCAGGCTGGCGCTGTACTGCTGCAGCCGGCGCCACAGCTCGTTGTACAGTCGCAACAGTTTAGGATACTCGCCTTCAAATGCCTGCTTCAGGAAGGACGAGGCTGGAGGGAAAATAGACAGAGGCAAGGACAGAGAAACACATTTTATTGTATGTGACAGTTTTGAAGACAGCGAGGAATGACCAAAGGAAAAAGTGTAAGACCGCTCATTAGAGCCACACACACAATGAGGTCTTAGATATTTTTAAGCTGCACTATGCTCCTACTGTACATCAGACTGTGTAATGTGAAAAGTGTCACTAATAGTGACAAATCCACAAAGGATCATGACTCAGTTGACAAAGTTAGAGACCAGGTGATGAGGAAAGTCAAACATTTAGCAGATAAAAAGTGAAAAAGAAAAAAAAAAAAATCAAGATTTTTCTCAGGAAACGCACATCCACATGAATGGGTCTGTTGCTCTGTGACTGCTAGATGAACACATAGAAAACTGTTAATGTGTTTACAACTTTAGAATATCCCACTTATTGTGTTTTCAGCATATTCGTTTGCACCAAAATTATTTAATGTGACTTTAAATGGGCTTTTGTCTGCCAATGAACATTGTTTGTTGCATGGAGCGGGTGATAGTGATTGTTGCTTGACAAGCGCCTCAGTCATTATTGTGTTTACAAGACAAGAAGGCCATAATACGATATGGCCTCTGAGCAGCGCTACATCTTCAGGGCAGATTGGAGGCTGCAGTGAGTCTTAATCGGAAAGGAAGAAGATGGGCTGGTTAACGTGCTAACTTCAGTAGAAGAGATGAGGTGAGGGAGACAAGAGTTAACGTCCGTGTTTCTTTTCACATATCGAGGCCGATCTTGGTGAGTAAAGGAATGAAGTTGGTAAAAAAATTAAATAAAAATATAAGAATATTTTCAACCTCTGATTAGCAGCCGATTAGTGCCTATCTCTGACGTACCAAATATCAAACACAACACTAGCTTTGTGGTGACAACAGCTGGAAAAATATGTAGACTGCTCACCTGTTTGTTTTTCATGCATTTTAATTTTCATCTTCTTCTCCTTTTTATCTCGTTATGGTTCTCAAACATAAAAGGTCCCGATTATTTGGTGATATAATATTTTACTCCTCCTTTTTGGTTTTCTTTCAGTGTTTTGGTAACTCTTCAGTGGCCCTTTGAAGTAAGACACTTCTTTGCAAGTCATTATACATTATGTTCACTTAAAAAGCTGGTTAGAAAAAAAGATCTTTTCCAGTTTAAAAAGGGGGCAAAGGGAGGGGAGAGCGATGGCTGCAAATAAGTGAGAAGTGGACAGAACATTTCCTCTCAGACGGTTTTACAGCCTGTCTTACAGAGATGGAGAAGTGAGAGGGAGAAAAAGGAGGAAGACTGGTCTCAATATCCAGCAGCATCAGACCCCCTCACTTTTTACACACTGTATGTTGTAGATTTTACATTTTTCAAATTGATAAAATAGCTGTTTTTGCTATTCTACACTCAATGACCCATAATGACAAAGTGAAAACATATTTTTAGAAATATAATGGAAATAGAATTAGCATCTTGTGGTTGTTTGCCTCCACTAACCAGCTGCAGGAAATATGATCACAATCTCCCTTTCTGAGTTACTGCATTGAATAATGGCCAGAAGTGTATTTGCCAAGCGTTATGATGTCACAAGTTGACATCCCCTTGGATATAAAATGGCCTCACTTAATTTTATCCTTATATACGTTTAAATTAGAGTTAGTATCATAAGTAGTGAATGAATTTGTGACTTATGACAAAAATGTGTTCTGTGAGGTCACAGTGACCTTTGACCACCAGATTCAGTTCATCCTTGACCCTAAGTGGACATGTGTACCAAATTTGAAGAGCATCCCTCAATGCTTTATTGAGCAATACTGTTCAATGTATTTTTTTTAGGTCAGCGTAACCTTGTCCTTTGACTCTCAAAATCCAAACAGTTCATCCTTGTTTGTCGCAAATCTGAAGAGATTCACATGACAACCTAAAACACGATGCCATTAACACTGAAATCTCGGAATATTTGTGTGGTGCAACAAATTGTGGTCCTGTGAATCCTTTTTGTTTGAATTAAGGGAACGAGCAGTAATGTGAAGCACATTACACATCTTTACCCTAACTATATACCTCTCACACTCTCTCTCACACACACACACATATGGGAGAGAAATTGTAGGTTTCTCAGAAAAGTGTGAGTTTGAAGCCAAGTATGTTAGCAAGCAGCCAAATGCGCTTCTCCTGTTCTCACTTTGTTGTTCCCTGCAATCAGACAACTTGCTGCCTCCATATGATGTGTGAATGTGTGAGTGTGTGTGTGAGAGAGATATATCACTGTTAGCATAATTAAGTCCATCCCTTACAAAGATTCCTTTGTACGCCCACTGTTCATTTATGCATTTATTTTTACTGTTTCTGAGAAGGGGGAGTGGTCATTTCATTTGCTGTCTTGTTACACAACTGAGTGTAGACTCTGCTTAGATGGAGAACAAGAGAGGGGTGAGCAGGAAGGTGAAACAACAATCGGGACTAATTTGCCCCAATTCCTGAGAAGCACTTAACTCAGAAATGGTCAATTTCTCTTATTGATTACTGTGTGCCGCAATCACTGGCTTCACTTTGGGATGCACTCTCTATATTTGTGTTCATGTTGGACCTCAGCAGCAGCAGAAAGGAAAAGATGCAGGAATGTGTGGATGCATTTTACGGTTCACAAGGCAAATGCGTTTAAAAAAAAAAAAAAAAAAAAAAAAGTGGCAAAACCGCCAATATGTCTCAAAATTGTTTGGCACTGCATGTTATTTAATTAGAGCAAAGTGTTGTACTCTATCCCTCCAAGCCAGAACAGCAGCATCAGTGAGCTAACGTTAGATCCACACAGGCAGCCTGAGCAGATATTTTTACTTCTCGAGTAAGAAGACGGGCTCTCTTCAATTTCTAAATGAGTAGTTCTCAACTGTGGATTCATGCTGATATCCCAGGGAGGCAGGGGGAGATTTGAAATTTAATATCACACGAGTGGTGACAACAGAAACAAACAAACAAAAAAAAAAAAAAAAAAAAAAAAAACACAAATAAAAATAACAAATAAATACAATAATTCTCATTAGGGGTACAGATGAGAGCATGATTCATTGGTGTGTCAGCTCAGCGAGATGTTTAATTTTGATATAACGAATTACATTTAATTTTATGAAAATGAAACATCCCAGTGAAGCTGTGTTATTTATGTGTCACAAAGTACTTAAAATATCTGCAGCTACCATCACAAAGACTAATCCTATTCTGACAGAAACTATATCTATATCTGCAACTAATTTCGCTGCATTAAAACATAGTATTCATAACGACAGAGAGCAGGAGACTGAACAAAGGCTCATACAAGACCATCTTCTTCCATCCTTCCAAATGAAATGCTTAATTAAATATTAATTCTAAGACAAATGCCAACGATTAGGCATTTCAGGCATTTCTATAATTTAACAAATGCATTCATCACCTCAGAGATGTGAGTTGGTGTGTGTGTATGTATATATATATATATATATATATATATATATATATATATATATATATATATATATAAACAAAA